>CM077094.1:144321357-145030410 GCA_039513925.1 Platanthera zijinensis
GGAGAGTGTCAGAGAGTCGAACGAGTGTCGGAGAGTCCGACACCGACACACTGTGCATTTTGAAGTGTCAGTGCTTCGTAGCCTATCCCTAATCATATTCCTCCTACTGCTCATACTTTGCAGGTGTACACTCGGCGGAGAAAGAGGCCTAACGACACACTTGACCTGACTGTGCAACCAGATAAATCATTGGACCCGGACTCGGGGCCTTCCGAGCATCCTATTGCCCTCAACAAAGGTATCCGGTTCTGTACTCAACATCATATTTCTAATTATGTTTCTTATGACTCATTCTCCACCTCCCATAAGACATTTGTGTCTTCCCTTGCTTCTATATCCATATCAACATCCTGGCAGAGTGCACTGGAGATTCCCGCGTGGAGAGAAGCGATGTTTGAGGAAATGGATGCGCTTGAAAAAAAACAACACATGGGATTTAGTCCATCTACCCCCTGAGAAGAAACATGTTAGATGCAAATGAGTGTTCTCTGTCAAACAAAATTCCTCGGGTGTGGTTGAAAGGTGTAAAGCAAGATTGGTGGCAAGAGGGTACATTCAAACCCATGTAATTGACTATTAGAAAACGTTTGATCCCGCAAAAAAGATGAACACTATTAGAATCCTTTTATCCTGTGATGCCTGTAAATGATGGGACCTTTGAAAACTTGATGTCAAAAACGACTTCCTCCATGGGAATCTGGATGAGGAAGTTTATATGTCTCTCCCACTAGGTCATACTCCTAAAAGTTCAGTGGGACATGTCTGCAAGTTAAAGAAAGCCTTATATGAACTGAAACAATCTCCAAGAGCTTGGTTTGGGAGATTTCACAAAATCATGTTGTGTTTTGGGTATCACTAAGAGAATGTTGATCATACTCTGTTCATCAAGCATAGGACCGTTAAACTTAGGGTTTAGGGTCTGTTGCCTTTTGGGTATCATCAGGAGAATGCTGATCATTCTTTGTTCATCAAACATAGAACCGATAAACTTACAGCTCTCATTGTTTATGTTGATGACATTGTTATCACAAGCAATGATGTGGAAGAAATCAAGCTTCTAAAACAAAATTTGACTTCTGAGTTTGAGGCCAAGGATTTGGGTGCTCTCAAATATTTCTTGGGCACTGAAGTGGCAAGGTCCAAGCATGTGATCTTTATTTCTCAGAGGAAGTATACTCTGGACTTTCTTGAGCAGACTGGGATGAGTGACTGCTGACTAGCGGATACTCCAATTGAAGCAAATCACAGAATGCACTGTGATGATGGAAAGGAGATTGAAAATATACCTGAATTTCAGAGGCTTGTAGGGAGACTGATCTACATGGCTCATACCCGTCCAGATATTGATTATGTTGCAAGTGTTATCAGCTAATTTATGAATGCTCCAAAACACGTCATGCTGATGTTGCTCTCAAGTCCTCACCTGGGAGTGGGATCTCGTTTTCCTCCAATTCAGCTTTTAAAATTGAGGTCTACACTGATACTGATTGGGCCCCGTCTGTCGACGATCGACGATCTACCTCAGGGTATTATTCTCTTATTGGTGGAAATCGTGTTACTTGGAGGAGTAAAAAATAACAGGTTGTGGAAAGATCAAGCTCTGAAGTAGAGTTTTGGGCTATGACCCATAGTGTTTGTGAAGGTCTCTGGTTGCGGTCGTTGCTAAGTGACCTGGAACTCTCTGAATATGAGCTCATTCGGTTGTATTGTGATAACAAGACTGCTATCAGCATCGCACACAACCCTGTCCAGCATGATCGTACTAAATATATTGAAGTGAATCGTCATTTCATCAAGGAGATCATTGAAAGGGGACTTGTGTATGCTCCCTTTGTTCCCTCAAATAAACAACTTGCTGAAATTCTCACGAAAGGCCTGAGTGAAAGTACCTTTGGAAGAATTGTTGTAAAGTTGGGCATGATCAACATCTCACGCCCCACTTGAGGGGAGTGTTATAATATGAGTTATTTTTTGTTTCTATTTATGTTCTTTAATTGTATTAATTGTATTATTTATGTGTCCGCCTCCATATATAGAGGGGACTAGTTTTCTTTGGGAATACTATATCATCATTTCGGTTTTCTCCAACACATAATAATGCCCTAAATTTAAGAATTAATTACGGTATACATGTAGTATTTAACAGCTAAAATTACTATTTTATGGATGTTTTAGCCCAAAACTAGAGGAGAAAATGAAGCATAATACAAAAATAAACACCATAGTGGCATGTTAAAATTTCAAAGGCTTGAATTTATGTTATAAATCGTAAAAGATGATCAAAGTCATGAAAATGAATTAAACAAGGGGAGAACTATAAAAATTTAAAATAAGTGAGAAAATAAGGAGTAGGCTTCTATAATTTAAGGGTGATAATAAATTTTATCACCCTCCACCCCTATTAAACAAATATGGTTTCTGGATCACACCATTATGGAGATAATACCCATTACCAAAAAAAATACATATACATAATTCACCAAGTTCATTTCAGAATGTGCAATCTCCACAGACCACAGCTGTGAAATCTTTTAATTAAGCATTAGATGAATTACCAGGGTAGGTGATGAGTGACAGATAAACATTTTAAATGTAGTATATTTATCAACAGCATATTTCATAGAACACCAATAAAAAATTAATATTTCTAGGTCAAAAATAACTGTGTAGCACATAACCAATGTCATTAGTTGAGGTCCATTATTCAATAGCTTATAGGCTTGTAGTTGTGATAGAGTATCCTAACTCAAGTACTGGGTTTTAGGTTTATCCTTCTCCTATATGTGATGCATTTTCCTTAGACCAGAAGAGTGAACAAATATTTTTAAAGGATTGTATTGTCATATTTTTAGAAGCAAATTGAACCAGACAAGCACTTACAGTTAATTTCATGTACATGGCCTCCAAAGGCTGCAAGCGTATGACAAATTCATTTCTTCCTTGCTTTTGACCTATTCATAATAGAATCCATAAAATAACTCAGTTCAGGAGAAAAATAATCTATCTAATGTCTAAGAAACAATAGAATAATTAAGCCAGCAATAATGAAGAACTCTTCAACAAGAGCATTAACCAATGAGAGGACCTTGTTCGAAACATAGATACTATAAGAAGAGACAAAAAATGAAGACACTCAGAAACACAAAGAAAGGTAACGTGATGGGTCAAGAAGTACCAACTACATGATTCAACTGGAGGATGATTCATAGAACCAGAGAAGAACAACATGAAAGCTTATAAACTAATAAAATCAGCAGTGCAAAAGGATGCAGAAAACCCGAGTTTGATTTGGGCTGAAACCTCATTGCTGAAACTCCCTCAAGCCATCCTTAAACAGAAGCTAACACCGTCAACAATTGGCATCTCAATGTGGTCCACTTTCCTTCCTCAACTTCTCCACATTTAATGTACCAACCCGATTTTGGAATAATAATAATAATAATAACCTAATTTCCCCTTCTACTTAACCCGAGCCAACGCTTCTCCCGATCCCGTCACTGTTCTTCCCCCAGCCGCACGCGTCGACCCCGTCTCCCGTCTCCCGCAAGCGCGCAAGCGCGCAACCCCGCCCCCGATTCTTCTTCCTGTGGCCGGCAACCACCGCCTCTAGGACCGGCGCCTCCCCCTCTAGCTTCCCCGCCGCCTCTTGCTTATCCTGTCATGACCGACATCTCCTCCTGGTCTTCCTCCTTGGTCGTCTGCTTCCTTTCTCGCCTCCATGGAGATCGAAGACCTCCTCTCCATTTCTGGAGGCTGGCAGCGGTTTTTCTCGCCTCCTGGTGGCCGGTGGCTGCCTCCTCCCTCTACTCCAAGGCCGATAGCCGCTTCTCCTTCCTTGGGCTCCATTTACGCCTAGGTCTTCGCTCAAATCCTCTACTCAGATTTTTGGGCTCGGATTCGACTTTCCTTGGGTAAGTTTCCCCCTCCATTATCTCTCTTTTCAGATTTGCCATAGTCTTGTGAATTATTCGTGCCCTATTTTTCGTTCAACTTATGATTCATAATTTTTGCCCGATTGTAATCGTCTAACCTTTGGGTATTTGTGTTCTCCGGCATCGTTCGTCGCCCCTTGACGGTTCGTGAAGGAAGCCTCTCCGAATTAGGGTTTCCCCTAGCCTAAGCGTCGCCAAGTCTCAGCCTCCGTCTCCGCGTGGATTCTCTTCTCCCCTCACTCTTGAGGGAGGTAAATCTCTTAGCCGCTTTGATTCAATTGTGCGACGAATGATTGCCTGTTAGCATTGTGATAAATTGTTGTAGCGTTTTCGCCGTTCTTGTACAGGTTCAAAATATGATTTCTGATTTCGCTTGTGCCGCTCAGCCGTCACCGCCAGCTTCAGCTCCTCTAAGGTAAGTAGAGATCTTTCTCTCTTGCAAACATTGAACTTAATTACCTTGTCTGATCTTATATTTGTCTGAATTCGTCATTGATTTCTTGTTTCGTCAAATAATTTAGACCTCGAATCCCTAAATAGACTTGTTATCCGTTTGAGATTCTTGCGATAGGAATAACGCAAGTCATGAGTGTAAATGATGATATTTGGATAATTGGGAGACGAGTTAGCGAACGATAGTTAATTTGGTATGTAAATTAATGGATTCTGCCTCTTTTGATGAATAATTAGAAGAATCGTAGAACGTCAATCACGATCAATGATGTCACGATGATAATTATAACGAATTCTGGTTAGCAGGTCTGTGATTGGTGTTTTGATATATCAAGCTCGTAGTGTATTCTTTTACTTGGAAAATACATGTGTCAAAGGATGATTTAGCCTAGATGAGTACTTGACTTCCCCGATCTAATACATGTCAGCTTACCTCTGCGATTTACTCGATAAACCTTCTTGGTATTATGAAACATTAACCTCATCGAACCTTGTGTCATCGAATCTGCTGTCATCGAATCTGGTTTCTTAGGTCTATTCTAAGAATTGAGCGACTCCGTAACTCAATTCCTCTCTTGACGCGTTTATAAATTCTGATCTTGTACAACTGAATCGCTAAATTTGTATAAGGTCTTAATATGTTAAAATCTCCAAAATCACGAATCTTTAAAAATCATTAATGTCATAAGCAATCAGTGAAAGGTAGTGTTAAATTGATGTGACGCCTTGAATCGAGTTTTTGCTTGACTGACAACGGAAACCAATAAATGGTCATAGCAAGCACAACCGTTTTGATAAGACTTGCATTTAGACTTACATTAGAATCATGTGCATCAAATAAAACACTTCCACCTTCCACTAATTACAGCTAATGACATTTCTGGATGTGTCTATATGTTATACTCCGGAGTAGTATAAGAAACTAACTTATTCTGTTTAGCTCTTTTATTTGCTTGTCTCGAATAGTTTTGCTTCATGAGAAACTGGTACACTCTTACATTTCCGCTTCTATTACTGTTTGGTACTTTACTTTGCTCACTCTGCTTATTTCAATGTTCTGAGACTTTTTCTTTCTGTTTTGAAATTGCCTTAGTGTTCGTGCAGCGCCGTCAGGTTCTCGAGCCCGATCAGCTTTAAGTTCCAGATTCTGTGTTTATATTTCAATTACTGTCAAATAATTCTTTTATGTAATAATAGCAATCAGACATTTTCTCTACTATCATGGAAACTGCTAGGATATTTAAATATTTATGTACTAGAATTTGAAATGTATGCATGTGCACCCTCTGTTGAATCATTTGCATGAAATTTGTAGAAAACATGAATTTTATAAAATACATATGCATTTAAAACACTGAAAGCTTCCGCATAACAAAAATCAAATCGTTTTTACTTAACAGTAACAATTTTAAATCTATTTTTAGTATTTTCTGCATCTGCCTTAGCAGGCATGGATGTCTTCCGTCCATGCCTGTGGCATAACGGCCTGCCCGAAGCGCACTCTAACTTCTGTCGAGAAGGGTCGTGACATTTCATATGGGTACCGTCAACTCTATTTGGATGTGTTGTTTGAGTGTGGCTGTTTGAAACTAAGATATTAAACGCAGTAATGGCGGTATACTTTCATTGGGAACTTTTGTGATGACTTCCTTCACTCAAATTCTACTTTCTAAAGTCTGGGCGTTCAAAAGATATAAAGCCTGATTAGACCCGCATGATTGTGGTGGCGTTTTAGCCTAAATGTCATTTTAAAAAAATTAGTGTTTGTGACCACAACTACCATACACTATCCGTATTTTTCATAATTGTGTTCACAACTGCCACCGCTCTTCCAAATAGGGTCATCGATTCCAATGCCCAACTCCATTCAGAAATCCGAGAGCATTTGAAAATAATTTCTTTGTAATATCCAAAAATTAATTGGTTCACAATGTAAATTTTAGGTTCGGAACATGATTACTATTGTTGTTGTTGCTTGATCGATGTGTTTAAGCTCGTTATGTGAAAATCTATGTGTGGATTGATTTGTAAGATTATTTCGCCCTGAGGAAAAAGTTTGTGATTTTATTTTAAAAAAAAATTGGAGGCTTGCGAGAGGTCCCTTCCATGAAATTATGATTTTTATTCATAGTGTCTTTCTCATAATTTTGGTTGGCCGATTTTACTCTACGGTTCCCAAAGCAGTCGAGGGTTCGACAAGCCACTCCTTCAGGCATAACTGACGGTTCATGCCTCATGAGAACAAGAGAAGCGGTCTAGGATATTTTCCTCTCATCAATTGGAGACACTTACCATCTTCTTCCCACTTGTGGACAGCGACAACCCTAGCAATCCCCTTAGAAATCCCCGACAACCATATGATGCGACCACCATAGTCGCGGAATCCACGGTTCCGTCGAGCACTCATCCTTAAGATCAAAATTTCAAGTACAAGCCTTCACCAACAGTAAGAACCCTAATCGTATTCCCTTCTCAAGTCAGATCGATTCATTCTGAGCATGAGTGATCAATGCCCTGTCGATCCCTACTATATAGATGAGTCCTCGTTCTCCTCTCTATGGGTCGTCATTACCTCATTTGTGGGGGGGTCGAAGACTCTTCTTTATGCTCAGGTTATGTCGTCTTCATCTATTAGGCTCCATAGATCAATTTCAGTCGGCGTCCTTTTCCTCTCAGAAACTCTTGGCGTACATGATTCAGTGATTGTTGTGAAAAAAATCTATACCTTGATTAATTGAAAGGAATTTATTCTAAAATATAAAAAATCAAATTTACCACAATTCAATTCACACTTGAAATGCACTTAGGGTCCATTCGGCGCACATGAATTGGCTTTCTAGAATTGGCCTTGGGTTCAGAGTGCCAATTCTGCTGTTCGGCGCATTAGAATTGAGATGGCATTGACTTTCATACCAAAAGCCATGGATCTTTGGTTTAGCCTAAAATCTAAAAATCTGAATTCTTATCACTAGACTCAAGTTTTCCGCCGGTTTTAGGTATCGCTCGACGCTCTCGATCTCGTGAAGCCCCGACCTCTTCTTCTTCCCTATCGCGCAATGTTCTCTCCGCAGGGCGTCGCCGACCCCACCACGCCCAGCAGCTCCTCCACCACCCAAGTGAACACTTGTTGGTTTGTCGGTTATCAATCGAATACCAAGCTCCGATATTGGTCGAATTCGGTTGCCCGATGAAGTTTTTGCTGGAGTAACGAAGGTAACAAGAATGTTGTCAGGCGCCGATGTCGGTCGAATGTTCTAAATGTAGTCAAATAGGAGCCCTCGATAGTTCTAAATATAGACTATATAGTCATGCACTTTGGCTCTTATCTCTTTTAATCCTTTTTTTCCTCTTCGGGACGAAGTCAGAAAAATGATGTTGAAGAACTCAAGTAAGGTATATATAAATACATGTAAAACCGCATGGTATTTGAATTCTGCTACTAGATTGCTTAGTATACTCTGTTCATGTTCATGAGATCAATGTAGACCACTTTTTTTATTTGAAGCATAGAAATTGAATAATTAATGCAGTCGATGCACATTTTTGACGAATTCTTCGTCCCCATTGTTGGCAGCACGAACACATGAAGAAAAGAAGATCGGATATGATGTTGGAACCAAATGATCTTGGTATTTGGAATTGAGCTTTAGTGTAACCACATTAGGTTATGTGCTAAGCAGATCAACTTCTCATGTGTAGAGATGAGGTGCATGAAATTTTGATGCGGTAACAACTCCAAAATAAGATTTTAAAACAAAAGAGTTTGATTTGATTCAATTAAAAATAATGGCATTTTTGTAAATTAGATATATCAGGCTTTCTCTCCTCTTATACCTAAACCAAGCCGGCCTCTCCCCCGATAAAAAAAACCACTGCTCCTTGACGTTTCCCGCAAGCCGCACGCCCGCATCTCCAGATTTCCGCCTCCCGCGTCGCTCCCACTCCCGTGCCGACCCCCGCAAGCCAGTGCCGACACCTCCTCTTGCTTCCCCGTCGCCTCCTGCTCTTCCCACTTGCTCCAGAGGCGGCAACTTCCTCTCCTAGGGACAGCAATCTCCTCCCTAGAGCAGGATCCGTCTCCTCCCCTAGTCGACTGTTTTCTCCCTTCCTCCAAGAGCCGACTCCTCCTTCCTCCTCTCTCTCTCGTGGACAGCAACCACCCTCTCCGCTTTCAGGAGAGCGTCTGACCTCCTCCAAAGAGGGTTGGCAACAACTTTCTCTCTTCCTTGGGCTCCGATGACACCTAGGGTTTTGCTCGAATCCTCGTCCACACAGATTTTGGGCGCAGATTTGATTTCCTTGGGTAAGAATCTCCTCATCAATTCAAATTTCTTAATCTTTCATGAAATTATTTGTCTCCAAAATTGAATATACTCGTAATTCTAGATTTTTGTCATCCTATAATCGTCTAACCGTTATTTGTTTGCCATTTTCCGACGCGCCGTTCGACGAAGCTATCAATAGAATTGCTCAAGCCCTCTCCGATTTAGGGTTTCTCCTAGCCAAGCGCCGTCAAATCTCCTATTTCTTGTTGTATCTCCTCTCCCCTCACTTTTGAGGAAGGTAATCTCTAAATCCATTCTTGATCAAAAGTTATGCGATGAATAAATATCATGTACTAGCGTAGAATTTCCATCATATCAATATCAATTTCATTGTTCTTAAACAGGTTCAAATAGGATTTTTGATTTTGATTTTTCGCTTAGCCGTCTCCGTTAGTTTCAGCCTCACCTTAAGACAAGTAGAGATCTCTCTCCCTTGCAAACATTGAACTTAAATTACTTTGTTTGTTCTTATGATTATATGAATTCATCCTTGAATGTTTGTTTTGTCAAATAAGTTTAGATCTTGAATGTCTAAATTGACAAGTTAGGCGTTTAAATATTTAATTTGTTGGGAATGAAAAAAGTGTGATCATGATTGGTTTTTATTTAAATTTTCACTTAATTGAATTGCGTCTCATTTGATTGATAATTGAAAGATGAGTTAATGAATGAAAGTGATTTTAACTAAATTTTCACTTAGATGAATTGTGTTTTATATAAAATGGATGAACTGTGTTTTATATAAAATGTTTGGATTGTACACATGTTTACTTGAAAGATAATCGTATCTTGGAATAGATTAATCTAAATGAATACTTAGTGTTCTAGAAAATGACGCATAGTAATCTTATCACTCGTGAATACTTGAACCCGCAAAAATATAATGCTCACTATTTAGTTTCTTTTGTGTCACCGAATCTTCTTTCTTATGTCTGTCTGGGTAAAGTTTGTTTCATGATCTGATTTCTCTCATTTGAAGCAAACTCGTGCTTGTTAGAATCACAATTCATGAATCCTTTAATTCATTAATGTCATAAATAATCAATGAAAGATATCGTTGAATTGATGTGACGTTTTGACTCAATTTCCACTTGACTTGTAATGAAAACCAAAGAATGACCATAGCAAACACAAATTTTCTAATAAACCTTGCATTTAGACTCGTATTAAAATCATGTGCATCAAATTGAAATACTTACACTTTCCACTGATTACAGTTTAAGATATTACGTGATTGATTTTATGTTATACTCCGGAGTAGTCTAATAATTCTAGTTATTTCTGCTTGTCTCACTTGCTTATCTTGTTAGTTTTGATTCATTAAAATTAAAACTGGTGCACAAACATTTTTTGATTCCACTGCTTGTACTTTATTTTACTTTGTTCATGTTTATTTCAATGTTCTGAGACTTTTTTTCTTCTTATTTTGAAATTTGCCTTAATATCCATGTCTGCGCCACCTGCTTCCTAAGCCAGATCTGCGTCAAGATCCAGCTTTTAGAAGTTTATCTTCTCGCAGTGCTAGGTTCTATGCATTTTAAATACTTTATTGTCAGATATTTCTTTTATGTAGTAATTACGATCAGTCATTTTCTCTGTTATCATGGACAACTGCTAAGCTAAATAATATATGTACTAGAATTTGACATGATTTGTATGTTCATTCATCTGAGACAGTCATTGCACACAACCTATTTTCAAAAACTTGCATCATGGTTTTTTTTATTAATATACTTGTGCATTTAATTTTAACTACTATATTTTTAAGCTTACACATAAAAACAACTGTTTTCTTTCAAAGTAATTATTTTAAATCTAATTATCAGTATCTCTACTTCCGCCTAACAGACATTAATTTTCTTTCCGCCCATTCATGTGGCATCACGACCCGCCCGAAGCACACTCTAATCTTTGCTTTAGACGGGTCGTGACAGATGTGCACACTAACAATTAACAGAACAGAAACAACTTCTCATGCGTAGAGATTAGGTGCATGATATGTGTTTTTGTTGCACTCATAGTTGCAATCTAGTGATTCTGAATGAACGACATGTTAAGTTACTCAATACTTCAATAGTGAATAGATTTTAGGGACACTGTATCTAATGCCTCAATCACGTCGATGTTGTCAGTCAAGAGCGGACAAACATCAGGTTCAATTTTAAGAATTATACACTTTTAAAATTTCAATTCCAAAAAATCAATATCAATGTGCAATAAACACTTTTATGTATCAATTCCAATTCTATTCACTAAATTCCATACTACAACCGAACAACAGAATTGACTTTCTAGACAAAACCAATTCATGCAGATATTTGTCTTATATTTGTTATAGATTCAACTTTGAATCCTCTCCAAACACAGAGAGCAAAAATGAAGAACGATCAAAAAAAGGGCAGCATGGTGCACAAAGCATCCCCGCGCAACGAGGGTCTGGGGAAGGGTCCCACAACAAGGGTAAAACGTAGGCAAACCTTACCATGCACTTTTGTAAGAGGCTATTTCCAGGACAACGATCCAAATAAAGTAAGAAAAAAATTTAAAGAAACGATGGAACACCAAGATTTATGTGGAAAACCCTTGCGGGAAAAACCATGGATCCACACCACTAGAGAGAAATCCACTATCAAAAACAGTTACAAGATCTGCCCAAAGGCGAACCAAATATAGGAAAAATTTGGGCATCAGAATAAAGCCGGACAAATGACCAAAGTAACCCTAGGCAAAATAAAGTTTTGGGGACACTCCAAAACCCCGAGCAGGGAGCACTGCCCCACTCAATGCCGCTCGACCGGCAACATCGAGTCGGAGTGCCAGTACACCCTCGACACATTTGGCTCCACCAATATAACAATAGTGCGGTTTTAGGATGGTCCCACTAAATTGAGAAAGAGTTGGTAAAATGACAATACATGCAAAAGGAGTCAATGACTTGAATGGGGTCGGAACCAGAGTTGATGATAGGTGATACAGAGAGGATAACCTAGAAAGGAGAGGGGAAGAGATCAGACGCATCTTTGGGACGGTTCAACCTTCACTTGATAAGTTTCAATAAGGAGTATCCACTGGATTGAAAGCCAACTACAGGAGGTGGGGAGGGGGAATTAAACAACAGGAGAGTGATGCGTATTTAGATGTATGATATGTGATATTGGTGATGCCGGCATGGTCTATATTCTATGTGCCCAAAGATGAAACTGCGTTGCTTCAGGGAGAAGGGATGGAATTTTGTGCTTTCTAAATTTTGATTTTTTTTTTATTTTACATTTATCCCATCCCAAAATTACTTTAAATGCAATTTTGGATTGGTGAAAGTAATTCATTGACATACATTCCAGTGCCACATGCCAGATGGATAGCTCTCTGTTGTGATCATCTGTGAGGAATTCCTTACAAAATTTTGATCCCAAAATTATACCTAAACATGAGATACGTTTTTTCAAGCCAAAAAGTAGTCTTATGATTTTTCATCTGTAGTGACGCTTTCAACAACCCAAGAAAGCTCTCACACAAGTTCAGTAAATCATAAACATACAAAGAAAGACACCATCTTTCTTGATAGTAGATCACATGTTTCAGATTAGACTTTTCTCAAACTTTTGGGTACCAGTATTCTAGTATTGGCATTCATGTTATTTTTGTTACTTGATGACACAAGTGTTCATATATAAGAAAGTAAAAAATGTCGGACTGACTTGACAAAACAAATTAACTCAATTTAGTAAATCATGAAATAGCATGCTAGATTCACTCCACAAATCATAACTAGCTTACCGACACATCAAAAAATGGGCACATCTTACATTTATAGATGTCGCCAGGAACCTCCTTGAACTGAACTCGGATTTCGGCTTTACTTGAATTGAGTGCTTTCCCTGCCTTGAGAATAAAAGGAACACCTGTAATTTTGTAATAGATCAAAAGTGGAAAAAATTGGGAAGATTTCTTGAAACTAAAAATGAAATAATTACCACGAAATATAAACAATGTAAGCTTATATTCCAAATGTTCTAGCAATCTAACAATAACATAAAAGAAAATGACCACAAACCTTCCCATCTTTCATTGTGTATGCGCAAAATAACAGTTGCAAAGGTGGGTGTATTTGATTGTGGTGAAACTGTTGGATCATCCTTGTATCCATCATATTGCCCTAGGACAACCTCTTCAGGCTGGATAGGTAGAACTGATTGAAGAACCTGAGAAATGGTCAAAATATCAAAGAGGTAAAGAGAAATGGTCAAAATATCAAAGAAGTAAAGCATACGAATTGTTATTAATATCATTCTTAAGCAGCAATTAGCAGGGGTAAATTTTTTTTAGAAAAACGAGCAGGATATTTGGAGAAGCTTGATAGAAATACATCAGAGAAAAAAGAATAAACTCCAGTACCTTCACTTTCTCGTCTCGTACATGTTCAGGCTTAAGGGAAACAGGTTTCTCCATTGCAACTAAACAAAATACCTGTAGACATACTGAATATTATTACTTAAAACTGTTAATTATGCTTGCAACAATATCAATAAATGAATAGCTAATAACAATCTGCATAAAAATAATTTGTAAATTGTTGTAGAACTTTTGAAGATAAAAACTATCATGCTTAACCATAGACACTGAAAAAGCTTAACAAAATGATGATTACGGACTCTGGTTACCAGCATGCCAGAATAGATGATGTAAATCTGAAACTCAAGTAGCTTAGTTCATTTGAGTTTACTGGAATAAGCAACAGCTAACTCATTAAATAAAGCCCCATTTGAGCTATTAAAGAAGAAGACCCGACATATCAAAAGGCCCATTTCAGAACTATTACTAAAGAAGATAAAAGATTTATAAAAATGTGGGCTGGTTTGATATTGCTTTCTTTTTCTCTTTTTCTACACTTTCAAACATGGATGTTACTGTAGTTAATTTCAATATAAGACTGACTCTGCACCTCTTTAGTGTCTAGTACAGAAAGGATTTTATTTAAAGCTGGTTCAAAATGAGAGAGACTTGTATTGACAACTCTACATATTTAGTCACGTGAATTCATTTTCATGGGATTTCTTACACGAGGCCCAGAGCTCAACAGTTTCAAAATTCAGAAAACACTTATCGCTCCAGTTGTTTATCTCATTAAGAGAATGTCTTTGTCCGCTCCATCATGATTGGTGAATTTATCTTTTATCTTGCTCTAAATTTTAATAATGCTGAAAAAAAACTGTGAAAACTATTCCCCAAAGAATCGCATTCACGGAGAAATGACAAACTCAACCACAAACAGTTATGTCGTCAACTACTGTGATGACTGCTTGTCGTGATCACCAACGATACCTCCTTCTAGACAAGGCCCACCAGACCACCTGCAGCAACCATCAACTGCAACTATGACGGTATGCACTCCCCCAAGAAAATTCATCCATCTCATCAAAAAGAACATATGTGGCTTCTCAACAAGGATGCAGTGTGAGAATAAACAAAGGAACAAGGTTGTCGCTGCCACATCACCGGGAGAATCACCACTTTCAGGTATCTTATGCTGCAGCAACCATTTCATCTTCAGGTATTTTACAAATGGGAGAGTGCTGCTAGACCTCCGGAATTGTGCATCAGAGAACAATTAAGTTCACGGTGCTTCAAAGAAGACACTTGCTTTCGTGACTATGACTGATTCATTAAGTAGTAACCGGCGAATGAAAACAAACGGTAAGGACCATCTTAATCAATTCTTCACATTAGAAACGTTAATTTGCAATTAATTCATCCACTGTATTGGACTTGTCTTGGCCCTTCGTTCAACAATAAATTCCAGTGTCTGCACTTATCTATTTTTAAATTTGTTCCCTAGAAATCTAGAATTCAGTCGAATTTTCGTGTCAGTTTCCGCACTTGGTATTAGAGCCTCTCCATCTCTTCCGAAAACACTCTAGCATCTATAGCTTCTTCGACAACCTTCGGCAACTACAACAGTCGACTGCACCTCCTTCAATGTCGAACAGACCCACGTGATCAACTTTCGCATCTCGCATGCTTGTCTTCCAACAAAGAACGCCTTCCAAAGCTCAACTACTTCATCATTGAGCCGAAGAAACCACTGCCGCTCCTTTCTCTTTGAAGTCGTAGACCACGCAAGTCATGATCTTTTCCTACTGGCCCGAAGAGTTCCCCAACATGCGTCCCCTTGATCATTAACATGCAACCCACGATCTCAGAAAGAGGAATACCTTGCAGCACCGTCTTGGATCGTCGAGCCCGCCAGTGCGCTTGTCTTTGATCGACTAGAGCAACACGCTTGCGTCTTCCCTATAACTCCATGATCAGCCCCATATTTCCTCGACCTTTTTTGTTTCTTCCTCGCCATGCTCAATCAGTGTCCTCGTCGATCAGGGTTTCCCTGCTTCTATCAATGACAAGACAGTTTCGAGCTCCTTGCCTGCACACGTAGACCTTTCGCCGCCCTCAGGCTATGACGCCGCCAACTATACAGGTATTAATTAATTTCACAAGCACGTTAATAAGCCGCGACATAAAAATTGGCACAACGCAAGCTAAGTTTAGACTTAAATAAAAGAAAAGTAGGCCTCCTTGGTCTACACGACCTGTAACACGCCCATGTACAAAAACCGTGCACATCCAACCTAAAAAGGCCAAGGAAATTACCCTCCAGAAGAGGAAGTGGAATTGGTGATCGTTGACAGTTGGGTCCGATCGGCGATCACCGGCCGAGAGGACAAAGAGAAGCCGATCAGCGATCGTCGAACGGAGCAGCTGATCAGTGATTGTTGAGCGGTCAAGGGCTGATCGTTGGGCAATTGAAAAAAAGAGAGGTGAGATGCAACGGTTCCAGGAAAATGAAATAAAGTGTCTTTACTCGTTTGATGCCAAGGATCAAGGGAATGTTAATCCAATGATTTAGGCTTTCCCCGAGACCCTCTTAGGTCGAAATGGGGGAAAACATAAATATTTTTTCAGTCATTCTGAAAAATGTGTGAGAGAGAGGGACAGAGGGCGACATACCAGTTCTTGGTGATCTTGCAACTAGAGTCAGGAGCGTTAAACGACAGTCCAAGTCCTGATCGGTGGAGGACTCCTAGTATTGATCCCTTTTAATCGCTATGGAATCGAAGAGGGCTCCAAGGGTAACAACCTCTCTCAACGTTCTAAAATCGATGAATGGTCATACCTCTTTTTTCTTTCTTGCATAGAAGAGTCTCCTCTACTAATTAGTGGATGGCATGACCTCCTTTGGTTTGTTAGAACGCCGGGGCATGGGATTGCGACCCCAGTATAAATGCACTAGAGAATTCGACATACAAGATTGAATTAAGTATGGTAGGAGCCTACCCATGGTCGTAAGCCCGAATCGATGATGATGATATGACAATGCGTATATACTTCTCTAGATGGCGCACCGAAGAATGACTCCGAAATAAATGGTGTAGTAGATACAAAGCTATGTGTATTTTCGGGTTTTTGAGTATTCCTAGGAAAGCTCCATGATGGCAACAGTTAGCAAGATAAGTCAAGGATACCATGGTGTGTTATGTAGAACGTGATTATCATTCATTAACTGTGAGGATAGCGAAATAAATGGCTAGTTGTGAAAGTATACAATGCAAATTGATTGTCTACTTCTTGTGTGATGCTATGAGATGATGGAGATGACTAAATCTCTTTGCTCGATATTCGGTTGTTAAGTTGCACCTAGACCTCTCTCCAAGAGGTGAGATGACCTTATACCTCCCTATTGTTAGATGATAGTCGAGATAAACATAGACCTTGTTGGAAGAAAGAAAAAGGAAAATAGAAGAACATTATATTCATCCTCAAAAGGGCTTTTTATAGGTGGATTACAACAAGACTCATAAATACCGACTCAAGATGTGGGACTAAACTCACTCACTCCCAAAGACTCTAATAGACTTATATATTAATATAAATTAATAATCTCAACACTCCCCCTTAAACTAAAGGGAAAACCTTCAGCTTGGACATCATAATAACGACAATGGAGGTAGGCGATGTGGGACAAAACATCAGACGAGTCATCGGAAAAAAATACCAAACCGGTGAATCAAATCGGAAACATAGTCACACATGACGTGAGACCCACACACGACATCACTTACACACATAACATGCAAACATAGGGACACAAAACAATACACAAACTATTGGGGATAATTGTCGAGGATAATCAGCACAAAGGGCGGTCCCACACGACATAGTCGCGCACGACACGGTCCCACGCGATACAACCTGCTAAGATTAAAACACCAACATCACTCGTGTCCAACACACGGCCAGTTGAAAGAAATATGAAGAGACGCATAACAACATACGACATAGGTCAGGAGGTTGTGTGGGACTAAGGAGAAGAATGAGAAAGAACAACTGAGTCGCCCTCATCTCATACACTCCCCCTCACGTGAAAAATACGTGCATATAGGCATAACAAGACCTAAACAAACATAGGGACACAAAACAATACACAAACTCATAAGAAAAGGCACAAACTACCATGAAGCATCATCTTTGGTAAGAAATCAGCACCCTGGAAGGGGTGATAGCAACGGTCACTAATAGAAATCCGTGAAGCGGTTGCTGGAGTCCCCCAGAATTATCAAAAAGATTAAAGCAGCGGCTGGAAGCGTCAAAATACACTAGGAGAAGCTACAGGAGATGACGCGAACCTCAAACAACAGCTGGAGGAGTAGCGGGATCATCTGCGGGATCAATAACAGTAACTGGCTTTGCAGATGTCGACGACATAAGCTGAGGGAAAAGTTTATAAAAGCGACAACAATTGGAATCAACGTTGATGGCAGCAAGCGACGGGAAGCGCAACAACAGGAAAGAAAACCATACAACAGCGGTCGGTAAGGGTCTCCGTTTAGATCTGAAGTTGTGGAAAGGGACTGGAACGGGAGAGGAAGCCATCGATGGTGAGCAGGAAGGTGATCGTGCAATACCCTGCTGTCAACGCCTCCAATTGGATCGACAAAGCAGAAGCAGGAAGCATCAAGGAAGAACTTCGATGGAAGGAGCCGACGAGATCGGGAAGCAGTGGGTGGAGAAGGAAACTTGTCGTCCAAGATGATGGAAGCAGCAGTAGGGTTGACGAGCACGAAGTCAGTGACGGGATCTGCGGCAGGAAGCAGACGGGAGCAGTATTGATCCTTCTGGCGCTTTCGTCTTCAGGATTAGAAGACGGGAGCAGAAATATTGAGAATAGCGGATCCAAAGCCACAACCTTCTTTGATGTGAATAGGCCGCACCGCATGCGATATGGGGAGAAATTTCACGGAGGGAAAAAACATCTCTCTGATACCATGTTGGAAGAAAGAAAATCAAAAATAGAAGTGCATTATATTCATCCTCAAAGAGGCTTTTTATAAGATTACAACAAGACTCATAAATACTGACTCAAGATGTGGGACAAAACCCACTTTACTCTTAAAGACTCTAATGGACCTATATATTAATATAAAACTAATAATCTAAACCGACCTCATATTATAATGTTTGGTGGTTGAGATGATGCTAAACCTCCCACCACGAGGTTGAGATGACCCTAGACCTCCCTCGTTGTTTGATGGCTTGTGATCTGGAATTGGCGTCCGTGAGTGCCCCAATTATTATGTTTACTATACTAGTACATGCGGTGATGTGATAGGAGGTTATGGTGAGCCCTTGTGTGAATCCATCTATCATGTATTCCTAGGTCAACTCTAATACACGTGCAAACCTAGAATATTGATTGTGATTGAGTCTTCACCTTGTATAATATAATATAGTTGTTTTTCCTACTTTGGATACATATTACATGTTGCTCGTGCGTACTTGCCTATGTACGGTGAATCGCCCCGGAATCTGCAAGGACGACCGAGTGGAGAAGTTATTACGTGAATTGTGATCAGCTCATAGCTGACCCTCGTTTTCATGTGACTTTTGTTTGGTGCAGGTAGCATAGTTCGCAGTGGAGTTTAGAGGGCTAAAGCCCGAGGCTGCTTTAAGAGGAAAGATGAATGAGATTTGGTTTTGCATGATCCCGACATATTGCCGACGAAGCAATTACTATAATTATTTGATGTATTTTTTTACTTCTTTATGATGTGGTGTAAGGTCAAAAGGTTAAACTATTTTTTACATTAATATTGTAATAATTGACATTCGTATTATTAGATATTGTTTCCGCTAGCATTACTCTTATGGATGTGAGATTTATTCTATATCTCTTTATAACTGTTGGAAAATCCCATGTAAAGAGGCCCATATTGGAGCCCTTCTATTTAGTTTTCTTCTTTTCTCCTCTTTAGTCCCACATCATGTATAGGGATCTCTTCACTCTTTCTCCCTCATATAAATGTGTATTCATACCTTGTATTTGATTATTGAGAAAGTATATACAAGTTTGAGGTTTTCTCCACATGGTATCAGAGTCAATCGGTCTATCCTTGCGGTTAGCATTCTGCTAACCGTCTGGTCTTCCCATCTCGCGCAGGGCGCGGTCTGGTTTTGTCTAACCAACCGGCCTTCTCTTCTCGCGCAGGGCACGGCCTGGTGTCTACCTGCATGCAGTCTGGTGTCTACCCGCTTGCGGCCTGGTGTCTACCCGCTTGCGGCTAGATTTTTCCTACCCGCCTCTCCTCTCCTCTCCACCAATCCCATGGCCTCCACCTCTTCTCCATTCTCCGTTTATAGGACTCTCTCTGACAGGTGGGGCCTTCTCCCACGTCCCTTTGTCCGTGCGACTTCTTTCCTACCCGCTGTGATCTCCCTATCCGCTGCGGTTTCTACCCGCTGCGGTTTATTCCCTGCCCTCTACCCGCGGCGATCTCCATGTCTACCTGCGCGGTTTCTCTCACTGCTCTCTTGCCGCCGCACTGTTCTTTTCTCGCGCGTCTTCTCCTTTGGTTCTCGCGCGGCCTCATCTTTTGTTAGTTGCTGCGGCTTCTCTAACCACTGCGAGCTCCGCATCTAGGTCGCGACATCTTCCCTTGCTGCTGGTGTACTCACCCTGACCGTGCGGACTTCTCTTGCGGCCTATTCGTTGGCTGGTCGCAGCGGCTTCTTTAACCGTTGCGGGCTCTGCACTTTGGTCGTGGCATCTTCTCTTGTCGCTGGTGTATTGTCACTGAGACCGTGCGGCCTCCCCAGTTCTCTAGTCAAGGCGACTTCTCCTTTCTACCCGCTCTGTTTCGTTGGTCGCGGCCTCCTTTGTGCTTGCCACCAGACCGTTGTCATCCAGTCCACACAATTTCCCTGCACCCTCGTCCTGCTCACTATTTTTAGTCGCCTGATCTACCCGCGCAGTTTCCTTTCTATCTGCTGCTCCTCTTGCCGCCGGTCTAGCCTCCTAACCGCTTGGTCATGGGATCTTCTCTTGACTCTACCGGACAGGCGGCTTCCTCCTCTGCAGACCGTCCGACCCTTGCTCCTGAACTTCGGAATTAACTGCGGATTACGACTATCTCGTTAGCCGGTAAGAAGAACTTTGTGGAGTGGGTGCACTCGGTTCGCCGCGTTCTTCAATCCAAAGGCTTCCTACATCACTTGACTCAGGCTGTTCTCGCACCTCCTACTAACGACTGGTTGCACAATGACGGTCGCGTTCAGACCTGGCTCCTCAACTCCCTTGATGGAGAACCGTATCGCATGGCCATGTATCATGAAACGACCAAAGCGATGTGGGATGAACTTCATTCCCTCTATTTCTGGAAAGATAGTCTGCAACACCTATATGACATCATAACTGATCTTCAGACTCTTGATGTTGGCGGAGCCACCAACCTCACCTCCTTTGTTTCTCGGGCCAAAACTCTGGTTGAAGCATGGATTCAACATCAACCTCCTACGACGGATCTTAATGCACAAGTGCTCAAAAAGAAGTCGTTGGCGTGTCCATGATGATGGCTCGTGTGTCACCGCATCTTCAGAGCGTTTGGGCTCAGATCCGCTCCTCTGCTGCTACTCCGTCACTATCAGATGTATGTTCCATGTTGCTCAAGGTCTCACCGCCTCCTGATAGTTCTGGACCTCCGTCACCGGCTCTTCTGCGCCCTTACTGCCCTTCCACCTTCTGGGGGGGGGGGGGGTCCGGCTCTCGCGGCCGAGGAGGCCGGCCACGACCAAAGTGTTCCTTCTGCGGTAAGGATGACCACCTTAAGGCCACGTGCTATCGCAAACATGGGCTTCCTCCTCGTCCACAGGCCGCCGTTGCTGCCCACAACTCATCGATCACTCGTACTGGCATTGAAGAGGTCCGGCTTCAGCTTCAACAACTTCATGGTATGCTCAGTCGCACACCTGCCTCTGTTACCTCGGCTGCCTCCATCTCATATGAAGGTATCGCTTGTTTCTCCACTAGTCCGCAGTGGATAGTGGATTCAGGTGCCACTCATCACATCACCTCCCAGCGACCACATCAGTACCTGGATTCTCCTCATCCTAAGTGTATCATAGTGGCCAATGGGGCCACTATTCCGGTCTCAGGCTCTGCGGATATCCCTCTCACTTTTTCTCTATCTTTACGCTCTGCTCTTCATGTTCAAGGCTCTCCATTTAATTTACTTTTTGTTGGTCGCCTCACTACTGAATTAAATTGTTTTATAACCTTTACATCTTCTTTTCTGATACAAGATCGACAGGCGCGGAATATCATTAGTAAGGGACAACTGCAGAACGGGCTTTACCTCCTTGATGACTCTCTTACTATCCTGTCTTCCGTCTCCTCCGTCGATTGGCATCGCCGTCTTGGGCATGCCCCTTTGTCAGTCCTCCAGAAAGCTCTACCAGATGTATCTCTTCCTCCTTTTCAATGCGAATCTTGTATTTTCGGCAAGCAGTCGCGTTCATCTTTTCTATCTCATAGTACTCGGAGCTCTGCTCCTTTTATTTTAGTACACTCCAATATTTGGGGACCGTACAAACTTACTAGCATTTCTAGTTATCGCTATTTTTTCACTTTTATTGATGATTATTCTCGAATGACATGACTATATTTACTTTGGGATCGCTCCGAGCTTCCACGGGTCTTTCGGGCTTTCCTCCTTGAGACTCACACGCAATTCTCCACGAACATCAAAACTATTCGCACTGATAACGCTCGCGAATATGCTAGTCATGAGTTTGCAAACCTTTACTCGGAATTTGGAGTTATTCACCAAACATTGTGTGCTTATACCCCTCAATAAAATGGCGTAGCCGAACGTAAGAACCGACATCTACTCGATGTAGCTCGTTCTCTCATGCTTCAAATGCAAGTTCCCAAAGCTTATTGGAACTTTGCCCACTCGACGACATGTTATCTGATTAATCGTCTCCCCTCCCACATACTCCACAATGTCACTCCGTTCAGCCTCTTGTTCCCCTCTACTCTGGCATTCTCTCTCACACCCCGCATCTTTGGTTATACTTACTACGTTCATGTTCTTGGTCCGTCCACGGACAAGTTGGATCCTCGGACGGCCAAACACATCTTCGTTGGCTACTCACGAACTCAGAAAGGCTATGTGTGCTACTCTCCTGCTTCCCGCAAGGTGACTATGGCTGTTGATGTTACCTTTCAGGAAGATCTTCCTTTCTTCTCTGTCGTTCCAGATCCAACTCCTCTACCACCACCCGTCCAACACCCTGTCATCCCCATTAACATTCCTCTACCACCACCAATTACTGACCAGGCTCCCGCTGTTCCCAAGCCACCTCTTATACGTGTCTACACTCATCCCTATCCTTGCTCTGTTGCCCCAATGCAGTCGACTTCAACTTCTGACGCTTCGCGTCCTGCTGATTCAGCACCAGAATCAACCACTCATCCCATGGCGAACTATGTATCCTTACATCGCCTATCCCCACAGCTTCAAACATTTGCAACTTCATTATCCTCGATTTCTGTACCTAACTCTGTGCAGGAGGCTCTCCAACATCCTGGTTGGCGAGCAGCCATGGAAGAAGAAATGACTGCTTTCTGGGCTAACCAAACATGGAACCTGGTACCTCTGCCTACTGGCCAGACACCTGTTGGGTGTAAATGGGTCTTTGTCATCAAACATGCTCCTGATGGGATAATTGACCATCTAAAGGGCTGCCTGGTGGCTCGTGGCTTCACCCAACAGCACGGTCTCGATTATGAGGAAACATTCTCCAGTAGCCAAGCTCAATACCGTTCGTGTCCTCCTCTCCGTGGCTGTACATCGGCAATGACCCTTACATCAACTGGACATCAATAATGTGTTTTTGAACGGCGACCTCCAGAAAACAGTCTAAATGCAGCAACCTACCGGATTTGAGACCACGGGGGAGTCCCGAGTTTGTCATGTCAAGAAGTCCATCTATGGTCTCAAACAATCCCCTCGGGCAGGGTTCGACAAGTTTAGTAAGGCAATTCGGGAAGTCGGTTTTACTCGGAGCTCAGCAGACTTCTCTCTGTTCACTCGTCATCAGGCAACAAGAACGGTTCTTCTGTTAGTATATGTTGATGACATCTTAATCACTGGAGACGATTCAAAGGGAATTCAAGCGGTCAAACAGCACCTTAGCTCGTCTTTCAAACAAAAGATCTGGGGCATCTTCGATACTTCCTTGGTCTTGAGATCGCGAGACGTCCGGATGGACTTGTCCTCTCCCAACGGAAGTAATGTCTGGATCTCCTTCAAGATGTTGGCTACTCTGGATGCAAGCTCACTACTACTCCAATGGATGCAAATCATAAGTTGTGTGCACATGCGTCTGATACTGATCTTCCTCTCCAAAATCCAGAATACTACCAACGTCTTGTTGGAAAATTGATCTACTTAACGGTCACAAGACCGGATATATCCTTTGATGTTGAGGTGGTCAGTCTGTTTATGCATGCCCCTCGAATATCTCACACTCAAGCCGTTGAGAGAATCCTAAGATACCTTAAAACAGCTCCGGGTCAAGGGCTGGTATACAAAACCTCATCATCTACTCCAACGTTGGTTGCGTATTATGATATTGATTATGCTTGCTCCCTAGATGATCGACGGTCAACCAGTGGCTTCTATACCTATTTTGGAGGGCATCTTGTTACCTGGCGGAGTAAGAAACAAGCTGTGGTTGCTCCATCCTCAGCTGAAGCAGAATACAGATCGATGACATCAGTTGTCTCGGAGCTTATATGGCTTGAAAGTCTCCTTGCTGATCTAGGAGTTAAACTTCCCTCACCTGCCATTCTGTTATGCGACAACCAAGCGGCTATACACATAGTAAAGAATCCAGTCTTCCATGAAAGAACAAAACATATTGAAGTGGACTGCCACTTTATCTGATAGAAAGTTCAAATGAAGAAGATAGAATTAAAGCATGTTCCGGGTACTGAACAAATTGTCGATATCTTTACAAAGGCCCTTCCTAGTACCCTGTTTTATCAGTTCCTGTCCAAGCTTGGTGCCTATGACTTGTACGCTCCAGCTTGCGGGTGAGTGTTGGAAAATCCCATGTAAAGAGGCCCATATTGGAGCTATTTTATTTAGTGTTCTTCTTTTCTCCTCTTTAGTCCCACATCATGTATAGGGATCTCTTCTCTCTTTCTCCCTCATATAAATGTGTATTCATACCTTGTATTTGATTATTGAGAAAGTATATACAAGTTTGAGGTTTTCTCCACAATAACATTTGCTTGTGAATGTGGTATGTTGTGGGGACAGGACGGATCCATATAATATATTGTGTGGATAGACGGAGTGTTACAATTTGGTATTAAAGTCTTAGGATATCGTAGATGTAGTCGTTAGGTTTGAGGATAAACCCTTTTAAGGGGGTGGTGTGCACATGTAGTGTGTTGACCTAAATATAACATTTAAAATCTCAATTAGGTCAATGATGTGTGAATCTGAGCGATCTAAGTTGTGTATGTGATGCGTCGAGATAATTATGCTCGTCACTTGTTTTTTTTAGTTTTTTTCATGTGGCACTATGTTGTTGATTGTTTCATTTCGGCGTGTTAGCTCGACCGAGCAACACGACCTTAAATAAATAGGTCTCATAACATGTGATGGTAGGATGCCAAGGTGACACTTCCGAAAATGCATAACACTTTAAGTCCGTTAATTTTATTTGGGAGCTCAACTAGTCAACTACTTCTTGGAATTTCCCCATGTGGCTTTTGACCCCCCCCCCCCACCCCCCCACACACACACTAAAACAATAAAAATATGCTCCTCCATTACTCCCAACAACCATTTCACCTTTTTAAAACTCTCGTATGAATGACTTTGTTGTGTGAAGGGAAAGACTTTTACTCCCCTCAATTAATTTCAGTTTGAAAAGCTCCCTGCAGTGTTCCGTCCAGTACTTGTTCTCGCGATGTCGCATCGCCGCAGAATCGCCGCCCTCCGTCGTCCTCCTCCAACACCTCTAGCGCCATTGTTGTCTGAACCCGTGACCTCCATCCACTGCTCATCTCCACACCCCACTCTCACAGGACACCTTCTCCCTCCTAGTTCGCACCTATCGACATCCTCCACAATACCTTGTTTCCCCCACAGTCTTGTCCAACCGCCACTTCAACATCCAACGCACCCCTCCCCCCCCCCCCCCAGGCCCGATCGGCCACCTCCAAACCCGTAATCACCATTTTCATCCAACCAGCTATCCTAAACTCAATGGAAATTCATCCGCCCTGGGAATTTGGCAGGTATACTTCGCGCTCCCTCCTGTTAGCATAAAACAACATGCATTTGAGTTAAGTGATCATCCTCATTCGAACTTGCAACCCCACGCCTCACTTTATCGTTAGTTTGGTACTTAGTTTTCTCTTGTTGGGCAACCACTAGACGTGATCCGCTTGAGGCATGGTTAAATTCCCACTTAAGTTCCCTATTGAACATTTGATTAACTTGTGTTGAGTGTATTTCTGACGGATAGTTTGACATTCTTGGGTTATATTGTATCCACAAAAGGAATCAAGGTCGATCCTGAAAAGGTTCAAGCTATCAGGCCATGGCCAAGTCCTAAGAACATCACAGAGGCTCATAGTTTTCATGAATTAGCATCCTTCCATCGCCGTTTTATTAGGAACTTCAGTGCCCTCATCGCCCCTGTCACAAATTATCTCAAAAGAGCCATTTTATTTGGACTGAGGAAGCTGAATGAGCCTTCATGCTTGTGAAAGACAAATTGGCGAGTGCTCCCGTACTTGCACTACCTAATTTTGAGAAGATCTTTGAAGTCGAATGCGACGCCTCTACTATAGGGAAAGGAGCCGTTTTAAGTCAGGAAGGCCGCCTCCTCGCTTTCTTTAGTGAGAAATTGAATGAGACAAAACTCGAGATTCCACGTACGACCTTGAGTTTTACGTCATTGTTCAGGCTTTACAGCACTGACGCCACTATCTGATCCAGCGCGAATTCATCTTAACACTGAGCACGACGAACTTCGACACTTGAACTCGCAAAAGGAGTTATGTCGGCATGCCAAATGGGCGGCCTTTCTTCAGGAGTTTACTTTCCATCTGAAACACAAGCTTGGTGTTTCAAATAGGGTAGCAGATGCACTCAATCGTAGGACTCATGTCCTAGTCACGTTATAACCCCATATCCTTAACCTCGATTCCCAAAAGGAAATATACTCCTCTGATCCGTACTTTGGCAAGATCTGGGCCTCGTGTTATTTTAGCGGCACCGATCCTTCTACAAAATTTATCTTGAGTGAAAGAATTTTTATTTAGGGATACCCGTCTTTGTATTTGTGAGGGACCGCTTCGAGATACCTTGCTTAGAGAGTTGCACTCCTCGGGATTAGGGGGCCACGTTGGGCAAAATAAACTCTTAGACCTCGCTAACACCCGATTCTTTTGGCCTAAAATGAAAGAGAATGTTTTCAACCTGGTTAGGACGTGCACAACATGTCAGTTGTTTAAAGGGCATGCACAGGACACCAGACTATACGGCCCTCTTTCCATTTCTGAGAAGCTATGGGATGAAGTTTTCATGGATTTTTTTGTATGGTTGCCAAAAACCAAACAAAGAGTAGATTCAGTTCTTGTTGTAGTTGATCGGTTTTCAAAAATGGCTCACTTTATCCCTTGCGAGAAAATGTTTGATGCCACTCACATCGCAGATCTCTTCTTTAGAGAAATTGTGCGCCTACATGGTATTCCCCGCGCTTTTACTTCAGATCGTGACACTCGATTTTCAAGTTATTTTTGGAAAACACTATGGGAAAAATTAAGAACAAAGCTAGAATTTAGTAATGCTTATCACCCGCAGATGGACGGGCAGACCAAGGTGGTAAACCGAAGCTTAGGTGATTTTCTTAGATGTTTAGCGGGAGAACATCTGAATCCATGAGATTTAGCCATTTCGCAAGCAGAATTCGCATACAACAGCTCAACAAACCGTTCCACCACCAAATCTCCTTTTGAGGTAGTCTATGACTACCCCGCCCCCCCAGTTACTTGATCGACACTGTCTTCCCTCTTTTGAACGAACCTCTTTTGATGCTCTAAATTATATTGATCACTTAAAATCTTTGCATGAGTTTATTGATAGCAATTTGTGAGTCTCTTCTGAGAAATATAAAGTTATGACTGGTGAATAACCCATAATTTGCCGAGATCAAAGATGACCAAGGATGGTCTGGAGGATCTCGTCTCCCTAGGACGAGTGTAGAAGAAGTCCCCCCCCCAGGGGCAAGTCCAGGCATCCAGAGGCGAGTCCAGGCTCCCAGGGGCGAGTCCAGGCTCCCAGGGGTGAGTCCAGGCTCCCAGGGGCGAGTCCAGGCACCAGAGGGCGAGTCCAGGCACCCAGGGGCAAGTCCAGGCTCCCAGGGGCGAGTCCAGGCTCCAAGGATACCTCTTTAGGTATGTTAATAGCCTCTCCAAACAGTGAGTTTAGGGTTTAGGGTTTAGGGTACGGTTCGGGTTTAGGGTATGTTAATAGCCTCTCCAAACAATTCAGGTACGGTTCTTGGAAAAACAAGAACCGGCGGTTCGGTTCTGTTCGGTTCTCGTGTCCCATGGTCGGTTGCCCGAGAACCGACCCGACCCATATGTTGTAAAAAAAATTATTTTTTTCAGGTATTATTCATACTTGAAGATAGGCCCGCATCACGCCTAATGATATTAATCTCAATCCCGTATATTCTTATAATCTCATATTTCTCATTTTCTCCCGTGAAATAAATCTCCCGTGAAATTCCTAACTTCCAATCCTGACGTCGTTGCCCCTGCGTACTGCCTGCTAGAGCTTCTGTCGTCGTCTCCAGTGAAGGCCGACTGAACACTCAAATTAAGCACAATAGCACCTCTAGTCGCTAGAGGTCCCGTCCCCGTCTCCCGTGAGGGCCGACCGAAAGCTCGAAGCCTCCCGCCAGCGTTAAGGTCAATCAGCTTTTAGTGTATCAGCTTTCTTAGCTCCTCTTCACCAATTATAAATCGATTTTGGGCTGCTTTTGGAGGCAATTTGTTGTCCATGAAACATAATTTAAGGAACCGAGAACTGAACCGGAATCGAACTGATATTTTTGGTTTGGTTCGGGTTCTACATTGTAGAACCGTGGGTCGGTTCCGGTTGCAAAAATTTGAAACCGAACCTATACGGGTCGATTCTTGGTTCTGAGAGGAACCGAACAGATCTGAGTTGCACCCCTAGAAGTAGGTGTAAGCTACCCCCTTGGGTCCGAACTCCTCTTGGAACCAGTTTTCGATTTCAACAGCTAATAAACATTATCAAGAGTTGTATTTCTCAGAAGGAGATTGGGTCCTTATTTTTTTCAGGAAAGAGTAATTTCCCGTGAGCTCCTATCATAAGCTCCGACAATGACGTTTTAGTCCTTTTCTGGTTAAAAAATGACTTGAATCAAATGCTTATCTCTTAGATTTACCCGTTAAATTTGGAACCTCTCATATTTTCAGCATTGCTGACCTTGTGTCATTCTTTGGTGAACCTCTTATCGCTGCCCCTAGTCCTCCCTCTTTCGAACCATCCACATCTACACAACCAGCCTTACCCACATCTACACCCACCATTGAGAAGATTGAGCAGGTATTGGATGCTCGTGAATTTCAGACGCGTACTAGTACTTATCAGTGTTATCCCGTATCCTGGAAGGGCAGAAGTATCTTGGACAGTTCATGGATTAATGTTGTTGAACTTCGGCGTCTTCGTCCAGATCATTCTATTGAAAGTTTTTGTCATTCCACGACGGGGTCAAGTCCTTTCAACCCGGGGGGAATTGATGCATCCAGATTATTATGCTCGTCACTTGTTTTTTTGTCATGTCACACCTCATTGTTGATCGTTTCATTTTGGCGTGTTGGCTTGACAGACCAACAAGACCTTAAGTAAATACGTCTGATAACATGTGTTGACTATCAAGGCTCCCACTCTCTCGGGAAAGAGCGCAAGTAGTTACTAAAACGTTAAAATTGTCCCCTTAATCTAGTTTCCAAAGTCTCTTTAAAAATTCGGGCATCAGTCTGCACCAGTATGACATAAATGAGAAGGCTAAAATGGATATGCGGGAAAATTAGAAAAATATAGGGGGCAGCCCAGTGCACAAAGCATCCCCGCGCAACGAGGGTCCGGGCCTCCGGGGAAGGGTCCCACCACAAGGGTGAATGTAGGCAAGAAAGCGTATCTATTGTACAAAAATTCGGTTTCATAATTCTAAGATTGCCCCAAGAAAAAGTAACTTCAAGTATAACAGTAAAAAATCATAAGCATGGTTTACCTGCAATAGATGATTTTGAATAATGTCCCGAATAATTCTGAAAAAGGAAAAAAAATCAAATTTGAGTGATAAAGTAAAAGTATATGAGAGATAATAATTCAAATTGATATGCTATTCTCAGGAAGGATTAGTTTTTTATTCCTTCCAGAAATATGAATAAATGCTAAAGATTAAACCTAAATAAAAAAGTAATCAATCATAAAGATAATTTCTGAGGCCGGAATTCACAGGTCAGAGGGGTTTTGTAGGATATAAATAGCATCGTGCAGGGAAAGTCAGAAACAAATATTTTTACATTTTGAGGTTTTTAAAAGTTTTGCAACAACATTTACTTATCACCATAACAATTAGACTTACCACATGATTATTAAAAAAGCTGTTAGTAATGCCTTCTCTTTCATTAAATCATCAGCTCACTATCAAATTTTATACTAGTGTGATATAAGAGCATATGAATCCGCTGACTAGGGATGTGCGCGGTGCGGTTTGGTGCGGTTTTGGTCCAAACCGCAACCGCACCACAAGGGCGCGGTTTTGGCCCAAGCAAACCGCACCATGCCGAAATTACATGGTGCGGTTTCAGTTTGGTGCGGTTTTTTGCGGTGCGGTTGCGGTTTTGGTGCCAAAAAATCATCTTCTTCTCTTTCGTCTTCACTTTTCATGGGCTGTTCAGGGAGAAAACCAAATTAGGAGTTGGCTGTTTTTGAGAGTGACCATACAGTGATACAAGTTACAAGCCTAAATGAAAGTTAATTTTTTACACCCAATGAAGATAAACAATTCTATTCAACAAAAGCTCAACAATAAAAGAAGGAATAAGTCGGAAGGTTTAATAAGTTTAAGAGCAAAGAATCTGTATATGAACAGAGAGAGGTTCAACAAATCAATTTCAGCTAGCTTTGCTGAGATACCATACCTCGCGAGAACATGGAGAGAGGGGGTGAGAGCCCGAAAGAGAGGCTACTTTAGTGGGTAATTGTGTCCCAGGGAATAGGTTTGTTTGAGGAGAAAACACAACCTCTTGCGTCGCAGATCATTATATTCCAAAGAGGAGAGGCAGTTATGTGTCGAAGGCCAAGGTGGGCGATGGGGAGGGGCTGTTTAGGAGGTTGGTGGTCCGGAGGCCCGGGTCGCCTGTAGGAAGCCGTTGAGATGCTGGGGGAAGCAAGGAGATGGAGGAAAAGGAGGTTGTGTTTGTCGGAGTCGTATGAGACCGGTCGACGGGGCGAACTGAGAAATCAGCCTCGACCAATCGAGCAACCCCCATGGCGTCAGAGATGCCCTAAGAGTGATAAGTAGGGAAACGAGAAAAGATGTGCGGCTAGAGTCCTTGCAGGAAGAAATACATGTAATAATAGGGGAAGACCGGGAACATGGTTGGCCAACTCAATGAATTTGTTGATGTACTAATCCACTGAGGATGTGTGGCGGAGGGCGCACAGGCTCTCAATTGCATCGTCGGAGTAGCGGTGGTCGTAGTGTTTGACTAACGATAGCTTGAGATCAGCCCAGGAGAGAAGCGGTGAGGAATTGCGGAGCCACCGAACCCAATGTAAAGCGGAACCATCCATGGCAAGAAGCATCAAAAAGACCTTCTGGTTGTCGAAAGTGATGCAGGCGGGGCTCTGTGAAAATAAATGATTGCGCCGACACACTAATGTAAAGCTACGTGGGAGCGTGGAATGAATGCAATGAATCTTAGCCTAAAATGATGTGTGTATGTTTTAATTATTCCGTAAGTAAAGTTTTAGCAAGTATAATTTTATAAGTCAAACAATCAACACAACATTCACCAACATATTCAAATACACCAACATTAGTGTGTTCCCTATGCACAAAGATTTTTCACCACAACTTGCACGAACAAATTTTATAGGATTTTAAAGAAAAGTACAAACAATTACATGAGTCAAATTCACAAACAGATATGAAATGTTCTCACAATATTCAATGCAAAAAATTAATAATAAACATAATACTAATACCACATCACAAATGGAGATCCAGTAGTAATTGGTAGCTGGAGGCCGGCAGTTGGAGTGGAGTAAGGAAGAACTGAAAGGGCTCCTGGGTGCTGGAAACGGAACTGGACAAATTAGGATTAGCTGTCAAGGCTGCTAGGAAGATTATCTGACTCTGGACTGTGGGAGTAAGGGTTGGTTGTTGGAGGAAGAAGAAGTATGGAAGTAGAGTAGTCAAGTGGAAGAGGGCTGGTTGGGGAAGAAGAAGAATAGGGACCGCGGTAGCAATTGGACTTACGACGAAGAAGAAGAACGGGGAACTGGCGAAGGAGATGAGATTGTGCGGCTTCCTAACGATGAAGAAACGGAACTGGAGAGGGCTAGTGGCCGGGGAGGAAGTTGCGAGGGAGATGTGCAGTTCTCCATTGTGGGAGGAGATGAACAGGTAGCAGGTGCGTTCATGAGGCGGAACCGAGCGGGTACGGCGCTAGGAAGGATTCGAGCGGCTAGCGGCTTGATTGGCGTGACTAACGGGGAAGATGAATAGGAGAGGTGCTTTCTGAAGTCATGGGGCTCGGTTGTATGGATAGGCGAGGAGGGGAATGTGAGTGGTACGGGTTTCTGTCGAGGAAGAGGAAGTCAAACAGTAGAGTTGCGGTTTCTTCTTCTGGGATGAAGATAACTGTCGAACGTGGGATGTAGAGGGAGAATCAGGAACTGAGAAATAAGAAAAAAACTGAAAGAAAATAAACCAAGGTTTCACACCCTGGGTTCGTGTCGTCGCACCACAAAGATCATTGGAATCCTGGATTCTCTCACAAAACACAACAATGTCTATAAACTGCAGTGCCCACCCATATTTATAACAAGAGGGGGCGGTTGGGCACCCGGCATGAACGGCTATGATCGCTTGTTAAGCCCGGTGTCCTAATACGTTAAATACACACCAGAAAAATAAAATAAAATACATATTACATTAAAAAGGACGATCCGGACACGCTCGCGGTCTCGGATCGCCAATCCGATCAACGAATCTCCGACAAATCTGCAAAAACGGTTCCGCCATGTGGTGGCCCGATCTTCTCTAATCACGAACTTGTGGCCAATCGCCATCAATTCCCCCCGACTGAAAAGCATTCATCTCTGAGGAATAAAGATGAATATGTTGTAGTCGAAGATCAGGGGAAAGTCCAACAAGTTCTGTCGCTAATAGCCAAGCAACATCAAATGTGTAGTGTCCACTCCAGTGCACCAAGTAACGGCAAGGACCTTCTGTAGTGGTGGTGCATGATGAGTCCGATGTTTATAGTGTTTTTCGGACTCATCTGGGCTTGTTTTCACGTGTTTGCACTTAACCTTTTAGTTCTATATCGTTCATATTTCTTCTAATCGTTATTTCCATAGGAAGTGCACTTATAGGCCCGTGGGTGTGCAATTGCGCATTCTTTTGTATGTGCTTACCCCCATGGTTCTTTTTGTTCATTTTATGTTGTGTATTGGTGCTGGGAGCTTGTGCTCAAGTTTTGGTTTTTGCTGTGCAGGTGGTGCGTTTTCCCCAAGGCAGGAATTCTGATTTGTGGAAAACGCACGGTCGTGTGTTTCCTTAGCGCACGGTTTCTTCGTAATCGTGTGCTTTACTTGGTCGAGAGGATCTCGACACATTTCGTCGAGATGAGCTCGAAGATTTGAAATGCACGGTTAACGCACGGTTTCGGCCAAACTGTGCGAGAAGCAAACACACGGTTGTCCTGTACCTTTCTTTTTGGCACCATTCTGTGGTTAATCGTGCGTTTCCTTCACGCACGGGCAAACGCGCCCGTGCGCGAGTAAAACGCACGGTTCCCCTGTTTCCCTTGATTTCCTGCGCTCTGTGTTTACCCGTGCGATTTCCTTCACGCACAGGCGGAATCGCCCGTGCGCGAGTAAAACACACGAGTCAACGCATCTGCTTCCGCGATCAAGATCTGTAAGTAAATAACGCACGGTTAGCGCACGGTCGTGCGCGGGACCGTGCGTGACCATTTTTCTGATCTTTTTCTATTTAAAGCGCAGATTTTCACCGTTGAAAAAGAGCTTCGTTCCAGCCACTTCCCTCCGCATTTCTAGGGCGAAACTCCGATTTTCATCAAGGAGAGGAGATCCGGGCAAGCATTCAACGTCAAATCCAAGTCGGAGCTTCCTCTCAGCCTCCTCCTTCATCCTTGAGCTTCAAGGAGAGTTTTGATCTAGCTTTCTCCACCGAGTTTGGAGAAGTTGTGTCATCCTTCTTCCGCATCGTGACACGAAGAAGACGGGCCATTGGGAGTTAGTGACAACCTCCTCTACCCCGGACGTAGCTGAGGACCGAGCAAGGACGCGGATTGACAACCTAGCGATTCCTTCCGTGAATCCTTGGCGAGACTTCGGATCCGGTCGATTTCGCACACTTTTCTCTTCTTGTTGTTGATAGTTTAGCTTAATCTCTTGTGTTTGATGAAGTACGCTTATTGTAATTAACGTTTATGCTTAATCATGTCAATGTGATTGTTTGTATTTTCGTTATATTTATTTGAGGTGCGCCTATTTCCACTTTCCGCCTTCAATTGTTGTTGGTCACACTAGTGATTGCTAGTGGCGTGTGTTGCGAAGAGGTGCTTGCGACCCTCACTGTTCTCTCGGTTCTTACGCTTGCCTACTCGTCCATCCGCCCAGCGATTCGGTGCATAGCGGCCCGACTAGACTTCCATCCCGCCTGGCGAAGCGATGCATAGCGGCATTGCATAGGAGTAGTTAGCCTTTTGCTTTATTTTATCGCAACCATCTAAACCCCCTTAGTTAACGCCGACTTAAGGACTTCAATCTCAAGTCCTCCTCAAAATTAACTTCATCTTACTGTGTTCCTTGAGAGATCGATACTTGGGGAAATTCGCCCATTTTATATTACTTGTGCGACCGGTACACTTGTCGTCCAGCGCATCAAGTTTTTGGCGCCGTTGCCGGGGAACACGGTCGTGTGAGTTTTTGGAGAGGAAGATATTAGATTCAAGCCCTTTTCCATTTATGCATAGCATTTTCTTATTTGCTTTAGTGTTAGAATTTTTATTTTTGCTTATTCCTTTTTGCCCTTCTCTAATTTTTGATTTAGATACCAGATTCGTGCTAATTTTTATTCTAACCGTGTAGCATTTTTCCTGCAATTATTTTTTTTATTCGCGATGTCTTCTGTCGCTGAGTGTCGTCTTATTGACACTTTGCGTCGATGCATCGACGTTATGGCTACTAAGAATGTCGAGCATTGTATTAGATGTTTGCTATGTCAAGGTATAGGCCACATGGTGAAGGATTGCCCTCGCTTGTGCGAGCCTTCTCCCTCTGAGGGCGTGTGCGCAACAACCTCCCGCACGCAAAAGACTGTTGTGGACATGCCTACCAGGCATACTCTGACATAGCGCACCGCGCTCATTCTTTACCCGTTGAGATTACCGAAAAATCTCTAGCTGCATAGAAATCCTTCATGGCTCCTTCGATCCCTTTTTATGAGCTTCCCTTGAGTGATGATGATCACTCTGGTGTTAGCTTGCGAGAATTGGATCTGGAACTCGTGGATGCTCCTGAATGGGACGATGAGATTGTTCCGGTCGTCGACGCGGTGGCGTCTGCGAATGATTTTGTGATGGGGACTGCTCATTCTATGCCTGATTTTGAGAGCAGTCTTGCCCCTGCGCAGTTTTTGCCGGAGTTTGCTACTCCTTTTTCTTGTGAGTCGGCTGATGATGCCGTATTTGTGGATGAATCGGTGCCCGAGGTTGCGCCGAAGTGGGATGATGATTCCTCTATCTCCGACGGAGAATGTGGATCTTCGAAACACTTTTACCCCGGTGGGATGAGGAATATTCCCTTTCTGATGCGGAGGTTTGCACCTCCTTATTGGATGAGGCAGTCCCTCTAACCACAGCGGACCTCGAGTTGCCGGATTCCCCCTGATACGACTCGTATGATACCGACGATGATCTATGCTTGGATCTCGCTGAGAGTGATACCGGAGTCACTCTCCCATTTTCGGATTATTTTAGTTCTTCATCTCTTTTATTCCTTGATCCCCCTTCCTTATTTGAGCCTGTGCAAGTTGAGTCTCCACAGGTACTTCAGGAGGACTTGGAGCACTCTGCTCAAGTCAATGATCACGACATCCTTATGTGCGAGGAGGTTGATCCCTCCTCCATTAAGGAAGCCTCAGCCGTTGTCTTCTCCTCCTGCAGATCTGTTGTGGATGATACCTTACAGGGCAAGGATTTTTTGTGTGAGATGAGTGAGGACCAGGCCTCCTCCTCATCTTACATTCTGTTTCCTCTACTTGCAGTTTGCAGGTATTATTATTCAGGTAGAGGGGTTACTGTTCTATCACTGTATCGGTACCCATTACCGACACGGATATTAGGACAGTTGCCTGTTCATTTTTTATTTCATAGGCCCATTAGATAGAACTGTATAGAATCGAATAAGTCGTGCTGGGATGACAATAACCCCAGTACTTATCTTTCATTTCCTGCATTTTATTTTTTCATGTCTAGATTAGTTTTAGTATTTCTTTGTATATTGTATATTTCTCTTTTGTTTTTGCGGAGCTCACCCCTGCAGGTATTCCTGACAACTTCGTATTTGCGAGGTTGTGATTCTTCGTATGGCGGATCTGCTTCTATTTTTCACGCGTCTTCTGGTATGCTCACTGGCTGAGCATTGGGTAACCTCTTCCCTCGTCTTTATTTGATTTTATTTTCAATATCATATGTTGTGTAGATTAGTTTAAGTCTGGGGGAGAGTTATTATTAGTTACCTTTTGCACGCGCACATTTCATTTGAATACTAGAAACTTTATTGTTTTATTTTGATTATTTCATTGCATTGCACACCACTGCACCCACTTGAGCGCGTGCTTAACTGTTAGCAGGCCGCGAGTTAAACTCATTTCTTTGTTAGATTTGGGAAAATTATTGTGCCGCTTAGGATTGTGAGACGGAGTAAAATGTTGACCTTGTTGTGCTTCTAGTCAATTGCTCTCGTCTCGTGTAGAAATTTGAATAGATTTAATTTTTTTGTATGCTTATAGTTTTATATTTTTCTATTTGCGTAGATACTTTTTATTCTACTCAAAAATTGGTGAATCCGCTATGAATCAAACGATAGTGTAGGGATGTGTGTAGCCGTCACTAGACTCGTTTTGCTCGAGTCGGGAGGAAGGATTATCTTTCTCGGTGGCTAAGAACTTGCCCCAAGCTACTCTCGAAGCATGGGTACATGGTTAGTCAAGCCCGAGTGTGATGTAGGCCATCATTTTGGCCCGGTTGAGCTTTGTACCGTTCCTAACGTCATATCCTCGCTAAGCCCCGTTGTGCCTACCCCTTCTTTTTGATTCAGCTCCACCATGATTTCACCAAAGCCTCATAGTCTATCCTAGTCGCACACCCAAGTTGAGCTATAGTGTTTTACATTTTCATGTTGAGATGTGATGTGGTGAAATTACATGTGAATATGTGGAAGTGCTCGAGAGTTTATATTTGCTGAGATTGTGAAAATAAATAGATGAAAAAGAAAAAAAGAAAAGAAAAATATTTGTAAAGCAAAAAAAATGAAAAGAAAAAAGTTTAAATTGAAAATCTTTTTGGAGATGTGATTGTCTTTGGAGTAGGCGGTGCACACACCCATATGTTAAAAGTTAAGTCTGGGGGTGTGATGTACTTGCATATATAGTGGTTAGTGGTTGGATTCATTCTTTTTAGGCTAGCTCATTTGGGTTAGGTGCAGGTATGCTACTTGTGCATGATCAAGTTTTGAAAGTTTTATTTGACACTGGTGCTAGTCAATCATTCCTTTCAACATATATTCTGGAATCAATTCACATACGGTCATATCATATTGTTCAACCGTTGAGTGTATTGTTACCGAATAATACGGTTTTGATGACAAAGGAGCGAGCCGTAGTCTCACTACCTTTTAAAGATAAACGAATTGAAACTGATGTCGCGGTCTTACCGTTGGTGGAGTATGATATCATCCTTGGTATGGATTGGCTATCGGATCGAGAAGCAGTTATTAACTGTAAAACGAAAGAGGTGGCGTTTAAATGCCCAGATGGAAGTCCGATGATCTATCAAGGGTTAGGCGAAGTTGCCAAAATCAGTATTTCGGCTATGAAAGCCAGGAAAATGGTATGGAAAGGCTGTGAGGCTATTTTGGTAATGATTAAAGAAATGAAAGAAGAAAAGAAAGAAATTACGACTGTGCCCGTAGTACGGGACTACGTGGATGTTTTCCCAGAAGAGTTACCTGGTGTGCCTCCAGCCAGAGAAGTTGAATTTGAAATTAAAGTGATCGAAGGAGCTGCTCCAGTTGCAAAAACGCCATATCGGATGGCACCAAAAGAATTGGCAGAGTTGAAAGTCCAATTGCAAGACTTGATTGATAAGGAATTTATCCGACCAAGTACCTCACCTTGGGGAGCTCCGGTCTTATTTGTGAAAAAGAAGGAAGGATCTCTTCGTCTATGCGTCGATTATCGCGAACTGAACAAATTGACCTTCGCTCAGGATATCATCAGCTAAGGATTCGAGAAGAAGATGTCTTTAAGACAGCTTTCAGTACCAGGTATGGGCATTTTGAATTTGTTGTCATGCCTTTTGGCCTAACGAATACTCCTGCAGCTTTTATGGCCTTAATGAATCGTGTGTTTAAGGCATTCTTGGATCAGTTCGTGATTGTGTTTATTGATGATATATTGATTTATTCGAAGACAGAGGAAGAGCATGCCCAACACCTGCGTCAAGTATTGCAAAAATCTCCGGAATCGACAGGTAAACTTTGTCAAAGTCGGGTGGACCGGCCACCCTGCCAAGGATGCTACTTGGGAACGAGAGGATTTAATGTTGAAAATCTTTCCCTCTTTCTTTGGAAATCGCGAAGATGCGTGATTTTCGAGGGCGAAAATTCTGATAAGGAGGGGAGAGTTTGTAATACCCGAACAATTATAAATGTTTTACTTTGTAAAATAAAACTTATGTGATTACTCCCCGATGATGAAAGAAAAAATGCAGTGCTAATTCGATGTCGCACGAAAATTTTATGTTCGGCTTTTCCGTTTGATTCTGCGACAGTCGTTTCGTTTTCGTTTAATTTTGAATGGCTTGAGTTGGCCAGATTTTATATGAGCTGAATGAAGTTTGGGCTGTTTGATCTCCTGTGGCCGGTTACTTACAGTTTCTTACCTGTGTTGGGAACCGGTTACCTGAGGACCGGTAAGGCGGTGATGTTATCCCGAGCTTTATATTCTTATCCCTATCGCTTCCTTCTTTTTTCGACGGGAGGAAGAGACGGAGGAAGCCGCTACCGCCGCTTGTGCTATCGGGCTGGATTCTTCTCCGATTTCTGAGATTTTTCTTGCAATTGAGAGGTAATCTCCTTCCCTCAACTCCTCTTGTGTTGATTTTGAAGTTGATGTAAGGATTTCAGATGGGTGAAAACCTAGGGTTTGAGGTTTTTGGTTTTATTCACTCCCTTTTGGAATTAAAAGTTTATGTATTTCCCTAGAATCATATTTGGAAGCTAGGGTTTGAGTGCAGTCTAGTTTGTCTTGATCTCCTTAAGTGTTGTGTGTGTCGGCTGTGCTTGGACAGTGTTGTGTGTGTGTTGTGAGTGTGTCGGTTGTGATATTTAGATTACCTGGATGCTACAGGTTGTGTTTGGGCTGCTTGTATTAGCTGTCCGGCTATTTTAAAAATGGATTTATACTTGAGATGAGCTGCTATTCACAACCCTTGGTGTTGTCATGGTGGCAACCCTTGCGGTTGTGTATCGGAGCAATTTGGAATTCTATCATGGGTATTTCAACTCTATGTTGGTCGAATGATACACATTTAGTATGAGTCACCCACGCTAGTCCTTTCCTAGACAACTCCTAGATGTCGTAGTTGTGACCGTCGTAGGAGTCCGCTTGTAAATATTTAAGGCGCAATCCTAAAGTAAATGAGGTTTTGATACTGCAGAGAATGAAGTCCGGCGATAGACGTGATGTGACTCATTCGAGGGGCAAGGGCAAAGGAAAAGTTGGGGTGAGTCCTTACTACTTTCTGGTAAACTGGTTAAGCTAGTTACTTTCCTGTATTTAATATCACTGAAATATATGAATCGCCGAAACGCTAACGTGACTTAGCGAGCGATAGATTTTTGAGGGGAAAACATACAAATAAATCCTATTTTGTTAAGAAAATGAAATGAAATGAAAAGATAGAATTTGAATTGAAATTGAGATCGCGTCGACGCATTGAAAAGCTAAGGGTCGGCCTAGTAGGGGGGATGCTTCAAACTCCTACACCTCGTGAGAGGGGTAGAACTCTCACACCTCGTAGGAGGGGTCGAACTCCTACAGAATATGATGAGAATCCAATTTAGGAGGCGTGGAAGCCTGCTGCGCATTTGAGCGCCCTAAAGCAGATTGAATGAAGGGTCGACGGACCCGGATGATTGAGATATTTGAATGACCCTTAGTATTTCGAGAAACACATTACGAATAAATGGAAATTTGATAGAAACAGAATAAATGAAATATGAATTGATATCAGAATAGAATTGTTGATTTTTCATGTTACTGGCTTAGAAACATGTTCATATAGATTTATTGTTGTTGACTCTCTTGTCTGATTGTAGTGTGAAGATACAGGTAAGGGTAAGGAATTCACTTAGTTTTCAAAACTAATTGGTTCCTAATTTTCTTTCAGGAGCCGAGTAGCAGCGTACTAGACCCCGTTAGGCGGGCGCAGGCAGATGCAGACCGAAGACCAGTTGAAGATGTGACTTGTCTACGGGTTAGCCTGAGTTTTTCCTTGTATTATGATAGCTAGTTGGAATGTACTAGATGTAGACATTTCCGTACCTGGCATTGAGATAGTGTGTATATTCTGTACATTAATGACTTGTGATGTTATATATTTTCACTGGTACACCCTGTTTTTTTTATACTGCTGCGTATAGTTTATGAAAAACCCTCTCAGAAAGATTGAATTAAATTGTGGCGGATTCTGGGCCGTTACAATTAAGTGGTGTCATTGCCCGAGTCTTAGGCATGAACCGCGGCTAGAAGTAGCGGCAAGGAGCGCCAGAAGGATGCAATAGGCGTAGGAACTGCCAATTGGAGCAATCAGGACTAAACATGACCATCATCACAAAGACACTGCTATGTATGGTCGACAAGTGGAGCATGGGAGCAGTCCTTTGGTCTAAAGGACACGTCGGACCAAGTGCTCCCATTCCATGAAATTTTGCTTACAGCTGAGAGAGATGGTCATCGCCTATAATTCATCCCACACCTCAAGTAGGCAGGTCGGAGCAGGAGAAGACAAATCACTGCTCGATCTAGAAGAAGCTGCAAGTGTTCCCATGACTGGTTAGCAACAAGAACCGACCACAGGAGAGCAGGGTCGAGCAGGACGGGTCCGGGCGATTGCAGCTAGTTCAACAAGCAGGAAGCTGCGAGGTAAGAAGAGCTGAGGTGGCGGTAATGCGATCACGCGAGTAGGCGAGCAGGGGTTGCGGGCACCACCCAAGGAGTGGTGTCGATCACACTAGTATTGCAAACGAGTACGCGAGCCCGCGGGTACGCGAATAGGCAAGCACGCGAGCTTGCGAACAACAGAGAAGCGGGCGAGCAAAGCTAATTTTGGTGAGTACGGGGCAAGCGGATGCGAGCGTGACGAGCACTAAGCAAGCACGCGAGAACAGGATGAGAACAAGTTCAAGCGAGCAGAGAGCACCGGGTGATTTAACGTAACAGGTTCAAGCGGAGGGGGCGGGGCGAGCGGAGGCGATCGGAGGCGGGCAGAGGCGATCGGAGGCGGGCGGAGGCGGGCGGGGCGAGCGGAGGCGGGAGGGGCGAGCGGAGGCGGGCGGGGCGAGCGGAGGCGGGCGGGGAGAGCGGAGGCGAGCGGGGAGAGCGATTGCAAGCGGGTTCAAGTGTGCGACTGCGAGCAAAGCTATAGCAACTGCGAGAAAGTCCGGTCAAAGCACGTGTGCGAAAGTAGGGGCTCAATCGCAAGAAATCATACCCGTAGGATCGTATAGCTCTGATTCTATGTGAAAATTAAGAAAAAATGTGTCAATATTTTATTATTTTCATATGCTTTAACTGTGTATTGTACAATGGGTCTCCTTTTATAGAGAGAGACAGAGACAGCTAAATACAAATTCAAGATGTGAGAGTAGAAGAGGAGCTAGGGGAGAGAGGCTTTATAGGCTTGAATACATGAATTTTATTTATTTAGAACTTGTAACAATACCAATTATTTTCAACCCTTCAAAGATTAGATTAGTGGTTCAGATGATACTATGATTAGGTATATTATGTAGTCAAACTTCCCAAGAATTGTGGAAAACTTTAGGCTTGTTTATCTCATATCTCCTTAACAAAGCAAGTAAACGAGAAAACTTCAGGCTTTATGCCAAGTTTCTATATTTCACCATTCCTAACTAATTTTATAGAGCACTGGCTAAAATTTACTCGAAGACATTTTGATCTAGTTATAACAAACATCCTCTAGTTGATTTATTTATTCCGTATTAAACCTAGCATGAATTTTTTAAAAAAAAGCTTCTAATATGCTATACTTAGCCTCCATTTTATGGTGAAGAGTAAAGCTGATTATGAAAGAAATATATCATAACAAACATATCCAATTTGACATACCCATATTCATCAAAATATCCTCCACGTCCTTTTGTTCCAAAATTCTCCCTAAAGACAATCTGGCATAAATGGATACAACCAATTAAAAATGAAAATAGCAGTTTTAAAATTTCCAGAACTTCAAAGGAAAAAATACCATTTAATGATTAATGCCTGCCACAAGTTAAAAAGACTGATTTTAAGATTCTCTTGGATTCATTGAACTGCTCTCAATGAGCCAAAAATAACCAATTAAAGATAAAGATTATATGGCACACATGTGGGGACTATAATTCTAACATCCATGATTCTTAATTATTTATAATTTTAATTCCAGGGTTGGATCGCATTTAACATTGTCAGGGTTGGCTTTTGATTGAGATATATGTTCTCACTATACCAATTTATGCACATTTATTAATGAGAAATTATTTTATCTAATAAGGTGGCGTTTGGTTGGGCTTATGGCCTGCGGTGCGGTGAAAACGCACCACTATTTAGAGCATAAGTTGCGTTTGGCGCTGCTTTTTTCAGATCCCGCGTTTTTAATTCTCTGCTGTTTTGTTCATGCTCCAGCCGCAACTTTTTTTGGCGTTCAACCGCAAAATCCGCGCCTGTTCGTTGTTTTAGCGTTCAACTGCAAAAGACGCGGTGGTGGCGGAGCGCTGCGCGGTGGTGGCGGAGTGCTGCGGGTGGGGCGTTCTGCGGTGGCGGTGTGCGGGTGGGGCGTGCTGCGGTGGCGGTGTGCGGGTGCGGACGGTGCTAGGCGGTGGTGGCGTAGTGCAGCGAGGTCTGAGCTGGCGGTTCCCGTCAGCTATGAGCCGAAAATCCAAAGGCAAGATAGTTGTTTCTCCCGAGCAGCAGGATTTCTCTGATCCCGACCCAGGCAAGGATGCCGCTGATGCTGCACTTGATGAATCCAGTAAGAAAAAAGGCAAAAATTTGCTTCAGGTTTCCAAAGCTTCAAAGCTACAGGATGAAAATTTCAACTTAGAACAGCACATGTCTGATTCTTCTTGTAATGATTCGGATGATGATATCTTCAATGCAATCTCTGATTCCTCCTCTAATCTCATTTTGACCCCTGCTGACATTGCATCTGATGCAAAGCTGATGAAGTCTGTTAACTGCCCGCAAGATGTTCGACTAAATGCCGGTGAGAGTTGCCTGCCAACTGTTCGCCAAAATGCTTTTGTATCATTTTCTCCTGCACCAGGTCTTCTTGGACGGAATGCTTCAAGCCAATTAAAGACAAATGCAAAGCCATTCAATCCTTTCCGGTTCGCAAAAATGCTTCTGTACAATCTTTGTCGATTGTAATTTCTTTTGCATACTAGCATTTAACATGATCAGTGAGAAAATCATTACATTGTGTGGTTTGTGATTATGTTTTATTTGGAAAAAAAATTTCTCTCAAAACTCTGTTTTGTATCCAAACAACTTTTCGAAAACTCCGTTTTGTAAACTCTGTTTCATCCAAACAGTTTTTTAACAAAACTCTGTTTTTCAGAATCAGCACTTTTTCTATCAGCAACAGTTCATCAGCAGCTTTTCATCAGCAACAGCCGAACCAAACAGAGCCTAAGAAATTTCATGACTTTTATCATAGGTGTGATTTAGAAGCTCACGAGAGTCTCACATTAAGATAAAAAAAAAGTAGTATGCAATGGCATTTTGGTAATAAGAGAAACCTAATTCAATACTTATAACTGTATAAATATGATACTAGGCGTTCAAGTGGCATTAAGTCTTCTTCACAATTGTTGTTTCTCGAATCAGCTTCCCCTCACCTCTGGGAAGGAACGGCCAATTGAAGCAATCATAGAATATCTTCCTTCCACTATCAGCCTGTATCTACTACCCTCCCGCATCGTCAAAGGCAAGCGATTTGGCGATGGTAGGCGTCATCGTCTGTTTTAACATGCTGATCGACAACCAACTTGTTTGGCTCTTGCCGGGAGAGGATCGAAGTCTCATCTCCTTTAGCCAGCAAAGGTCACAATCCTTGCCGATTGGAGGTTTTCTACCCCGATGAAACATCAATTCTAGGCTTTAATCCCTGCCACGAATCTTTTAATTTCTGATCATATCGCTAGACGAGGTATTCCATGCATGTCTTTCGAAACTTTTCCCCATTGACTTCTTCGTGCCATGAAGAGCAAAAGGCCAATTTTGTCTCATTTAATAACATTTTCTTTGTTCCTTAAGTAGGAACAATCAACAGCCTCTTAACCACTCAAAATCAATCTCCTTCAACTGATAGCCCACTATTAGGACTAGGTGAGATTGTCTTACTCCCATCCGATGTTAGTTCCTTTTTGTTTCCTTTTTCATAAAATATTTCCTAGAATTTCAGTAGCACTCTAGGAGTAAGAAGATGATTTCTACTAATTGCTTCGTGGATTTTGGTGTGGAATGAGGAAGAAGAAGGATAGTACATTGTTGTAGTAAATCGGAGAGAGGATACTAAGTTATTTCATATAACTTAAAAGAATCATGCATCCGCCACCGCGTTTACGGGTGTCGGAACATTTAGGTAAGAACTTTTTTTCCTCTTGGTTAGACATATCGCAAGTGAATAGTATTAAATCTAGATAAATGCAACTCTATGCATAGATATGGAATTTATGTCAAGTCAGTACTCAATGTTGCATTGCATTTCGACTTAAATACAATATTCATATGTAATAATGAACCTCACAAAGATATTAAGTGAATGCTTATGTAGAATACTTATATAGAGAGGAGCATTACAGGCAATACAATATATTAATTAATACTAATTCTAACATTCCCTTTCAAGTTAGGCGTGTTATATTTCTTATACCCAACTTGTCAATAAAACCACAAAAAGCATTCACAGACTCTTAGTGAGAATATCAGCTAACTATCCCTCTGAAGGAACAAATGGAGTACAAATAATCTTTTTCTCAATATTCTCTTTGATGAATTGTTTGTCCACCTTAATAAGTTTAGTGTGATCGAGCTGAACGAAATTATGGACAATATTAATTGCAGCTTTGTTGTCACAATACAATCGGATAGGACTAGCCTCACTTAGCCTCAGATCACACATAAGGGAGAGTAACCACAATTCCTCACATATGGCTTGTGTCATAGCTCCAAATTCGGCTTCTGCACTTGACCATAAAACAACACTTTGTTTTTTGCTTCTCCAAGTAGCTCAAGTTCCCACCAAAGAACGGGCAATACTCATATGTAGATTGTCTGTCTTCAATAGATCTAGCCCCATCAATATCAATATAAATTTCAATTTTCAATTAAGTACTAGAGTGAAGATGATGCCTCTTCCCGGTGAGGCCTTTAGATACCTCAAGATCCATGAGTAGCATGGAGATGTCTTGTCTTTGAGGAATGTATATACTAGCTAATGACTCCCACAACATAAGTTATATTAGGACGAGTATATTAACCCCCTCGACAAGACATTGATAACCAGTAATGTCTTCAATAGGGACCCCGTCATCCCTTCCAAGATTATGGTTGGCCTCCATATGAGTATTGTTAGAAAAGTCCATGTAAAGTCTCATATTTGTGGCTCATTTAGTCTTTTATTGTTTCTCTTTATACATTAATCTCACACCTTGTATAGGGGACTTGTCTCTCTTTCTCCCTCCTATATATATGTATTCATACATTGTATTTGATAACGAATAAGTATAGACAAGGTTCAGCTTTTCTCTACATGGTATCAGAGGGACCGGTCCTACCTACGGTTTCGGGCGGGCACGTCTTTTTCTAACCGCCCAGTGTCCGCGGTTACTCCCTTGCTATCCGCCTCTTCTTTAACTGCGTCTCCTTCGTGGTTTTCCTTGTCTCTAGTCGGCTTCTCCTCTCCTCTCGTGGAACCACCCCCCTTTCTCTCCCGCTCTGCTTTTATAGCTTTCCTCTCTCTCGTGGGACCCCCCTTCTCGTGAGGTCTTCCACTCCTAGCCGTGTCTCTCCTCTGCTGTAGCCGCTGCTATTCTGTTGTCGGTATCTCTTCTAGTCGCGGCGACCTCATCTCTTCTAGTGGCGGCGACCTTCTTGTTGTCGGCCACTCCGCTGCGGATCTTCTTGTCGCTATGATCTTTACTAGGTTAACCGCGGCCTTCCCTTGTGCGGTTTCCTCATATAGCCACTTCTCTTGTCGGGCTTCTCTTCGCACTGCAGCCTCTTCTCTTCTTGTCTAGCCGCCATTTTTTCCCGCGCGGTATGTCCCTTGCCGCGAGTTTTTTCCCTTGATATGTGATCGGTTAGCTGCGCGGTCTGTCCCAGAGTTCCTCCTGTTCTCGCTACGGCCCGTCTCTTTGCTCGATCTAGCCGCATCTTCTTTGTCGCGCGGCCTGCTTTTGTCGTTGCTCTAGTCGCTGCGGATTCTCCGTAGCCGCTTTCCACTACGATCTTCCCTGCTTCCTGCTAGCGCTCACCTTCCTAGTCGCGCGATCTCTCCTCGTCTTCTCGCCGCGTGCTCGCCTTGCCGCCGCGATCTCTGCTAGTCGCCACGGTCTTGTCGACTACTCTAGTCGCTGCTCCTCGCGACACCCGCTCCTGTTGACTATTCGTGACGCACAGACTGGGCGCCTTCTACTCTTGCTCTTGTCGAACTCTCTAGCTGCGCGGTCTGGGCGCATTGTGCTACTAGTGTCTGTCTGGTTCTCCTTATTTGTCGTTGTAACCTTGCCCCTTGTCAAGTCACTTAGTCGTTGTCTTGCCGGTATAGCCGTTGTGACTCCATGGGGTCCTCGATTGATTCATCAGAGCAGCCCGCACCCCTCCTCCAGCCCGATTGCTCCCTACTCCAAAGCTGAGTGATGAGTTGAGAATCACACCATTTCCCTCACTGGGAAGAAGAACTTCATTCAATGGGTGCATTTTGTCGGATGGGTTCTTCAGTCTAAGGACCTTCTACAGCATCTCACTACGGATCCTCCTTCTCCACCCTCCGATGACTGGCTTTGTCATGATGGACGTGTTCAAACGTGGTGGCTCCTCAACTCTCATGTTGATGAACCTTACCGCATGGCCATGTATCACGAGACGGCCAAGGCGATGTGGGAAGAACTTCATTCCCTATACTCTGGCAAGGACAGTCTCCAGCACCTATATGACATAATCACAAATCTTCAGAGTCTTGACACTGGTAGTGTTGCTGACTTGACCTCCTTTGTTGCTCGGGATAAGACACTGGTTGAGGCATGGATCCGCCATCAACCCTCTACTGCGGATCTAGTTGTCCAGCGAGCTCAAAAGGAAGCCGTCTGTATTGTCATGATGATAGATCGTGTCTCGCCTCATCTTCAGAGCGTTCGGGCTCAGATCCTCTCGTCGACTGCTATCCCCACACTCTCTGATGTGTGCTTCATGCTGCTCAAAAAATCACCACCTCCTGATACTACTGGACCCCCCTCGTCGGCCCTCCTTCAGCGAACTTCCGTGCCATTACTACCTCTCCCTCCTCCTGCCCATGGAGGGCATTCAGCTTTCGAGGAAGGGGTCATGGTGGCCGACTGCGTCCGAAGTGTTCCTTTTGCGGTAAGGACGAACAACTTGAGGCGACCTGCTATCGCAAAATGGTCTTCCTACTCGTACAGCTGCGTTTGTTGCGGCCAACGACACCTCTGCCACTCGTGTTGACCTTGAAGAAGTACGCATTCAGCTCTAGCAACTTCACGACATGCTCAGCCGTCTGACTGCCTCCGTTGCCTCTGCTGTCTCCATCTCCAATGAAGGTATCGCTTGTCTCTCTACTAGTCCACGTTGGATAATGGATTCAGGTGCTACTCACCATATTATCTTGCTAAAACCACATCAATACTTAGATTCTCTGGATCCTAAGTGTATCACAGTGGCCAATGGCGACACCGTTCCTGTCTCCGGCTCCGCCAATATCCTCCTCAATTCCTCTCTCACTCTCCGCTCGGCTCTTCATGTCTCGGGCTCCCCGTTTAATTTACTTTCTGTCAGTCGCCTTACGACTAATTTGGATTGATGTAGCATTCACACCTTCTTTTCTGATGCATGATCGACGGACGCAGAATATCATTAGTAAAGGACGACTGCAGAATGGGCTTGTTGATGTCCCTCCTATCATCCTCTCATCCATCACCTTCGTTGATTGGCATCGGCGTCTTGGGCATGCTCCTCTTCTCGTGCCCCAGAAGGCTCTTCCCGAGATCTCTCTACCTGTTTTTAAGTGTGATTCATATATTTTGGGCAAACAACACCGTTCTTCTTTTCCTCCTCACTGTACTCGGAGCTCTGCTCCTTTTGTTTTAATACATTCTGATGTCTGGGGCTCGTACAAAATTACTAGTGTATCTGGTTATCGCTATTTTATCACCTTTATTGATGATTATTCTTGAATGACATGGTTATACTTCGTGATCTCGCTTCTCCGTGTGTTTCGAGCTTTCGTTCTTGAAACTCACACACAGTTTTCCAAACCAATAAAAACTCTTCGGACGGATAATGCTCGCGAGTACACTAGCCATGAATTTGCTACTATATGCTCTGAATTTGGAATTATTCACCAAAAGTTGTGTGCCTATACCCCCAACCAAAACGGTGTTGTTGAACGTAAAAATCGACATCTTCTCGACGTTGTTCGCTCCCTCATGATTCAAATGCAGGTCCCCAAAGCTTACTGGAACTTTGTGTTGTCGACGACATGCTATCTCATTAACCGTCTCCCTTCCTTCGTCCTTCAAAATGCAACTCCGTTTAGTCTCCTCTTCCCCTCTACTCCGCCATTCTCTCTCACCCCTCGCATCTTCGGTTGTACCTGCTATGTTCACCTACTTGGTCCGTCCACGGACAAGTTGGATCCTCGGGTAGCCAGATACATGTTTGTCGGTTATTCTCGTACTCAGAAAGGGTATGTCTACTACTCTCCTATTACCCGCAAAGTGACGGTTTCTACGGATGTTACCTTTTGGGAAGATCAACCGTTCTTCTGCGCCCCAAACCCACTTATTCCACCACAATCCGTCCCAAGACCTGTCATCCCAGCTACCACTCCTCCACCACGGCTCCTCCCTAACATATTTCCCGTTATCCACAAGGCCTCCTCTAATCTGTGTCTATACTCGTCGCCCTCCTCGCTCCGCCGCCCCGATGCAGTCAGCTTCGACCTCTGACACTCTGCGACCTGCTGATCCGACACCAACCTCCACCGCTCATCCCATAGCGAACTATGTATCGTTATATCGCCTGTCCCTGCCGCTTCACACCATTGCAACTTCTTTATCCTTTATTTTTGCTCCTAACTCTATGCAGAAGGTTCTCCAACATCCAGGCTGGCGGAATGCCATGGACGAAGAAATAACAGCCCTCTGGGCTAACCAGACATGGGATCTGGTTTCCCCTTCCTCCAGGCCACACGACTGTTGGGTGTAAATGGGTCTTGGTCATCAAGCATGCTCCTAATGGTACAATTGACCGTCTTAAAGCCCTACTAGTGACTCGTGGCTTTACTCAACAACAAGGTCTCGATTATGAGGAAATGTTCTCTTTAGTGGTCAAGCTCAACACAGTTCGTGTCCTTCTCTCTGTGGTTGTACATCACCACTGACTCTTACATCAGCTGGATATCAAGAATGTGTTTCTAAATGGTGACCTATAAGAAACGGTTTACATGCAACAGCCGCCCGGGTTTGAGACCATGGGGGAGTCCCGAGTTTTCACCTTAAGAAGTGTATTTATGGTCTCAAACAATCCCCTCGGACATGGCTTGATAGGTTTAGTAAGGTTGTTCGGTAGATTGGCTTTACTCAGAGCTAAGCAGACTTTTCTCTGTTCACTCGACATCGAACTATAGGAACGGTTCTTCTTTTGGTATATGTCGATGACATTCTAATTACAGGAGACGATTCAAAGAGAATACAAGCGGTCAAACGACATCTTAGTTTGGTTTTTCAAACAAAAGATCTGGGGAACCTTTGATACTTATTTGGTCTGGAGATCGCAAGAAATCCTGATGGATTTGTCCTCTCTCAACGGAAATACTGTCTCGACCTTCTTCAGGATGTTGGATATTCTGGATGCAAGTCGATTAACACCCTGATGGATGTCAATCACATGCTTCTGATGCAGATCTTCATCTTTCAAATCCAGAATACTATCGTCAACTCATTGGAAAACTTATATATCTAACAGTCACGAGACCGGACATATCCTTTGTTGTTGGGGAGGTCAGTCGGTTTATGCATGCTCCTCGGATGTCTCATCTACAGGTCGTTGAGTACATCCTGAGATATCTAAAAACAGTCCCTGGTCAAGAGCTAGTATACAAAACCTCTTCTTCTACTCCCAAATTGGTGGCATAATCAGATGCAGATTATGTTGGTTCCCTGGACGATCGACGGTCCACCAGTGGATTCTGTACCTATTTTGGAGGTCACCTTGTGACCTGGCGCAGTAAGAAACAAGCTGCGGTTGCTAGATCTTCAGCTGAAGCTGAATACCGGTCGATGGCGTCAGTCGTCTCTGAGCTTACATGGCTTGAAAGTCTCCTCGATGATCTAGGAGTAAATCTCTCTTCACCTGCTACCGTACTATGTGACAATCAAACTACTATACACATAGCGAAGAATTCAATCTTCCACGAAAGAATGAAACACATTGAAGTGGACTGTCACTTTGTTAGGGAGAAAGTTCAAATGAAGAAGCTAGAATTGAAACATGTTCCCGGCACTGAACAAGTTGATGATCTTCTCCCGAAAGCCCTACTGAGTAACCTATTCTTCCAGTTCCTATCCAAGATGGGTGTCTACGACTAGGGGAGTGTTAGAAAAGTCCATGTAAAGGCCCAGGCCCATTTAGTCTTTTATTGTTCCTCTTTATACATTAGTCTCACATTGTATAAGGGATTCGTCTCTCTTTCTCCCTCCTATATATATGTATTCATACATTGTATTTGATAACGAAGATGTATAGACAAGGTTCAGCTTTTCTCTACAAGTATCAATGGGTCTACACCCACTCATACCAAATTGTTCTAATAAATCTAGGGTATATTTCCTCTGAGAAATGAAAATACCATGCTTAGATCTAGCAACTTCAACCCCCATAAAATACTGAAGTTTTCCTAGATCTTTACTTCAAACTCCTTCGTCAGATTCTCCTTTAAAACTTTCACTTCTTCCACATCATCGTCCGTTATGATGATGTCATCAACATAGACAATGAGAGTCATTAAAATGACGCACTGTTTGATAAACAAAGTATGGTCGGCATGACTTTGTTTGTATCCAAAAGAGATCATGACTTTGTGAAAATGACCTAACCAAGCCCTCCAAGATTTCTTGACCATAGAGAGCTTTATTAAGCTTGCACACTTTCCCTTCAGAACTGTGAGGAGAAAAATTAGGGGGGGGAGAGACATATATACCTCTTCTTTTGAGTTTCAATGAAGGAATGCATTCTTCACGTCCAATTGAGTAAAATCTCGTCCCTTGCAAGAAGCACAAGATAGCAAGACTTATATAAAGTTCATTTTTGCTACAAGGGGGAAGTTTATTGATAATCAATCTTGAGGTTTTGAGTATATCCCCTTTCCACCAATGTCACATTGAAATGTTAAATCAACCCTTCAGAGTTTTGCTGCATAATGAACACCTACTTATAATTAATAGTCTTCCTTTTGTGTGTGAGGTATGTTAACTCCCACGTATGATTTTTCCCAAAGAAGACAATTCCTCGATCATTGCCTCTTTACACTTTTGATGTTTAAGAACATCTTGCCATGAGGATGGAATAGAAACAGATGCAAGAGATGATACAAAGGCTCTATGTGAAGGAGTTAGAGTGTCATAGGAAACATAATGAGACAAAGATCTGATATCTTTATTAAGGGAAATGGGAAGATCAGAGGAATTTATTGGTGGATTTAGCGCTGGCACTTGAAGAATGTAATGAGCATGTGTGTTAAGACCTTTACATTGTTTGTTGTACACCTCTAATTCCTTTTGGTAGGAGGGTGATAGCATGTATACTCTTTATGAGTAAAAGAGTAGCCAAGGAACACACACTCAAGAGCACGAGGGTCAAGTTTAGACCGGGAAGTAGAATGTATGTGAGTGAAACACAACCAATTTTGGGTTTGGGAGAAGTTGGGGTTGCCAGAAAGTGATAAAAAGGGTTTTGTGCCCCAAGGACTGAGAGGGCATGAGATTGATGAGATAAGCAGCAGAGAGAATCTCATCACCCCAATAAAATTTAGGAATGTTCATACTAAATAATAAACCCTGAACAACTTCTAAGAGGTGATGTTTTTTTCGTTCAACAACCCAATTCTGAGGAGAGTGAACACATGAAGTTTGTTGGATAATGTCGTGATTGGCAAGATAGTGTTCAAAGGGAGAGTTGATATACTCCTGACCATTATCATTATGTAAAATTTTGATAGAAGCGGAAAATAGGTAGGAACTATGTTATGATATTTCTGAAAAATAGTAAATACTACACTCTTATTTTTCATAAAATTTACTCAAAAAGTGCAAGAAATAGTCAATAAAATAATAAACCAATAGCATATAAAAATTGAGGCAATATGTTAGGGGGCCCAAACATCAGTGTGAATGACATGAAACAAAGTAGCATTGGGTAACAATACATGATTAACAGAAATACTATGTTGTTTGGCAACAACACATGCATCAAAAACAAGATTTTTAAAACAGATAGAAGAAACAACATGAAATAAAGTTGCATGGTAGCAATAGATGGATGGATCAAGACAACGATGTCAGGTGAGAAATATGAAGGTTCGCATAGTGTGGAGACCTTGTGGAGAAGGAGACCCACTATAGGAGTCAAACACGTACATGTCATTTTGCATGCTACTAAAGTCAATCACCTTCCCCTTCTTCATATCCTGAAAGGCACAATGAAATGAAAAAAAGTAACCGAGCAATGAAGAGAATTAGTCAAATGACTAACTAAAAGTAAGCAATGAAGAGCAATGAAGTACAAAAGATAAAGTGAGAGAGGAATAAGGAGTGGATCATTTTCAAGCAATGAAGGAGCAATAACCATCAGCAATGCTCACTTTATCTCTTCCAAAAAGAGGGAAATAGGACACGAAACCTGAAGCTGATCCTTTCATGTAATCAGTAGCTCTTGAGTCGATAATCCAATGAGAAGAAAAGTAAGTAATAGCAAAATGGGCACCTAATTTACCTGTGTGGGCAAAGGTAGATGAAGAAGTAGAGGCGGTAGGAGTCCTGGGAATAAGGATATGCATCAATCGGTGAAGAGCCTGCATCTCTTCAGTAAAAAAAAGGGTAAGGAGTAGGACTAGCGCAAAAATGTCTAGGAGAATTGTCCTCTAGAATCTCAATCAGATGAGATGATTGATATGATAAATAGTTTCTCTCTGGAATTCTACCATGACCACCAAGTGATGCAAATCCACCCTTATGAGGAAAACCCTATAGGCTGAAACACGTATCTCGAATATGACGAGGCTCTCTACAATAATCACAAGTCAATTGATCCATCTTTGAAGGCTTTGGATTGAAATCACGAGACCCCCGACCTCCAAAATTGGTTGATGAGCCACTAATGTCGATCCCTCGGTAGTAGTGGCGGTGTTTCAAGGTTCTTTGTGATCATCCTATCTTTAGTACCATGTTAAAGAAATAAAAGCTGAATAATTATAATAATGTTAGAAATGCTTTAATATATATCGGAGTATTACAAGTAATACAACGACATTAATTAATATTAATTCTAACAGCTTCGACATGTATTAAAAGAGGCAACTACAATATAGACCCAGAATATAAACATGAATTAAATGATTATTTCATATACTAATGGGCTTATGCAGGTGTCACTGTTAGTTGAACATGTCGAGCACTAAATGTATAAATTGTTATGAGGTATGAGAGGTGTCTCTCTTATGATTAATGGAGGTACGTCATCAACTCAGTGGGTAAAATACACCTTATGAGCCTCAAACAGGGGAAATGAAAATAGTTAGATGTGAGTATGTGTCTCGTGCTAGGACACATTAGAGCACTTTAGTTTGTCATTAGTGACTTAAATCTCTAGACTGTGCCTAGTAAGCTATGAAACTTAAAAGCTAAGAAGAATATGAACTTGAACTTTTGAGCTTTGAATAAGAACTCAGAACCTAGAAAATTTCTACACTTAAAACTAGAATCCAAAGACATGATTAAGTGCAGAAAAAATATTTTATGTTAACTACAGTTCATGTCAAAGCATGTATAATTATCATGTTTAAAAATTATGATCATTGTATTAGTTGCTGCATATATAGATCTCATGCATGTTTACCTATATTATTTTAGTGCTACTGAGAGGAAGGATCTTTCTGGTTTGTTGGTTGATCCTGTCTTTGAACTTTTCTTTTCAGGGAAACTAGATAAGGAGATTTGCTTAGGATATCTGTCGAGAGTCTTACACCGTCTTAATTGACTTTCATCATTTGTCTGGAACACTTTGATGTCTAGTACATGGAATTTATGTTGAGATGGTAAAGAGTTAAGAGTTCATGCGGGCATGTGGAGAAAACATAATATCACACTTCCCGTGGCTTGGGATTCATGTTACTTTGGGATTGTAAAAAGCCTAGAGTAGGCATAAATGAATTGACCAGTCACTTCAAGGTGAGACAGAATCATATCCTCTCTCCATAGCTGCCAAAACCTAAAGACACATCAAAGCGCAAAGGGATCTTAGAGCCGTGCTTGCACGTCCAACTGACGAAGGCATAGCGCAACCGTGCACTCTTCATTCACATATAAAACAATCATCAGTAAACACAAATTCATCTTATTCATCACATTCTTCATTCATTCTATCCAGTAACCATTTATTACTATCATCTATATTTCTTGAGAAGTGTGATCAATACGGTCACTTGTATCATATTGACGCCTCAACACCCGACCATATTTAACAAACACTAAATCATGTAAATGTTGTGTTATTAATTTATTTCTTTTGAAAAGAAAAGATTTACAATAGAAACTTCACTAGCATGGCTAGGCATATAGGGTGTGCACCTAGGCGAGGCCGCCTTCCTTTGCAATGAAAAGGCGCATACCCTGAGTGCGTGCACCTTGAGCATTAGGCATATCTTTAACAACATGGCCTCCCTCCTTTCTCTTTCACCTTCTCTTTATCTCTCTCTCTAAAATTGTACTCCACAACTCCCACGATTGGATAACCCCACTTTAGTAAACCATGGAATTACCAGTTTTTTTGTTGATCGTTGAAAATTAAGATAACATTCTCGCAATTGTATAAGTACACTTCTCTCCGGTATAAAATACCGAGAGCAAAACAATATAATTTGCACATGATAAAGAACTTCAGAAGGTTGAACTAAAACACCCTAATTGATATACATGCACAACCTCTTAAAACAGATATCTCCGTCAAGTTTCAGAGAACTTGCCTATTATCCTTTTTTGAAGTACTTCAAAAAAACCAGGAGAAATATGTCATCTGACTATTGGAATTGGCTATTATTGTACTAATTATTTTAAACGGAAGTATGAAAATGTTCAAACAGTAAGAGAAGACTGACGCAATACTTAATAGATAACATCTCAATCGGGAGAAACTATTGAAAATATTGATGAAACATTGGTAACATGGGGAAAACATTTTGATAGCTGAAGTTGCATTGTGATGATTTAAACTCTACATAGTTGAAACAAATAAAAACATGTTTCAACACTATTATCGTGTCCAATGCAATATAGCCATCCTTTGAAGTTCTGCAAGTTCACCAAACAAATAAAAATTCATACCTGTACATTGTCAATGTTATCCCGATTCCAAAGTGGTAAGAAGAAGCGATTAGCAAAACGAAGCACCAACTGCCAATTGAAAGCCACAGAAAAGTAAAAGTAAGTAGTGTGCTAAGAAACTTAGTATGCATCAATATGGAAATTGAATTACCAGATTCTGCACCAATTCCTTTCCTAAGTAGTGATCAATTCGATAAAGCTGCTTTTCATCAAACAGCTCTCCAAGCTGAGCGCTCAATTCTTCAGCTGAACTCAAGTCCTTTCCAAAAGGTTTCTCCACAATAATCCTAGTCCATCCAGTAAGATCAGCTGGAAAAGTTCAGGAATTTGTGAGCAGAAATAGTTGTTATGAACGTGCAGGCGTAGAAACAAATTGTCAGAGTTAAATTACTGAAAAATATGCCATGGCCAATAAACAAATAACAATGGCATGGATAGGAAACATTTTTCAACAAATGATAGGATAAAAAAGTAAACTAATTTAATTAAAATAAGAAATAAAAGTTTAGTTCAAAGAGAAATACGTTATCAAGAAAATGGTCATTAATATTTTATCCGGTTCTTCTAATTTTCACCTTTATAAATCCCTTGAAATCCTTATGGCCAGAAGTCGCCAGGAGTAGAACCCCTAAACACCCCCTAGCCACCCTGTCTAACACTGTTACAAGCCTAAAACCACTAGCGTCTTCAAATATTTATTGAATTCTGATGAAGGTCGGCAACAGTAGGCTCAGCACAGTCCCATATAAGGGAAGCACCTCACTACAGACATAGGTCTCAACCACAACGATATTAGACCAGTTGGTCTGGACATTATTAGCATGCCTAGCTTTGTTAATCTGCAACTAGGGTTGTAGCAATTAAGGGCACGTCTAGCAGGGAGGATTTTGGGTGACACGGAACCGGAGGAATGTTGCCGTGGCTCCGCGGTCGTATGGTGGTGCCAAGATCGGGCTTTTTGCCGATAGTGCGAGCATGAAATCAGCGGAAAATCCGTGAATTTCGGAAGTGGGTGTCCAGGATCCGCGCTCCACCGCGCCAAACTGAGCCTAAGAGACTGGATTTATGGCTACCGGAAACACAAAATGATCGCATGTGAATAATGCATGCTCGAATCCAAAACAATTATTGAGTAGGGACAAAACAAAGCTGCCTTTGGGAAACTTTAAGATGACATGCTGTACTTAACAAGAACATCATGAGATTGAACTGAAGGAAATCAATAGAACACTGAGCTCATTAGCATCGGAATTAGCCTACTGAATTAATCAAATCATCATCAGATTTATTAATGGCATCCATCTAAGCTTCTGTTAATATGATTATTAAGTAAATTGTGAACATCCAAAACCCCTGACAGAAAACGCCGCGCCTCCAGCGTAACATCCTCTAATTAAATTGCCTCTAAGTCATGTTTAAATTTGAAATTAGAAATGCTTCTTGCTCCATTGACCCAAAATTATTTTTTACCATTACCGTTAATTACTTCAGCAGTATACCAATCGTATATGATTATGATAAAATGTGAAACTGTTGATAAAGGAGCAAATATACAATAAGAATAAGATACATGAAAGAAGAAGGGAGAAAAGAAAAAAAACTGGAAGGAAAAAAAATTATTATTGCCCAAAAGATGAAATTATATTCTATTAGAAAACGACCAGTTTCAGAATTCCTGAGCAGCCTTTACAACGAATAAAACAAGTCAAACAATGTAAGAACTCTTTTAACCAAACATAAGAGCTGGATGGACAACAACTGAGAAGACTCTAAATTAGGAATTTGCACAAATGATAAATACTACGGTGATAAAGAGCATACATAACAACAAATGACTTTCTAATCCAAAAAGTCAAGCTTTTTATCCATGCTATATATAAAGGAATACATGATTTTGCATTTTCCCATCAAGCTATTCTCATCCATCCATTTTCATTTTAGGTATTTTTATTTTCAACAAAAGTAATACCTGTTTATATAAAAATATATTAAACAACCAAGATATACAGCTGGAAAGCGGGCAGGTGGAAGGAGCAAATGACAACAGTAAATTATGTTAATTTCATTTTGTTAGAGAATATTAGGAAGAATATGTAAATAGCTCATTTATAGGCTCATTTAGGTCTCTAGTTTTAGTTCCACATTGTTTGTTTTGGGACTCATCTCTCTCTCTCTTCCTATATATATGTACTCATACTTGTGAGTGTATACAGAAAATACAGTCTACAAGTTTCGACTCAATCTTTTCTACATGGCATCAGAGCTCGAAACGGTCCTTCTGGCGGTTTGAATTTTTCTACCCGCCGGCCTTCCCTTCTAACCGCCGGCCTTCCGTTCTAACCGCCCCCCTTCTAACCGCTCTTTTTTGCGGTCTCCGGTTTCCTAACCGGCTCTTCCCCTCCCTCTATGGCTTCTCTTCTTTTCTCCCTCTCTCAGTCCTTTCATAGACCTTCCCTTCCGCAGTTTGGTGGGACCCTTTATCCGCTTCTCGCGCGGTTTCTCCTCTCTGTCCGTAGCAGCTTCCCTTCTGTCCGCAGCAGCTTCTCGCGCGGTTTCTCCCCTCTGTCCGCAGCAGCTTCTCGCGCGGTTTCTCCCTTCTGTACGCAGTAGCTTCTCGCGCGGTTTCTCCCCTCTGTCCGCAGCAGCTTCTATTCGCTTCTCACGCGATTTATCCCCTCTGTCCGCAGCAGCTTCTCTTTGGCGAGGCTCCCTATCCGCTCCTTTTTGCGGTCTTGTGTTCTCCACTGGTCGTGCCCTCCTTTCCGCCTTCTCTTCCTAGCCGCAATCTGTGCGGTCTCTGCCTCGCCGCTCCTGTTTTATAGGACTGTTCTAGCTGCTCCTCTTCTCGCGCGGTTTCTCCTGCGGTCCGTTCTAGCGGACAATTTTGTTCTCACGAACTGTTCTTGTCGCCGCTCTCGGGGTTTATTCTAGCGGTCTGCTCTAGCCACTGCCTCCCGCGGTCTCTGCTCGGCTTGACCGTGCGTGTTCTGTTCGCGCGGTTGCATCCCGCGGTCTCTGGTCTTTTGCGGTTTATCTCTGCCGGTCTCTTTCCCGCGGCTTGCAATCGGCTTTCTGTAGCTTGGTCGCCCTTTTGCTTTTGCTTAATTGGTGATAGCCTCTCCGTCTATTCGCTCGGCCTATCCGCCTGACCGCCCGACCTCTGCTTCATGGCTTCCACTGATGCTTCTATGGACTTAACTGATGCCTCCTCTCTTCCGGCTTGTGTTGTTGCTTCCGCTACTGAACTTCGGGATGAACTTTGAATTACCACCATTTCTCTCAATGGGAAACGGGACTTTGTGGTGTGGGTGCACTCTGTTCGTCGTGTGTTGCAGACGAAAGGGCTTCTTCATCATTTGACACGAGCTACACCTTCTGCACCCACTGACGAGTGGTTTCGTGATGACGGTCGTGTCCAATCTTGGCTTCTCAATTCCATTGATACCGAGCCCTACAAGATGGTCATGTATCATGACACGGCCAAGTCAATGTGGGAGGAACTCCACTCTTTCTACTTTGCCCAGAACAACCTCCAACACTTGTTCGGGATCATTATTGATCTTTAATCCCTTGATCCCGGGATACCAGGTGATATGACCTCCTTCGTTGTCAAGGTCAAGACCCTTGATGAGGCATGGATACAGCGCCAGCCCCCTACCACTGACTTGGTTGCCCAACGGGCACAAAAAGAGGCAGTCGGGATTGCTATGATGATGACTCGTGTTCCCTCTCACCTGCATAATGTTCGGGCTCATATCCTCTCCTCAGCTACTACTCCATCTCTCCCTGATGTTTGTTCTATGCTTTTGAAGGTTACACCACCACTGGAGACTCCTATGTATTCCTCTCCGGCACTTCTCCAACTACTTACACCAGCTCATTCTATAGTGGTTCTTCATTCTGTGGGGTTCGCCACCTGTCACGGGGACGATGACGTGCTGGAAACCCCCCCCCCCCCTTAAATGCACTTACTGCGGTCGGGATAATCATCTTGAGGCCACATGTTATCGCAAACATGATCTGCCTCCACACCTTGTTGCTTCTACTAAGGCCGGGTCTCCGCACATTGCTTTTGCATCGGATTCTTCCTCCTCCGCTCCAACAGATGTTGAAACTCTTCGTACCCAGCTCCAACATCTCCAAGGGGTGATTGCTCGCTCTTCTGGCTCTGTGGCGTCCATCTCAAATGAAGGCATAACATGTTTTGCCCAGAGTTCTCACTGGATAGTGGACTCAGGTGCCACACACCATCTCACTCCGCAAAAGCCACCGCAATACTTGGTGTCTTCGCATCCTGAGTTCATCATTGTGTCCAATGGTGATACCACCCATGTCTTCAGCGTTGCTGATCTACCTCTCACACCCACCCTCTCTTTATCTTCGGTTCTTCATGTTCCGGGATCCCCATTTAACTTGTTGTCAGTTATCCAGCTTACTCAAGATCTTGATTGTTGTGTTACATTCTCACCATCTTCCTTTGTTCTGCAGGATCGGCAAACGCGGAATACTATTGGTAGGGGACGATTGTCTAATTGACTCTATCTCCTTGAAGTTCCTCCTTCCGCTCTCTCTGTCATCTCCTCAGTCAATTGGCATCGTCGTCTTGAGCATGCTCCCCTCCAGATTCTCAAGAAAGTTCTTCCGGATATTTCTTTGCATGAGTTTAATTGTGAATCATGTATCTTTGACAAACAACATCGTACTTCCTAGTCTTGTCTGTACTCGGAGTTCTACTCCTTTAATTTTAGTTCACTCCGATATTTGGGGACCGTATAAAATCCCCAGTGTGTCTAGGTACCGCTACTTTGTAACCTTTATTGATGATTATTTTCATTTAACATGGTTATATTTACTTTGTGATTGCACAAAACTAACATCTATATTTCGTATTTTTGTTACTGAAACTCGTACTCAGTTCTCCTCTCCTTGAAAATCCTTCGAAGTGATAATGCGCGAGAATATACAAGTCGAACGTTCACTGCTATTTGTGATAAGTTTGGCATTATCCACCAAACCTCATACGCATATACCCCTCAGCAAAATGGCGTGGCCAAGCGAAAAAATCGTCATCTCCTATATGTTGCTCGGTCTTTAATGCTTCAACTTCGCTGTGTCAACTGCTTGTCATCTTATCAACTGCATGTCTTCCTCTGTTCTTGCATTCCTCACTCCTTTTAGTCTCCTCTTCCCCTCTCAGTCTCCTTTTCCTCTCACGCCTCGGGTGTTTGGCTGCACCTACTATGTCCATAATCTTGGCCCACCTTCGGATAAATTTGCCCCTCGCACAACAAAGTGCATGTTCGTAGGTAATCTCGCACTCAAAAAGGTTATGTATGTTATTCTCCCATCGATGGCAAAGTGGTTGTCTCGACTGATGTCACCTTCCTTGAAGACAAACTGTTTCACACTTTCCCTTCTACTTCTCCTCTACCTCCTCCCTTGTCTCATCCTACCGTTCCAGTCACGACTCATTTATCACCTCTCCTTCCAACTCCACAACCGGGACCACCACCACCTAAACCACCTCTCCTTCGCGTCTACACTCGTCATGCTTCAAACTTTGGGGCCCATCAGCAGCTACCCTCTACCAATGTTATCTCGCGGCGGGACGATCCTGCCTCCACCTCTACGGCTCATCCATTGGCAAACTACATTTCTTTACATCGGTTATCACCACCTCTCCTCAAATTTGCTCTTGCTCTTTACTCTATTTCTATCTCTAACTCTGTGCAGGAGGCTCTTCAACATCCTAGGTGGCGTGCGGCAATAGATGCTGAGATGTTTGCCCTTTGGGTGAATCACACTTGGGATCTGGTCCCCCTTCCTCCTGACCAGTCTTGTGTTGGTTGTAAATGGGTTTTTGCCATTAACCATGCTCCGGACGGGACTATCGATCAGCTCAAAGCTCGACTTGTGGCACGAGAGTTCACCCAACAACAAGGCCTGGACTACAAGGAAACATTCTCGTCGGTTGCCAAACTTAACTCTGTTCGGGTTCTAATTTCCCTCGCTATCCACCGCCACAGGCCCCTTAATCAGCTGGACATTAAAAATGTTTTTCTAAATGGTGATCTTCAAGAGACTGTCTACATGTGTCAACCTCCCGGGTTTGAGACCACAGTGGAGTCTCATGTGTGTCTTCTTCGAAAATCTATTTATGGTCTCAAATAGTCTTCTCAGGCTTGGTTTGAGAAATTCAATAAGGCTGTTCGCGAAGTTGGATTCAAGCGGAGCTCGGCTAACTTCTCTCTTTTCACTCGTCATCAATCAACTGGGACTGTCATTCTCCTTGTCTATATGGATGATATTCTGATAACGGGTGATGACTCCAACGGAATACACCAGATCAAACAACACTTAAATTCGGTCCTCCAAACAAAAGATATGGAAAATCTTCGATATTTTCTTGGTCTGGAGATAGCAAGACGACCCGATGGCTTTGTCTTATCATAAAGGAAGTATTGCCTCGACCTCCTTCAGGATGCTAGCTACTCTGGGTGCAAACCTGCGGAAACTCCTATGGATGTCAACCACAAATTATGTGCTAATGGATCTGACTCTGATTCACTGCTTACAAATCCAGAATATTATCGGAGCCTTATAGTAAAACTGATATACTTGACGGTCACGAGGCCCGATATCTCATTAGTTGTTGGGATGGTCAGTCGCTTTATGCATTCACCATGGATTTTTCATCTACAGTCAGTCGAACGCATCCTCAAGTGCTTGAAAACTGCTCCGGGACGGGGATTGTATATAAGTCATCCTCCTCTCTTTTTCTTGTTGCGTACTCCGATGCGGATTATGCGGGCTCTCTTGATGATCGATGATCCACTACTGAATTTTATACTTATTTTGAAGGAAATCTTATCACATGGCGGAGTAAGAAACAATCAATGGTTGCTCGTTCTTCTGCTAAAGCCGAGTATCGTGCAATGACAGCTGTTGTATCTAAACTCATCTGGTTGGAAAGTCTGCTTGATGATTTGGGAGTCAAACTATCCTCACCTCAACTTTGCTCTGCGACAGTCAGATTGCTATACATATTGTCAAGAACCCTATATTCCATGAGCGAACAAAACACATTGAAGTTGATTGTCACTTTGTCCGGGAAAAGGTTCAACTTAAGAAACTTGAATTGGAGCATGTTCCGGCCTCTGAGCAAGTTGCCGACATCTTGACCAAGGCTTTACCAAGACCAATGTATCAGCAGTTTCTATCCAAGCTTGGTGCTTACGATTTGTATGCTCCAGCTTGCGCTGCGGGGGAGTGTTCGAGAATATTAGGAAGAATATGTAAATAGTCCATTTATATGCCCATTTAGGTCTCTAATTTTAGTCTCACATTGTTAGTTTTGGGACTCATCTCTCTCTCTCTCTCTCCCTATATATAAGTATTCATATTTGAAAGTGTATACAGAAAATACAGTCTACAAGTTTCGACTCCATCTTTTCTACACATTTAATAATTAAATAAAATGCATATAATTAATTTATATATCTATTAGTATATGAGCAGTCGTGCAAGAGGTACTTAAGTACGCCAGCAAAAGCATACCCCTTTATTTGTCGTCCCGTATAAAATTGTGTTTTCCTAAATACAAAACATAGTCACAACTATTTGCGCATGTGAGGACACGTGCACAATTGTTTGTATTTAATATGTGGACCTTAAAAATCGGTGATAAGATCATTTTTCGAGGGAAGTAATAATAACTCCATAAAAGGGTTAGAAAGAGGCATAGGGTTGGAAAAGCTTCATATTATCCCTTCAAAATTACAACCTACGAAGCTCTTGTACAGTCCCCAAGAAGGGTAAAAAAGCAAATTTATAAACTTATTCAAACAAGACATAAAAGATGGAAACTAAATTTATTAATAGAAGAAACTAAATATTTGAAAGAGGCACTTATCATAGTATATTTATCCAAATTGATAGACTACTCGGCAGTGTTACTAGTAAGACAGTACGACAAGGAATATTAGACAAAACATAGTCAGTAAAACATACTATACGGAGCTACTAAATAGGTTATTCATCGAAGCATACTCGATATAGATACTCGTAAAGCCAATCCGTCAAATTAGTTCGACAGAACAATCAGGATACGGTTATTCAGAGATCAACACCAGGTAGAGTAATGGTCTTATCATTCCTCACCCCCATCAAAACTACCTTTTCCGCATGCTTGAAGTTCAGTGTCGAAGTTATATGTCCGTCGAGGAGTAATCGGCATCCATAGAGAAGTATTCAAAGGTGGAGTGGTTAATAAACGATAGGCCTATGGTGAAGGGTACGACAAGGAAATCGGCTTGCAGCATGTGATTGGTTGTCGACATGTGGGGGTGGTAGGCGCAGATAGAAGTATGGACTATGGATGTTGCAGATTCATCTAGTGCCCTTGGGAATGATATGGAGGTGGTTGTGGATTTTGAGGGGATGACTATCGAAGGTGCATGTGCGCCTGGAGAATGTGTGTGGTTGGGGAAGGTACGAGCATAACAGGTAATGCCACGGACGTAAGTGAGAGTCACAAATGCTCCTATGGATGTCAGAAGGTGATTGAGGGTGGCACAAAGTTGACAGGAAGTGGGGTGAATGGTATTGAAGTTCTAAAGGTGTGAAGGTGGGTGGCGTCGAGAGAGCCCAAGAGTAGGGTGAAGACTATTTGGAAGGCGAATGACAAGGCGATTGAAGAACGCGTGGATGTTGTGGAGGGAGAGGATGTTAGGTCTGGTGAAGCTAGCAAGAGGATTGTGTGGGAGTTTGGGCAGTACGAAATGGGGAGAGATTTGGAATAGGAGGGTATGGAATAGGAAGAAGGGATTATGAACTTTGGATTGAAATAGGAATTTGACTTCGAGAATGTGGCTGGTGAGAAGAACATGGGTGTCTAGTGAAGATGAGGGGTAGCGATCAAAAGCAAGGCGTTGGAAAGGAGAAGAGTGGTTGGTTATGAAGATTGGTTTGATGGAAATAGGTATGAGTATGAGTGAAGGTCGGTGCATATTTGGTTATAGGACAAGCTATGGACGGTTGTTGGGTTGGTGCAATGAGATTTAAGGTTATTAAGTTACTTTCGAGAGAAAGAAAAAGTACGTATAAGGCTATGTAAGGGCATATTGAAGGAGATTGTTGGAGCAGGTGGCGGTATAATAAGGTTTACAACTGGAGGAAACTCGTTGAGAAGTTTGGTTGTGATTGAATATTTTTAGTGTGGCAACGACGAAGTAAGAGAGAGATACATCATGAAGGTTGGATAGTTAATCATTTGATATGGGAGGGAACATGGATAGCAGAGAAAGGATAGGAAGGTGAGCTCAGGAGGTAGGATCATAAACCATCTGCCACTGGAATGAGATAGAAAGCAAGTCGGACCAGTGATTTTATCCAGAAATGGTGTTCATGCAGTTGGAGGATGATGAAGGAGGTGCGACTCAAAGGTTGATTTGAAGAGCAAGGCTCGCAACCCAAGTGACTCTGCAAGAAGGTAGACAAGGAGGTTCTTGGCATTAAGAGATGACGAGGACTGTAAAATCATGATGATGGTGGATACTCGTGTGCATAGACTAAACCCTAGCTCCAATACCATAAATGAGTCAGTTTGTATTGAAGGGTCACAAGGGATTTAAATAGAATGCAAGAATAAGAGATATGATGAACCTTGATGTATATATAAAATGGGAACTTCGACACAAATGGAATAAAAAAATTTAAAGTGATCATTTCATTTTAACAATAATCTAATGTAATGAAATGATGTCAACCCAAAAAAAGTAATTAAAAAAACTTCAAAAATAAAACTTGTTAGGCCAAGATTTCCAAGTCAACAGATTCTCAAAACCACCATTGGGAATGTACTTTGAGCATAATCCCCGCTCAACTCAAGACCTTAATTCTATAATTTAAAAGTGTGACCTCTAGGTCATAACAACGGTAAGTGATAAGGATTATTTGAGTATCATTTTAGCAATTCACGGGATCAACTTTTAGATCGTCGGATTGACGATCAGAGACTGTCATCGTGATCGTCGTGATTTTGCATACTCTATATTTTTTCTAACTTGTATCATGAAAGTTAAGGTTAATGATCCGATAATTTAAGTTGTCATATTCATTTACCCTATTTCTCTTCCTATATATATCATATGAGACCTTTATGTCAAGAGATCGAGATTTTGGTTTCTTCCATGATAGAGCCGCTTGGTCATCACCTCGTGGCGGTATAATAAGGTTTACAACCGGAGGAAACTCGTTGAGAAGTTTGGTTGTGATTGCATATTTCTAGTGTGGCAACGACGAAGTAAGAGAGAGATACATCATGAAGGTTGGATCGTTAATCATTTGATATGGGAGGGAACATGGATAGCAGAAAAAGGATAGGAAGGTGAGCTCAGGAGGTAGGATCATAAACCATCTGCCACTGGAATGAGATAGAGAGCAAGTCGGACCAGTGATTTTATCCAGAAATGGTGTTCATGCAGTTGGAGGATGATGAAGGAGGTGCGGCTCAAAGGCTGATTTGAAGAGCAAGGCTCGCAACCCAAGTGACTCTGCAAGAAGGTAGACAAGGAGGTTCTTGGCATTAAGAGATGACGAGGACTGCAAAATCATGATGATGGTGGATACTCGTGTGCATAGACTAAACCCTGGCTCCAATACCATAAATGAGTCAGTTTGTATCGAAGGGTCACAAGGGATTTAAATAGAATGCAAGAATAAGAGATATGATGAACCTTGATGTATATATAAAATGGGAACTACGACACAAATGGAATAAAAAAAATTAAAGTGATCATTTCATTTTAACAGTAATCTAATGTAATGAAATGATGTCAACCCAAAAAAAGTAATTAAAAAAACTTCAAAAATAAAACTTGTTAGGCAGGGATTTCGAAGTCAACAGATTCTCAAAACCACCGTTGGGAATGAACTTTGAGCATGATCCCCACTCAACTCAAGACCTTAATTCTATAATTTAAAAGTGTGACCTCTAGGTCATAACAACGGTAAGTGATAAGGATTATTTGAGTATCAATTTAGCAATTCACGGGATCAACAACTTTTAGATCGTCGGATTGACGATCAGAGACTGTAATCGTGATCGTCGTGATTTTGCATACTCTACATTTTTTCTAACTTGTATCCTGAAAGTTAAGGTTAATGATCCGATAATTTAAGTTGTCATATTCATTTACCCTATTTCTCTTTCTATATATATCATATGAGACCTTTATGTCAAGAGATCGAGATTTTGGCTTCTTTCATGATAGAGCCGCTCGGTCATCACCTCGAGGCAATGTCGAGGTCCCTATGCGATGCTAACGACACTAGCTCTAGTTTCTGCAGGTGTCGACATCCCCATTTGCGGCCTCTGGCGAGTACCTCCCTGCGTCTGACATTTCCTTGCAAAAAACATCTCTAGCCGGTGTTTCTTACTCTCCTTTTGTTAAATAAAAGCCCATATATTTAGGCTCATAACGTTTCTCTCATCTTTTGCTCCTCCTTTAGTCTAACATCTTGGGTTTACTTACCTCTCTCCCTCTCTAGAAAAGAATACCCATTGTACAATGTATGATATATATAAATATGAGAATAATAAAATATTGGCTCATTTTATTCTCTAGCTAACATGGTAACAGAGTGATTCTGATATGTTCGCCTTGATTGCGCCTTATTGGGCCTTTACACTCGTGTCCTGGGTCCCTCCTGCGTTTGGCCGGCAACCCCTTCCTGTGTAATCGTGCAGCAATCACAGTCTCTGCATGGCTCTCTCTCTCCTGTCTGCCGTGATTTTTGAATGCCTCCTGCCTTTTTATAGGCTCGACTCTTGGGTATCACTGTTTTCCTCCTCTGCTCGTGACTGATGTGCCTCCCATGTGGTCTCTCTCTGCTCGCTGCAACCCCCTTTACCTACCGAGCTCTTCATGTTTCCCCCTCTGTGTGGTCTCTTCTTCTGGTCGCAGTGTTCGCAGTGTCTATGATTCTTTGTCCAATCACGAGCTCCTTCCCCATGCACGTTGTGTCTGCAATGCCCGTTGAACCCCCAGTGTCCGTAGTACCTATTGTTTCCTCCCTCTGAACCCGCAGAACCATAGACCGGCTTCTTCCTGCGAGTGTCGTAACCATCTCTAGCCATATTTGCTTGGTCTGTAGTGTGTTTGTCGTCTCTTTACAAAGTCATTATTCCTACGAGCACTGAGACCCATTCCATCGCTCACCAATATCCCCCCACACACGTCTCCTCTGCTTCAATATAATCGACGTTTTTGAATCCTCTGCTTCGACTCGTTTTCAACACCACATCCTGAGCTCGCGCATTATCAAAGCTCGTGTCGGGACCGCTCAATGACAGCAACCAGAGCTCGCTCAGTTCTTGCCCGCATCTCTAAATCTCGCACAGGGACCAAGGCTCGGTTTCTTGCTCGCAACCAAAGCTTGTTGCTTCAGATTGTACTCGTTGAGACCGTCGTGTCCGACCTTGCCATCTCAGCAACTTGAGCTCACTGTAGTGAGCTCTCATTTATACTCGCCTTTGCTCCTCACCTATTTTCCCGCGCTCGCATCTGTTCCTCGCCGATTCCACCGCATCTGCAACCTCCTTATGTTTCTCTACTCGTTTTTCTCGGACCAAGCTCCCTCTGGCCAAGGTGTCACCAGTAATAAGTCATGAGAGCACATGCGAACTTTTCTAGCCCACACAGTAGTTTGTCTATTGTTGTTGCTCTCCCTCCCTCCAATGATTTTTACGGTTGTCGATGCACTGACTGCCCCTATTCCCGCACAGAAACCGACATTCTGCGAGACAAACTCCACCAACTACGGGAACTGATTGCTCGCAACTCTGGCCATGTGGCCTCCTCCCATGGCGGTCTCTTTACCTTTCCTTTTGGCTCCTCTTGGATTGTGGACTCTGGAACCACCAATCACGTCTATCCACAACAACCATCTGTGTATAAATTTATTACAGTGGCAACTGGGAACACAACTCTCATTGTCGGCTCTGGCGATGTGTTGTTCATCCCTTCTCTACCTCTCCGCTCCATTCTTCATGTCCCTTGCTCTCATTTCAATTTGATCTTTATCTTCTGTCTAAATCATGATCATGATTGTCTAATTACCTTCTCTTCCTCTTCTTGTGTTCTGCAGGATCGGTAGATATGGAATATCATTGGTACGGGTTGGCTTTGCAATGGTCTCGACACTCTAAATCTTCCTTCCTCCGCTCTATTTCATCAGCTCTACCGATTAACACCGTCATCTCGATCATACTCCGCTTCTCATTCTCCAGAAGGCTCTTCCAAATGTATCATTTTCCCCTTTTAATTGTGAATCGCGTATCTATGAGAAACAACATTGCTCAGTTTTTGCTCCTCATTGTACTCGGAGCACTGCTCCTTTTGATATAGTACATTCTGATATATAGGGTCCCTACAAAATCGTTAGTATATCTGGTTATTGCTATTTGGTTAAGTTTATTGATGATTAGGCTTGATTATATATGATGCGTGAAAGCTCTGAGCTTCTGTCCATTTTCCGCTACTTTACTACAGAAACCCAAACGCAATTTACCTGTGCTATCAAAAATTTTCACACTGATAATGCGCGCAAATACTTTGCGCATGCTTTCCGTAAATTATGCACATTGTTGGGCAACACCCACCAAACCTCATGTGTGACATGGCACAACAAAATGGTGTTGCTGAGCAGAAGAACTGTCACCTTCTTGAAGTCGCTCGGTCTCTCTTATTCCAGATACAGGTCCCCACTACCTATTGGAATTTTATTGTCTTCGTTGTCTCCACTACTTGTTATCTCATCAACCGCATGCCCTCGTCCATCCTCCAATTTTTGACCACCTTCTCTCTCCTATTTTATGACCTTCCTCCCTTCCCCCTGACCCTATGGGTCTTGGACTGCGTCTGCACGTTCACCATTTGGGTCCTCCCATTGACAAGATGACCCATCATGCCACGCATTACATGTTCGTCAGATTTTTGCGCACCCTGAAGGGTCATGTATATTACTCTCCCTCCGCTCGAAAGCTGATCACGTCTGTTGGTGTCACTAACCTGGAAAATCAGCATCTACATCAATCCATTACCATGTCAATGTCATCTCCTGATCTCCAACGTCCTCTTGTTCCTACCAATTCTCCTTTACCACCTTTACTACCGACACCACCTCCTGCCTCGGCTCTTCCTCTTCGTGTCTACTCTCGCCGTTATCCTCGATCTGGTGCCCCACGACGGCCCCCATCAAACACTGATACTCCGCAAACTGATGATTTGACGACACCCTCCACCGCGCATCCGCTCTCAAATTTTGTTTTCATGCATCATCTCTCCTTAGATTTCTGCAGGTTTGTGATCTCTCTATCATCTATTTCCACTCCCTCTTATGTGCAGGAAGTTGCTACAGAATCAATACTGATCAAGAAGCCGGATCCACATTGGGATGGACATACTCCCGGCGCAACACTGACGCAAAGACATGAAGACTCGCGCGCGCACGATTTTGTATCTCCGTTTAGTCCTTTTTATTTCACACATGTTTTATATATTTTATTTGCGTGTATTTGGAACTCACGTGTTTAAGCCTAAGTGGAGAGCATGCTACTCTCTTGGTTCTTATACCGATGTGGGGGTAACTTGAAATGCAAGCAAGAAAATATCTTCTCATCTCTCTCTCGTCCTCTCCCCATTTCTCTCTCCCTCTAATCCCCTTCCTGGTGTTCCCGCAACCGACCCCTTCCCCTAAAGTTCTGCACCACTGCCGAACAGCCCTCCTTGCCTCTAGCATTGGAGAAGCACGCCTTACCTCGTTGTCGTACGCGATCACAGACCGGGGAACGTAACGTCTTGGTATCGGAGGGACCTCCAGTCGTCAACCCTACCGTCAGGCCTTTATCCCTGTGTTTTCCAACTACCGCGCCAATACTCGCAGCACCGAACAGTCACGGCCTCCTGCCTCTCCCGTCGACACCACTCAGTCCCCCTATGGTCGAACGTGAAATTTTCAACAAACCTTGGATCACCTCGACCGCATGGATACCTGTCTTAGGGAAGTAGAAACTACCCGCACCGCCAACCTATCCACGAGGTTCCACCTCTGGACCACCCGGCAAGTCACCACTTCACACCTGATAGCATCCACCAAGAGGGTAACTCCGGCAACCGGCCCGAATGCAATGGGTTCCCACGGTATGTTAAGATGGATTTTCCAGTGTTCGATGGTCGTGAAGATCCATTGTCATGGCTCACCATATGCGAGCTTTTTTTCTCCAACTAACGCACCACCGGCGACGATTGGCTAGGCTTCGCCTCTTTCCATCTCCAAGGGGCCCCCCAGTTGTGGCTTTCCCAACTTCAACGCAAGCGTCCCTATCTTCAATGAGACGAGTTCAGGGCAGCCTGCACACTCCGCCTCGGCTCCTTGTTACGCAGCAGGCCCCTGGGGGGCCTCATCGCGCTCCGCCAAATCGGGTCGTTTAAAGACTATCTCGACAGCTTTCAGCTACTCCTAGCTCGAGCGTTCTCTGTTCGGACCGATCAGCAGATCCTCATATTTATTGTGGGACTGCATAAGCGCCTCCGCCTGGATATGGAATTCCAAGACCCCCCCCCCCCGACCTCAACACATCCATGAATGTAGTCCGCATATGCAAAAGGTATATCCTCTTGGATCACCTTTATCTTCATTGTCGTGGCCAACCAACTTATTTGAGTGAGCCACAGAATCCATCGTGCACAACACCCCCGACTAAGGCAGACGACCTGCCGAAGCCACCATTATGTCAATGTCTGTCCCACTCGGAAATGGCAGAACGTCGAGCTAAAGGGCTCTGTTTCAACTGGGAGGAATTGTATGGGCCAGGCCACCGTTGTAAACGACTGTTTTGGATTGAAGTGGACGAGCCCTCCGATGACGACGATGAAGATTCCGAAACTGGGGCACCGTAGATCTCTGTCCATGCCATGGAGGGTCCACAAAGGGGCCATATGATCCAACTTCCTATCACCCTAGTGGGCAATCCCCTTATCGCACTTATGGATTCCAGAAGTACACAACTTCATCCGCCGCACCAAAGTCGCCCGTCTCCGCCTGCCGATCACAACCCGCCGTCAACTACAGGTATCGATGGCGAATGGACATAGTATGTCATGTCCAAAACTATGTCGTTGGGTATCTTTAATGGTTCAAAATTGTAACTTTGAGGTGGACCTCTTGGTCAACGACCTCGAAGGCTTCGATGTTGTGTTGGGTGTATGTTGGCTCCGAACCTTGGGACAGATTACATGGGACTTTAACAAATTGGTCATGCAGTGGTATCACAGCACCAAGCGAGTTGAATGCAACGGTCTATCTCCACTCACCAGCTAGCAATCCATCCTCCTACAGGGTGCGGCTATCATGAACCCCGTCCATCCCGACCTTTTCTCACAGGATCTCCACCTCCTCCTGCAAGAATTTGGGGATACTTTTACCATTCCAGCTACACTACCGCCGCACTGCTCCCAGGACCACCACATATGTCTCCTTTTGAGGGCTGCCCCAGTGGTTATGCGTCCATACCCGTACCCATTTCTCCAGAAAGATGAGATTGAATGACAATGCTCCACTATGCTACAATAAGCGCTAATTCGACGGAGCATCTCTCCATTCTCATCTTCGGCTCTCCTTATCCACAAGAAGGAAAACACATGACGCTTTTACGTTGACGAGGAACTCCTCGATGAGTTTCATGTCGCACGCTTCTTTTACAAACTGGACTTGTATTCCGGCTACCATCAAATCTGTATGGTCGTCGTGGACGTGGAAAAAATGGCGTTCCAAACTCTTTACGGGCATTTTGAGTTCCTCATCAACCCGTTCGGCCTGACGAACTCCCCTTCCACCTTTCAATTTCTCTTGAACGAGGTATTCCAATCTTTCCTTCACAAGTTTGTACTTGTGATTTTTGACGATGTTTTGATATATAGCAAAACATGTTTTGAGCATCTTTATTACATCTGTGATGTCCTTACTGTGCTTCACCACCTTCGAATCATCGTCAAGGAACCAAAATGCTCGTTCGGGCAAGCCAGCATCACTTATCTAGGTCATGTGGTGCACGAACGTGGGTGTTCGCGGATCCAGACAAACTGCACGGCGTCGCCTCGTGGCAGGTACCCCAGTCACAACGCGATCATCGTGCCCTTTTGGGACTCACGAAATACTACCGCAAATTAATACACTGAAAGCTCAATTGTTGAGCCCCTCCTCATCCTACTGCGCCGCACCGCATTCGTAAGGTGGGAGACTGCACAGGTGGCAGTCACCGAACTTCAAGCCACCCTTGTCTCCGCGCCGGTGTTACAACTACCAAATTTTCGAGAAGCTTTTCAAAATGAATATGACACCTCAGCAAAGGGCTGCAAAGCGGTTCTCCAATAACATGGGCATCTGCTAGCTTATTTCAGTCGGCGCACCGCTCTCCACCACTGCAAGCTACCCACCTCGAACAAGAGTTGATCGGTCTAGTCAAGGCCGTGCAGCAATGGCGCCCGTACTTTGGGGGCGTTCCTTCATTGTGTGTACCAACCATTACTGTTTAAAGTATCTCTTGGAGCATCGATTAACGACGATACCGCAGCAACGTTGGGTGAGCAAGTTGTTGGGGTTCCACTTCACTATGGAATATAAGGTCGGTGTCTTAAATCGTGTCGCGGATGCTCTCTCGCGCCGCCACTCTGACGACATCGTCGCCCTCTGCGCCATCTACAGTCCTACCGCCATTCTATTGGATTCCATCCGGGCGGACATCATGCAAACCCCGACCCTCACCGAAATGCTCCAGCAGGCCACGGACGGCCTCCTACCACTCGCCTGGAAGGCGCATCAAGGACTCATTCATTATTGTGGGCGGATCCACTTACCGTTGACGTCACCCTACATCACTTCCATCCTGGAAGACACCCACAACCGTGCCCATGAAGGTGTTCACAAAACACTACATCGCATCCGCATCGAGTTCTATTGGAAGGGGCTGCGCCACAACGTATAAGATTTCATCGCTCAGTGCTCCACATGCAAACAGCAACAATCGGATCACCTTCTACCTGTCGGCCTCCTGCAGCCATTACCAGTGCCGACACAAATTTGGGTGGACGTTTCAATGTATTTCGTGGAGGGCCTTCCACGCATAAACGGGAAATCTGTACTGATGGTGGTCGTGGACCGCTTCTCCAAGGGAGCCCGTTTTATACCGCTAGCTCGTCCTCTAGTCGTTGAGAGGGTGGAACAAATATTCTTCACAGACATCTTCCGCCTGCGTTATGTCCGATCGAAACAAAGTCTTCACCAGTCTCTTCTGGAAGGAGCTCTTCACCATGAGCGGGACGAAGTTGGCTTTTTCATCAGCATACCATCCACAACCGAACAGCCAAAAGCAGGTTGTCAACCGAACGGTGGATATGTATCTCCATTGTTTAACAGGGGATCACCCCAAAGACTGGGTCAAATGGCTTCCGTGGGTAGAATACTTCTACAGCACGTCATACCACTCGGTACTCCAGGCCACCCCTTTCCGACTGATCTATGGTCGCGACCCGCCCCCATTGCTCACATATGGGCACGGCCTTGCCACCCTATCTGTGGTCGATCGGGAGCTTCTCGACCGTGACCGACTTCTAGCAATGGACCGGGACCACCTACTCCGTGCGCAACACCAGATAGAGACAACATACAATCGTGGCCACGCGGAGGTCTCCTTCGCCACCGATGAGTAGGTGTGGCTCAAACGCCGCCCATACTGACAACTCTCGCTACGTGCGGCGTCCACCCCCAACAAACTGAGCATGCGCTTCTACAGCCCATTCCAAATCCTCAGGTGCATTAGCGAGGTCATTTATCAATTTTGAATCTCGTCGGCGACATGCATTCACGACGTCTTCCACAACTCCGAGATCAAACGGTTCATTGGCAAGCCCTCAGACGCATCAATTGTTGTCTTGCCCTCTCAGCTTGAGGACAAGCTGTCTTCCGACGAGTAAGGAGATGTTACGAAATCAATATCGATCAAGGAGTCGGATCCACATTGGGGAGGACATACTACCGGCGCAACACGGACGCAAAATCATGAAGGCTCGCACGCACGCGATTTTGTATCTTCGTTTAGATCCCTTTATTTTGTGCTTGTTCTATATGTTTTATTTGCGCGTATTTGGAACCTCCGTGTTCAAGCCCAAGTGGGGGTATGTTACTCTTTTGGTCCTTATACCCATGTGAGGGTAACTTTTAATGCAAGAAATAAAATATCTCCTCATCTCTCTCGCATCCTCTCTCCATTTCTCTCTCATCCCCTCTCTGGAGTTCCCGCGACCTACCCCTTCCCCTGGAGTTCCGCACCACCGCCAGACCACCCCCCCCCCCTCATCGCTAGCCCTGGAGGAGTACGCCTTACCACGCCGTCATACGCGATCACAGACCAGGGAACGTAACAGAAGCCATTTAGCATCCGGGGTGGCATACGACAATGGATAAGGAAATAGATGTGTTTTGGGTCAATCACACTTGGGACCTTGTTTCACTTCCTCCTAATCAACATACTGTGACCTGCAAGTAGTTATTCACTGTGAAGCATCATCCGAATGGGACTGCTGATTGTCTCAAGGCTGTTTTTTGTCAAAGGTTTTACTCAACACGGCCTTGATTATGAAGAGACCTTTTCTCTGGTGGAAAAATTCAATGCCATTTGTGTCCTACTCTCACTTGTCATTCAACGCCAATGGTCGCTCCATGAGCTTTACATTAAAAATGTCTTCCTTCATGGTGATCTTGTGGGGACTGTGTGATGTAGAAATTACCGTAGGGGAAGGGAACCGCGAAGCCTTCCGGCCGGAATCGCGCCTCACGGGCGGAAGGGGAGCGTCGGGGCGGGATCCTTCCGGATCGAGAGATCTCGCACGGAGAAGAGGGGGCGGCTAGGGCAAACACCTTCTCAAATAATACTCCAAAAACTGAAGAGAAAATACATACTCCTCCCTCTTATACTATAGGGGGGAGAAAATAACTATTAGCACACATTTGCTAATAGCACACACAATAGTTTTACATAAACAAATACAATAAAAGGGCATAAGATAAAATAGCGCCGCCACTTTATTTAGACGGTTCGCGGCGTCCAAAGCGGGTCGAACTTCTCGAGCCATGCAATCCCCGGTTCGTCGTGGGCTTCGTCGCTGACGGTGGTGGACGCACCGTAATCCGCATCATTCTCCTCCACGTGAGAAGCACTCGACTCCGAGTGGTCGGCATAGAGAGGCACGTCCGGGTAGAACGGAGATAAGTCGCTCACGTTGAAGGTCTTGGAGATATTAAACTCCGGCGGTAGACCAACCACGTAAGCATTGTCGTTGATCTTGCAGACGATGGGGAAGGGGCCGAACTTCTTTGGCAGGAGCTTGTGGTGGGGGCCAGCAGGAAGCCGCTCTTTCCGGAGAAAGACCATAACCAAGTCGCCGACTTGAAAAATCTGCTCGCGGCGGTGCTTGTCGGCGATAGCTTTGTATTTGGCGTTGGACTCGAGCAACTTGAGGCGGGTCTCGGTCTGGACGTCGCGGACCACTTCCGCTAACTGCGTGGCTGACGGGGGGGCGGTGGGCAAGCGGGCCAAATCAAGCGCATGCCGGGGCGCCTTGGTGTAGACGATGGAGAACGGGGTGCGACCGGTGGAGCGGTGGACCGCATTGTTGTAGGCGAACTCAGCTTGGGCGAGAGCGAAATCCCACTGTTTCGGCCGGTCTTGGCAAATACAACGCACTAGATTTCCCAAAGTTTTGTTGACCACCTCGGTTTGCCCATCCGTCTGGGGGTGAGCGGAGCTACTAAATTGGAGAGAGGTGTCAAACATTTTCCACAACATGGTCCAAAAATGGCCTAGAAATTTCGGATCGCGGTCGGATGTGATGGTGGTTGGAACGTCGTGCAAACAGACCACCTCGCGGAAGAATAACCGCGCAATGTGGGAAGCGTCGGAGGTTTTGCGGCAAGGAAGAAAATGTGCCATCTTGGAGAAACGGTCTACCACGACGAACACGGAATCAACTCCGCGCTGCGTTCGCGGGAGGCCCAAAACGAAATCCATGGAAAGGTCCTCCCACACGCCAGAGGGGACCGGGAGAGGTGAGTAAAGACCGGTGTTGTGTGCTTGGCCCTTGAATTGTTGACACACATAGCACTTCCGAACGAAATTCCCCACGTCCTTGGCTAGCTGCGGCCAGAAATACCTCTCGTGGAGACTAGCAAGTGTCTTGTCTCGACCCAAGTGACCACTCAATCCGCCACCATGTAGATCACGAATCAGCTTCTCCCGTAATGAAGAGCGGGGGATGCACAGGCGGTTGTCCTTGAGTAAGAACCCCTCGAGTATCAAGAACCAGCCGTGTGAACCGCCCCTCGAGCAAGCGCTCCAAGTGTCTTTAAAGTCCGGGTCGTCGGCATATGACTCAGCGAGAATATCAAAACCAATGATCTCGTGTTGGAGTGTGGTCAATAAACAGCTCCGCCGGCTGAGGGCGTCCGCCACGACATTGGAGGAACCCGGATTGTGATGAATAATGTACGGGAAACGCTGAAGATAAGTGGTCCAACGGAGATGCATACCATCCATGCGTTTCTGACTGTGGATAAATTTGAGGGCTTGATGATCCGTATATAAGATGAATTCCTTGTGAAGTAGATAATGCTCCCAATGTTTGAGGGCCCGGACAACGGCATAGAACTCTTGATCATAAGCGGACCACTTCCGCCTAGCATCGCTTAACTTCTCGCTGAAAAAGGCAACCGGCCGCTTGTCTTGGGAGAGGACCGCCCCAATGCCAACACCGCTGGCGTCACTATGCACCTCAAATAGCTTGTCAAAACTGGGTAGCGCCAAGACCGGTGCCGAGCTGAGCTTCTGCTTGAGGAGTTGAAAAGAGCGGTCAGCCTCGTCCCCCCAAAGAAAGCGCCCCTTCTTGAGGCAGTCGGTCATGGGAGCCGAGATGGTGCTGAAATCGCGAATGAACCTCCGGTAGAATGTGGCTAACCCATGAAAAGACCGCAACTCGGAGAGGGATGCGGGTGTCGGCCAATCTCGGATGGCTTGTATCTTTTCCTCGTCGACTTGTATGCCGTCCGCACCCACCACGAAACCCAGGAAATTCAGCCACGGTGCAAGAAAGGTGCACTTCTTGAGGTGAATGAATAGTTTATTCGCCGCCAAAACTTCCAACACAGCACGAACATGAGATAAATGCTCCTCCCGAGTCTTGCTAAAGATAAGAATGTCGTCGAAATAGACGACCACCGACTTGCCCAAGAAAGGTCGCAGCACCTGTGTCATAAGACGCATAAAAGTGCTTGGAGCATTAGACAAACCGAAAGGCATTACCTTCCACTCGAAGAGGCCGTCCGGAGTTTTAAAGGCGGTCTTCCATTCATCGTCCGGTTTGATGCGGATTTGGTGGTACCCGCTTCGGAGGTCAATTTTGGAAAACAGTTGTGACCCGTCCAACATGTCCAACATGTCATCGAGGCGGGGAATGGGGAAGGAGTACTTGATGGTGATGCGGTTAATGGCGCGACTGTCAACGCACATCCTCCAGGACCCGTCCTTCTTGGGAACCAAAAGTGCGGGAACCCCGCATGGGCTAAGACTCTCGGAGATGAAGCCCTTTTGAAGTAGCTCTTCCACCTTCGTACGTAAGATGTCATGCTCCTTGGGGTTCATGCGGTAGTGGGGCAAATTTGGGAGGCTAGCGCCCGGTATGAGATCGATCTGGTGTTGGATATCCCGAAGTGGAGGAGGGTGGTCTGGCAAATCATCCGTGGTGATGGCGCGGAACTCATGAAGTAACGCTCGGATGTCTGGGGGTGCGGCATCCAGCTCCCACTTGTTGGTGGCGTACAACCCGTAGGGAACAAGGGCCACCACCTCCTGAGCCTCCGCAACGTCCCGCTCGAACCGTGAGGTGTCATCGTGCATCACGAGTAGGTTGCGCCCCTTGTCGGTGGGCGGGTTGGCCGCGGGTCTATCGCCGACCCGAGCCACAATTTGTATCTTCTCGCCGGCCCAAGTGAAGGAGTAGATATTGTCGCGGCCCTTGTACGCCACATCTGTATCATATTGCCACGGTCGTCCCAAAAGTAGGTGGCTTGCGTCCATCTCCACAACGTCGCACCAAATGTCGGCCACGTAGTGCTTGCCCATGGCGACGGGTACGTGTGACCGGTGGGTGACACGCACGGAGGGGCCCTTTTGAATCCACCCAATGGAGTAGGGGTGCGGGTGCGGCTCGGTTGGTAGATGCAAGTAGGTGACCAACCGACTGGCGACAAAATTCTCACAGCTGTCGTTGTCGATCAGGACATCACATATCTTTCCCTTGATGGTGCAATAGCTCCGGAATACATTACTCCGTTAGGCATGCTCAGCCACCCGTGGAGCAAGAAGGAGGCGACGGACCACGCACGCAGCAAAATCGCCATCCTCTTCAAAGCCATCGATGACCTCATCGGCCTCGCCCGATTCAGCCTCCTGATCCTCGTCCTGAGTAACAGCGTGTACGGGTTGGCGCAGCATGTTGGAACATGGTTTCACACTCCTTAGGTTTGAGAATATCAACTCCCTGCTTGTATTTGATGAGATTGGTTGTGTGATAGAGTGTGCAGGCTGACAGGTGAAAGGAAAGGAGAAGAGCTTCAAAAGGACGCTACCGCCCGGCGGTAAGGAGCTATCGCCGGCGGTACACATCTCGATCGACGCATATCGGTTCGACGGTCGACGGCCCAATCATCAGCTAAGGAAGGATCGTCGACAATCAAATGCTACCGCCCGGCGACAGGACGCTACCGCCGGCGGTATCCGGTCGACGTGCGTCAAGGGGTTGATCGTCGACGATGGTACCTACCGCTCAGGCGATAGTCTTATCGCAGGCGGTAGAATTATTTGGCGAAATGGCGCTATCGCTCTGACTGGGCGCGGTAACCATTACCGCCCGGCGATAGCTCTCTTGAAACCGTCAGGCGATAGTCGTGTCGCAGGCGGTAGAATTATTTGGCGAAATGGCGCTATCGCTCTGACTGGGCGCGGTAACCATTACCGCCCGGCGATAGCTTTCTTGAAACGGCAGTTTCCTTAATGAGCAGTCATAGTTGCCGTTTCGGGAGACGCGTGGAGACAGCTGGCAGGCGTTACGCGCGAACCTACCGCCCGGCGATAGAGTTATCGCAGGCGGTAGTCTTTTTTCTCCAAGACGTATAAAAAGCAGCGCCGTTTCTTCAAGACCTAAGCCTCCAGAGATTATAGACGAAGTGCTCCAGGAATACCAAGGTCGGCCGTCTTCCTACGTCCGTTCTACTCGTCTTCGTCAAAGAAAAAGCAAGGTTTCTTCCTCCCGTTCGAGATCGAAGAACTCCGGCGATCAAGGCTTCGCATCGTCTACGTCTAGCGACCGGGTGCTTTCCATCGAAGATCACAAGCACCGGCCGTAGATCCATCCAGAGAACTTCTCAAGAGGGAGAACCTAAACTTTAACGAATATATTTTGTAATCTCTTTTTGTATCTTTTTCTTCTTCTATTGTCGTAAGTGGTAAGAGAAATCGACCGGAGAAGGTCGTCGGAATCCGGGTTGGATTCCGTGGAAAATCGTCCCGGGATTTGGGGCGTCTAGATCGGGGATCTAGCGGTGCTCTAAGACCCTTCCGGGTGTGGAGGTGAAGAGCGGCTCTAAGACCTTTCGGGGAGAAAGTGAAGAGCCAACCGGTCCGGGTTTTGGGTCGGTATAGAAAACCCAAAGTTTTCTTCTCTTCGTCTTTGATCTTCGACGTCATGAAGATCGTACTGTAAAACATTCATCTTGTACTTGTATGAAATTGATTGTTATTGAATTTAATACTTGTGTTTTAAATCTTCACTTGTGGTGTGGTTTACGTCAAGATTCCGTTTATTCAAGCGAAATTTATAAAACCTTATTCACCCCCCCCCCCCCTCTAAGGTTGGCCTCCGGATCCAACAAGTGGTATCAGAGGAGGTTTACTTCGAATAGGCTTAACCACCTGAAGTAAGATGGCCAACCCAGTGCATGCTTTCACTGAGGGACAAGGTGCGAGTCGCCCTCCACTCTTTATGGGTAGTGACTATAGTCACTGGAGGACAAGGATGAAAATCTTTCTGATGACGCACAGCATGGACGTATGGGCCATGATAGAGACTAAGTACACCACACCCACTACCACGGTTGGAGAAGTCGTTCTTGAAAAACCGCGCGATAAGTGGGACGATGCGGACAAGCTTAGATGTACTAATAACGCCAAGGCTATGAACTCTTTATTCTGTGCGTTAGATAAGACGGAATTTAATAGAATATGTAACTGCGAAACTGCTTTTGATATTTGGCGACTTCTTGAACTTACTCATGAGGGTACCTCGCAAGTGAAAGAATCAAAGCTGTTCCGGCTTGAATCCGAGTATGAACAGTTCCGGATGGAGATCGATGAAGATGTTGACAGCATGTACACAAGGTTCACCAAGATCGTCAACGCATCAAGATCTCTTGGAAAGAACTTCCCAAATGGTGATCTAGTGAGGAAAATACTGCGATCTCTACCTCCCCGCTTCAACCCCAAGGTGACTGCTATCGCTGAATCTCATGAAATCAGCGCCTTAGAGATTGAGAGTCTTATCGAAAACCTGAGGACTCATGAAGTGGAACTGAAGATACAAGCCGAGGAATATCCCAAGGAAATGAAGAAAAAGGGATTGGCTTTGAAGGCTTCAAAAGAAAGGAAAACATCTGATTTCTCTGAAGAAGATGAAGAGGAAAGTCTCTATGTAAGGGAATTCAAAAAATTCATGAAGAACCCCAGAAAACAAGGGAAGTTCAAACGGTTTCTGAAGAAGGGAGTTGAAGAGGGTAGGAAGTGGAACAAGTCGGTAAAGGAGACCGATAGCGATGATGAAAAGTATCAGCCTGAATGCTTTCATTGTCACAAGCTGGGACATCTAAAAAGAGACTGTCCAAGACTCCAGAAGGAAGAGAAAGGAAAGTACAACAAGTATAAAGGGAAGAAGAAAGTACTGAAGGCTCTGACCTGGGATGAGGATGGATCGGAAGATTCGAGTAGCACCGACTCGGGAAGTGACAACGAAGCAAATCTGTGCCTCATGGGAAAAGGTCAAGAGGAATCTGAATCTGATGCTGAGTCCAGTGTCCAAAGCGACACTGAGGTAACTCCACCTACTTACTCTGAATTACTTGAGATTTATGATCATGTAGTTGGTAGGTTAGAAGAAGTAACATCTAAGAAAAATTCCTTAAGAGCTGAAAATAAACGTCTAAACAAGAGTTTAGAAAAGCTGAAGAAAGAAGTAATTAAAATTGGGAAAGAGAAGGTGGAATGCCCTGAATGTCCTCACTTGGTAGCATCCATCGAGGAGGGTAAAGCAAGTCACTCCAAGACATCCTTGAGACTAGTATCTCTCAAAAATGAGAAGAATGTCTTGGAGAAGAAGCTTCATATCTCCCTTGCTAAAGTTGAGGAAGGAAAGAAACAGTTTGCTAATCGATGTGTGATGTTAGTAACTGAGAACACCGCTCTAAAAGCGAGGATCCATGATCTCAACTGTGCGGTTCAAAAATTTGGTGTAGGCCAAAAATCTCTAAACATGCTATTGGGCGCACAGTGTCATGGGTCTGGAAAGTTTGGCATCGGCTATGTAAGTCCATCATCACCATTGGAGGACTATAGCACTCTGTCCACGCCTAAGTCAACAAATAAGATCAAAAATCTGAATACATTATCTCCTTCCTCTAGCAAGAGATCGAGTGAGATGATGAAAGTCATTTCCTCAGCTTATGCTTTATGTGCCAACTGTAATAAGTTCGGACATGCTTCAAGCTCTTGCGGGAGGAAAGGTGCTAAACAAAACGCGCAAGTCTGGCTACCAAAGTCTACTACCTACAAAATAGGTGGAACAACTTGGGTAACCAGATCTTTACTCTCATCTCCTTTTTAGGTATGTTGGCAGGCAAGGGACACAAAGAGCGTGTGGTACTTGGACTCTGGATGCTCCAAGCACATGACGGGTGATAAAGATAAGTTCCTTAGCCTGGAAAAGAAGAGAGGTGGAGTGGTCACGTTTGGAGATAATGGTAAAGGAAGAATTATGGGAATCGGCACAATAGGTAACAAGTTTTTCTCTATTTCAAATGTGTTGTTTGTTGATGGTTTAAAACATAACCTTATTTCTGTAAGTCAACTAGGAGATAAAGGTATAGATGTTATTTTTGAATCATCATCGAACACGTGCAAACTCATTGATGCTAAAACCTCTAATGTATTGCTTGTAGCCCATAGAAATCACAATGTGTACACAGTTAATTTTGATGATTTCTCTTCGTCCAATCTAAAATGCCTAGTAACTAAGAATGAAGAACTAGACCTTTGGCATAGGAGATTAGGACACTCGGGTAGCAAGCTAATTATTAAGTTATCTAGAAAGAAACTTGTTAGAGGAATTCCGTCTCTAAGCGGTAGTTTTAACGTTATGTGTGGGCCTTGTCAAAAGGGAAAATTTGTCAAAAACTCGTTTAAAAGTAAAACAGAGATTTCCACCTCTAGACCGTTAGAACTCTTGCACATGGACTTGTTTGGACCGATTTCCACATGTAGCCTAGGAGGAAAGCGATATACATTCGTCATCATAGACGACTTTTCTCGTTATTGTTGGACAATATTTCTTGCCAACAAATCTGACACGTTTAGGGAATTCTCTACTTTATGCACGCGTATTCAAAATGAGAAAGAACTAAACATTAAGTGTATCAGATCAGATCACGGTGGAGAGTTTGAGAATGAGGATTTTTCAAAGTTGTGTGAGACCTTAGGGATTAAGCACGAATTCTCCGCTCCTCGCACGCCCCAACAGAATGGAGTGGTAGAAAGAAAGAATCGCACACTTCAAGAGCTAGCACGTACGATGCTCGCAGAGTTCAGCTTACCTCGATCGTTTTGGGCCGAAGCGGTCAACACGGCAAGCTACGTGATGAACCGTGTCATGCTTCGCCCACTTCTTAAGCGAACCCCTTACGAGCTCTACTTTGATAGAAAACCCTCCGTCTCGTACTTTAGAGTTTTTGGGTGCCCATGCTATATTCTGAACACTAAGGATCACTTAGGAAAATTCGATGAAAAATCCGATCTAGGCATATTCTTAGGATATTCTAGCAAAAGTCGAGCCTATAGGATTTATAACAAGAGAACCTTAGTGGTTGAAGAATCGGCTCATGTGCATTTTGATGAGAGTCCACCATCTAGTGAGCCTAGGATGTCCGAAGAAGAGGTTGAGGAGAGTGTTCCGGTTGAGAGTAACGAGGAGAGTGAGTCGCACGCATATGTGCCTCCTAAGGATCTAACGTTTACGAAACAACATCCTCGTGATCTAGTTATTGGAGAACCATCCCATGGAGTTAGAACTCGATCTGCTCTTCATGAGGCGTTCTCCAACTTATGCTTTCTATCGGATATTGAGCCCAAAAACGTGTCCGAGGCTCTTCAAGATGAATCATGGTTCCTTGCCATGAATGAGGAATTGAGCCAATTCGAGCGTAGCAAAGTTTGGATTCTAGTTGATCGTCCGGACAACCATCCCGTGATTGGTTTAAAATGGGTGTTCAAGAATAAACTTGATGGTGAGTCTAGGATCACGAGGAATAAAGCTCGGTTGGTAGCACAAGGATATTCACAAATTGAGGGTGTGGATTTTGAGGAGTCTTTTGCACCGGTTGCTCGTCTTGAGTCCATTCGAATGTTTTTGGCATTCGCAAGCCATAAGAAAATAAAGTTGTTTCAAATGGACGTTAAGAGCGCATTTTTAAATGGTTATATAAAAGAGGAAGTGTATGTCGAGCAACCACCCGGTTTCCTAAATGCCGCCCACCCTCATCATGTGTACAGATTAGTAAAGGCCTTGTATGGATTGAAACAAGCACCCCGTGCTTGGTATGATAGGCTAACTACGTTCCTCTTAGATCATGGGTTCAAGATGGGTAGTGCGGACACAACTCTCTTTGTACAAGCCAAAAACTCGGATCTAGTTATCCTCCAAATTTACGTTGATGATATTATTTTTGGAGCGACTAATGAGAGGTTGGTTGAAGAGATTGTGAGTTTAATGAAATCTGAATTTGAAATGAGCCTTGTGGGAGAACTCAATTATTTTTTAGGATTTCAAATCTCTCAACGACAAGACGGAATTTTCATAAATCAATCCAAATATATAAAAGATATGCTTGTACGTTTTGGTTTTGAGTCTTTAAAACAAGTCAAAACTCCGATGAGTGCGTCCCTTAAATTAGGAAAAGACGAGAGTGGAATCTCTGTGGATCAAACAATGTTTCGGGGCATGATTGGATCTTTGTTATACTTGAGTGCGTCACGGCCCGATATCACGTTTGCGGTGGGTATGTGTGCCCGTTATCAAGCTGACCCTAGGGAGTCTCACTTTAAAGCGGTAAAACATATTTTTCGTTATCTCCTTGGCACGCAACACCTCGGGTTGTGGTACCCTCACTCGGATGATTTTACCCTTCATGGATATTCTGACTCCGATTATGCCGGTTGCTCTCTTGACCGCAAGAGCACTAGCGGTACTTGTCACTTTTTAGGCCCGGCACTTGTCTCGTGGTCGAGTCGTAAGCAAAACTCGGTGGCTCTTTCGACCGCCGAAGCCGAGTATATCGCCTTAGGAAGTTGCTGTGCACAGGCACTTTGGATGTCGCAAACTTTAGAAGACTTTGGTCTTTCTTTTCGCAACATTACACTTAGGTGCGACAACAAGAGTGCGATAGACTTAACGTATAATCCGGTGCATCACTCTCGGTCCAAACACATAGACGTTCGACATCACTTTATTCGCGACCACATTAAGAAAGAGAATGTGAGTGTCGTCTTTATTGGGACCGATGATCAACTCGCGGACATTCTTACTAAACCGCTTCCGGATGCTCGTTTTTCACTTCTACGACTCGAACTTGGGATTCTTGATTTATCGTCCTAATTTTTTTTGTTATATGTTTTTTTTTTTTTTTTTGTAATTTTTTTGGTTTCGTTTTTGTTCTGTTCAAAGTTGTAACACCAAAATCAAAAAAAAAAAAAATTATGTACTGTTCGTTTTTTATTCAATGCTCGTGTTGTTTTTGGTTGTTCCCTGTGTGTGGCTAAAATTGTTTTCAAGAATATTAAAAAAAAAAAAAGGGAAAAACTGTCAAGTTGGTTTGGGGCTCATATGACCGAGTCGTGGTATATTTTCAAGTATATACAATGTTTGCTATTCTTTTTGTCAACTTGTACGGCACATTGGTATCCGGTCATGATGAGCGAAGTTAAATTTTTGTCTAGCTATTGAGTGCGAAAATTAATGTGGGTGTACGTTGTCTACGCCTCTAAGTATGTGTGAGGATTTATTTACGATAATGATTACACCACTCACACACCACTTGATCTTGCACTCAACCTGAGATAATAAGCTGACATGCTATAAATCGGGGCACTAAATTTAACATATCTGATATATCTTGAACAATCAATGTCATGAAATCAAATTGCGCGTGTCTATGCTAATTAAATTTTTGGGCCAAAACTAGAATCGCATATGTCCAATGTAAACAAGTTAAAGTGGATCTACCTATGTGGGTAGATTTCGATTGACTTGGGGTCTTGTCTTGCTTTGATTATGTATAAGATTGATGGCCTAACTCAAAATAAAATGATGGCCATCAAATCCCGCTTACAGACCCCCCAAGCACTACTCATCCCTCCTGATAAGTCTTCATAAGCGTTGTGAGGGTGAGCACCTTGGATTTCAAAGTCGTTTCGATCTTGTGCATGGACTACACTTTATGATTTGTGCCCATGATTTAATTTCTGTATGCCGCACTATGTCATGTGACGTGATTTTTCACTATATCTCTTTGGTGTTAGCATCGTTAGTTTGCTTGATATAAAACATGTCTGCATGATATCTCTTTTGATTGTTCTGTCTCTTGGTGCTACACGTGCACATGTCATTATCTTATTTAAATCTTCCGCGCATAAGAATTGGACCTCAACTACATTCGATGCGTTTTCGCACAATACGTACTGGCACATTTTTCCTCTCATGACGATATTTGTGTTTGCCTATTTTTCTCTCTATTTATCTAAACCTTACAAACATTCATGTCATACTTGATGTGTGCTATGTCTCGTGCATATAGTCCATTTTCTTCTCTCTGATTAGCGTTTGCTCCTGTTTTTTTGACCCTGTTTTACAATTCTCTGGTTTCACGTGCGTTGTGGGTCTATATTACGTTATCTCTCGCCTACATTTTTCATCCTCCTTGGTCGGTTAGCCTCGTCTTTTCTTTTGATATTATCAAAGGGGGAGAAGGTATTGGAGGTAGTGTTCATGATAGGGGGAGCGTAGTGAGGTGTGTGTGTGCTCATAGATAGGGGGAGCGTCCCACCGATAGGGGGAGTATGTAGTAGGATAGAACAGGATTGAACGGGATCGATATAGGTGTGTATTGCTTATTTGTTCAATATCATTCTACTGTTCTATGTTCATTTTACTCTGATACTCTACTTTATACTGTTCTACGTTGCTACATACATCTATTCTGGCACTCTATCTACTTGATTTTGGTTTATCATGAACGGAATTGATATTATCAAAAGGGGGAGTTTGTTGGAACATGGTTTCACACTCCTTAGGTTTGAGAATATCAACTCCCTGCTTGTATTTGATGAGATTGGTTGTGTGATAGAGTGTGCAGGCTGACAGGTGAAAGGAAAGGAGAAGAGCTTCAAAAGGACGCTACCGCCCGGCGGTAAGGAGCTATCGCCGGCGGTACACATCTCGATCGACGCATATCGGTTCGACGGTCGACGGCCCAATCATCAGCTAAGGAAGGATCGTCGACAATCAAATGCTACCGCCCGGCGACAGGACGCTACCGCCGGCGGTATCCGGTCGACGTGCGTCAAGGGGTTGATCGTCGACGATGGTACCTACCGCTCAGGCGATAGTCTTATCGCAGGCGGTAGAATTATTTGGCGAAATGGCGCTATCGCTCTGACTGGGCGCGGTAACCATTACCGCCCGGCGATAGCTCTCTTGAAACCGTCAGGCGATAGTCGTGTCGCAGGCGGTAGAATTATTTGGCGAAATGGCGCTATCGCTCTGACTGGGCGCGGTAACCATTACCGCCCGGCGATAGCTTTCTTGAAACGGCAGTTTCCTTAATGAGCAGTCATAGTTGCCGTTTCGGGAGACGCGTGGAGACAGCTGGCAGGCGTTACGCGCGAACCTACCGCCCGGCGATAGAGTTATCGCAGGCGGTAGTCTTTTTTCTCCAAGACGTATAAAAAGCAGCGCCGTTTCTTCAAGACCTAAGCCTCCAGAGATTATAGACGAAGTGCTCCAGGAATACCAAGGTCGGTCGTCTTCCTACGTCCGTTCTACTCGTCTTCGTCAAAGAAAAAGCAAGGTTTCTTCCTCCCATTCGAGATCGAAGAACTCCGGCGATCAAGGCTTCGCATCGTCTACGTCTAGCGACCGGGTGCTTTCCATCGAAGATCACAAGCACCGGCCGTAGATCCATCCAGAGAACTTCTCAAGAGGGAGAACCTAAACTTTAACGAATATATTTTGTAATCTCTTTTTGTATCTTTTTCTTCTTCTATTGTCGTAAGTGGTAAGAGAAATCGACCGGAGAAGGTCGTCGGAATCCGGGTTGGATTCCGTGGAAAATCGTCCCGGGATTTGGGGCGTCTAGATCGGGGATCTAGCGGTGCTCTAAGACCCTTCCGGGTGTGGAGGTGAAGAGCGGCTCTAAGACCTTTCGGGGAGAAAGTGAAGAGCCAACCGGTCCGGGTTTTGGGTCGGTATAGAAAACCCAAAGTTTTCTTCTCTTCGTCTTTGATCTTCGACGTCATGAAGATCGTACTGTAAAACATTCATCTTGTACTTGTATGAAATTGATTGTTATTGAATTTAATACTTGTGTTTTAAATCTTCACTTGTGGTGTGGTTTACGTCAAGATTCCGTTTATTCAAGCGAAATTTATAAAACCTTATTCACCCCCCCCCCTCTAAGGTTGGCCTCCAGATCCAACACAGCAGAGGGCACCGGGAGGCAAAGTGGCCCGGTTGGTGGCACTTGAAACAGGTCCCCGGTGGTGCGCGGTAAGATGCCCGAACCTTAGGTGCGGAATGTGTGGCCGGCACCTCGCGGCTGGTAGAATCCCGAGACTGCGACCCCGACGCATCCGACCAGGGACGCCGAGAGGCCGCGCGGGTTGAAGGTGCCGCCGACGTCTCCATGAGTTCCGCCTTGAGGGCCATGTTGTAGGCCTCATCCACCGTGCGCAAAACATGCAACCCAATCTTCTCGCGAAGGGACGGGCGTAGCCCATGTAGGAAGCGAGTAACGCACTGTCCGTCCGACTCGGTCAGGCCGTTGCGGTCCGCGAGGCAGCAAATTTCAGCCAAATATTCGGTGACGGTGCGAGAGCCTTGTGAGCAACTTTGGTAGAACTGGAACAGGTGTTGGTCGTAGTCGGGGGGTAGGAACCGATTCCGCAACATTTTCTTCATTTTAAGCCAGGTGCGGACGGGGGCCTTGCCTTGGCGTTGCCGATTGAGTTGAAGTTGATCCCACCAAACCGTCGCGCCTGATTTAAGGCGATACGCGACCATCTTCACTTGGCGGTGTTCGTCGAGTTCGGCCATTTCGAAGAAACGTTCGACCTCCGAGATCCAATCGAGGAAGTCTTCAATGCCCAAGTTACCGAAAAACTGTTGAATGTCCGCAAGTATGCGGAAGCCGTGCTGCTGCGGTTGCGGCTAGTGACGCCATGGGGGTTGATCAGCCCCGTCGTGGTGGTCATCCTCGGAGCTGGAATCGGACAGGGGAGTGGCCGGACGGGGAGGTGCCGCACGGCCACGGCGGTACTGGCGGCCGAAACCGGGGGGGTGCAGCAGGTGCGGGATCGCCGGGCGGAGGTGGTTGCGGGTTGCCGAGCGCCGCAATGAGGGCGGCGAGCTGTGCGGTGATGCCATTGATGGCCGCCCACAGAGCTTGGTCGTCCCGCTGGTTATCGCCCATGAGCGATCGAGAGAGAGAAGAGCAGGCGGAGCAGCGTCCGCGGAGATCGACGCGGCGAGGAGCGGAACAGGGAGGATCGGCGCCGAGCTAGGAAGTCGGGGCAGCCCTCTGATACCAACTGATGTAGAAATTACCGTAGGGGAAGGGAACCGCGAAGCCTTCCGGCCGGAATCGCGCCTCACGGGCAGAAGGGGAGCGTCGGGGCGGGATCCTTCCGGATCGAGAGATCTCGCACGGAGAAGAGGGGGCGGCTAGGGCAAACACCTTCTCAAATAATACTCCAAAAACTGAAGAGAAAATACATACAACTGATGTAGAAATTACCGTAGGGGAAGGGAACCGCGAAGCCTTCCGGCCGGAATCGCGCCTCACGGGCGGAAGGGGAGCGTCGGGGCGGGATCCTTCCGGATCGAGAGATCTCGCACGGAGAAGAGGGGGCGGCTAGGGCAAACACCTTCTCAAATAATACTCCAAAAACTGAAGAGAAAGTACATACTCCTCCCTCTTATACTATAGGGGGGGAGAAAATAACTATTAGCACACATTTGCTAATAGCACACACAATAGTTTTACATAAACAAATACAATAAAAGGGCATAAGATAAAATAGCGCCGCCACTTTATTTAGACGGTTCGCGGCGTCCAAAGCGGGTCGAACTTCTCGAGCCATGCAATCCCCGGTTCGTCGTGGGCTTCGTCGCTGACGGTGGTGGACGCACCGTAATCCGCATCACTGTGTGCATGCAGCAACCTCCTAGTTATACAACCGTCGGGGAGTCTTTTATGTCATATGAAGAAATCTCTCTATCGCCTCAAACAGTCTCCACATGCATGGTTTGAGAAGTGTAGTCAAGTGGTTCATGAGTTTGGCTTCACCCGAAGCTCAACAAATTTCTCCTTATTTATTTGGCAACGTTCATCTGGCACTGTAATTCTTTGTTACGTGCCTATTTTGGTGGGTTGTCGAAGAGCGGCGGGTGGAGGATACAAGAGATTAAATCCCCTAAGAATGGTGGAGGAGATGAGAGAGAGGTTGAAACCCTAGAAGGGAGGAGGTGAGAAAAAAAGAACTTGAGAGAGAGAGGAACTTGAGAAAGAGGAGAATTTTGCTTAATTTCTTGTATAACATTTACAAGACCCCAAAGGCCCTATTTATATAGGTGTCGATGGCATAACCGTAAATAACACCACATCAAATATTAAAATACTTAAACTTTATAATGACTATAACCCAATACAACACGACTCACTACAACACAACTCAGCATATAAATAATAATAATAATAACTGGCGGTGGATCTGTAACATTCCATCTGTCCTTCAAACTGAGCTTGTCCTCAAAGCTCGTGCTCCATGCAGTGGCCGGATCATCTGGTATCTTGATCTCCCGACAAAACAAGGCCTGATAGTGTGTAGCGGCGATGGAGGTGTCGGCGAGTAGCGGTGGCGCCGTCGGAAGGACACGCAGCGGAAGTAATGGCTTCCGCATGATCGATGAAGCGGTGGTGAGCAGCAACCGCAAGGAGGTCGGAGGAGCGACGACCTGCAGCAGGAATGGATCCGTCGGGGTCACCGGGGTATGGGCCGGCAGAAGAGGCGGCGATGTGGCCGATGAGAGCGGCAAGGCATGGGCCGGCAGAGCAAGAGCCGGGAGAGGAGGCGGTGAGATGATCGGAGAAGGCAGCAATGTGGGGGTTAGCGTAGAAACAGTCGGTAGAGGAGGCGGAGGCGGTAAAAGGATTACCACCGTGAAGAGAGGTGGTACATCAGCGGCAGTGGCGGCGGCGGCGGTGGCGACGGGGAAGCGTCATGAGTGACGTAGGACGGTGGTGGCACCACAATTGAAGGGGGAGGAGATGATTCCCGCTCCGGTGTTGGCGGCGATGGCAGCAGAGGCGATTACACGAGGCGAGTCAGTGGGGATAGCGAGGCGAGTCGGGGAAGCATGCGGTCGAGTCGCGCTCTGAAGCTATCAAGTCGAGCAAGTATTTGGGTGAAAAGATTCGCGTTGGCGCCGGAGAATAGAGTGGATGATGAAAATGTTAATTAATTAATTAGTAGTCAATTAAATAAAAACTTAGAATAAATTATTACTTAATTAACCTCATACTTAATTAATTAGTTAAGGAGTGCCGGAAAAGGAGGGGTAGATGTTGTGGCTTTGGAGAAGAAATTATAAGTAAAAAAAAAGAGAAAGGGGCTCCAGATTCCCAAAAATAAAAAAATAAAAGAAGAAAAGGGGAAAAGATTGGTGGACTGAAGATGTATCGGGATGGAAATTAAAAGAGGTGTGCAGTGAGGATGGGGTAATGATGAAAGTTGCCGTCAAAAAGACAAAAAAATAAAACTTATGTGGGGAGAGGTGGCGTGCAGGGGGGGGAATTGATGGGGGCCAGGAAAAATAAAATAAAAGATGAAAGGAAGATGGGCGCAGAGGTGCAGGGATTGAGACTACGGCTTGTCAGATGAGAGTGCCGCTTGTTGGGCTCGAGAAGTCGCGGGAAAGGTGGAGAGGGCACGCAATGGACGGAAGCGAATGGCAAATCGTGGGGGAGGGGCGATCGGCAGTTGGGAAGAAGGCTTGGCGTGGAGAAGGTAGTGGACGTCGCCTACAATGATGGAGATGGCGGGCTGGGCTGCGATTGCAGGTCGGCGCGGCGGGGAAAGAGGATGATGACGTGACGAAAAATGGGGGAAAAGCAACGTTGGGTTGCGGAAACAAGGGTTGGAGGGTGCACTAGGGAAGAAGCTTGTGGTTCTGGCAGGGAAAAGTAGCGGGCTGGCTGTGGGGATAGTCGTTGCCGCGTGCAGGAAAAAAATGGTGGAGGACAGGCGACAACGAATGTTTTGGAAGCGGCTAGGGGGCGCTGTTGAAGTGTGACGGTGGGAAGAAACTAAGTGGTCGGAGGGGAGGAAAGATCCTCTGATACCAAGTTTATTACGTGTCTATTTTGGTGGGTTGTCGAAGAGCGGCGGGTGGTGGATACAAGGGATTAAATCCTCTAAGAATGGTTGAGGAGATGAGAGAGAGGTTGAAACCCTAGAAGGGAGGTGAGAAGAGAAGAACTAGAGAGAGAGGAACTTGAAAGAGAGGAGACCTTTGCATAATTTCTTGCATAACATTTACAAGACCCCAAAGGCCCTATATATATAGGCGCCGATGACATAACCGTAAATAACACCACATCAAATATTAAAATACTTAAACTCTATGACAACTATAACCCAATACAACGCGACTCGCTACAACACGACTTAGCATATAAATAATAATAATAATAACTGACGGCGGATCTGTAACATTCTTCTAGTCTACGTTGATAGAATCCTTGTTACTGGTGATGATCTTCCCGGAATCACCCAAATCAAGTAATGCCTTTCCTCTCATTTTCAAACTAAGGATTTGGGACGACTCCGCTACTTTTTAGGGATTGAGGTAGCCTGACAACCTGATGGTCTTGTCTCAGAGGAAGTATTGTCCTGATCTTCTTCATGATGCATGCTACTCTTGATGTAAGCCTGTGGATACTTCTATGGATGAAAATCATCACCTCCGCACTCATGGCTCAGACTCTGATCAACTTCTCTGTAATCTAGAGTATTATTGTCACCTTGTTGGCAAGCTGATATATCTTACTATCACACACCTAACATTTCCTTTACGGTCGGTGTGGTCAGTCGCTTCATGCATACCCCTCCGGTCTCTCAACTTCTGGTCGTTAAGAATATACTTTGATACTAAAAATGATCAGGGACAAAGGCTGGTATACAAGCCCTCTACTTCTATGTCTCTCATTGCATATTGCGATGTTGATTACGTCGATCCCAGGACGATCGTTGGTCCACGAGAGGCTAAAGCACATATTTTGGCGGGAACTTGGTTACTTGACGAAGCATGAAGCAGACTGTGGCTGGGCTTTAGCTGAAGCAGAGTATAGCTACATAGTTAACGTCGTCTAAAAACTTACATTGCTAGAAAGTCTCCTCACCACTTGTGGGGGAGTGTTAAATAAAAGCTCATGTATTTAGGCACATAAGGCCTCTCTCCTTTTTTGTTCCTCCTTTAATCCCACACCTTGGGTTGTACTTAGATATATCTCCCTCTCTCAATAAAAAGGATACTCATTGTACAATGTATGATATATACATATATATATATATATATGAGAATAATAAAAAATTGGCTCATTTTATTCTCTAATTAACACTTCCAACTCCATCTTCAGCAGTTAGATCCCACCACTCCCCCTTCTCCAACCTTCCACCAAACTCCACCACACAAGTCGACTCTGGAGAGACCTTCCCTACCTCCAGTGAGACCTCCGCAGTCCCCAACCACCACCTTCTTTCCCTCCCTCCAATCTAAGCCTCATCAGCCTCGTTCTCGCCCCCCAACAATCTTTCTAAACCATCAGTCTCATATCACACACCCACCCTCTCGAGCCCGCACCCCACCCTCACACATTGGTCCATTACTTAGTGAGTTTTTTACTTTTCATTTCATTTCTTGCATTTGCACGGATATTTATCTTATTGTCAGTAATATTTTGCCCCGAGTAATTTGATCATTTCACTTTCCGCAGACATTCTTTTACTATTGCTAGTAATATTTTGCCCCAAGTAATTTGATTATTTCACTTGTGGTAGACATTATTTTACTATTCATCGGCTGTTTTTAATTCATGTGCATTTCTAATTAATTTGCAACTGTTTCTTGTTTAATTCAAATGTCTGTAGATACTTGTGATTAAACACGTGAATTTAATTTTGTTGTTGAATTAATAATGTGTCGGAACAATTGCAAGCTTGAATCATTTGCAATTACATTAGCGATAGACTTTACATAGTAAGTGCGTGCTTGAATTTTATTCACTCATTAATTCAGTCAGCATGTGGTGATAGCCACATTTTCACGTGATTGCTTGTATTCATTAAGTCATAAAGCATTCACTTGTAGAATCTCTCAGCGTCATATTTTGTATTTCTCACATTGGTCCATTACTTAGTGAGTTTTTTACTTTTAGTTTCATTTCTTACATTTGCATGGATATTTATCTTATTGCTAGTAATATTTTGCCCCAAGTAATTTGATTATTTCACTTTTTGTAGACATTCTTTTACTATTCGTCAGTTGTTTTTAATCCATGTGCACTTCTAATTAATTTGCAACCGTTTCTTGCTTAATTCAAATGTCTGTAGATACTTGTGATTAAACATGTGAATTGAATTTTGTTGTTTAATTACTAATGTGTCGCGACAAAGGATCCATATAGCCGACCCCACTATAGTGGGATAAAGGCTTGAGTGTTGAGTGTTGTTGTTGTAAATAATAATGTGTAGGAACAATTGCAAGCTTGAATCACTTGCAATTACATTAGCAATAGACTTTACATAGCAATTGCGTGCTTGAATTTTTTTCACTCATTAATTCAGTTGGCATGTAGTGACAGCCACATTTTAACGTGATTGCTTGTATTCATTTAGTGATAAAGCATCTTTTCAGTCACATAAGTGATGACGTGGAATCCCTAATAGTTCACTCATCCTTCAAATCGAGTTTGTCCTAGAGCTCGAACGAGGCTTGCACGACGTGAACATCTGGCATCTTTTCAGTCACATAAGTGATGACGTGGAATCCCTAACAGTTCACCCATCCTTCAAATCGAGTTTGTCCTCAAGCTCGAACGAGGCTTGCACGACGTGAACATCTGGCCCTTCGATTTTCTGCCAAAACAACTCCTAGTATGGTGTTGTTGTAACAAAGGCTACATCGAGGGGCAAGGCATCAGAGTGCTCACAGATGCCATATAAGATTGCAAGAAGTTGGCATGGTAGATGTTGGGTTTCTCTGTGAAGATGGCACAACGCTTGTGCACGCAGCGGAAGGAATAAAACATCAAGACAACCCAAAAGAGATGGGATCGGGCCATGAAAGTTGAATCAAGAAGTTAACAAATAACTAAGCAAAAATTACCTTAGCGGCGTTGAGTCACAACTCAACGGAGATGCTCCAAGCTTCGAGTCCTTGTCGGTGGCGAGTTCTACGTGGAATAACGTCCACGTCTCTTCAGAAATCCACACGAGCGGGAGAACCCCGAGCTTCGTCGCACGAAGGGTCGGGAGGAAGACCAACCGCACCTTTGCACTTCCCACGGACTGCTAGGTCCGCGCCAGAGAAAGCAAGACCGGCGACGGTCGCCGGAGATGAGGTCGTCGGCGGAGCGAACAGGCGGCGGCGGAACGATTCCGTCCGGCGGGGATCGGGATTCGGCGGAACTCTTCCGTCGGCTTCGATCCGGCTACAAGAAAATCCCGATGATTGTTATATTCCCAAAACCCTAAGTCCCCTATTTATACCAAAGGCATAAACAGTCCAAAGAACACCGCTATCCGCAGACCTCCCAAGTTAGGGTTTCAGAGTCATTCGGCGAGAATCAGCACAGGTCCGGCGAGAATCAGATTCAGATTCGGCGAGAATTAGCAGACAGATTCGGCGAGAATCATCTGCTGATTCGTCGAGAATCGGGGATAGATTCGTCGAGTATCACCAATCGTCGGGAATCAAACACTTTTGATTCTCGAAGAATTCATCGAGAGTCGTCGAGTATCACTCGACGATTCTCGACGAATCATTCGCGATGAATGATTCTCGACGAACTCGTCGAGTCATACTCGACGATTCTCGACGAATCATTCTCGACGAACTCGTCGAGTCATACTCGACGATTCTCGACGAATTTGCCTTAGTCGTCGAGTCAAACTCGATGAAATTCCTTTGGCAACGTTTGCCCGACTCCTTCCTGCGAGGTGATTGGTAACCCTTACCAACACAGTCAATCTACCAATTTCTCCACATGCTCTTATGTGCGACCCTGCAGGCTCATATCGCATTGGTAGTGAGATTACATGTTTGACCACTTCTAGATCACCATGGTAACTCCAACAGTAGAGGCACTTGCTACAGGGAGACAGTCAGACATATCTGGAGTCGGAGCGAGCGTGCTCGGTGGGCGGTTGATGGAAAAGAAAGATCGGGTTGTATGTGAGTTGCAGCGATTTAGCATGTCCAAGGGGACTAGGTAACAATTGCTAGAAGGAATGGCTCAAAAGGGCCGACAGAGCTGGTGGCCGGAGCGGAGGCTGCGAAATGGAGACTATGGGGACAGATGACGGGTAAACAAATTGTGGTGGTATCACCGTGGGGGTGTGGAGGTGACAATACCGGCTGTGTGAAGTGTGAACTGCGGCGAGGGAACAACTGTAGGTGATGGTGGAGCAACAAGAACTGCGGAAAGCGGGGAAACTTATTTATACGTCGATGGGAGCTGCGACTGCTCTAGTGTACTCGGCAGTAAGGGAGGTGAAAGTTGTGTCTAGAGGTGGCCTGCATGGTTCTGTGGAGTCATGGATGGCAGCGGTGTAATCAGCATCCTCGGTGGAGCAATCGTAAGCGATGGTAGGATAGGGCAAGTTGGGATGGATGGGGTGGCGGCATGTGTTGGCTGGGATGACGACAGTGCTGGTGGAATCAGTGGATGCTCTGGTTGGATTGGGACCCCGAAGTGTCGATTAATAATGGCGGTGAAATGTGAAATTGCGACCTCAACGGCGTTGATATCTCCAATAGCAGCGAACGGAGGACAGACTCTTCCATGGTACATATCTTCATGCTAAAGTAATGAATTAATCAATTATTTCTATTAATAATTAATTAATTAATTACTTGTTGGCAATCATGTTTTTGGGCCAAAGAAAAAAGGAGTGGGCAGCTCGATGGATGAACGTGAGGGCTCGGTGCATCGACAGACACAACTTGATGGATTGAAGAGACGTGAGGGCTATCTGTTATCGATACTAGATAGAAAAAGGCATGTGTCGTATGGTGAGAGGTGTGCGAGATTGGCGCACTCCCGTTGGCAAAGTAGCAACGTGCTTGGACTCGCAGTAAGGGGGCGGTGATGCACAGAATTCGCCAATATGCAGCATGCTTGGAACGAGTGGAGGATAGATAAGTAAGAGTTATCGTTTGACAGGCTTGTGACATGGAAGATCGACGAGGTACAACAGTTGATAATATCGATGCAGGGTGTTGGATGTCTCGTTAGACTACCTAAGAGCCGGAAAGTGGGAATCAAAAGATGCATGATAGGCGGATATGTTGGAGGACGACAATAGCACCAGGACCTTTCACCCATGCGTGAACTTGGAAGGTATTGTTGACGGAAAAAAAGTCGTTGCAAGGGCTTACGGTTGTCGATGAGGAAAAGGCTGGCGATTATTGATAAGGAGGTGTGTGGTTGTCATTGTTGGTTGCGGATGAGAGGAGGGTCATTGGCTCTGATACCAAAGTTGTGTGGACCTATTTTGAGATCTCGTCGGAGGTGACGGAGGTGGAGATACAAGGGGCGAAGAGCTCAACCTATGGAGAATGCAGGGGAGAGGAAGAAGGGGAGCCTTGCTCAACCCTAACCCTAGAATGGGGGTGAAGAGAAGGGAAACTAGAGAGAGGGAGAAGAACTTAGATAGAGATAGAGAGACTTAGATTAATTCATTCCTCCTTATACATGGCCCAAGAGTCTTTATATGTATTGCTTACAATGGAATGGGCGTAAATAAATCCAAAATAAATAAGATGCGTGAAACTTTACAATAATAAGACTCTAATAACTTACAACTACGACTTGACTCGTACAACTAGACTGCAATACCTAAGAACTCATAATACAATAATATAACCATTAATACATAACCGGCATTGTGGGACTCCTAAAAACTGTCATCGCGTTCTCGTCGCATTTATTAGTACTTCTATGTATCTTTTATTTTTTTAACTAGTATTTGAAAGTAAGGTCCATCCAAAAATGCAAGATAAGGTTTGCCTACATTTCACCCTTGTGGTGGGTGATAGATAACACAAAGTTGGGTTACACTGGGTCGTAATCCCTCCTCCAAATTTTATTCAAGATAGAAATTACTGGAATACATTGGTTCTCCTTCACCGTATATATAGGGAGGCACTTACATGATAAAAAAAAACCAATAAAAGGAAACACATAATAAAAGGAAATACATGATAAAAGGAAATATGTGAAAAAAGTAAATATAATATAATGGAAATAATGATCCTAGATCTAATCGGGCGCATCCTTAATCTGTTCATAGATCCTGCGCACGTCTCGTGTAAACTCATGTGTAGCGCTTGTCGGGGATGGGGTCTTCCGTACCCGTATCAACACCCTGGGGTTCCACAACGACCATGTCCTTAAGGTCGAACTCCGGAAACTGGGCCTTGATCTCCTCTTCCAGGTTCTACATAGCCTCATCGGTCGTTTGGTCCTTCCACTGGATGAGGATCTGACGCACTGTCCGTCCTTGAATATCTTTAGTCTGTGTTCCCAAAACTGCTGCAGGCTCGTACCGGGGCACTGAATCAACGGCTAGCCCGTCTGGTAGTGTATCCTGGACGGGGTGATCCCCTAGGGCCCTCTTTAGCAGTGACACATGAAAAATAGGGTGAATTCGGCAGTTGTTGGGGAGCTGCAGACGGTAGGCTGCCTCTTCGATTTTCTCCAAGATCGGGAAGGGGTCAAAATAGCAGACCGAGAGCTTGGAGTGTAGTCGGCCCGTCAAAGAGCTCCGTCGGTGTGGTCGCAGTTTGACGAATACCTTCTCGCCCAGCGAGAATATTACCTCACGACGATGACGGTTGACCTGCTGGATCATGCGCTGCTGAGCCCGTACCAGATGGTGCTTCAATTGCCGGAGGGCCTCGTCCCGGTCCAGGAGGTCGGCGGCCAGAACTTGTATTTGGCATTCGCCAGGTAAGCTGCACAGTATGGGTGGAGGTGGGCGGTCGTAGACTGCCTGAAAGGGAGTAATGCCCGTGACAGACTGATAAGACGTGTTGTACCATAGCTCCACCTATGCGATCCATTGGGTCCACTGTCGAGGTCATTCCATCGTGAAACAACGCAGGTGCGTTCCCATGCAATGGTTGAGGACCTCCGTCTGTTTGTCTGTCTGTGGATGGTACGCGGTGTTGAACAGCAGCTTGGTCCCCTGTAGACGGAACAACTCCTGCCAAAAGGAACTTATAAAAATTGGGTAGCGATCGCTCACGATGGAACGGGGAAAACTGTGGAGGCGGACCACCTCCCCAATGAAGATCCGAGCAACTGAGTCGGCGGTGTAGGGATGTCGAATCAGTATGAAATACCCGTACTTGGACAATAGGTCCACCACCACCAGAAGACAGTCGTAGCCCTGAGAGCGGGGAAGACGGGTGAGGAAATCCAGACCTATATCTTCCCAAACTATATCAGGAACGGGTAGGGGCTGGAGAAGTTTAGCTAGCGAGAGAGTCTGGTACTTGGCCTTCTGACATGTCAGGCAGTTGGCCCCAAACTGTTATACGGACCGCAACATACCTCGCCAGTACAGGGTGAACGCCAGTCGTCAGTACGTCAGGTAGGCACCGGAATGGCATGATGTCAAAATAGCATGAAACTCGTGAAGCAGCCGGGAAATTCCGGACAACGACTCTGCGACCACGAGACGATCTCGGTAGAAAAGTTGATCTCCAATCATCTGAAATGGAGGGTGCGAACTCGGGTCACTCTGCAAATCCTGTATCACGAAGGAATAGTGGGGATCCCTCCGCACCTCTGCCTATAGGACATCAGCATCCCGCCAATGAGCCTGGGAGATCGTTGTCAAGGTTCCCACGTGCTCTCGTCGGGACAAGGCGTCAGCGGCAGTGTTCGTTCTCCCCTTCTTGTATTCAATGGAGAACTGGTACACCCAAGGAGTTTGGCGATCCACAGTTGTTGTGTGGGTGTCGTGAACTCTTGACTCAACAAGTGGCGCAAGCTGCGGTAATCCGTGCGCACCACGAAGGTCCGCCCAAGAAGGTAGGGGCGCTAGTGTTGAACAGAGAGGACGAGTGCCCGGAGCTCGCTTTCGTAAGCAGATGTCGCATCCCGCCGGCTGGCGAAGGTCTTGCTAAAATAGGCGATGGGCCGACCCCCAGGCATGAGGACCGCCCCCACCCCCTTCAAAGAAGCATCGCATTCCACCACAAAGGGTTGAGAAAAGTCTGGCATTCCTAGGACTGGAGCTGATGCGAGTGCGTGTTGTAGGCCGTGAAAGGCCTCCTGCGTTGCCTGGCCCCAAGAGAATGGTGTCCCTTTTTTGACGAGGTCAGTCAGTGGCCGCGCCAAAGCCCCGTACTTGCGGATGAACTGGCGGTAGTACCCGGTAAGGCCTGCCATCATAGGACTGCGTCCACTTTGGCCGGATCCATCGCTAAGCGGCAGCTGAAATGATGTACCCCAGATATTTGATATACGTCTGCCCGAATAGGCGCTTCTTGTGGTGGGCCACGAACTGGTGCTCCGTGAGAAGTTGAAGTAAGGTGGTCGGGTGATCCAAGTGGAGCTACCAAGAATAGCTATAGACCAAAATGTATACCAAGACGAACTTACGTAGATGTGGTCGGAAGACGTCATTCATTGTGGATTGGAATGTGGTTGGGGCATCAGTTAAATAGAAGGGCGTGACTACGAACTCATAATGACCGTCATGGATGCGGAACGCCATTTTTGGCACATCCTCGGCTCTAACCCGAATCTAGTGATAGCCCAAACGAAGATCCAATTTGGAGAAGTAGGTCGCTCCTTGTAGTTCATCCAACAGCTCTTGGATGAGGGGAATTGGATACTTGTCGAGGATGGTGAGCTTGTCAGCTCCCGATAGTCCACACAAAATCACCAGCTACCATCCTTCTTTCGAACCGGGAGAATTGGGTTGTAGAAGGGGGTTGCACTCGGCTGGATGATGCCTGACGTAAGCATCTCGGCGACCATGGCCACCATCGTGGTCTTATGATCATGGCCGTAACGATACGGGCGGACGAAGACGGTAGATGCCCTCGGCTATAGGACAATGGCGTGATTGGCAGCTCGTATAGAGGGAAGCTCGTGCAGTGTAGAAAAGAGGGGTCAATGCATGTTCAAGAGTCGTTGGATGTTGGCGTGCGGAAGGTGCGGTACTTGGAAAGTTGTCGCCTCCATGTGCCACAGGAGGACGCTAAAGTCTGGGTCCGTTGTCCGCGGGATGGAGCGCAGGGCAATAGAGGAACGGGCCAAGGACGAGTCTCCCTGTAGATGGTGAGTGGAGGCCACCGCTTCGAAGACTATGGTGAGGCAATCCCAGTTGTGTCGAATGTTGTCTAGCGTGTGTAGTCAGGCTACGCCAAGAAAGGCATCATGTTCGCCAAATTAGAAGACCTAGAAATCCGTCGTACCCGAATAGGATCTGATTGTGAAGGGTAGCCCAAGGAAGCAACCTGTCGTTGGAGCCCAACGGCCGTTGTCGAGGCATACATGAAAGCCCAGAGCGGACGTCACCAGAATCTACAGCTCTGTCACGAGGGCTTGGGAGATGAAATTGTGGCTTGCCCCGCCGTCAATCATGAGTACTACTGCACGGTCGTAAAGGGAGGCCTCTGACTTCATAGTACATGGCCTGGTCATGCCTCGAACTAAGTAACAGGAGACCTCGAGGCGGTGGAGAAGAACTGGTAGGGCCGGTTCGAGGTCGTCCTCATCCAGCTCTAAGGCCTCAAAGTCGGTCAGGCCAATGTCATCATCCTAACCCCCAAGGAGCATTTTGAAGTCTTTGTTTGGGAATATATGAGTAGGGGAGTAAGGGCCTTTGCAGCAAAAGAAAAGACCCTTGTTGCGGAGGTCCGAATACTCGGCCTGAGAGAGCCTATGGACCAATATATTGGCTCGGGACGGTGCTGCAGGAGGTCGTGGTGGAGGTCGGCCCTGGGCAGGAGAGGGCTCGGCTGGAAAACAAAGTGGAGGTGTCGGTGGCCTGACCGAGCTGGTGCGGGTAGCTGAGGATGCGGCGGCAGAGTGAAGTGTCGGGCTGGAGGACAAGGTGGCAAAATCCTCTTCGGCATAGCAATCCTGTTCCATAGCGCGAGTAAGGTAGTCAGATCATGCACTCGCAGGCAGGCTCGAATGTGTGGTCGTAGGCCGACAAGGAAGGTGCCCAAGTAGTGAACTGTTGACAGACCGGGAACATGTGTGACGGCCTCTATGAAGGCATCAATGTAGGCGTCAACGATGTCTGTCTGTCGAACGTTGTTGAGGCGTCCGAAGGGATTTCCGGAATGGCGTGTGTCGTAACGACGAAGTAGCTCGTCTTTGAGGGTCGCCCAGGAGAGAGTATGTGTGCATTGGTGAAGCCAACGGACCCAATAGAGAGTTGGGCCCTTCATGTAGATCGTCTCCAGGGGCGCTTTTGGGAGTCTAGAGTGCCCTGGAGATCAAAGTATTGCTCTGTGCGGGCCATCCAGCCCATGGTATCAATCCCATCGAACACTGTAACGTCGAGTCGCCGGAGGTGTGGAGCCGTCAGATTGCCAAAGGGCGCAGGAACCCTGAGTGGTTTGGCAGCACTGTCGGAAGAATGAATAGAGGGAGTTGTTGTGGCCGGTGGTGGTGAGATGTGGCCGGTCAAGCCGAAAGGAGCGAGTGAATCTCCCGGACTGCAAGCTGAAGGTCGGAGAGAATCATGTCGAGTTGATCCATGCGGTCGGAAAGACCCTCCACCGAGGGAGGGGTGTCCCTATCACGAGCAGTTATCCCGCGTGCCACGGGCATGCGCGGAGTGGAGAAAGAGGCCTAGTTGGGCTTGAGAGGGAACCGACTGGGATTTGGAAGGAGAGGTGGGCCAATCTGGAAACGTGGAAGGGGCTCGGCACCGGAAGGCGCGAAATCAGCAGCGTTGGGAGGCGTGGAAGGGCTGCTGAAGGTCGACGCCGAAGATCCTACGGGAACCCTGCGGAAGGTCGCGGAAGACTGTGGGGGTTGACTCAGAAAAATGTGTGGAAGTAGAATATCCCGCCGGCAGAAGCCGAGAGAATGCGGAAGCCGCGCTGAAAAAACTGCGGAAGCACCGACGGTCGACGGGATCGGCCCCGTAGAAGAATACGCTGGCGGAAAGGGGCGTTTGCGGAATTTTTGGCATCGCAGGGGTTACGCACAGCGAGAATTTCTGGCGGCGCGTAAAAGGGCAGGTCGGACCAAGTTAATAGATAACACAAGGTCGGGTTACACTGGGTCGTAATCTCTCCTTCAAATCTTATTCAAGATAGAAATTGTCTGAATATATTGGCTCTCCTTCCCCGTGTAAATAGGGAGGCATTTACATGATAAAAAGGAAATACCCAATAAAAAGAAACACACAATAAAAGGAAATACATGATAAAAGAAAATATGCGATAAAAGGAAATATAACATAACGGAAATAATGATCCTAGATCCAAGCGGGCGCATCCTTAAGTCGCGCCTGGATCTTGCGCGCGTCTCATGTAACTCTTGCGTAGCATTTGCCAAGGATGTGGTCTTCCGTACCCGTATCAGTGGGGCCCTTCCACGGACCGTCGCTCCGTCGAGATGCCTTGTGCACTGGGCTGCCCCTTTGTATTTAAAAGTCGAGGTAAATGATTTGATCGAACAATTTCATCCATCGGGCTCATTTATCCTAATTCCTCTCCCATATATATCATGTGACACATTTAGGTCTCGAGATCGAGAGTATGTCTTCTTTCATGATAAAGCAACTCAGTCTTCCACTCGATGCAATGTAGAGGGCCTCGTGCGGTGTTGGCACTGTTGATTTCAACTTCCGAGAGTGTCTACGCCCATGTCCGCCTCTTCCCTCGTCTACATAGAGCCTCCTCCTTACCCGTCTGCCACTTCCTTCAACAGAACCACCGCAACCTGCATTACTTCCACAATTCCCACATTCGGACATCGGATTCGGCCTCTCCCCCTTCACAAACCCTCCAATAGCCTCCACTACCCCAATCAACTTCTGTGAGGTCATTCCTACCTTCGTGAAGCCCGCCACACCGCCAACCACAAAATCTTTCACATCCCCAACCTCTCTAATCCTATATAACCCTCTCTCTCCATATCCTCCCTCTAATATGAGCCCCAACAGCCCCATTCTAAACCTGAGCAGCCCTTCCAAACCACGATAAATTTTACTTTTAGTTTTATTTCTTGTATTCGTATGTATATTTCTCTTATTGTTAGTAATATTTTTCCACAAGAAATTTGATTATTTCATTTTTCATCGACATTCAGTTCTCATTCTCAGAGTGATAATTTGCAATCACCTCTTGCTTAATTTGAAGATTTGTGGTTACTTGGGACTAAATATGTAGGATCAACCGCTTACCCAACTCTTTTAAAAGCTCAGACTTGTGGAAAGGGTGCTACCTTTTTCTCATAAGGAAGTAGTAAAACGCCACGAGTCAAGTGAAGGAACGATGGACCCAATAATCCCCCCACCATCGTCCAGCATGACCCGCCAGCTCATAGGTGGGCCCCACATGGCTCAGAGGTGGCGCACCACATGGCTCAGAGGTAGGGTTGCCACATGGTTGTGGCCGCCTGACCCGCCGGACCCACACAGATAGAGATCAATTTCGGGATTTATTAGACCCCCCCCCCTCCCTGTCCCAAACTTATGACCTCCTCTGATACCACTTGTAGGATCATGCGCTTGCCGAACTATTCCAAAAGCCCGAACTCGTGGAAAGGGCGCTACCTTTTCTATTAAGGAAGTAGCAAAGCGTCACGCGTCAAGTAAAGGAACACTGGACCCAACAAAATAAGTAGATTTGAATTTGTTATTTAAGTAATCGCTTGTTTAATCAATTGCATAATTGAATCATTTGCATTTGCATTAGGGATAGAGTTTTCATAGTGATTAATATTGTTCACCAATTTGTGTGCTTGAATTCATTCATATCTTTAATTCTGTCGACCTATGGTGTCACTTGCATTTTCACATGTTTGCTCACATACATCTAAGATTAGGATATATTATGGGTTGCCTATAGATTCATCCTACACAAATAACACTAACATTTGTTCCAACTTAACCATCGTGTCACAAGCACTAATATAACTACAACTTTGCACTCACAAAAAATTAATAAATTTGACTTCATAAAACTAAAATAGATTAAAAAATACTAAAATAAGTGTGTCACGGGCTTGTCCCCTTGAAAATATTGTGTGTGGCCTTAGCTCCTTTTCACGCCCCTTCGCAGCTAACTAAGTCAGTCTCCTTCAACACTGATTGTGAGTCTGTGACAAGAAAAGTAAGAGAACACTTCGAATGAGAAAGCAAGAGAGTTATAAAGAGCTTTGAATTGCATGAAAGCTTGGATGTGTTTCAGATTCTCTGATTGCCTTTAAATGTACACACATCCAATTTTAAATACTCCAAGGTATTTTCTCTCCAACAAAGAGAAGACTCTAGAAACTCTCTACTCTACACTATTTTAAACTATTTTACACTCTTCTCATGTCAATGTACAATCCTTCACACTATTAAACAAAATTCAAGAGCACTCTAGACTATTTTTAGATTACTCTCAAATTTCACACCATTTTAGATACCTCTACACACAACTAGAGTTCTCTAGATGATTTCACGCTCTTCTAGAGACTAGAATATTCTAGATTATTCTACACTCTTCTAGAATATTCTAGAAATCTCTACATATTTCTACAATATGTTAGAGTATTCTACATGATTCTCAAATCTTCTAGAATATTTCATACCATTCTAAAATCTTTCACTATCTTCAAGATTTCTTTCCAATCCTGTGGTGACTTCCGCAATCTTCTGCTCCATGTAATATTTTGTCCAAACTTAAGTCTTGTACATTGTGCTAACCGCTTTTGCACATGCATGGACTTAATGCAAGGCATACTCACACCATGGTTCTTTTCTCCTTGTCTTGTGGCACGATTCACGTTCTCATCTTTTGCCATAATCCTCTACCGCACTGTTAAACCTTTTTAATAAGACTTTGCACCATATGTCATGGCTATTGTGAGCACTTCACAACCTCCTCCTTTGTCTGCATATGAGACGCTCGGACCACGCACGTCCTATGCCAAGTCTTGGCATGGTTGTGCCCCATCTTTTGAAATGTATTCATGGTACTCGCCATTTGCGGTGTCATGGACATAGCCATAATGTGAAGATCTTATAATGTCTTTGTTCTAGTCTCACCTAGCAGTGCTTTGCCCTAGTCTTGCACGCCTCATGTATTAACCTCTTGAGTGTGTCGTCATACTTGTGTCTAGGGCTCTCACACCCAATTCTGACACCTTCAAAGTCCAGTCACCCCACTATGTGGCTCGTCGTGTTGTCTGCATGTGTATTGATGGTCACGGTTGTGCCATGAACTAGCAGCCCGTGACAGAGGGCTCCAGAAACTTTCAGGTTACTTACGCTGAAACTATGGATAAATTGTACGATGTAACTACAAAATTCAATGTGGATAAATTTATCATTATGTTCTCATGGAAATTACAAATGCACAAGAACTGAAACTAACATAAGGTATATCATACATTCTCATGTCTCAGAGCACTGTAATAAACCTTACATTGATTCATGCAATAACTTCTGATCATTCTGCAAACAGAGCGATAGACAGAGGGTGGAAGTGCAAGATAAAACAGCCTGCGTGAGGTGCCTGGTTGACTATTTTTTGAGGTTTCATGTTCTGAAATCTCCTTGTTTAATAACAGGAAACCCTCTTCACTGTCATAAGAACCACTTACATATTTGATCTGCAAATTACGACAATACAATTTCAGTATCAAAATGAGTAAATGTTCTGTGAATATAACTAAACATTTACCAGCTGTAGAAACTTTGATAAATAGTCTGACTCCTTGGTCGAATCTTCGTTTCCTTTACCAAGATATCTGCATATGGAATACGAAATTAGATGCAGACTTGTAAGCATCATGAGGAATAAATGGAGAACCGCACAATGTACAGTAATAAATGTCACAAGTTTGATTTCTAGGAAGCTTTTGAGCCTCCAAATTATAAGTACATGGCCTCTCCTACAAAGAGGAAAGGACTATAGCTCAAACCCTCTTTCCCCCAACAAAATTTTATTTTTACAGCAGCTTTTGTATCCCCACCCGTACTAGAATTTATCACACTGTTGAACTGTTTCTTTACACTTAACATGTTTCTTTACACTTAACATGTTTCTTTACACTTAACATGTTTCTTCGCATGCCCATCCAGGATTCAATACACTATTTTCAATATTTCATCTAATTTTTTCAATATTAATCTACAAACTATCATTTGAATGTTTTTAATGAACTGTTTGGCATTCACCTAGTACCATTACCTTCCCAAATCAAACATATTAATATATAAACTGTCATTTGAATATTTTTTTGCAAAAAGGAACCTTTGGGCACCAATCATGTAACCGTTTTTTTTTTTGTTCTTGTGTTGGGTTGAGTAGTTGATTTTGTTAGAGTTATTAGTATTTCAATATTATTGTTATTTAGGAGTTTAGTCTCACACCGTCTATCGGTGTTGAGTGGCATGTTGTATTTCCTATATTATGCCCCCACTGTGGAAGAATAAATTGCACCAAGTATTTCCTTTCCTCTTTTCTAACATGGTATCAGAGCCATCGATTTGAAAATCCGTGTGCTCCCGTTTCTCGCCAATATTCCTTGTTTCCGCACGTGTTCCGATCGACCGCGAGTTGCTAGGGCTCACGACTGTAGCTTCCCCCGCGCTCCCGTCCACGGAATCCTCGTCTGATTCCGGAGACGGGAGCGGGACATTCTCCCCTCGACAAAGGCTCTACAGTCGACTTCGCCAACGCTTCTTCTCTTTTGATCCCGTCGACCTTTGTTCCTCCAGCGCCCGATTCCATCGGCTTCTGCTCCGCCTGACGTCGGCCTCATCTCCGCATGCGCTCGATCCAGTGGACGGCTCCTGCTGCTCTCGTTGACGATCCGCCTAGTCTTGCTGCTCCGGCCGACTTGCCGCCTCCACTTCAGGCTTGGTGGAACCATGTTGTTGCTGCCTCTGTTGGCCATCTTCTATTGTTCCTGTTGAGTTGTTGTTGCTCTTATCTTTCGATGTCGCTGCTCCTATCTTCCGACCGATCCCTGCTGGTCGTGCTTTGTTGCTGTTGCGCATGAGCCTCTTCTTCTTTCCGGTCAAGCTTTTGGGTATTCCCGGTGCTCCCTTTCTGGTCGAGCTTCTATGTCGATGTTGTTCTCCTGCAGCAGGCCATCTTCTGGCTCAGTCTCTCTGCTCGCCGGGGATATGGATCCTGCTGCCCACTTCGCTCGTTGTTGTTGGTGCTCCTGTCATTTTTTATTTTTAAATTTTTGTAGTTGTGTTTGTCTTCGTTTGCGTCTTTATGCGATCTCTGCCTTCATGCACGTATTCTACGTGAGGGGGAGTGTTTGTGATAACGGTGACTCGGATGCCTCTTTCCCGAGTCCTGTCTTAGTCACACATGGCCCCCAGGTTGATTTCGTCTGTTGTTTGTGTCTCCCCGCCTTTTTCTTTGATTTGAGGTAGGATTGATTTGGCCTTTCTTGGTTGACCTAGTTCAGCTCTGGGTGCATCCAGCGTGATCATGGTCGGTTTGTGGACCAACGTCGTGTGGCTTTTGCCCGGTTGAAGTATCCCCGGTGACAGGTGGTTGGGCCTCGGTGGCTGTTGTTTTGTCCACGTTACCAATCTTCTTTTACCTTCCTTTTTATGTCGTGTTCAAGCTGTAGGTTTCCCCTCCAACTTGAGAGGAGCATTAGAGTTATTAGTATTTCAATATTATTGTTATTATTTAGGAGTTTAGTCCCACACCGCCTATCGGTGTTGAGTGGCATGATTTATTTCCTATATTATTCCCTTATTGTGGAAGAATAAATTGCATCAAGTATTTCCTTCCCTCTTTTCTAACATATTTGATAGTTTTTATATATTGAATTTGAATCCTTGAAAGTTCAAGTATTTAAGCAACCTAAGAAAAAGAAGTGTGGATGCGTGACTTGTGAAAGTGTGATTGTGGGAATGTGATTATAACACTTAAAAAACATTAAAATGAATGATTAATGAGATTTATGTTTAATTTGAAAGCAAAAAATTTGTTGTCGTCAAACATTTCATAATGGTTTCTAATTTATAGTTTAAAAATTTTATTATTCAAACTTTACATCCATATAGCCAACCCAAATTGGTGGGATAAAGGCTTGAGTGTTGTTAAGCCTTGCATCCATATAATTTACAATGCATATTTTGATTCATACAAAACACACTAATTTTTTAATTTCAATTTTAAAAAATTTAAAGAGAATTCAAGCCAGAAACTTGATTTTGAGTTGGTTAGAAATGATTTTGAGTTGGCTCAAAATTAAATGATTTTGTGGCGGCTTGAATTGAGATTAAACCCATTCGATCTTGATATGATTAAAAATGTTCGATCTGATCACAAGTGAGATTATGAATTTAAGGAAAGACATGGTGTACTTAGGAATTATTGAGATTATGACTTTAAGGAAATACATGGTGTACTTAGGGATTATTGAGATTATGACTAAAGATATGGCACAATGGCGACAAAAGAATCCATATAGCCGACTCCATTATAGTGGGATAAAGGCTTGAGTGTTGTTGTTATAAGTTAGGCTAAGATCAAATAAAGATCGGATGGACAACACCCATATCAGTGGTTCAGGTATCCTTGGCCTAGTTGACCACTTAAAAGCCTCTGCATCTAATGACTTAAACTTCATGTATCCAGACCTAGCTTCCTAACTGTCCAATTAACAATCTGTCTGGGAATATATCCACTTAATGAGCTGACTTAATCTTAATGCGTTGTGACATGAGAAGCAATACCATTAAAAAATATATTTTTTCAACTTACATCAATGAAGATCATTTATCACTATCTTTTTGATTTTTTGTCATGACCTAATTCATGAATCAATAATCATATTAAGGAATGGAAACAAATATTGTGTTATTTAATGTTACAATCAATGTTGCCCGCATTACCTTCAGCATCATAAACTTTCCCCTCCGACGTCCCCCAACATCTTTTAGTATCCAACATTGTTTTTCCACATCTATATTTAATCTGATGGCAATCGATCGTGCTTCGTTTGACCATTTTAGGATCGTTGAATGGACGATTGAGAACTCGTCGTGTTCAAAGCGATTTTTCATATTTTTTTGATTTTTCTTCTATTATTTTTAAAACTATTCGCATTTTTTAGGTTAAGTGAATCGATCGGGCCTTTTGAGGCAATATATTTATTAAACCTAAATAATAGCTATATATCTTGTATTAAAGAGATTAAGGTATCAATGACTTGAATCTAAAAAAAGAACCAAAGATCGTCGGACGCGTAGGTGTCGAATCACAACGACCTTTGCCGCCCTGGTGCTGACGCCAGGAGCTCCCGTCATCGACACTCATTTCCCTACAGCCTCTGTTGAGTCCCTCGCTACATTTTTAAGCAATTCCTTCGTCCCGTTGTTCTCACGTTACATCCTATCTAATTACCTCCATCATGGAACCACTTCCAGCTGCCACAGGAGCAATTGTCCGGCCATAATATAACAACATTGCACCTCCTCCTTTTCACGTCGTCTCCCCAATTTCTCGCAACCCTACAGACCTCGCCACCACTATGCTAGCCCCCTACACTCTCATCTCCATTGTTACAACGCTAACTGAACCTCTCCATTCCCCTGCAAAACCCCACCTGCCTTCGAAAACCACCTCGCTCCTCGACCAAGCTCACTCCTCAATCCTTCCTCAGTCCCCCACATCAATCCTGAGGCCTACCACTCAGTTGAATCATCAAATTTTCCCAAATTTTTGAAGCCCTAAAATTTTCTTACATATTCCTCTAGACTCCCCACACATTTGATCCCACACATAGCTCACAGCCCTATTATACTTAGTTCCTTGGTACCAACCTAATCGACCCACAACGCCCCACTCGGGTCATATCCGGATACTCGGTGAGCTTTACATTTTTGTTTTCATTTCCTCACAATGAACGGATGCCATTATTTATTTTTAGTTGCATTTTGCTCCCACTTTGTTTGGTTGTTTCCTTTTCAATGGATGTGCAATATTTAATTGTACTGTATTTAATTTCGGTGCAATCTTAATTAATTTCCAAATTATTATATGTTTGTTTGTTTAAAATATGTGTGATTAACTGCGAGTTGAAATTTTTTTTGATTAATTACTTACATGTCGGAGTTGGTTGCCTGTTGAATCATTTGCATCGCATTGAGATTGGAGATTAAGTAGTGAGCATCATATTCCATGACTTGTGTGTGTGCCTACATTTAAATCTACCATATAGATTCTTCATATGTTAAAATGGTATCAGAGCCTTAGGTTCATGTTTAGTTTGTGATATGTAGTAATGGAGTCAATAGGTCTCATGGCGAAATAGAGGATCCATCATCCACTATTTGATCATGATCTAGGCATACATCATTTATGACATAGGACGAATCTATAGGTGGCGGATGTAACGTTGCCCTAACCGTACATGCAATACAAAGCCCAACTAATAGTTCAAATTGAGCATTAAATAATTTAATGGCACGTGCATGATTATGGCAACAGCAAAAATAAATTCGTTTAAGCAAGCGGGTTAGGCTTTCCTCCGCAGAGGGTCAAAGCGAGAGCGCGCGGCGAATAGACCCTGCAAATCACAATAGTAATTTAAAGCCAACAATTACAACACGAGAGATCCAAACAAGCAGACGATCCAACTGATAATAATAATGTTGAATAAAATAGTTCAGTACAACAAAGACTCGTCAAGTAGTGGGCTGACCAAGGCAATGAAGATTTCGGAGCTAGAAATGCGTGGACGACGATCCGAGGTGGAACCGGAGGCGTGGAAACGAAGGGGGCGGCTGAATTCGGTATTTCGGTGGTGGAAGAAGGGATCGGGCCAGAAATGAATAGATCTGACTACGTAGGTGTGGATCCTGGCAAGGGGGAATAGATCCGATGATTTGAGAGCGGATCCAGGCTATGGGATGTGGAGCAGATAAGGGGAAGGGATGGATCTGGGCTGGACTGCCCAGATCGGGTATGGATTGATAAAAAGGGGGTTGTCGGAAGTGGATCCACGAACAGAGAGGGTTGTCGGCCAGTATGGTGACTGTAGAAAATATGGGCGGTTGTTATGGGCCTGTTGGGAGGAGTTCTAGGCGGCTGAACAGGGGCTGCTGGGAGGAGTTCTAGGCAGCTGAATAGGGGCTACTGGGAGGAGTTCTGGGAGGCTGAACAGGGGCTACTGGGGCCTGGGAGGAGTTCTGGGCGGCTGAACAGGGGCTGCTGGGAGGAGTTCTGGGCGGTGGGGAGAACGTTTGGGTGAAGGGAAATGATGTCTAGGATTTAGGGATACCTTGGGGAGGAAGATACAAGCCTAGGAGTCGTCATCTAGGGTTCCACGGAGTCGGCACCGTGGGATGATCGCGGGAATCCGGGAATCAACTCCCCAAATTCTGCAACCCTCGAATCAACCCACTAACTACATATTTATAATAAAAGGAGAATTAGGGCATCCCACCATCGATGAATATGATTGGCCGGAGGTGGGTCCACTCAAATACATCAAATAAAATGCAAAAATAACAAAGTGATATATGAAATCGATTCGCAGCGCAAATCCAGATGCATCTGCGGAGTCGGATCATCGATCCGGACATGCCATATATGGTAAGTCGTCAATCAGCCCCGAACGGGCCCAAAACTCGTCCTCCGCTGCGGGTCCACGTCTCCGCTGCGCATCAATTTGGGTCGTCATTGTTACTCCTCTCTTCATTTGGAGGAGGATGATCCCGATTATGCTCGACCTTAGGGAGATCCCCGAGAAAGACACACGTACCACTATAGAACCTCCATCTTAGTCCAATCTTCTATAGAGGTCATGTTGACCTCCCATCACAATCTGATTATGGAAGGGATGACAACTCTTATTTTGACAATTAGAACATATCAGAGTGTCATATAGAGGAGGAGGACCCTAAGTATAGATTTGTAGAGTTGCCCCATTTTCAATGGTTTATTGAGTCCCAAGTCATTTATAATTTGCTCACATATTTGGAGTGCAACCTAGATAGATATTTTTTATTAGGTGAGCGTTGCGTTAGATTCGTGAAAACTAGACTCTTCGTTCAGGTTAAAACATATTGGAGTAGAATAGAGAGGACACTTGAGTGCAATCGCCTTTCAACTTCTTATATGAGTCGTCTCCTCGAGCAGATGTTTGCCCTGCAACAAAGGCACGTGTTCATTATTGATTATAGAGTTATCTTTGACGGATTAGTAGTGAGAAGTGACATCCAAAAGGAGCTCATTGCAGCCACTTCTAGACTTCGGTTTGGGATTCAGATCGAGACATATGATGAGTTGATCCATCACTTCTTAGAGTCTATCAAGCAGGCAATTCAACTCACCATCCATTATGCATACTCTTTGAGATCCGCTAATATTAGTCAAGTGCTCGTGCCTTGACCGGCCCATCATGAGAAATCATCGGCCCGAGACCGCCACCTTGCTTACTCGCACCCCCATAGACACTTGATGCAGAGTTAACCCGCTCTAGTGAGGTTCGGTGGTTGACGAGTAGTATGCAACATGATAATGGGGTAGGGTACGGCCCTGGCTCTATATCGCATGTTAAGAGCAATATTAGAGTGACTAGTAAGTTGGTCAAGAAAATGATTATGAGTGAACTTTGATTCAATAATGGTTTGTCTTCCTTCAACTCCTTACACAGGCCTCATGTATATCTCAATCAAAGACTCACCTTGATTGCAGGTCAAAATCACTACACGTTATAGTGGCGAGTCATGTCTTGAGTGAGAATTGAGAGCCTACTATTTATCTTGTACTAACTGTTAAACTTATTTATGAGGACACTACAATCGTCAATGTTACACATTTAGAGGATCATCTCACTATTAATGGATTCATTGATGAGCCTCCCAACGAGTAACTTGTTGAGCTCTTTATTTTTGGAGACATTCAAAGCACCCTAGAGTTGCACTCTCGTGCAATGTCTCAGACATTCTTTTGAGTGAACGTTGCATTTGAGACCAATTTTCCTAGGCACTACTTGGTGAGCCTCCTTGTGAATCTCATCCCTTGGGAGACATTTTGCTCATCATGGAGTTGTACCTTATAGTTGATTCCATAAGTAACCATTTGGGTGTTTGTCGCACATGCAATGAACAACACCCAACCATGAAAAATTCTCATAATAAACTACCTTCTTATAAACATCCAGCACATTATAGAGTCAAATTCTAGTGAATTTGTTGTGTATGTTATTCTTCATTGCATGAGTTCCACATCACATTCGAGTATAAGATTATATTAAATAATGAAATATTTAAAATTTCCGTGAATAATCACAGGTGAGAGCAGATGCTCAAAGAATTTGATCATGTGATGATTTACACAAGACCTGTAAGGTTCCTTTTGGGAACTACTATGAATGTAAGTGTTAGGTGGATAGGTCCATATATTATCCCGATAGAGAATGGGTCGAATTCTTATGAATATGATATCACTAGAAATATGTGTATTCATCATGTACTTAATCAAGATTACTTGGTTCTAAATGACGAGCTACCTTGTTATTGAATGTTTCAACTTGATACTTCACCACACCTTCACCCCAGTATCAGCCTTCACTATAATGCAGCTTACCCTCCACCTCTGTCTCTGCAATAGTTTACACCATTTGTAAGGCCTTCAGCCGCTTTAACAGACGACAATCTACAGTGGATACAGCACCTGCTCGGAGCTACGAGATTGAAGCGATGTCAGAGTTCTTGTCGCTACTATGATTCTTGGCTAACCTGCACTAAGAGCATGACAGTCACTAATCATTGAAGATGAATGCTTTTGAATAGGAGAGATTAATGGTTCGCACTTTGTTTGAACGATTTAGGTTATCAACCGTTTTTGTAATGATGAATGGATGATCTGAGACAATTATCAAACTCAGCACGGTTTTTCATACTTCTATGAAATTTTATTTTATGTTTTAGCGCCACTTCAAGTTTTACATTAAATGAACGGGTATTTCAAATTGTTTGATTATTCAATTGCATCTCGTGTGTGTGGTATAGATCAGTGACCTCCATCGCTATGGTGCCGATTTTAAGAGCTCCTGTGGTCACCTCCCACAACCCCTACAACCTCGGGTGAGTCCCCCACTACATTCTTTGTCCATCCCTTCCTCGCTCGTCCCATGTTTGCTCTCTACGTGCAGCTAATTACCTAATGTCACGTGGAATCATTTTCAACTGCCCCTGGATCCATTGTTCGGTCCATCATATAGCAAGGCTGGATCTCCTCCTACCTTCCATGGCGCATTCCAACCTCAGGCGACCCTCCAATATCTGCCCCATCATCCCTACACCCTTGCCCAACTATACAACACTCGTCGAGCTTGCCCACTCCCACAATGATCCCACCACCTGCCTTTGTTATCCCCATCACTTACCACATGAGCCCCCCCCCCCTCCCATTTGCAGTCCTTCCTCAACCCCCGCAAAAATCATGAGCCCTACCACTCTCCAAGATCTTTCAAAAAAATTCAAATATACAAAGCCCTAAAACTTTAATACTTATTTCTCTACCGTCCATCTGATCATACACATCACTCACAACCATATTATCCCAACTACCATTGTACTCTACCTACAATGCCTCACCTGCATCGGATCTGGATACTCGGTAAAATTTACATTCCAGTTTTAATCTTCTCACATCTTATTGATGCCCTTGTTTGTTTCTAGGTATATTTTACTCGAACTTTGGCAATTTTCTTATAAATAGATGTGCAATATTTATTTTTCCAAGATTTAATTTTGATGCAATCTCAGTTAATTTACAAATTATATTGCACTTGCTTAATTTAGAATATTTATGATCAATTGCACTTAAATGTGCGAGTTAAAAATTTATTGTTTAATTAATTGCACATCGGAACTTGGCTGCTTGTTGAATCATTTGCAGAGTTTAGGGTTTAGGAAACGAGTATCTTATTCATTGTCTTGTGCTTGTTAATACATTTGCATCTGCATTTAGAAAACTATAGATTTGTCCAACAAGGATAGAAGCAAGTCGTTTCCAGCTTGTAGTCTCTGCAGTAAGCACATGCATGCATCCTAGAGAATGCCTCATTGGTTCGGGACGAATCCAACAACTGGGTATTTTGTCTCAGACAAGAAAAGGCTAGTCAAGTCAAGAACTCGAATTCACAGGAGGTAAGGAGTATAGTCAGGCTTGAACTTTTCTTTCCTCTTTGTAATTCAATCAGGACAAAACTTGGTGATAGTCTTGAGTCCTGGTAACTAATGATTCACCTTGATTCATCGCTTCTCTTTTTTTAATGATTCAAAAAAAACTTCTTGCTTGGGTTCAGCAAAAAAGGTCGACTATTTTCAATTGATTTGAAGGGTCTCTTGAGTTCTTGCTCACATTGGTACTCAGCCTTCTCCCGCTACTCTTTATGTCACGCCATTGCATTCTCCGTAACATGGCTTCTTTCTTCTAGTTGCCACAATCATATGACATAGCCCTGTCATATCTTCCCGAGCCAAGGTAAACCTTTTTTGGAGCATCCATAATTAAGGCGTTTGCTTCCTTTTTCTGACCTATCTACTTGCCTGGTATGGAAGCCTTCTAATTCAAAACATCATGAACTTCGCTAAGTTCGCATTTGCTTCAAATTACCATTAAAATATGATCATGAGCTCCTTGATTTTTCCATTACCGGATCCCTAGATCAGTAATTGAGTTGCTTACATAAGTGGGCACTTGTTTTATAGGAGTTTAGGGTCGTAATAGTGCCCAGATTCTGCTTGTTAACATATTGCTAGAAACTAAACATAAAACAATTTAGTTTGCTATGAGTTTAGGGTCGTAATAGTGCCCAGATTTTGATGAACGCAAAATCTATATTGAGTGCATAAAAATACACGTGTTTCCTAATGGGCTAGAATCACAATGCTACATGAATTTGTAAACATTGGACTAATTTCACAATGCTACACGTGTTTACTAATTTTGACAAAATAGTATTATATGGGCAGTTAGTAATGCGCCTCCATGAAAAAATAATTTATTTTACCCAATAAGAAACAATATCAAAATACACACACACGGGCACTTTGGGTTAAGCAATCCTCCATGTTAAAGGACATAACAATAAAAGTATAACTTCAAGAAAGAAGACATTACCCGTGGAGTCGCTCCCTTAAACCTTCGGTGGATATGTTTGTTCGAGCATATCCAAATATATGGACCTCATTGGATAGCAAGAATCCCTGAAAATCTACAGAGGTTTAGAGCATAGACATGCTTCATATGCATAATAGAAACAAAAAATTGCCCTATAAATAGTGATCTTATAAATTATTTATCCACATAATAAGGAAAGAGCTCATTTGGTTTAACATTAGGGATTCATATGTTATCCCTAAAATAGAATAATAAATAACAATAAATATATATTTTAAATCATTTTTATGAAAGAAAAAACATTCTATAAACTAAATATATTAGATGTTCTATGCGCAGGTACTAATTGCACCGCCACTAGTATAATGATTTTGAAAGGAAACAAGTGAAGTGATCTATTCATCCACATGGGTATATTAAAAGCATTATATGAGGGACTCAACTACGGACAGACAATGTAGGACTAAAAGCACCACACCCGAAAACATTAATATTATGATACTAATAATCTAATCTCAACACCCCCCCCCCCCCAAGTTGGGCGTGTGATGTCAACCATGTTCAACTTGCCAACAAGCTCTTTAAAGACACGTGTATATAATCCCTTTGTGAGGATGTGATTCCAATTGTTGTTCAGATGGAACAAACGGAGTAACCACAATGCCTCTATCAATATTTTCTATGATGAAATGTCTGTCAATCTCAATGTGTTTTGTATGGTCGTGTTGCACTGGGTAATGAGCAATGCTGATAACAGCCTTGTTATCATTGTGCAGTCTGATAGGCTCGCTTCTTTTGAAACCACGATCTTTTAAGATGGTTAGGATCCATAGCCCTTCACAGACCCCATGAGCCATAGCCCTGAACTCCGCCTCAGCACTAGATCTAGCGACCACACGTTATTTTTTACTCCTCCAGGTAACTAAATTTCCACCCACCATAGTACAATATCCTGACATGGACCGTCGATCATCAATCAATCCAACCCAATCTGCATCAGTGTAAACCTCAATAGGCAGCTCATTATTTGGTGAAAAAAGGATGTCCCTCCCAGGTGAGGACTTGAGAAATCTAAGGATATGATGAACAGCATCAACATGGCAAACCTTTGGAGAGTGCATATATTGACTAAGCACTCCCACGACATGATAGATATTTGGGCGAGTATGTGACAAGTGGATTAATATTCCTACTAACCTCTGAAAGTTGGGGATATCTTCAATCGTTTCACCATCATCTCTTCCAAGTTTGTGGTTAGCTTCAATTGGAGTGTCAGCCGGTCTACAGTCACTCATCCCTGACGCTTCAAGGAGGTCAAGTATATATTTTTTTGTGATATGAAAATCTCATATTTTGACCTTGCAAACTCAATACCTAAAAAATACTTGAGGTTCCCCAAGTCTTTCACTTCAAATTTTTTCAAAAATCTCTATTTCAGTGTATGGATCTCATCTTGATCGTCTCTTGTTATAATGATGTAATTCACATAAACTATCAGAGTTGTTAACTTCCTTCTCTTGTTTTTGATGAAGAGAATATAATCCGCATTACTCTGGAAGTACCTGAAGCATGTCACAGCCTGGTGGAATCTTTCAAACCGCGCTCTAGGAAATTGTTTCAGGCCATATAAAGCCTTCTTCAGCTTGCACACCTTACCTTCAGATCCACTAGGAGAAAGGTCGAGAAGTAGAGTCATGTATACCTCTTCTTTCAGATCACCATGAAGAATGCATTCTTCACATCCAGTTGGCTGAGATCTCATCCCTTATAGGCAACACACGACAGAAGAACTCATATAGAATTCATCTTAGCAATCAGGGTGAAGGTTTCTTGGTAATCAATTTTGTCGTCTGAGTGTACCCTCTTGCAATCAACCTTACCTTGTATCTCTCTATGACACTCAGGGTGTTCTGTTTGACAGAAAACACTCACTTGCATCCCACAGCAGCCTTCCCTTTAGGTTGTTGTACCAGGCCCCATGTGTGATCTTTGTCAAGGGCATGCATTTCTTCAAACATAGCCGTCTTCCACCTGTCATCAGAAAGGTCATCCTGCCACGATATAGGGATGAAAGTAGCAGACAAAGAAAAGACAAGTTTTATGGGAAGCCATAAGAGACGAATAAGAAACGAACTGAGATAAAGGATGTTGTGTAGAGGTACCTTCCCTTAGATTAATGGACCCTAACGGATCAGATGTTTGCTCTAGGATTCTGAAAAAGGTCTATGTGTTTGTTCTCTTAGGATGACGGGAGTAAACCTACAGGGGTTTTATCACAAGAGCCACAGCAGTTGGCACAAGAGCAATAGGAGACGGAGGAGAATAAGAGTAGCATAATGGAGGAATGGGTAACAGAGTGGTAGACAAATAATCACTGTGAGGTAAGGAGCTCACTTCAAACATAGGAGAGTTCCCCCTCCCCCATGAAGTAAGGACCCGTAATAGCTCTCGGATTCAAAGAAGGTGGCGTCCATGGTTACAAATACCTTCTTGTGAACTGGTTCAAAACATCTATAACTTTTTTTAGTATGAAAATAGCCAATAAAGACACACTTGTGTGCGCAAGTATCAATTTTAGTCTTTTGATGAATACACGAGATTACAGATCGGTAGGAGACACTCGAAGAGTGTGAAGAGGAGTGTTATACCAGAGGGCACGTGAGGGCATACGATTGATAAGATAGGCGGCAGTGAGAACAGCATCCCCCCAATAGTACTTGGGAAGGTGCATTTGGAGAAGAAGACATCGGGCAACTTCCAAAAGGTGACGATTCTTGCGTTCGTCTACCCCATTTTGAGCAGGAGAGTAAACACAAAATGTTTGATGGATAATGTCATAATGAACAAAATAGTGTTCGAATTGAGAGTCAATGAACTCGCGACCATTATCAATCCGAAGAATTCTAATATATGTGTCAAACTGCGTAGAAACCATTTTGTAAAATCGTTGAAATAAGAAAAAACTTCATTTTTTGCTTTCATTAGGTAAACCCAAGTTGTGCGGAAGAAACAGTCAAAGAAAATGACAAACCAAAAACAACCAGAACTAGAAGCAACGGGGCAAGGCCCCCAAACATCATTGTGAATAATATAAAATGGTGCAGAACTAGGAGATGAAACACGATTAAACGAAGTACGATGGTGTTTACCAAGTTCACGCACATCACAATGAAAATTATCAACTAATACAAAAGGTAAAGTAAGAAATAAAAATTTCATAGATATAATAGAAGAATGTCCAAGCCGACAATACCAGGACTCCAAATTGGTCGCCTGATCAGCATGAAGGGCCTGGGGAGGAGAAGCGAGAGTGGAAGAATCAAACACGTAGAGCCCATCCACCAGACTATCAGATTCAATCACCGTTTCTGTCTTCAAGTCCTGAAAAACAGAAGACGGGGGAAGAATGTCACAGAATAGTTCATAGAGTAGGTCAAATGACTAATTGAGAGAAGATTGCTAGTAAACTTGGGTACATGGAGAACAGAAGAAAGAGTAAGAGAGGAGCAAAAGATGTATCCCTTCACATTAATCGGAGAGAAGAAACCAACCGCAATCACCTTGTCCCTACCAGATAAAGGAAGATAAGACACAAAACCTGTAGCAGAGCCAGTCATATGATTCGTTGCTCCATAATCAATAATATAATGGGAAGGAGGGCGAGAAGACGCAGTATGAGCACCTGAGGGCTATGAAGCGCCGACACTTCAAAATGTCCAGTGTGTCGGTGTCGGACTCTCCGACACTCGTCCGACTCTCCCACACTCTCTGGCACTTGTGTCAGAAGTTTGACACGCTGGCTCACACGGGACTCGCGTGTCCCACTCAATCGGACTCGTGTGTCCCTCTCAATCGGACACACATGTCCCTCTCAATTGGACATGCGTGTCCCTAAGCTAGCTACTCACGGTGAGGCAGGAGGCAATTGTCTTGGAAATGTAATTTTTGTGAAAAATATTTTATAAGTTCATATACAATAGTGAAAGCACATTTATTAATCATTGGTGGAAAAGGAATTAGAAAGTGTGTAAAAGTCTTAAGGAGTGATCTATTTGAGGTAAAAAAAACTATAAGAAAAGGTAATGTGTTAATGTTTTATTATTTTTTGACCTTTAGTTAAATTTTGCATTTGAATATTTGATGAGTAATATTAAAACATGTCTTAGTTTATTTGAATATTTGTTATTTGTTCATTTTTAATTTTTTGTTAAATGTTTTAGGATTTTCATAATTATAAAAAATAAATATTTAATATGCGTGTCTCAGCGTGTCGAAATATGATATTTTTGAGAATTTATGAGTCATGTCGTGTCGTATTGCGTGTCGCGTGTCGGTGTCGGTGCAACGTAGCCTGAGGGTCCCTGATGAGCATACAAAGACGAAGATGCAGAAGGCTTCAGAGACTGTCCTGCATCAGGCGGCGGAAGGCATGAATCTCATGGGCAAACAGAGCCAGAGGAGCTGACTGGACAGTGAGAGGATGGGTCTCCTTGAAGGCATCAGACAGATGGGCAAAGCGAGGCTGAGTAGGGCGGCCTTAAGAGCGACCGTAACAAAGACCTCCACGCGAAGCAGAACCCCCACAGGGTGAGGGAAATCCATGGAGGCGAAAATAGGTATCCCAAGTATGACGGGCCTTCCCGCAGTAGTCACAGAGCAAATGATCTTTGTCGGTGGACCTGGTTTGGGAATCACGAGAAACTCCACTTCCAAACTGAACAACCAGGGTGGAACCTTCCGGGGTAGTGTTAGGAGTCTGTGTTTGTCGCCTATCGAATTCTTGCTAAACGAGACTGAAAACCTATGAAAAAAAGTGCAGAGGAGAGCGCTCAAGGATCTGAACACTGATCTGATCGAAATCCTGATGCAGACCATGAAAAAACTCAAAGACTATGTTTCTGTCATCCCGAGCTCGGACAAGGATCTCATCCTCAGGAGACACAAGAGTGATGTAGTCAAAGTGACCATACTTTTGATAAAGTTGAGTGAACTCCGGATAGTAGAGAGACGGAGGGAGATCACCCTGACGAAGGAAAAAGATCTTTCGTCGTAGCTGGAAAATATGGGCAGCATTGCCCCGGCAGGAGTAAGTGGCTTTGGCCCTCTTTCAAATATCTGTTATGGTCTTCAAAAATAGATAATTCTGAGCATTAGAGTCAACCATGGAATTAGCCAACCAAGACATAACGAGGAATTCTCAGACTCCCACTGCAGCTAGTAAAGAGAGTCTGAGGCAAGTGTTGGGATTGGTACCAAGAACATAACCAAACAAACGCCTGCTCTTCAAGGCAAGAGTAATAGTTTGAGACCATGGGAGCAAATTGGAGACGTACAGACGTATTATCGTGATTTGAGGGTGTTGTGGTCATCACCAGTCCGAGTTGATTCACCGAGCATCAAGATAGTTGAGTTCCTGAGGAAACTCCGATACCGGAAGAGATCGTGGGAGAGTCATCAGTCCCAGATAATTCAAGAATACAAATCAAGGAGTTAATGGGAAACACCACAAACGCCTAGATAGAAACTAGGGATGCCTCATAGAAAGAGGAACAATACAAAGGTTACGTAGGAGTCTTGAATAAAGACAGACCCCGAAAATGATCATCAGTTTAGCGCTGCATTTTTGGTGCTAAGGAACGACAGCAAACCCTACTGCAAACGGTGGAAAGAGAGGGCACTGCGACTGGCGACTGTTGGCTAACAAAGCAAGGAAGAAGCGAATGGTGAAGCGGGCTATGCGGCTACGGAAGAGCGCGGGTTCTGTGACTGTGGACGAGCGTTGAGGGTGTTGGCATGCTCGGCGACTGTAAGAGGAAGCGGAAGCTGCGACTGTTGGCGGGCTCGGCGACCGCGAGAGGGAGCGGAAACGGCGAACAACTGTAGATGCGCAAGACGAGACGAGTAGGGGCGAAAGCTCGAGACACTGGATTAAGCCTTAAGGCTTTGATATCGTGTTAAAGGAAAACAAGTGAAGTGAATTCATCCACGTGGGATATATTTAAAGCATTACATGAGAGACTCAACTACAGACAGACAATGTGAGACTAAAAGTACCACACCTGAAAACATTAATATTATGATACTAATAATCTAATCTCAACAAATGAAAATAGTGATCATATATTTTATTTATGCAATATAATATGGAAAGATCCCATTTGGCTTAACATTAGGGATTCCTATGTTGTCCCTACATTAGAATAATAAATACAATTTTTTTCTAAAATAATTTCTGCAAAAGGAAAACCATTCTATAAACTAAATCTAAGAGGTTTTTCGTGCGTACTAGTTCCACCATCACTAGTGTAATGATAATGTCACAATGGTTAATAAATCCTTGAAGCTTAATACTTGCTTAATTTTCTCAATACTTGCTCAATTAGTTCCACCATCAAATTATTTTGAGAATAACTCCAAAGTTTAGTATATGCACACATGTATGAATGCATGTGTCTATATATATTTTTGTGTCTATATATATTTTTGTGTCTATAAATATTTCTGTGTCTATATATATTATATTTTTATGTGTGTCTATATACATATTTCTTTGTGTGTCTATATACATATTTCTTTGTGTCTATATACATATTTTTGTGCGTCAGGATGTGTGTGTGCGCGTGTGTGTGCGCGCGTGTGTGTGCGCGTGTGTGTGTGCGTGTGTGTGTGTGCGCGCGCGTGTGTGCGCGCCCGTGTGCGTGTGTGCGTGTGTGTGTATGCGTGTGTGTGGAGTGTGTGTGGAGAGCGTGTGTGTGTGGAGCGCGTGTGTGTGTGGAGCTCGTGTGTGTGTGGCGTTCGTCCGCCTCAATTGTGTATCAATTGAAAGGCAGGGTGACACAACCCCCAATCGAAGGAAGTTGTGACGTCAAAGATGTCCCCCCATCGATTCCAGACATGCTTTTTGAGGGGAGCTTGACACCAAGATCAGTAAGAAGATTCTCCAGACATGTGAGTTCAGAAACAGCAAACGTCATTGAATGATACACCTTGCAGAGGAGCATGCCAACCCCGTTTACTTCTTGCTCCGCCAAGTGACCAAGTGCCCGTCAAAATATGTACAGTAGATATTCGTAGACCCACGATCATCGACGGAACCAATATAGTCTGCATAAGAATAGGCAATTCATAATAGGGAAGAGGAGGGATTATATACAAGCCCTTGTCCCAGGGAGTTCTCCTAATACCAAAGGATTCCCTCGACAGTTTGGAGGTGGGATCTCCAAGAAGCATGCATGAATTGGCTGACCACACCAACAATAAATGAGATAGTTGGTTGCGTGACAATCAGATAAATAAGTTTGCCAACAAAGCGATGATAGTACTCGGGATTAGGGAGAAACAAATCAGAGTTGGATTCGCGAGCACAGGGCTTGTAGTTGACATCCATTGATGTGTCAGCAGGTCTGCAACCTAAGTAGCATGCATCTTGAAGAAGATCGGGACAATACTTTTGTTAAGACAACACGAACTCATCGGGTCGACGAGCTACCGCAATAGCAATTGGTGATTTAAATACTTGGATCGATAGTTCAAAATGATGAAGGTGTTGATAAAGATGTGATACATATAATCCAAGTAGGTTGGTTGAAGTGGGGCGTGTCAGGGATCTTATGTGATCGTAAAGTACCATTAAAACCTAAAGGCAAGTTTTATCGTACTGCAATTAGATCAGCGATGCTCTATGGTTATGAGCGTTAGGCAGTGAATTGTGTACATGAGCAAAAAATAGGAGTTGCGGAGATGAGAATGTTTAGGTGAATGTGTGGACACACGAGACTGGATAAAATTAGGAATGAATGTATCAGGCATAAGACAGAAGTGACACCAATTGCAGAGAAGATGTGAGAAGCTCGACTACGATGGTTTGGACACGTTCAAAGGAGTGCATTAGAGGCACTTGTTAGACGTTGTAAGAGTTTAGTCACTAGGCATGTTAAATGAGAGGGGTAGACCAATAAAGACTTGGAATGAAACTATAAGGAAAGACATGATGTACTTAGGCATTAGTAAAATTATGACAAAAGATCGGGCACAATAGCAACAAAGGATTCATATAGTCGACCCCACTATAGTGGGATAAAGGCTTTAGTGTTGTTTGTATTTTGAGGGTCGTTGTGAACTTGTGATCGAAGAATCATGATCATCCATGATGACTATATAGTCTATAAATAGGGATAGAGGGTTCAATTTGAAGGCATTGAAAGATTAAGTGAAGAAGAGAATCCTCCTTTCAATCATCTGATATCGAAGCTGAAAAATCCAAGTATTAAAGCTTGGAAGTTCACCTCCTCCTTGGTCGGCAACCTCTCTTCCCCGCCTCCATTAGCCAGCCACCACTATAAACCCAGCACCTCTCCAAACCCCCCACCCCTACCACCTTCATAAAACTCCACCTCCGCCACCTCCTATTTTCATTCAATTTCATTATCAAATGATTTATGAAAACCACCTTCGGAGACCTCCCTCAAGCCACCACCACATCCTCAAAACTCCTCCCCTCCACCACTTTAAATCCTTTCATTTTCCAGCATTATATTTATATAAAAAATTGCAAGTTAAAATCATTGGATTCATACTGTTACATTTTGAGTTCAACCATTATTCCCTGATACGACAATTTTGCATCAACTTGTCAAACCAAGCCTGAGGGGACTGCTTGAGGCCGTAGATAGATTTCCTAAGGCGATAGACAAGAGACTCCCTCGTGGTTTCATAACCAAGAGGTTGCTACATATAGACAGTCTCCGCTAAATCACTATTAAGGAATGCATTTTTGACATCAAGTTGATGTAACTGCAGACGACGATGGACAGCCAAGGAGATCAATACTCGAACCATATTCATCTTAGCGACTAAAGAAAACGTCTCTTTATAGTCTAGGTCATACTGTTGAGTGCGTCATAAGACGGGCTTTAAGGAGTTCAACCATTCCATCAGGATAGTGCTTGATAGTAAAGACTCATTTACATTCCATGCAGGATTGTCCAGAAGGAAGGGAAAGAAGGAAACATGTCTGATTTCCCCAAAGGGAAGCCATTTCGTCATCCATCGAGCCCTGCCACCCCGGATGTTGGAGAACTTCCAGCACAGAAGAGGGGGTGGAATTAGATGACAAAGAAACCTAAAACCTATGACGTTCTGTAGATAAGAGATGAAATGAGACATAATAAGAGAGAGGGTGAGTTGTAGAGGGGACTACATCCTGGATGGGAGTCATAGTTGGATCAGCTGGTCGTTGAGCGTCATCAGTAAGGGACAACTGTCCCAGGGCTACTTAATGAAAACGACAACGAGTGTATACTTTTAGAGGAGGAGGTGGTGGAGTAGGAGATGGTGTCGGTAGCACGGGTAGTGGTGAGTGATGGGGACGTTGGGAGACAAGATAGTAGGTGGTACGGTATCAGGAGGAGAGGAGTAGAAGGGTTGATCCTCAAGGAATGTGACATCAGGGATGTTACTGTTTTCCAATCGATAGGAAAGTAGCATACATAATCCGTCTGCGTGTGAGCTTAGTTATTAAAGGCGCAAAGCGCACCAAGGCGCAAAAGGGTCTTAGAGCCTAGCCACAGGGCTCAAGGTGCAGGCGCACGCCTGATGAAGGCAAGGCGCAACCACATCCATTTTAAATAATCAGCATCAAACATCATTTCAGCTTCTCTATCAGATTCTTCGTGTAGTCTACTAATCAACCATTCATTACTATCATTTATATCTATTAAAAAATAGAATCAATGTGGTCAATTGCATCATATATAAGTCTCAGCACACAATTATCTTTCACAAACACTAAATCAATAAAAAATTATTGAGTTCTTATATTATTTTTTTCTTAATTTTTGAAGAAAAAATTTACAACAAAAATCTCGGTTAGTCGCGCCTTTTATATTCCAAAGGCGCAAATAAGGTACACAGAGGCGCAAATAAGGTACACAGAGGCGCAAACCTCTGAGCCTGGTGAGCCTTGAGTCTTAGGCACACCTTAGGCGCGCCTTTAATAACATAGCTTGTGAGAGTACTCAACAAAGATATACATAGTAGCACGTGGGGCCAGTTTGTCCACATGAGGGTCAACATGATGGACAACACAATCACTTCCAAAAACACGAGGAGTCGGGGGGGAGTTGTTGAAGGAAATAGGATGGAGAACGGTGTTGCAAAATTCAGGATGGACGAGGGCATGCAATTAATTAAATAGCATGCGGTGGAGATTGTGAAGTGTCAACAGATCTTGAGACCTGCATTTGAAACATAAGGGAGCGGGCAACCTCAAGGAGGTGGTGGTTCTTCCACTCGGCCACACCATTTTGTTGTAGTGTATGTGCACAGGATGTTTGGTGAATAATTTGTGATGTATTACAAGTTTCCTAGAATTCATGACTAGTATATTTGTTTGCATTATCAGTCTGAAGAATTTTAACTAAGCTCAAAAATTGAGTAGGAATCTCAGCGATAAATGAGTGAAACACGCGTAGTAATCTAGAGCAATCACGCGGTAAACAAAACTGTCATGCGAGAATAATCATCAATAAAAGTAACAAAGCAACAATATTTAGATAAAGTAGCAGTTTTATAAGGGCCTCAAATATCCAAATGAACTAAAGTAAAGCGATCAGAGCTCCTAATATAATGAGGCGAGAAGGTAGAGTGGTCGTGTTTCCCGTAGATACAAGATTCACATATAAATTTAGATTAAGAAAAATCAGGAAGAGTTTTCTGCAGTATAGGAAGAGGGGCATGGTCAAGTCATTAGTAATAATCAACAGAAGTGGCAGAGGATAGAGTTGTGGTAGGGAGGTCCAAAATATAGAGCTTATTGGACAGCCGTCCTCCATTAATGATATTATGCATCTGTCGATCATGCACCACAAAGGAAGAAGAGAGAAAGGTGATTGGGGTAGTCATGATCATGAATAAGATGGCTAATAAGGAGGAGATTAAATTGGGAGCCAAAAACATAAAGTACAGAACGTAGAGAGATACACAGAGTGAGTTACACATCTCCAGGTTTGCAGACTGGGGTGGTTTCTCCATTGATAATTGTGATAAACTTGGGACACACAGTGTCCATGTACCGAGAAGGTTTCTGTCGGGTAAAATGATTTGTGGCCCTAGAATCCACTATCCAGGAGGGAATGGTAAAACCATGATATACCTTGGCCGACGGAGCCAAAAACCTAAGCTAACAACCCTTGTAGATGTTGGAGTTCCTCTCGCATGGTGGCAATGTCTGAGCAAGATGTATTACGATCATCCATCGCTTATGAAGAATAGTGTAGAGGGTTAGACGGTTGCAGCGAGAACCCATGTTTCCTGTAATAGGCGGCCTTAGTATGTGTTGAACGGTAGGCTAACCCTCGTCGGGACTTTGACCCACAAGTTAGGCTGCAGCCCGAGCACCCCAACCAAATCGCCCAAGGCAAACCCTCGTCGGGGCTTTGACCAATGGGTTGGTTGTTAAGGTCGGGAATCGATCCCGGAACCCCCTTTATCAAGGTCTTGAGATAGCTCCTGATACCCGGCCTGAACAATTTACCCATTGGTCAAAGTCCCAACGAGAGTTAGCCTTGGGTGATTTGGTTGGGGTGCTCGAGCTGCAGCCTGCCTGGTGGGTCAAAGTCCCGACGATGGTTAGCCCACCTTTCAACAGTATGATTTGTCCAGACACTTTGGGTACACAAGAGAGTGTTTTGTCTCTTTGGAATATTTCGGACATTGCGCCCACCGCTCTGAGACCCAATTCGACCTCCACGGTGCCCAGTAGTTGATGGCAGAACTTTAGCAGAATGTTGAAGGTAAGAGGAGTCGTGGAGACAATAGTGGGAGGAGTCACCTTCATAATCATGGAACAAACGTCAGATAACGAGGAAGTTGTTGGAGAGGTCAAGATGTTAGTGTGAACACTAGAGATAAGGGGGGTAGAAGTGTCACCACCATTGTTATGCCAACGGTCTCCTTCTGAGCATGTTGGGTAGCTAGATCTGAAGTCGAAGACTGGTGTTGAATCTAGACCTTGATAAGGGTCTTATATTGCACCATGAATGATGTTAGGTCACCATCGGAACCGGGTTCAACAGTTTGAATGTCCCGAAAGAGATCAAACATGTGTTGAAGGTTATCCTTCCCAAAGTAGAGGGATTTTAGTTCATCACATATAACCTTGGCAATTTCATGGTGCATAACCATTAGATAAGGTTCATTATTCATATAGTTCAAAACCCAAGACTGAATATGGCAGTCATCTTTGAGCCATTGTTCGATAGGCTTAATTGGGGGTCATGAGTCAAATGACGAAGGAGGCCCTTAGTCTGTAGTACTCAGCGCACCGAGTAGACCCACTTAACAAAGTTTTTCTTCACAGAGAGGGAGATAGTAGTAATACGAAGTTCATCACAAATGTCAAAGATGGGGGAGTCCCACCCAATATGGTCGGGACGGTTGACGAGGCAGATGCAGCATTGGTTTTGATGGTACGAGAGTGCAAACCATGGGAAGTAGTCCGGGAAAGCTTTTACAAAACTGGAAGGCTCAAGCTGCACGAGCGAGCACTTGATGGGAGGGATTGCAAGCGTCGCATTCAAAGGAAACAGTGAGAGATCAAGCTACACGAGCAAGCTCAAGCCATAAGAAAGTAAGAACGCTGCGAATTCTAGAAGGGAGTTGGCAAAATTGTGTAAGGAGGCAAAGCTTTGTAAGTTGGGTCTATGAGTCCCGGAAGGCCAAGTTAGGCGATTTCGGAATTAATCAAGAAGCGGCAAGTCTTAGACAGACGAGCATGGAGGGATTTGTAAGGCGGAAGTAGCAGGGAATTTTGCGGATGGAAGGATCAGCTAGTCCTACTTCGGGAAGGAGCGGTGTGTCCTGCGACCGGAAGGATCGATGAGTCCTGCTCCTGTGGGGATTAAGGAGCAATGAGCCCACTAAGAGGAAGCAATGAGCCCAGGCGTGAGGGGATTTGACGGGTCCTATGGCAAAAGGAAGTTGCGAGTCTTGCGGGATAAGACAGCGAGCACACCGGCGGGAGGAGGTCGGCAAGTTCGTGTACAGAAGCCGGCAAGTACACCAACAGTCAGCCTGCCTATAAAAGGAGGGATGGGGTTGCTTATTTTGACAGTAGGTGGGAGGAGATTTTTGGCGAGCTCAAGCTATGGAACCGCGAGCCTCAAACATAGGCTGGCGAGCTTCGAGGACGCAAGCTGGTAAGGCCACGTGACGGGAAGATTTCGTAAAGGAAGGTTGCTCAATCAGCGAGAGCAAGAGCTCAATCGTCGAGAGTTCTACTCCAAGAATTGTGAGGATCTGATACCATGTAGAAGAGTGAAATACGAAACACGGTAATTTTATTATTTCACGAAAACATGAAAAAAATAAGTATTTGTATATGTATATATATAAGAGAGGATTGAAATCTTAACTCTAAATCAAGGTGTAAGACTAATTTATACATGAAAGGGATCTCCTAATGGGCCGAGAAAGCAGGTATTTATATTGGGCTTATACGTAGTTCTTATATAGAAACAACTCTAGTAATAAATTAAACCAGCTTATTAATTTAAACAAAAAATTTCAAAATTATATAACATCATCTTATTGTGAATAGGCACACAAAAAGTGTGTGAGCCCACCCAACTACTTTGCAGCGGACTTCATGAATCATCATTTTCCATTACTTCTTGTTGAGTGTTGTTAAATGTGTTGAAAATAACTTTTTAAATCAATTGAAACAACTTATTCATATATTACCTTTGGTCTTTCTTTAATCTTTCAACATTAAATTAATCTACTCATTAAATTGGTGCAATCATCTACTTGGTATATTTTCTACCATTCAAAGTACACACCCAAACCACGGACTCTATATTAATTATCTTATCTCTAATAGCTATCATTCTAAGTACTCTTCTAATATAGCCATTTCTTGATTAGTCATTCTTAGTTCTATAAATCATCATCTCAATGCTCATACTTAGTATAAATAATAAGTGAAATTGTGCGGATGCGGGTACTCGCATGCATGCATGTGTGTGCGTGCATACTTAAACGAGATACGCATGTGCACATATGCACATAGATCAAGTTGACTGCAAGTTGATAAACTAATATTGAGCAAGCAATTTTTAAATCATAAGTAAATCCATTTTGAGCTGAGTTGATCAAAATTTGGATGAGTTTCAAGTTTCGAGCATACTTTTCATCCATAGGTGGAGCTTAGATTTTATGTTGGGTATAATTATTAGCCACAGCTGGAACTTAAATTTTATGAATGTGCTATAATTTTGAGATTACATTGAATTCATTTAAGTAGACTCTTCAGTTACCAAATCCTATCTTTCTACAAACAAATTGAAGTTTGATGAACAATATGAATTGGTAAGTTACAATGGCATTGATGAAGAGGCAATCTACCTAAAGTTACATTTCAAGGCAATTATCATTCAACTTTCAAAAAAAAGCACCTATTACCTTCCCAAAGGCAGTGTTATTTCAACTTGTATTTTTTGGATGTGATAATAGCAAATTCATAATAGAAAATTCACATCAATCACTAGAATGGTAAATCAAATGAACCTGGCGGAAAAGGTTGAACAAAGCCGGAAAAGTTTTCTTTTTTGCAAGGTCCCCAGAAGCACCAAGCACCACAATTGAGAGGCACCCGGCTTCTGGTACAATATCAATATCTTTCTCTTCTGAGGACTCGTTGCGTAAATTGTTTCTCTCCAAGGAATTGTTTCTTGATCCAACAGTAAACCCGCCTGATGGAGTCGACATGGCTCAATGAAAGACCTCGCACTTTACCACACTTAAAGTATAGTTTGGCTCTTACAACTGTAATCTGCATTCACAGTAAGAACGCACTTGATTTAACACGCAGATGTTTATCAATGAACAGGAAAAGATCAATATAAATTAAGGATCATGCAAATTATATTTATTCTATACCAAGTAGAAAATTATTTTTATCTTTGCAAACAATAAAACCTGTATGCTCTGAAATATAATATGCTCCTCATAAGTTCACATCATAAAAAAATCGTCAAAATGCAAGGATTAATAGATCAACAAAGGCAAAAAAAAAATCACATCATCTGAATTAAAGACAAGTCCAAACTTTCTCTTGTAGCCAGAACTCCACATAGCATTCTAACTTCGTGAAATTCCAAAACAATCGTAACTTTGAGATGATAGGTTGGAAATTGTATTCTTTTTTTCAGTTTTTATTCATTTCATTTAGTATTCTTGATGTTTGAACTCTAGAACAATTGATGAGAAAAGCTCAGAACTATTTGATAGAAACTCAAAATAGTTGGAGGGAAATTGTTAAGGTTGTGCATGCGGACGGGACACGCACACGCCGAGAAGACGTCGTGGCAGGTCCGCACGCGATGAGAGACGATGACGGGTCCGTCTGGAGGAGGAGAGAAAGAAGACGCATCGCAGACATAATCATTTTATTTGCATTTTTTATATTATTTCATTATGTGTATGCGTTATTATTATTCTCACTATTTTTCCATTATCCGCACCCGGTGCCTATAAGGGGTTGCGTTGTATTAGTTTTGATTATTCTTGAATGAATGAAAATTAGAGCTGCTCCCTAAGGTTTTCCTTTCTATCCTAATCCTCATCTTCTCCCTCACCTCCGTCGGCCCTTCTCCTCGCCAAATTTCTCTCCGAGAACGTATCAATTTTGTTTTACCTGCCTCACCGCCCGCCATCTCTCCGTCGGTGCTCGTAATCTCCGAGCAATTTTCGGCCATATCGGTTTCCGCTGCTCTACAGCGTTTCGTCGTTCCCACGTTAGCGGACCTCCGGATTCGGATGATCGGCGCATGTTCGTACCTGCCCTGACCCGATCAACCATAGTGTTGGACCACCGCGACGTGTCCTACTGTCCTCCCCCGCCAACGGGACCGGCGGCTTCCAGGCTGGTGTTAGCCGATCGGCAGTTTCTGCCCAAGATTGACGCGGGAAACCGTAGCAGTATTTTTCTTTCTGCCGATCGCAGCAAGATCTACCTCTTCGGTCCGCCATCCACCGTCTCCAGGACATGGCTCCCACCACTCGCTCTTCTGGCGACCCCGCTCCAAAGGCGGCCACTGAAGCCCTAAGCAGCCGCTTGGAAGCTCAAGAGCAACTCGTCGCCTCCATGCACACCTCGTTCATCGCCCTCCACTCGAAGATTGACTCCCTGCAGGCGTCTGCCACCGCCGTCTCTACCGCGTCCGGCTCCGGCCCACCCGCAGACTGCAGCTCTCTCCTAGGCGTCGAACCGCCATCCATTCCTTCATAGCCCACTTCTGCGGCCATTTCGGGCCGGTTCGCCCTCTCCCTCGACATTCCCTCCTTCGTCGGCGTTGACCCAATGGGTTGGATCGCCAGAGCGAAGCAATATTTTGACCTCAACTACACCCCGGAGCAAGACAAGGTATCTACAGCGGTGGTTGGCCTAGACGGCTCGGCCCTCCACTGGGCTCGGTGGCTCCACCAATCCAACTCATGCCTCTCCTAGCTCAAGCTTAAGCAGGAGATGATCCGAAGGTATGAGATCCGCTACTCCGGCTCCTCTGGATCCTCCGCTATCGAGCGTCTTTGTGGCGTCTGCCAGACAGCCGGCCTGGACGACTATATAGATATGTTCGTCGTCGTGGTCTCCCACGTCCCGGGCTACCGCCCGACCATTACCTGGGCTTCTTCATGCAGGGTCTACTACCACATATCCGCTCTCGTCTCTGCACGCACCATCCTCATGCAGTCTCCAACGCCATGGATTTGGCGCGACTGGTGGAGACCGGCCTCTCCCCTCGGCTATCTGCTCCTTCGGCCGACCACCACCAGCCTCGGCCACCTTGGCGACCACCAGCTACGGCCCTCCATCGCGGTCGCCGCCTTGGGAAAGCCGGTCGGGCCGCCCACCGGCTCCTTAGCGCATCTAGAATAGGGATTACAATGAACTTCGCAGCAAGGGTCTCTGTTTTCGGTGTCGCTAACCCTACTCCCCCAACCATGAGTGCGCCGTGAAGGAGTTCCACACCATCATTGGCGACTTCGACCCTGAGGTGACCATGGTCGACTTTGAGGCCCTGGAGCTCTCGATGGAGGATACACCTCACGACCACACCGCGGCTATGCTCCACTGCCTGAAGTTATTCCATGCCTCAAAGGGCGGGATCTATGGTCAGCAGACCATGCAGCTTTCAGGCAAACTGCGGGATCGTCTGATCATCATCATGGTGGGCAGCGGCGCAAGCCACAACCTCATCCCTGAGAACCTGGTGCAGCAGCTCCATCTTCCCTTGGTTCACTCTTCGGATGTTGCGGTCGGTATGGGCGAAGGGCGCCACTGACCGACTCAGGGCCGTTACACTGTCGTCTCTCTCTCTTTGGGGTCTTGTTCCGTGACCGCGGACTTCTACACATTCGGCTTAGGTGGTCTCAACGCCATTCTGGGAATGGCTTGGCTCCGCACACTCTGCGATGTACGCGTCAGTTGAGACTATGTCCATGCAACACCTACACAAGCGTCAGTCATGTCGCCTCAATGGAGACTCCGCCCTCCTACGCTCTCCTATCTCCCTCTGCACGACCCAGTGTACCACGGTCATTGACCACTTTGCGGGGCTCAGGGCCCTCTGAGCCTGTCTGTTGTGCCTCTTCCTTTCCTGACAGACCGCCAAGAGCTTTCTACAGCACTCGTCGACGTCATACAGCCTCCGGCAGGATTGTCACCAGCCCAACTTTCTCTGGTCCGGAAGAAAGACGGCAGTTTGCGCCGAACTACCCAGCCAAGCTACTTGGTCGTCGTTACCACCTTCAGGGGGACTCTGGCGAGCAGGAGATCCTTGTTGCTGGGTCTTACCGTCTGGAGTCCAAAACCACAGGACTGTCCCAGGATTCCTTCTACCACCGCCACTCTGACTACTACCTTGGGGACAATGCACATATTCCACACGGCGACATTGTTACGGTTGCGCATGCCGACGGGACACGCACACGCCGACGAGACGTCGTGCCCGGTCCGCACGCGATGGGAGACTATGACGGGTCCGTCTGGGGAGGAGAGGTCGAAGACGCATCACCGACGTGATCATTTTATTTGCATTTATTATATTATTTTCATTATATGTACGCGTTATTATTATTCGCACTATTTTTTTGTTATCCGCACCCCGCACCTATAAGGGGTTGCGTTGTACTCGTTTTGATTATTCTTTGATGAATGAAAATTTGGGCTACTCCTTGAGGTTTTCCTCTCTACCCTAATCCACCTCTTTTCCCTCACTTCCGCCGGCCCTTCTCCTCGTCGGATTCCTCTTCGAGAACGTATCAGAAATCTTTCGTGAAAGGATGAATCTCTTTTATCCCACCATGTCAAATCCCCTTATTTTACATGGGTATATAAGTCATATCTCGCATCTTCGTTATGTTGAAACTTGAAAGAAATATAGAGAGAAACTATGAACCACAAGCATGCATGTGCTCGCACCAAACTTGACCAGAGCGAATTCAGATTTGTATTTAGGATTGGGAATACTTGAATTGAATTGATATTATTTTATCAAATTATTTTGTCTTATTTCGGTGAGTCAATTGCCAGACGCTCCCTTTCGTCGATCGCCTACCGCTCCCTTCTATCAATCGCATTCGTCAACCGCCAATCACTCCATTTTGTTGATCGTCGACTGATCCCATTAACCGATTGTTGATCGTTCCTAGTGAATGATCGTTGACCATCCCTAGTGAATGATCGCCGATCGTCTCTTTTTGTCGATGACCAGCCGCTCCTAATATCCGATCGTCGACCGCCTTTTACAACCGTTCGTCGGACCCTTATCGACGATCGTCAGTCCTATGTTACATTATTTGTGTTCTTTCTTCCTCTTCTTGGCTTTAATATTATATCCGTTGGGGTTTATTACTGTTGTATTTTAACTAATATCACAACGTTGTGATCAATTTTTATTTCAGAGATAATTATATTTAGTTTTTTCGTCGTTTATTTTAATGATCAAATTAAGCACTTCTATCTTCATAACTCTTATACACACACACAAACACATATATATGTGTGTGTGTCTTTCACGAAAATTTTTGTTTGTTCAAAAGTTCGAGTGTTCTGTGCTTCTTCGATATCCGCGCACATCGGAGTTTTCAGGATCTTGTCATGTGTTTTATCTTAGAGAAGTGAGCATCGGTTGAAAGCCCTACCAAAGAGTGGTGAGACTTATTTAGTGTGGTGATTATGCTCCCTACCCAGACTCATTTTTTTCTTAACTTTTATTTATTTGTCACATCTGCTTTCTCTTTTATCAAAATCAAAAAGAAAATATGCATATACATATCTATTATTTAGTTCTTCAATTTATTATAAAAAAACCTATGTCACAGAAAAGGCCATATAACATAAACTACACTACATAATAAGGCTTTGCAATATCGCGCCAGAAGTTTACTACAATGAATTACTTTCCATTAAAAAGCATCATAACTTCGCTAACCATGAAACTAAGGATCCGTTTGGCATGGTGGTGGCGGTCATGAGCACGGGGTTAAATTGTCATTTGTTAACGCCCACCTAAGGAACTTCGTCCACTTTTATGTTCAAACGGATGATGTTTGTTAGCTGATCCTTGACGAATGACGTTTTAACCGAAGCGTTTACCACTGTGCCAAACGGAGCCCAAGTGATTGCCCTAAAAAGCAGAAAACACCAAAAAAACAGCAAGATTATAGAGTGATCAATGAGAAACCTACCAACTCAACATCAGCAAGCCATCAATCATAACATAACCACTCTTCTTTTCTATTTTTCACCCATGAGCAGAAACTCAATTTACTGTAAAAGCAGTCTTTTTCCATATAAAGAAAATCAAATTCCAGTTTCACCAAAATCGAAACCTAATAAGTTTGAAATCGTTCATCGTGGTCTTCTATATGAAACCCACTTCTATTTAGTACTAAAACCAGTCTAATACTGACACCGTGAGATCTAGTAAGCTCTTTTTCTCCGATCAGCAAGAAACGGCATGAATCCGTTCGGCATCAAATCGCCAAATCCAGTGCAAATGGATCAGATTCACCCCTCAAGCTACAAGAAAAAAAAAACGAAGTAACCAAAATATAGATCGAATCACACAACAAGATTCGCCCCTCAAGCTACCCGAAGAAAGATATAGCATAGAATCAAAAGAGAAGAAAAAAAACGCAACAGAAACAATCAGATTAATGGAGGAAACAATCAGATTAATGGAGGAAGCAAGACGAAGAATCAGAAAGCTGGAGTATACCACTTTGCTGCTGAGATCTAGGGGACCGGCTGTGAGGGGAAATGAGGAGGTCCTCGGTTTTATACTCGTGGAAGTTCCACGCCTCAATTCAGCCAGGTTCAACTTCAACGTAAAAAGGTCTAGATGAGAAAAGATTGACCGCCAGACCGGAGAATATGGTTGCAACTTGCAAGTTGCTAATTATATTTTAAGAAAAAAAACAAGGTGATTGTTAACCGCAAGTCATTATTGGCTAGTTGTATCTCAAAATCTCATAACTTTTTGCGTCTTTTCGAAATATGTCTTGTACATGTAATTTCAGGAAAAGTGTTCAACACGAAAGTTGTAGATCTCGTGTTGTAGATCGAGATCTACAACTTTCGTGTAAATACTTTTCCTGAAATTGCATGTACAAGGCATATTTCTGAAAGGCATAAAACCTGAGCATATTTTCAAAGTACGCCTTGTACATGCATTTTTAGGAAAAATGCTCAACACGAAAGTTGTAGATGTATTTTGAAAAGACGCGAAAAATTATGAGATTTTGGGATATCACTAGCTGTTGCAGCCAAACTTGGCGCTCCGGTCGATCCAGACTAACTTGCACCGCCTTAGCTCGCGGAGCGGTCGAGCGCGCACACAGTCAGTTGAAGAGGGGAAATGTACACAAGGAGTTTTAACGTGGAAAACCCTTCAACCGGGTGAAAAACCACGTGACTGGTTCGCTGCCAGTCAAAATCCACTAGATCAGGGTGATTACAGTATATTTGAGTGAATCGGGGCGACAGGCCGCTCCCGTTACAACTTACGGGGTGAGAGGATGACTATAACTGCCGGCGGGCAACAGACTGCTCCGCCAAAGTGATTTAAACGGTGGAATGCGAGGGATGCTTCTGGCGCGTGCGCCCGGGGGCGGCGCGCTTGCGGGCTTCGACTGTCTTCTTCGCTCGACTTCCTCTGACTTTGGGCACCTTTTTCCCAACTGCGCGTTGGTGGGGTGCCAATAACCGATGGCGGGTGCTGATGGCCGCTGGTGGCCGCTGGTGGCCGCTGGAGGTCGCTGGTGGCCGCTGGTGGCCGTTGGTGGCTGGCGGCGAGAGGTGGCCGACACGGTAGAGGAGGCGGGAGAGCTCTCACCTGAGGAAGAGGGAGAAGAATCGTAGGAGGAAAAGATGAGAAATGAAGAGCCCCTGGGGTCCTTTTATAGGCTCCAAGGGGAGATCATGGTGGGCCCCACCACTAACGTAGTGGGTTAGTGGGTGGTTTCCCCTTGATCGGACGGCCGTGGTAGCGCGCCATGATCGGATGGTGGAGATTCGGGCGGCGAGCCACCGGCTGGCGGTGGACAGACGGCGGCGGCTGGGCGGCCTGGCGGCGGCGGCCGGGAGGCCGGGCGGCGGCGGTCGGGCGGCCGGGCGGCGGCGGTCGGGCGGCCGGGCGGCGGCGGTTGGTTGCGGCGGCGGTGCCCTCTCTCCCCTCTTTCCCTTTTTTATGGATCTCATTTTTGGTGGGAGAGAAAGAGGGGGGAATTGGATGGAGGAGATGAAAGATGAGAGAAAGTGGGTCCTCCACTTCTCCCATCATGAAGGGAATCATGGGGTTGACTAGTCAACCCCATGATTTCATTTTGGGGATTGCTATGTGCACCCATAAAGCTAAAAATGGATCCAATCCCTATCACTAGCAAATAGCGGGTTTGCAGTTAACAATCACCAAAAATAAAACGCATTTTTATAGTATATTTAATGAAACATCAAAATTGTTAAAAATAATTTTATTATTTAAATTTAAGTACTTAAATGTATATTATAATATGTTTTAAAATTTTAAAATATAATATACATTCAAATAATTATAGTATATCCTAAATTTAAAATTAATGGTAAAAATTCATTAAATTGAAAAAACAATTAGTAAGAACTCTTGTACCTACTATAATAGGATGTTATTAAGACACTTCAATGGTGTTTTTAAGAAGGCTGTAATTAGGTATGTTAGTTGTATTTTTGATTAACTATCATTGCTTAATCCCAAATTGGTCATCATCTTTTCCAAGGTGATCGCTCCATGTGGTGTTCTGAGCTAGGTAATTTTTTTTTGGTGATCGCTTTGTTCGCAAGATCTCCTCTTGGGGAGTGTTTGTGGATTTCTTTTTGGTGATCGCCTTAATCTCAAAATGAGACTGCTCGCAAACTCATTTTTGGTGATCGTCTTGTCCGCGAGATCTCCCCTTCGACACAACTTGCAGACTCCTTTTTGGTGATCGCCCTGTTCGCGCAGTCTCCTCTTAGGGAGTGCTCGCACAATACTTTTTGGTGATCGTCCTTTCCGCGCGGTCTCCCTTCGGGGAGTGTTTGCGGACTCTTTTTTTGGTGATCGCCATGTTCGCGCAATCTCCTTTTAGAGAGTGCTCGCACAATACTTTTTGGTGGTCGTCCTTTCTGCGCGGTCTCCCTTCGGGGAGTGCTCGCGGACTCCTTTTTTGGTGATAGCCCTGTCCGCACGGTCTCCCCTTGGGGAGTGCTTGCGGACTCTTTTTTTGGTGAACTCCTTGTCCACGAAGTCTCCCCTTCGGGAGTGCTCGAGGATTCCTTTTTGGTGATCGCCCTGTCTACACGGTCTCTTCTTCGGGAGTGCTCGCGGACTTCTTTTGGTGATCGCCTTGTCCGCGCATTCTCCCCTTCGTGAGTGCTCGCGGACTCCTTTTGGTGATCCCCCTTTGCGCGCAGTCTCCCCTTTGGGAGTGCTCACAGACTCCTATTGATGATCGCCCTGTCCGCGTAGTCTCCCCTTCAGGAGTGCTCGCGAACTCCTTTTTGGTGATCCCCTGTTCGCGCAGTCTACACATCGGGGGTGCTCACAGACTCCTTTTTGGTGATCGCCCTGTCCTCACAGTCTCCCCTTCGAGAATGCTCGAGGACTCCTTTTTGGTGATCGTCCTGTCAATGCAGTCTACTATTTTGGAATGCTCGCGGACTCCTTATTGGTGATCGCCCTATCCGCGCAATCTCCCCTTTGGGAGTGCTCGCGGACTCCTTATTGGTGATTGCCCTCTCTGTGCAGTCGCCCCTCTGGGAGTGCTCGCAGACTTCTTATTGGTGATCGCCTGTTCGCGCAGTCTCCCCTTCGGGTGCGCTCGTTGATTCCTTGTTGGTGATAGCCCTGTCCGCGCAGTCTCCCCTTCTGGGGTGCTCGCTAACTCCTTTTTGGTGATCGCCTTGTTCGTGCAGTCTCTGAAAGACCAAAAATCCTGATAGATATGCGGTGATCGCCCTGTCCACACACTGCTAGATAGGTTGTGAGGGAAAGTGAATGTACTCATACTCTGTGGAAACACTATAAATCCTTATGGGTTGTTTATGTTGTGGTTTGTTCTTAACTCACCATGATAGAAAAACATAAAACTTTCAAAAGACCAAAAATTGCAAACCATCTATTCAGTTTTTAGTCTTCTGAAAGTTTTATGTTTTTCCAACATAGATAGTTAAGAACAAACCACAACACAAACAACACACAAGGATTTATAGTGGTTCCCCAGAGTATGGGTATATCCATTTTTCATCACCACCTATCTAGCAGTGTGCTAGACTCGGCAAACTCCTCCAACTACTCGGATCTAAGATCTTACAACTCAGAATCCTCGGAATCTTACCTCAGGTCTTCAACAAGACCCTACCTCATACGTAAATAGAGTCCTACCTCAAGCTGCATGCAACCCTACCTCAAAATATAAGGACTCCTATAACTCGGAGATACGTCTGGTCTCCTAACTCAATTCGCTCCTTGAGTCCTTCCTAAGATCTATACAAGATCCTACCTCAGAGCACAAGTACTCTTACCGCTCAGAAAATCATCTGGTCTCCTACTTCAAATTCACTCCGTGAATCCTACCTCAGCTCTATACATGATCCTACCTCAGAGCATTAGTACTCCTACAGCTCAGAGACCCAGCTGGTCTCCGATCTCAGATTCACTCCCTAAATCCTACCTTAGATCTATACCAGGTCCTACCTCAAGCTTAACTCTAAGCCTTACACTCGGATCCAAATGGATCTTATAATAACAAATACAGTAGTTTGATTTATAGAGGAATGACTCAAATAAGATGTTACTTTTGTATCTTTGTGTCTTCTTAGATTTTTTTGTAGAAAGCCTTCTTCAGCAATAGCACTGGATCACTCAATGAATTTTCCTTTGCTACAGGATCAGTACTGAACCTCCTTATTTGTAGAAGTCTTTTTGCTCTCTGGAGTAAGAGCTTTCTCTATTTTTTAGAAGCTTGACTTTTTTTCTTCTTCTCCTTCTCAAGAAAAGCATGAAATTCACATTTTCAGATCATGAGAGCAAGCGTGCAAGGGTTTCCCGACAGCTCTTCCATCTTCGCCATCCTCACCTCCAGTCCTAAGATTCGGCGATGAGGCTTGCAAAAGGCGAGCTGGTCAAACTTGGCCTCCATCTCGATGTAGGCACGAGCAGCAGCGTGACAGTATTCCTTCCCGGAGAGCCCAATGGCGTCGATGAAAGCACCTCCGGGAGTGGACAGGCGACCTGTCAAAGCAGAGGAAATTCGCCAAATCGGTTATCAGTCAGCAGCAACAGTCAGATAAGTGCATCAGTAATGCGAGCTATCTTTCCGAGGAGACCGAGATCGCCGAGTAGAAGGACTACGATGAGCTGGTTCTCGCAGGCCCGATGACAAAGTACCAGGGCACTCGGCGGGCGACCCCTGGTCGCAACCTCAAAGGTCGCGACTTCCGTTTCTCAGCGGGAAGTAGCTGGGATGCCTTCTTTCTAGATCTCGCATCGAGCCCTCCAGCGGGATCCGAAGTCCTGAGATGTCCGATCAGAATTCAAGGCGAGGCTCGCCATTCGAAGGGAGAGGAGGAGGCGGGGGCAACGTCGTGCTCGCCATCGGTCGTCGCGAGCTCGCAGGAGGAGGAGGCGGCGGGAACGGAGTGCTTGCCGTTGGCATCGTGGTTTTGGGTAGAAGAGGCGGCGAAGACGGCGGGATGCTCGCCGACGGCGGCATCGAAGTAACTGAAGGATGAGGGACTTTGCTCGTCCCGGGCTGTGAGGTCTTTGTTGCCGGAGGATCCTCCTTCCTCGCCAGAGAGACTTGTTTTTCAGACCCATTCCTGGAGCCGATGTTGATCCGGACAAAGTGTGCAATTTGAAGTGGATGCCAAGCTTCGAGCGCGACCAGTGTAACTCCTCGCAACGGGGCGATATCCAGAATCTCGCCTAAAGTAGTCGTTGGGGGGAGCTGCAGATACAAGCACGAGTCAATATGGGAACGGGATCAATGAATTTCAACAAAGTACAGCAAGGTTGTGATCTTGCGAGATAGTGAGGTCTGCCTACAGTTGAGTTTGTGACCCAGCGACTTCCGGAGCAAGAGAAACCGGCGAGGAGAGCAGAGCGAAGTCAGGAGCGGATAACTCGGGAATGTCGCCCAGCCCGAGATCGTCGAGGAGTTGTTGGGTGTTAGTTGAAGGTTCAGGCAGATCGGCCGGGATTGCGGCTTTTTTGGCCGGGGAGACGACTTTCTCCACCGTCGGGGGCGGATTGTCGGCCTTAGAAGCGAGGGTCTTCTTCAGCTTTTTTGGTTTCTTCTTCTTGGCAGGGGGCAGGTCAGCAGCGACTTCGCCCTCTCGCGGCCTTTTAGGCCTCGAGTGTTCGAAGAACCCAAACAATGCGGCAAGGCTCACTTGGTAGGCTTCCTCTGCAGATTTCGACATCACATGCGAGTTCAAAATGTGTGCCTCAAAGACCAGCCACCCCCTATTTATAGAGTTTAGCAGGCATCCATCAAGGGCGAGCAACTCAGATACTCGGTCAAGCAACTCGCCAAATAAGTGTTTGATGATTCTTTTCGAGTTCCTATGTCGCTCGAAAAGAGCGGGGATTGTGTACAACCCATATTTGCCGAGGGTGGACCCCTCTAGAGCCAGGTCAGCAGAAGTCAAGGTCAGCATGTCAAGACAGAAGTTAGAGTCAACGCACCTGGCAATAGAAGGCCTGGACGAGTATGACGAGCTACCCTCGCATAATCGCAAGGTAGGCGACTAGGCTGCTTGCTCGCTCAGCCGTGCGAGTTCCTCTTGGAAGTCGCTGAGGAGTGGGGCTATAAATAAGACCCCCCCTCCCCTTGGATTTCCCTATAAATAGGACCCCAGAGGTACGAGGAGAGGGGCTAGGAAATCTCGTCAAGATCTTGCTAACTCTTCTTCTTGGACATCAGCTAAACCTTTGAATTCCTTTTTCAGATAAACTAGGTCGCGACCTTGCGACTATCCCCTTCAGTCACCGCAACTTAGTTACCAGTTAGTCTCCCTCATACCCCGCTCGGCCACTTTTGGTTGTGGAGGAGTTGCTTCTTCTAAGCTTCCGGGTACGTGGTGGGACCTCCCTGCCCAGCACCTGGGGTCCTGTTTGTTGTTCGGTAACTTCTGTGTTTTAGCCCGCTAACCGTCGAGCCTATCCGTTGAGCCGATAACCTTAGGCTGGCTTGATCCGAATTTTGGAGTAGAGAATCTTCTCGGCTTCAACATGTAACACCCCAAAATCCAAAAGTCCCAAAATGGGGGGGTGACACGGCCTGGGACACGGACGTGTCCCAGGGCATGTCCTGCTCTGGTTTCTCGAGTGCGGTTTTGGTCTCGAGAAGGCGTTGAGTGAGGCACAAGGCCTGTGACACGGGCGTGTCCCAAGCCGTGTCCTTCACCGTGTGTGTTGTCTCGACACTCAACGCCTGCTTGTTGAGAAGGCGTTGAGTGAGGCACACGGCCTGGGACACGGGTGTGCCCCACGGCATGTCCTTCTCTGTGTCTTCTCAGGCACTCAATGCCATGAACTCAACGATTGTTGAGAGGTGACACGGTCTGGGACACGGGCGTATCCCAGGGCGTGTCTTGCTCAGGTTGATGGCCATAATTGTGTCTGAAAAGAACACGGCCTGGGGCCCAGGCATGTTCTATAGGACACGGGCGTGTCAAATATGATACGGGCGTGTTTGGCACCCGTGTTCCATTCGGGATTTTGGTTGATCCTGTGTCAACTGAGGGACACGCTCCCTCGACGCGGGCGTGTACCATGTGACACGGGCGTGTTAGGTACATGGCACGGGCGTGTCTAAGCCCGTGTTCTGTACTGGATGAGTCGGTTCGTGTACCGCTTGCAGTACATGGCCTGTGACACGGGCGTGTCAGCCGCAAAATTAGACTTTTCAGCCAATTTGTGGTCGTTCGTTTCCCTCATCCTTGATCTAATGGTTCATGGTCTTCCCAGCTGGGTTTATATCTAGGATTGAGTGAAGATATCATTCTTCACTTAGCCATTATATCTCTCAAGAGCAAAGAGAAAGTGGAGAGTAAGGAGGAGGAAGAGGAGAAGATCTAGCCACCGCGGGAGCGTTAGAGTTCTGATTTGAGATCCGAGGCCAGATCTGTGGAGGCAAGGCTGCTGCGGTTCTTTTCAACTGGCTAGAATTTCTATGGCTCCCAAGAGATCGTCAAGGGTAACGATCTTCCTTCATTGAACTAGTGAAGTCCTCCTTTATGCATGAGCATGGGATCCTCCACCCAAAAAGGTGGAAGTGTAAGGGATCCCCGTAGGTTGATAGTTGCTATCCCCGGTTGAATCTGCATTTAGACCCGGAAATGTGTAGTACGGGATGGGCATGCTGTGTGAAGCCCATCTGGACAGGTTGGTCTGGATTGATGATGTTGCATATTGCACACCGGATAAGACTTCGCGTATAAACATATAGTTTATGGAGTCAGTTGGTTGTACCTGTGAAGTGGAGTAGCAGGAAGTACTGGAATGAGGAATTCCCGGAAAATACCCTTTTATTGCTTGTGTTGTGATCAGTCCTTGATGGACAGTGTGGCTATTGTGAGGCCAGTTGATGGTGGACAGCGTGGCCATTGTGAAGCCAGTCCTGCGAGGACAGTATGGCTATGGAGAGCTGTGTAGCTCTTAACTAGGCTTCGTGCCGAACACGAAAGGTGAAACTGACCCGCGCCTTTTTATATAGCCGCGAGTATGTACTACTCGGTGATGGCGAGGCGACTTGAGCAACGGGGGGGGGGGGGGTGATCCGTACCTGCGTTATGCCGACTGTACAAGAAAGCGTCAAGGCATTGAGCTTTCGTTAGTGTCATAATGAGAGTCTTAGGCTTGCACGTCATTAATACTAAATGCTCAAATACCATGTAAACGGTGGTGGAACCCTGGTTTTCCGGTACACTATGAATGTGCCCTGAGTGCACGAATCGTTGGGCTGTGTGGCTGACGGTTGTGATGGATTGACTTGTGCGTGAGAGCACAATATATGTTATATCTGTCATGTATTGCTATGCCTGCAGGGAAGTAATGCTACTACCCCGAAAAAAAGGGGTTGGATTGTTATAAATTGGTCAGCTGAATGCTGACCGTTGCCTTGTTTGCTACCTTTTGGGTGGGTTGTTCCTATGCAGGTGCTGGAGAGCCGAGCGAGAAGTAAGGGCTGAAGTCCATGTTGTTGTTGCTGCCGCTGCTAGCCCTTGAAGGTTAAGCTTTTGTTGTCTTTTGTTCATGTGTGGCCGGCCGGCGCACCGATGTTTGGAATCCACTCTGTGAAAAGAGAAATTGTAAGGCCTTAAGACCCAACCTTATGTGTATTTTATGTACATTCCTGCCGAGTGTTTATATATATAAAAGTGGTTTTATATATAGTGGACATTCCTGGGTTGAGTTCATATTCTTGTTACAATCTTTCGCTAGCATGCTCTGAGTTAGGATGCGATGTTCTTGTGGTATTAATCTGTGACATTGCCGTCTGTTTGTGGTATATGGTGTGAGGCCCCAGACGGACCTTCTATTATATGTCATGTGACGGGTGGAGTCGTTACACAACAGTTGAGTCATCTTTACTCATCAAGACGGTATAGTCCTGAACTCCATAATGCAACACTTAGATCATTCTAAAGACATATAAAGGTTTATTTATGGTCTACACTTACCTCCTATTTTACTGAGATTAACTAGCAATGTGAATTATTGAACCTACATAATCATCAACAGATAGACATGAAATACAAACTGTACTTATCATTACATGAAATATTTCTTCAAATCTTAGAATATTGAGGACAATTTCTCAACAACCTCCCTTTCGAGAGTGCTCGCGGACTCCTTTTTGGTGATCGCCATGTACGTATAGTCTCCCCTTCGGGTGCTCGCAGACTCCTTTTTGGTGATTGCCCTGTCCGCGCAGTCTCCCCTGTGGGAGTGCTCACCACATGGAGAATGGACACAAAATGTGCAACCCAAGATCATCCCCGCACTATTTTTCGGATCATCTCTACTACTAGTCACCTTTTGAGATGATGAGATCAACCACTTCAAACATTGACTCAGTGTTAGTCTTATTAACTGGGGATGGGAAGAATACAATAAAGTATGGATGCACTGACAAATGAAATAACACATCAATTGATTTCATATCACCCACCAAACAATGAATCATATGTATCACCAAAGGCACTAATGTGAAAACATCCCTACAAATATTAGATCAATGTTTGAGGGCAATGTATCTGAAAAGGTATCTCTAGTAATGATAAACATCACAAATGCCTACAACATTATGTAGAGTAGCTTTAGTAATGACGAGTCTGGCGTCCACGGAGAATAAGTGCGAGATAAGTAGTAAAATAGTAGTATAGTGGAACCCTCAATCTGACCATTCATTTTTCATATCCTTTAAACAACGAGAGAGAGGTAAAGGGAAACTCTGCTTAAGGTCTGCAAAATACCAAAAGAAATAGAAGTGTCATTGACAAAGATAGTGAATATGATGCTTGTAATACAGTCCATCACCCGAAAGATATACTTATTAAAAGGTCTAAAGTGAATTATAGAGGAACCACTTGACAAAATCCCAGTGCATCCTATCACAAGCCCTTTCAAAGTTAATTTTCATCACCATGAGACCCTTTGAGCAGCAAGAAAAGTTTATGGAGTGGTGACTATCCTAGCAATGTTCATGTTATCAAAGATATTATGACCATTAATAAAATCACCTTGTACCATGGTGATCACTTTGGTTAGTATAGGTTTTAGCTTATTCACCATAATGCGGGTGAGCATCTTAGTAAGTGTTGAACAAACAAATGAGATGAAAATTGAAAGATTGTGAAAAGGATGGATCTTAATATCATCTTTGATATATTATTACACAAGATATGAGATTAACTAAGATAACTAAAGGGATTCTATCTAAATTTTCTTAAGTTAAATCAGGAAGATTTTGACCAAGTACTCGAAGGAAAGCCAAATCATCCGAACGAGTCGAGCGCATCAAGCTGCACTCACCCAAAGGCCCAAAATCACCCCGAAAGGAGAGCAGGACCAAGCAAGCTCGTGCGCGAGCACCACGCGCAAGCCCGCGCGCAAGCCCGCGCGCAAGAGTCGGACAAGCCTCACGCACACGCGGGCCCTGCACACGCGCACAAGTAGCAACGTCCGCGTGTGTTGCGTGCTGCATCACACACGCGATAGGACAGTCATGCACCACGTGCGCAGCAGCCCGCACACGACAGCTCGTGCACGACAGTGCTCCTGCGGCACCGTGCGCGCGGCCGCCCGTGAGCGACAGCGCTGCCGTGACACAGCGCCGCTCGGGCGGGTGGCAGAGGCCTTTGCCTCCGACCATCGGCGTCGCCTCCGACTGCCGCCATCACCTCCGACCATCACCGACCACCTCCATCATTGGTACCCTACCCGGACCACCTGGGGGCACATTTGTCATTTCGATAAAATTGGTGATCTAGGTGACCAAAACGGAGTGACGTCATTCGGCAGCGCGAATTTCGCCTCAACGCAATTATCAACATATCCCTCTAGAAAACTATAAATAGACCCCAGACCTTCATTTGAAGACGAGCAACTCCAAAGGCTGGAAAAAGCTTTGAGATTTTCCGGCGAGGACCTGAAATTTAGATTGTTCCTTCGCTCGAAATTCGCTCCACTCACTCTCTAACGTGAAATCATAACAAGGTTTCCAAGGGGCGGCATCCTAGTCCACAAGATCTCTCTCATCATGGCTCCAACTCAATTGGAGCCGCTTCTATCGAGGCTCCGATGATTTAATGATTTTTCCCACTAGAGCGCTCCTACCTAGGTTCCAAGGACTTAGTTTATCTTCCATAGTGTTCACTTCGTACTTGTAACAGAGAGGCAACCTGTCACCCTTCGAGGAATTATATCTTAACTCTGGTAAACTCAAATGAAATAGTAGATTTTAACTCGGCACAATTCCGATCACGTGATTTTTCACCCTTTTTGTGTTTTCCACGTCAAAAAAGCCTTTTGTCTTTTGTTGCTAGCTTTTATTGACTGTTTGCGTGCCTGGTCCAATTCCGAGCTAAGACGGTCTGATTCTCCAGACCGGAAAATAATCGGATGACCCACAACAGTTTGACATCATCCATGGAAAGGTGTTTCTAAAACCTCTAACAAACTTCAAAGCAACAACACTAGCCGTAATGACAAAAGGAGACGCATCCGCTGTGAACCAGACAACCCTCAAGGAATCTAGAAATCAAGCCTCCAACAACTCACCAGTCGGCAGCACGCTGCATTATGAGAAGATAATCGGTGTGCTGACAGCTTTGGTGGAGCGGATACGACAAATAAAAAAACGTCAAGCTCAGTCCCTCGCCCTGTTAAGGGACTTCCGCTTGCTCAGCGGAGTGGCCCGGGCCATATGCTACGCATGGACTCGGGGGGGGGGGGCACCGGCCGTGGGAGGCATCACTCCCCTCAAAGCACTTCTTCACCACGATCAAGGAAATCAAAAGGGTAAGGAGGAGTAGAACCCGAGTCCAACATCCGAATGAGGCAGACACCTCGATAACACCTCAAGGACCAAGGGGAAGTTACACAGCCCGCACTTCACTCCGCTCAATACTTCTCACGTCGAAGTTCTGCACGATAGTTAAGCCCCCGCCAGCGCATTCACGAGCAACATCCGACTTTGGGAAGGAGTTGCCACTACCACATCACTGACCTACGAGGAAGAGAGCAGACACCCGAGTAGTGGGCAACAAGAGAAGGTGCTCATCTTGCCAGTAAATCTTGGAGTCCATCGTACCCCTGACACGATAATCATTCAAAGGGACCAACCGTCGCGAATCCCAAATCATATAATGCCTGAATGTGTTGCTAGCTCCGGGGATTCCGTCGCGAATGAGTGGACTGACATTGCAAGCTCAGCGCGCCACCCGTTACTCGATGGGATTCCTGAGCGTAGGCAGAAAAACTCTCGCACGCCAACAAAAGACGCAACTCTAACCAATGGGCGGCCTACTCGCAAGGAAGCAAGACTCATAACCAAGGAGGAATGCAAACAAGGGAGTACCGGGATGCGAAAGCGCAACTCCCCATTCACCACATCTCTCCTCTGGACTCGTAGGTCCTGGCGCATCCTGTTCTGCTCGGGATCAAACTCTGTGACTTCGAGACATTCGATGCGACGGATGACTCTATGGTGCACGTCCAACACTTTGCAACTATCACACGCATTTACAAAGCCTCAAACCCGCACTAATGTTAAGTGTTCCCGTTAACTCTAAAAGAGGAGGCTGGCACCTGGTTTTATTCCCTGGAAGAATGAGAAATCGAGAACTTCACATAGCTAGATAAACTTTTCATAAATCATCTTGTCGCCAACAGACGAATCGTCCACCTCACAGGGATTCAACATGTCGGGGAGAGCCATTCGAGGATTTATTTTGCCGCATCACCATGGAGGCACAACAGATTTCAAGGGTCAACCCCGAGCTTCTGCTTGGGAAACTCCACTAACGAAAGCTCCATGCTATGCTGAGGAATGAAGTAGAGCCCAACTATATTAGCCTCATCCGCCAAGTCTAGGATCAAATAATAATAGAGGCAACAACTGAGGAGCATTGACCGCCTTCCGGAGAAAGCTCAAAAAGAAAGAAGAATCAGGAGCTACTACCGAATTCCAAAAGGAGCAACAAGCACCGTATTAGCCCTCGAAGCCCTCATCGAGTCAGGGGGCACCACCAGTATCAAACTTTCCCTAGAACTTCACAATTGAAGTTTTGCTCTCCATTCGCAATAATCGCATCCTTCGGAAGCCAAGGGTGTTGAAGCCAAATTTGACCTCAACGAAAGTTCAAAACAGGGGTGCAACCAGCGCCTACTTCTCTCAAGCCCTGCCCCTCGACTGGTAGCTAACGGCCTAGGACTGACCCAAAGCCTCAGCAGGGAGGTCCTACTTCACACCCGGAAGATCTCTGAGAGCTTCCCCTCCAAAGCCAAAAGCTGGGCTAGGATCTCCTCAGAAAGCACTGAAGATCTAGAGAAAAATGAGAGTCTGCTTTCCAAGGAGCCCTTATGGGTCTATTTATAGCATGTTGCTGATCTGAAGTTACTGAAGTACCCCTGGCTGGTCTGCCAATAGCCAAATCCCGCTGTCTGAAAAGTGTTAAATGCAGCCCCTGAGGGTATAATGGTAATTTTACCCGGGGGCAATTAAGACATTTTACCCTGACCCCGGGCCCCACTCGGCGAGAGCTCTGTGCTGAGAACCCTCTCGCCTTCCTTTGGCGGGAGCTAAAATGAAGTGTCGACAGTCTCACGCTGGGCCTCCCCCCGCCTTCTCGACAGCTTCATCCTTCTCGCCGACTCTGTCGAGAGCGGATCCTGGCTGACTGAGAGTGAATGTTCTCGCCCTTCTCACGGTGAGAAATCTTCTAACCTCGATGCTGTCGCTGGACGGCGTTGGGTGAATGGAGCCCACTCAACGCCCTTGCTGTTGAACGCGGCGTTGAGTGAGTGGAGCTCACTCAACGCCCTTTCCGCTGGATGCGGCGTTGAGTGAGTGAAGCTCACTCAACGCCCTTGCTGCTGACCGCGGCGTTGAGTGAGTGGAGCTCACTCAACGCCCTTTCCGCTGGGTGCGACGTTGAGTGAGTGAAGCTCACTCAACGCCCTTTCCGCTGGATGCGGCGTTTAGTGAGTGAAGCTCACTCAACGCCCTTGCTGCTGACCGCGGCGTTGAGTGAGTGGAGCTCACTCAACGCCCTGCCTTCTCGCCTGCTCCTAAGCGGGAGCTCCCCCAGTGCGAGAGATCTTATGGCCTTTAGGCCCGAGCTGACTTATGACTGGTCCAACCCCAACCGTTGTGCCTCTGGATCCCACCCAGCGAATATGGGGTTGTACAATATCCCCACTCTTTTTGAGCTAGCTCTGCGCTCGAAAAGACACGTCCAACCCAGTAATATTCGTTGGGCACGTGTCACTTCAAAAGAGAATCTTTTTGTGGGCCATGCCACGGCTATATATACGCGCTGATAGACGGCCGAAAATCTGCCCCTGACCTTTATCGCTCCTCTGAGATCCCGCGCGACCTGACGATGCGCCCCAAACAGATTGGTAAGCCACTCTCGCAGAATCTTCAGGAATGCATTAAGGCGGCCCAAGCGCAGGCCCTTGCCAGCAGCGCCCTAGTGGCTCCTTGGCTTGCGAGAGGAGCACCCATCGTGGAGCCTCCGCCGCCACTGCAAAAGAAGAAGAAGAAGACCCCTCGGGACCCCGCGCGAGAGCACCGGGCCTCTCCAACTCCATCCCCAAGCCGCGCTGCCATTCTCCTTCTGTCGCCTAGGGTATGTCTTGCCGACTAGCGGATTACCGTTCTTAAGAATCGGTCACTGAACCTTTCTTGGCAGATGGTCCCGGAGGGTGGTGCTGGGCTTCCGCTGGTGCCCCCAGACCCATTGACGTCTCGCCCGCCTGAGGATCGATCGCAGGCTCCGGTGAGAGCTCCCGCCGATGGTTCGAGACCTCCAGGTAGCCCCTCCTTTTTTGTCCGCTATTCCTTTTGTTATTCTAACCCCTTGGGCGGGACTCTCGCAGCGCCTGCGTCCGCTTGCCCGGATCCTACCTTGCAGGAGACTGTCGCAGAGATTTCCCCTTGTGACAATCCCGCAATCAATCCTCACCCAACAATCAATCCTCACCCTTCTGTAGGTGAGGCGCCAGCCGACCCCTCCTTGACGCCGGAGGCTGACCGTTCCGAGAGGGAGGGCGACCCTCCCCAGACTTCGGGCCCTGCGGAGACTACGGCGCGCGAGACCTTCCGTCCGGGCCGTGGAAAGCCCCTCATTCTTCTGTTTGGGAGGGATGTCGAGGGAGAACCTGAGCCTTCTCGCCTTCCCCCGGCCGACGACTCTCGCCATGGTTCTGGTATGCCACACACTGCTGTTGCCCTTACCTTATTCTCGCGTTGACCGCCCGATTGCCTTCTCAGGGGATCCGGACCTGCGATCGGGGGCTGAAGAGGACGAGGACGATGACGGGGATCAAGAGGAGGATGGCGACAGCTCTCCCTTCCCCTCCTCTGATGAGATGGAAGAGATGCTGGTTGGCGCGGGAAGCGCAAAAAGGCGCGGGAAAAGGGTCGCGGCCATCCTCTCTAAACTGTCGCGGCGGGAGCGGGTCCAGGCCTACGCGGCGAGAGAGTTTCACAGATCAGTGGAGCAGAGGCTGGAGGCCCTGGAGCGAGACTACTTTCTAAGCGAGGCGGAGCGGCCGGGCTGCCCTACTACGGGATCTTCCCCCGGGAGGTGCCTTGCGCGGATACGAGACCAAGCTCGTCGAATCAATCTAGGGTGCACCGTGCTCTCCTCCTACTTTAACCCGCTGGCGCCCCCGAGGACCCGACAGTGAGAGCGAGGATGCTGGCGCTAGGAGCCTTATTGATTCATGCTATCTCGCCTCTCCTTACCTCTAGCCTTCCCTTCTCGCCATGTACCATGTTTTTAAACTGTTTTTCTTAATTGTTTTGGATTATGTACTGCTTACGATATCGTGAACTGCTTTTATTGGTTAAACATTGTTATCACTGTTATCTTAGATTTCGCTTAGCGAGAACATTCTCCACTTTCGCTTCCGCCGTGCCGTTCGACCCTTGTGCGGGCTAGGGTTGTCGATCAGTCACTGCCAATTTGGGCGGGGAACCGAGGCGCCGTCGACTTAGGGCGTGACAGCTGTACCTCCGCCCCCTTTTCTGGGAAAATCATCATTATCACAGCTTTCTATAAATAGGCGGATTCACCCACCACATTAATTTCTCTGATCCGGAACCTTAGCCATTTCTCTTGTTGTTCTCGCGTACTCGCTTCCGCCCTTTCCTTCTCGTTTCTGCCCACCTCTCGCTCTTTTTCTCTTCCCGACAGTTCTCGCCTACACCCCCCAACAACGATGCCCGGCAAGAGCGAGGGTCGTGCCAATTGTGCGAAAGCCTTCCGAAAACACTTATTCCCTTCTTGCAACCTGACCTTGGACGAATATCAGATGATCATCTCTCGCTTCATTCTCGCCGGCTTCACAGCGAGAAATCTCGGTAATCACGACAAGGTGAACACCCTGAGGGCGGGAGAGCTCGCCATCCCTCTCGAGCACTTCGAGGTGGGCTTCCGCCTCCCCCTCTGGACGGAGATGCGCAGGCTCTCCACTATTACGTAGTAGTTCCTGCTCAGCTGAATCCTAACTCGGTTGCCATCCTTGTAGCGTTCATCTGCTACATGAGATCAGAGAAGATCGAGTTCAACCTCCCCATCTTCCAGAAACTGTTTACTTTCCGCGCGAAGGGCGGGGTGGTCTTCTTCTCCGGGCAACTCCTCAAGACCACCGGTCTCGCCCACAAGCACCATCATTGGGGCGAGAAATTCGTTTTCGTCTCCGGAGACTTCGGGAACATCTCGCTCGCCCGGTTCAATACGAGGATGTCGCTTACAAGCCGCCCACCTTAGGGTCCCGCGAGGGCGCGCTCCTCGAGTTCTTTGGGACTAAGGAGTTTGATGTCCCCTTCCTTAGGCGGGACGTCGACTCCCTTCCCCCCGTTCCTCCTAGCGAAGGTGAGATCTCGCTTCTTTTTTTCTTTTGTTCGGTGTTTGCGCGTCCCTCGATGTTGAGTGTTTTTCATTGCCTTCGTAGGAGAGCGGGAGATCCCCTTGCGCCAACCCTTCTCCGAGACGCCAACGGCCGAAGGCCAGACTGCGGGAGATCTGTTGGCTCTCGCGAAGTCTGCGGCCCGCGCTTGCCGGGAAGAGCCAGCTCCGCCTCCGCCACCTGGTGCCGCGAAGCGGAAACCCAGTGGCTTCTCGTCTCAACGGGTGAAGAGGCCGAAGCCATCCGCTGCCGAGAAGGGGAAGTCCCGGATACCTTCGCCCCCCCGACCCCCTCCTTCTGGCAGGTCTTTTGTCGAGATCCTAGCGGCGGTCAGCGAGATGAGGGACATCCCCAGGAGTAGTGGTGGGGTCCCTACCGAGAACCTTCCGGCCTCGGCCGAGGCGGGTGGCGAGGTGGGCACCGAGATAGTGGTTGCCGCAAGCTCTGCCCAACCTCCGTCCGGGCTTTTACAAAAGGGGCACAGGAATTTTGGCATGGGCGTGAAGAGTCTAGACGCCAAAGGGAAGCCCTTGCTGCAATGGGACTTGGAGGCCAACAGGGTTTCGCTCTCGACGCTGCTTCCGAGCTGGGCGGAGGGCGACGAGGTCACCGGCGAAGCCTTCGCGCTGGACTACGGCCTTTATAGCCCGGAGCATGCGGGCCTATACGACCAAATGTCCACTCGCCTCCTTGCTTTCGATTCCGTTCGGGCCCTGATGCGTGGGTTCGAGCTTGCGCACATGTGCGCTCGCCGAAGCATCACCATCGACCGGAATTTTCTTGACATGTATAAGGCGAGAGAGGAGGCAGTGGCTCAGGTGGCAGCCCTGAAGACCGAGCTGGAGGACGCTCAGCGCCAGCTGTCCATGCGCCCGCCGGAAGAGGTAAGCGAGACCCTTTCCAACCTTAGTTCTCGCCTATGAAATTCATACCACCCTTTTCACTGCTGATAGAACGCTCTTACGCAGGACTCTCCACAAGTCGTGGTGCTTCGCGCGCGATTGGCCGGGGTGGAGTGCGAGAATGAAATGCTAAAGGGCCAAGTCGAGCGCCTGGAAATGACAATAGCTGCGATCCCGCCTCCTCCCATGCTCGATGAAAGGCTGAAGCGTCGAGATTATTCCGAGTATGACATCGACAAGCTCTTGCAGGTCAACGCTCAGGCGACTGCCAAGCTGATGATCGAGACCTTGCGGAACGTGGGATGCTTGGACGAGGGTGGCGAGACCCTGACCGCTCCCTAGATCGTCCCCTGGCTCTTCGAGCCCATCCCGAAACCTCAAGGCGCGCCTGACTCTCCGCCCTCGGAGGTTCCGAAGTTTACCGCGGCTGTTGGCGAGGCTGTTGGCAAGACGTCCGGGGAGGATTCAGGCGAGAGCTCCGGCGACGGCTCGAGCTGGAGCTCGAGCGGTTACAACGCATCTTCTTGAAGTCCTCTCCCCTTCTCTTTTCTTTTTTTGCTTGTAATGGGCGAGAGGCTCCCCCTTTTTGTAACACTACTCAATTTATAATGTAAATGTAACCGTTGGTACTTTGTGCTTCTCTTTTTTCTCCCTCTTTTTTTTTTCTCTAACTGCTAAGAACGAGTGCTGCTCAAGAATGCTTTCGCCCAGGGCCCCTGGCCCCCCTCTAGGATAGTTTCTCTTAGCGGCCGAGAGGTGAGGATCTGCCGAGAGTTTAAGGTTCAGACACGTCATTTTCGCGCTCTGCCGAGAGCCGTTTGCCGAGAAGTGTTCCTCATGTGCCAAGAGAAGACTGCCCCTCCTTTCCTTGCGCGAACGGTCGGTCCCCCTGCCTAGACCCGCCGAGAGCTTCGTTTGGCGAGAGCTCTCAGCAAGGGCATCCTGGCCGAGACCATTTTGAGGTCTGCCCTTAGGATGCCTTTTGCCTAGCCTAGAATATCCGTGCCGAGATATTTATAAACACGAAACTTCTCCCCCCACTAGCGAGCCCTCGGGCCTGCCAGCTAGATGAGAGCCTGCGTAGCGGGTCTACCTGGGGCCGAGCCGAGCTCGGGGTGTTGATGAAGATTTCATATCCAACCTCTCCCCCACAAGCGAGCCTTCGGACCTGTCAGCTAGATGAGAGCCTGCGCAGCGGGTCTACCTGGGGTCGAGCCGAGCTCGGGGTGTCGATGAAGATTTCATATCCAACCTCTCCCCCACAGGCGAGTCTTCGGACCTACCAGCTAGATGAGAGCCTGCGCAGCGGGTCTACCTGGGGCCGAGCCGAGCTCGGGGTGTCGATGAAGATTTCATATCCAACCTCTCCCCCACAGGCGAGCCTTCGGACCTGCCAGCTAGATGAGAGCCTGCGCAGCGGGTCTACCTGGGGTCGAGCCGAGCTCGGGGTGTTGATGAAGATTTCATATCTAACCTCTCCCCCACAAGCGAGCCTTCAGACCTGCCAGCTAGATGAGAGCCTGCGCAGCGGGTCTACCTGGGGCCGAGCCGAGCTCGGGGTGTTGATAAAGATTTCATATCCAACCTCTCCCCCACAGGCGAGCCTTCGGACCTGCCAGCTAGATGAGAGCCTGCGCAGCCTGTCTACCTGGGGCTGAGTCGAGCTCGGGGTGTTGATGAAGATTTCATATCCAACCTCTCCCCCACAGGCGAGCTTTCGGACCTGCCAGCTAGATGAGAGCCTGCGCAGCGGGTCTACCTGGGACCGAGCCGAGCTCGGGGTGTCGATGAAGATTTCATAAACCAAACCTATTATATCATCAAGATGAGAAAGCAGGTAATCGATCAAAGCAAGAGACATATCATGATAGCATTTGGGAAACAACAATATTTTCATATGATAATGTTTGATTACAACAGTACAATCCGCCTCTCCCCTTATGGGTAGAAGCACTTTAGGTCGTCACCGCTCCAGGTGTGGCTCAAGGTCCTCCCCTCCACATCCTGGAGGTAGTAACCTCCTTTTGCCAGAACCTCCTTCACTATGTAAGGCCCTTCCCAGCTTGGGCTGAGCTTGCCAACAGGGGCCGACCTCCCTGCCGCGTCGACCTTTTTCAACATTAGGTCCCCTTCGGCGAATAGTTTGACTCTGACGTGTTTATCGAAGTACCTGGCCATTCGTCACTTGATATCTTCTTGCCTGATGGCTGCAACATCCCGCAGCTCTTCCGTCATGTCTAACGAGAGGCGCAACTCTTCGTCGTTTCTCAATCTCCAAGCCTCATCTCCCTCGCCTGCGGTTGTGACCCGCGGGGACCGAACCTCGAACTCTATGGGGAGGACAGCCTCGCACCCATGAGAGAGCTTGAAGGGGGTCTCACCGGTGGCCATGCTCGGGGTCGTTCGCAAGGCCCACAGGATGGAGGGGAGCTGCTCTACCTAGTTTCCCCTCAGGTTCTCCACCTTCTTCTTGAGCAGGTTCACAATAATTTTATTTGCCGCTTCCACCTGGCCATTGCTCTAGGGGTGATGGACAGAGGCAAACCTGAGGTCTATCCTCTGCTGGGTGCAGAAGCTGATGAACTCCTCACTAGCAAACTGGGGACCGTTATCCGTCACTATCGCTCGGGGTAGCCCATGCCTGCATATGATTTCTCCCCAAACAAAGTTCCTGATGACCTGGGTGGTGACCTTGGCTAGAGCCTTGATCTCCAGCCACTTGGAGAAGTAATCGATCATGACCAAAAGGAATATCCTTTGTCCACTGGTCGGGGGGAAAGGCCCGACCAAGTCCATCCCCCAAATGGCGAAAGGCCATGGTGACGTTATGCTCCTTAGTCTTTGAGCGGGCAGAAGCTGGAGGGGAGCGTACAACTGGCACTTTTTACATCTCCTTGCAAACTCTGTCGCATCCTTCCTCAGGGTCTGCCAGAAGTACCCCTGCCTGACTACCCTTGCCTCTAGAGTCTTCCCCCCAGAGTGACTGTCGCACTCGCCTGAATATATCTCCCCAAGTATCTTCGGGACTTCTTCCTCGGTCACACACCTGGCCAGGAGTCCCGACGACATCTTGCGATGTAACCACCCTTCCAACATCAGGTAGTGAGCTGTCTTGCGCTTGAAGCTCCTTGTATCTTTCACTTCTTCCATCAGTTCACCGGTTGATAGGAAGGTCACCAGTGGGTCTACCCACGAGGGTCGCTGGCCTACCTCCATCAGCTCCCCTTCTTCGATTGCTGGTCGGAACAATTCGGTTAAGGTCCCTCCTCCTCGAGGCCCGAACTTTGCCAATCGGTCGGCAGCCACGTTCTCCTCCCGAGGAACGTGCTGGATTAAGAATGATCGGAAGCCCCCGATGATTGTCTTTACCTTAGATAGGTACTTTATAAGGGTAGATTCCCGAGCTTCAAACTCTCCTCGAATCTGCGACGCCACCACCATCGAGTCCGTGAAGACCTCCACATCCTGGATCCCGAGCTCCTTTGCCAAACGAAGACCGGCAATCACGGCTACGTACTCTGCCTGATTGTTGGTCACCGGAAAGTGATAGGCCACCGCCTGTTCTATAGCTACCCCCTGAGGGCTTACCAACACCACTCCTCCCCCCATGGAATGCTTTCCCGAGGCCCCATCAACCATCATCTTCACGCCCCCTGCTGACGCGGCTCCTCATCCCCAATTTCAACAATATAATCTGCAAGAAAGTCCGTCACTGCTTGCGCCTTAATCGAGTGCATTGGGACAAAAGAGATGTTGAACTCGCTTAGTTCAATTAACCACTTGGCCAGCCTCCCCGAGTGCTCCACCCCTTCAAAGATCTTACGGAGAGGATGATCGGTTACCACCCTAATCGTGTGCGCTTTAAAATACGGTCGGAGCTTCCTTGCCGAAATGATCAGAGCGAATGCTAGCTTTTTGAGGATGGGGTAACGGAGCTCCGCCTTCCTCAAGATTCAGCTTACGTAATAGATGGGTAGCTGCTTCTTCCCCTCCTCTCTGACTAGGACAGAGCTCACGACTTCCGCTCCCACCCCGAGGTATAGGGCTAAGTCCTCCGGCTAAGTCCTCCCCCTCTTTTTGATTCTGGAGTAGGGGAGCCTGGGAGAGCTGCCTCTTCAACCCTTAGAAGGCTTCCTCACACTCGGCTGTCCACTCGAATCTCTGGTTACCTCTTAACACTTTGAAGAACGATGAACACTTGTCACCAAACCGAGACAGGAACCTGCTTAATCCCGCCAGCTTGCCTTCCAAGCGTTGGACCTCCTTGGCATTGCGAGGTGATTCCAGGTCTAGGATGACCTTTACCTTGTCCGGGTTAGGTTCCACCCCCGTCGGGGTCAAGAGATGTCTGAGGAACTTCCCGCGGCTGGCCCTGAAGACACACTTCAAGGGGTTCAGCCTCATCTTGAACCTTCAGAGGGTGGAGAAGGTCTCTTCGAGGTCCTGCAGGTGTGAGCTCACACACTTGCTTTTCACCATCAATTCATCGACATAGACTTCCAAGTTTCTCCCCCTCTGCCCCTAGAAGACTCGATCCATCATGCGCTGGTATGTGGCTCCTGCATTTTTTCAGCCCAAAGGGCATCATCTTATAGCTGAAGCATCCTTCCCTAGTGATGAAGGAGACGTCTTTGACGTCGGGGGGGGGGGGGGGGGGGGGTGCATGCAAATTTGGTGATAACTTGAAAAAGCATCAAGAAAACTCATAACAGAAAAACCAACGGCTGAGTCAACCAGCGTGTCGATTCGAAGCAGAGGATAGCAATCCTTGGGGCACGATTTATTTAATAAAGAGAAGTCAATACACATGCGCCACTTCCCTCCCCCTTTCTTAACCATTACCACGTTGGAGATCCAGCCTGGGTACTGGACCTTCGAGATGAAGCCTGCCTCCAAGAGCTTTCTGACCTCCTCGCGGATGGGCTCCTCCAGCTTAGTGGTGATGGCCCTCATCTTTTTGCGTATGGGGCGAGTCCTGGGGTCCAGGTTCAGGCGATGACAGACTACATCCGCGTCAATGCCCGGCATGTCCGCCGCGCTCCAAGCGAAGATGTCGACGTTGCTCTGGATGCAAGCTCTCATCCGCTCCTGGTCCTCGAGGCTCAGGCCCCCGCTGATCCGTACCCTCTGCACCTGCCCTGCCTTGGTGGAGACCTCCATCTCCACCACTTCCTCAGCCGGCTCCAACCGTGACTGCTCCCAGCCGCCCCTTGCTTCTTCCTCAAACTCCAACTCTTCCCCTCCTACAACATCCATCGCTTCCTCCGGCTTCTCCTCCTAGAGCTGATGAATCTCCACGCCCCTCGGGGCCTCCTGCCCAACTCTCGCAACTTGGCCCTCTTCTTCATCCATCCCTTCCTCTAGACCCTCTTGGTCAACTCCAACAGCTAGCTCCTCTATCTCCATCGCCTCCTCCAGGCTCTCTTCCTGTTGTGACTCAACTTCCTCACCCCATTGGGCCTCCTTCTCAGCTTCTCCTACCACTTGCTCCTCCACCTCCGGGCTCACCTTCTCCTGCTCTGCTAGCTCCCTCTCCAGCTCTTCTGCCTCCGCCATCCAAGACACAACGTTAACCGCCGTCACATAGCATTGCCTCGCCGCCTTTGGGTCCCCCCTGATCCTGACCTGCACCCCTCCGTTGTTGAACTTGAGACACTGGTGAAACGAGGAGGGGACACAGCGAAAGGAGTTGATGAGGGGACGTCCAAAGATGGCATTATAACTGCTTGGGGCGTCCACTATCACGAACTTACAGTTTTGTGACACACCCCCCAACTTTACGTGCAGCCCTACTCCTCCTTCTACTTCCTTCCTCTCTCCAGAAAACCCGAAAAACGGTCCGTCTGAGGCTAGGACCCTCTTCCCTTCGACCTTCATCTCATCAAAAGCTTTCTTGAAGATGACGTTCACCGAGCTCCCATTGTCTACAAGTATCCTGGAAACTGTAAAATTCTCCACCGTTGTCTGGATTACCAGAGCATCGCAGAAAGGGTCCTCGTAGTCCGGCATATCCGCGGACGAAAAGATGATTTTTTCTTCCGGAGGGGAGCTAGGGAGGTCGAGGCGACCCCTCTGCGGAACATGGTCTGCAAGCTTCCCTTTCGGGTTGCCTCGATCCCTACCCCTCCGTGGATCACTCTGATCCCTCCTCGGGTCCCCACATCTACCCGGTCCTCGCATCTATCTTCCTCCCCTCCCTGCTACACTTCCTCAATCCTTACCGGCGGGTCATGTCCCCCCATTCTTCTGGCTTGCCGCATCTCCAAGAACTCCGGGCAGGTGGCCGTCGAGTGACCTTCCTCCTGATGGAAGTCACAAAAGGGTAACGCCACCCTGCCCCCCCTTCCTTCTCCTCCTCCTCTTCTCCCAGCTCCCCGGATTCTTCTTCCTCCCCCTCTTCCTCTACCGACCTCTATCGCTTCTTGCGGTGGTGGGAAGTGACCTCTCGGCCCCTGTCTCCACGCCTACTGGTCAAACCTTCTCGGTTCCCGAAGATTATCTCTTCCCTGTACACCTCCTCCTTGGCCCTGGGGGCGACCCTCCTGAGGCCCCCAACCCAAACGATTGCTCGGCTCCCGAGCTCCCCATCCCTGCTGCTGCCCCTGACCTCGGGGCTCTTCTCTCCTTCTCTCTTCCCTCTACTCCCTCTGCTTTCCTGCTGCTGGTTCTTTATCATCCTCTGCCAACCTGGCCAGCTTCCTGGCGAACGCCGGGTTCGCCCTTTCGAAGTCTATCTCCTTCGCCGCCCTCTCCATAAGCTCTTTAAACGAGAGGGGGGAACTCTCTTCAGCTCCATGCTAAAGAAACCCGGTCTCAGCCCCAGGGTAAAAGCGAGCATCAGCGCGTACCCCGGGACCTCCTGGACTAGGAGAAACTCTTCCTGAAACCGGTCAACGTAATGACCCAACGTCTCGTCTAGCTTCTGCCTCACCGCGAACAGGCACTCCGCCTCCTTCTTCCTCTTCTTCGACGTTGAGAACCTCAACAGAAACCCCATGCGCAGATCTTCGAAGCTATAGATTGAGCTTGCTGGTAACTGGTGGAACCAGTCCCTGCCTTCTCCTTCAGTGTGATGGCAAACAACCGACACTTGAAGGCATCAGACATCTGTCTAATCGACACCATATCCTCGAACCATTGTACGTGCTGCACTGGGTCATCCTTTCCCGAGTAGTAGGACATGTCCGGCTCCCAGAACCCCTCTGGCACCGGGGCTGAGACGATGAGCTCGCTAAAGGGGGTCTCGCCCCCTGCTTGGCGAGAAGGCATGCCTCGCGACCTCAGCTGGCTGGAACGATCCGCGAGATCGGGCCCAGGGAACAGCTCCCGCACCGCCGCTTCTCTCTCGCCAACTTCTACCGGAACCACCTTTCCAGGGCGCTGGCCTGGGAAGAGTTCTCGCGCGGCTACGTCTCTCTCGCCAACTTCTGCCGGAACCTTCTTTCCGGGGCGCTGCCCGGGGGCGTTTTCGCCAAGAAGCGGGACCGCCTCCACCGGAACCTGAGGTGTCTCCCACTCACTCCTTGCCGAGAAGGCTAGGCTGATGGTCTGCAGGACTTCTCGCCTAAAGTCTTCCAACATCTTCCTCGTCGCTTCCTCCCCCGGGGTGGGGATACCCCCCGAGCCAGATCCTTCACCTTCACCTATAGTCATGGGACCAAACTCAAGGCTTTCTTGCACCGGCTGCCTTCCACGCTCATCGCACCAGAACTGTTGAAGCCAAATTTGACCTCAATGAAAGTTCAAAAAAGGGGTGCAGCCATCGCCTACTTCTCTCAAGCCCTGCCCCTCGACCGGTAGCTAACGGCCTAGGACTGACCCAAAGCCTCAGCAGGGAGGTCCCACCTCACACCCGGAAGATCTCTGAGAGCTTCCCCTCCAAAGCCAAAAGCTGGGCTAGGAGCTCCTCAGAAAGCACTGGAGATCTAGAGAAAAATGAGAGTCTGCTTTCCAAGGAGCTCTTATGGGTCTATTTATAGCCTGTTGCTGATCTGAAGTTACTGAAGTACCCCTAACTGGTCTGCCAATAGCCAAATCCCGCTGTCTGAAAAGTGTTAAATGCAGCCCCTGAGGGTATAAGGGTAATTTTACCTGGGGGCAATTAAGACATTTTACCCTGACCCCGGGCCCCACTCGGCAAGAGCTCTGTGCCGAGAACCCTCTCACCTTCCTTTGGCGGGAGCTAAAATGAAGTGTCGACAGTCTCACGCTGGGCCTCCCCCCGCCTTCTCGACAGCTTCATCCTTCTCGCCGACTCTGTCGAGAGCGGATCCTGGCTGACTGAGAGTGAATGTTCTCGCCCTTCTCCCGGTGAGAAATCTTCTAACCTCGATGTTGTCGCTGGACGGCGTTGGGTGAATAGAGCTCACTCAATGCCCTTGCTGCTGACTGCGGCGTTGAGTGAGTGGAGCTCACTCAACGCCCTTTCCGCTGGATGCGGCGTTGAGTGAGTGAAGCTCACTCAACGCCCTTGCTGATGACCGCGGCGTTGAGTGAGTGGAGCTCACTCAACGCCCTTTTCGCTGGGTGCGGCGTTGAGTGAGTGAAGCTCACTCAACGCCCTTTCCGCTGGATGCGGCGTTTAGTGAGTGAAGCTCACTCAACGCCCTTGTTGCTGACCGCGGCGTTGAGTGAGTGGAGCTCACTCAACGCCCTGCCTTCTCGCCTGCTCCTAAGCGGGAGCTCCCCCGGCGCGAGAGCTCTTATGACCTTCAGGCCCGAGCTGACTTTTGGCTGGTCCAACCTCAACCGTTGCGCCTCTGGGTCCCACCCAGCGAATATGGGAATGTACAAAGGGCCCTCGCACCGAACTATAGAGACCAATCCAAGTATTGCAGCAATCATCGAGGGTGCGGGCACACCACTTAAGATTGCATGTGACTTAAAGAGAAAATCAGGTGAATCTTACACGCTAGCTAACTCAAAGAATCTCGGGAGAAAATGACTGTGACTTGGTCTGCCTTGACCAAACCCACAATGAGCAAAGGGACATAAGAGCTTTCCTCGGAGCATGCCCAACCATGACCAAGCAAGCTTCCCATAAAACCATCGCTCTTCGAGGACAACTTATAAGGATGTTTCGACCAGATGCACTTACGCGAGGCACCGCAATAAAAATCTAAGTGCAGGATGCAACTCCTAAAAGATGTTGTCAGAGCTTTACTCGTAGAACTTGCAGAGGAAACTCCACCATCCTCCATAGATTACTCTTCAGCCACTGCAAGAATAACAAGCCACATGATTGGGCATGTGCACACTTTGTACTCTTCAACGACTGTAAGCGATGGATTTTTATTTCAAGTTATGCCAATTGTTACAGAATCTTCCACTAACAAGGTAAGATGGACGAAAGTCCTTCTGCACCTCTCAGGTGAGATGACCAAAAGTCCTTTTGCACCTTTCAGGCAAGATAGACGGAAGTCCTTCTGCACCTCCCAGACGAGATTGACGAAAGCCCTTCTGCACTTTTCAGACAAGACGGACAAAACTTCATCTGCACCTCTCAGGAGCCGCTCGGCCATCCAGCACAACTCTGCGCCAAGGCTATAGGAATCCCCTTGATTAGTGACAGTTAAAGCTCACGCTGCTCCACCATCCTAAGGCACGAACTCCATCAACAACATCTGCCTTAAAAGGCTCCACCTCAACCTATCGATCAGAGCGGACACCAAGTCCTTTTATGCCTCCGTACGGGAACAAACACAGAGTCCTTCTGAATCATTTAATAGGAATGGACCCGTTGGTTCCTCCGCAATGGCAAGATAAGGGGGCAGAACATCTGTCCACGTCACATCCAAGAATTTGCTGCTAGCATGGGGGCCTAGCGGCATCCACTCAAACTAGTACACAACGTCGTACTCGAACAAGTGGGAACACAAAAAGTAACCCGCTTCTGCACCAACACAGAACGCACAAATAAGAGGACATCTCTTCCAAACACGTCGCCAACACACCATAAAAAACAAGTGTGATGCACGAGCAATCAATCCCATGGCGAGGCCACCATGCTTATAAATTTTTAGGCTCGTTGCTTCGCAGTTCACGACTCACAAAAATTTGGGGGCATTTGATGAGGTTCTCCATGAATTTTTTAAGTCAAACTAAGAAGATTTCAATCAAGGACTCGAAGGGAAGTCGACCCATCCGAACGAGTCACGCACACTAAGCCCCACTTGCCCAGAGGCCCGAAATTGCCCTGAAAGGAGAGCGGGACCAGGTAAGCACGCACGCGAGCATGCACGCACAAGTCCGTGCAAGAGCTGTGCAAGCCTCGCGCATGCACATGCCCTACACATATGCTCAAACAGAAGTGCAGACTACCATGCGCCACGCCCGCGACATGACTTCCACGCGTTGCACGCACAACAAGATTGATATGAGCCGCGCGTGCAACAACCTGGGCCCGATAGCCCGTGCACGGTAACGCTACCGCAACAACCCCTGCTCATGATAACCCATGCAGTAACACGTGCTACGTATGCGCACGGTCGCCAGCATCTGTCGCCGCTGCCTCCAGCCATCACCGGCCATCGCCGCTGTCGAGCACCCTACCTAGGCTGCCTAGACTGTATTGGGTTTTTCTATACATCACAACACTTGTGCGCATCGGAATGGGGAAACAAGAAAAGCCCAAGAGAAATAGATCTTGCGATGAACATTGATTAAGAAGTAAAATCGTTGTAAATAAAATTTACCTTTGCGGGATTGAGTGACTACTCAACCAAATGCTCCAAGAAATCTGTCGATCACTAATCGTTAGAGTTCTGAGCGCAGAATAATGTCCACACCTCTACAGATGATCAATACGAACGGGAGAATCCTTAGACTTTTGCCACACAAGATCTAGGTTGGAATAAAGCACTATGCGTCTTCACAGACTGCTAGGTCTGCTCCAGAAGAGGCGCCGGCGACACTCGCCGGAAACAAGCTCGGCGACGACGACGAGATCAGTACTTTCAGAAACGCTTTTTGTCGGGCCAATTCTCTCGGGTTTAGAATAGTGTGGCAGTTTTGTACTTATCGTTTGGTGTCGTCTATATCAAAACCCTAAAGCATCTCCTATTTATACCCAAAGGGATAAATAGTAGAAGGACGTCGCCATCGGCAGACCCGTGACACTTGGAATATATAATTCGACGAGTCAACACTTGACTCGACGAATCGTCAAGTGATCATAACACACTCAACGCCTGGGAGTGGCCTCAGCACTTGAATCGACGAATCAACATTTGACTTGACGAAGCGTCGAGTGCACTGAACGGTCTCAGTGCCAAACTCTTCGAATCAACACTTGACTCGACGAATCGTCGAGTGAACTCGACGCTCTCAACACCTATTTTGATGAGTCAACATTTAACTCGACAAAGACGTCGAATGGTCTCGACGCTCTCAGCGCCTAATTTGACAAGTAACCATTTGACTCGATGAAGGCATGGAGCGGTCTCGACGTACTCAACGCCATCATTCGACGAATCAACAATTGACTCGACGAATCGTTGAGTGGTCTCGATGCTCTCAATGCTAACTCGACGAATCAACACTTGACTCGACGAAAGCGTCGAGTGGTCTCGACGCACTCAACGCCTGACTGAGTATAATTAACACACTCAATGCCTAGCTGAGTCCAGTCCTTCCCTCATCTAATATGAGTAAAATCAACATAATCCAATCTTCCAAATTCTCCAAATGCTCTTATGTAAGTCCTTGATAGGCTCATACTGCATTGACAGTGAGACTACATGCTTGATTACTTTCAGATCACAATGATAACACCAACAGTCTCCCACTTGATCTTGAAAGTATCAGACAAAAGCTTCACAAACAATGAGCAATATTTAACAATGCAACATTGCTCCCCAAGCAATACGAGTTTAAAACTCGAAAGTTATTGTGACAAATGTAATAGTGTTGTCATGTCCCTTCGTCCCTTATATCCAGATAGAACTAGAGGCATAGACCATATCACCCTCATAATTGTTCAATCATAGTTTTCTTGATCTAGAATGGACTTCTAGAAATCGATGAGCCCAATATCACATATTGACTCAACCAAGCATGGTCATGCATTTCTCAGTCTCATTCCATCAAGGGGCTCATGGATGCAACTCCTGTCATATAGGAGGACAAATCTCATCTTTCTCTACACGCAGACACCCAAATGATTCGTAACGTACCCAATAACCATCTTTATCATCCAACTTTCTCAAGACTGGACTTTTGATAGCATCAAAGCACACTTTTCCTCACTCAATGAGTGTTGTGACTTCAGGTCAAAGGTCCACAAACACCATTGCCACTTGAGTCATACTTGCGACACGTTTATATAACAATCCACAAAGTATTATCATGGTAGGTCTGTCCAGTACAACTTGTACAAGTACTCATGTGATGACTTGATATCACAATATCATGACCTGTGAGGACCGGTCATCAGTCAACGCACATGCTAGTCTTAATGTATCATCATCGCCCTTAGCTTCTAAGATGATACACCGACCAGGGACCATTTAAGAATGAAGCTTCTAAGAACATAAACTCTCATATTCAAGTCTCCACTTGACTCCTATAGAAGCAATATTCTAAGGGCATTTATTACGTTAAATTAATCTATCACAATAGAAATAAATTTACACAATAAAAGAACTTGTCATTAATATAAAATTGAAATGTATAGTACTTTATTCATCAAATAAATTATTACAACCAACAAATATACAATCCATAAGACTCGTACTCTAGTAGATCATTCATGTATCGAATACCCATTGATCTAACATGACCATCATGCTTTCTCTATGCGAGAGACTTTATCAGTGGATCCGCAATATTCTCTCCAGTCGGCACTCTGCAAATGTTCACATCTCCTCGATCGACAATCTCACGAATATGATGGAACCGCCGAAGTATGTGCTTGGAGCGTTGATGAGATCTAGGTTCCGAAGCAAGTGCAATTGCACCGTTATTGTCGCAGTAAAGAACTACTGGATCAACAATGCTAGGAACTATATCTAGCTCGCTGATGAATTTCCTAATCCATACAGCCTCCTTCGCCACATTTGCTGTAGCAATGTATTAGGCCTCAGTTATAGAATCGGCAACTGTCTTCTGCTTGGAACTCTTCCAGATAACAGCTTGTAGCATCCCCCTCCCAACCTTTTGCCCAGGTCGAGCCGGAGGGGTACTACTGGCCCAAGACGTCCACCCAGTGCTCCTTAGGGGAAACAATCCACCCTGTCTAAGCACTAGATGGCTGTCTTGCTCTGCTTGAATCACAACATTCACAACCCATCAGAGCATAGCGAAAGCATTAACAGGAAACCACTGCAGATGTATATAACACATTATATAATAATACAGAGCTTCTAGGGCCGAAGCCTAAGTGTTTATATAAGCCCGTGGGCTATACATGTACTACATATAATCCTCACACTCTCTCTCCCTATGCTGCTCGACGGTACTCACGTCTCTAAACTCCGAGGACGTCTGGGGTGTATCTGCTCGAGTAGTCCTACCCGCTGGCGTAATCTCCTGTTGCAGCGGGTCACTACGATGCTCTGTTTCCTGTGAATGGTTATTTAGATAACCGTTAGTCACAAAACTAAGTGGAAATAAATCTCCTCCCTGGATCCATATCCTGGGGACGAGCACACACCCACCCAATATAAGTAAATAGCTGAAGCAAGAGAGGGTTAGTATAATATTTCATATATGTATAGCTAGGACCAACTATAAGAGAGTGCAGGATAGTATAACTGGGAAAACCAGCAGCAATATAAATCAGTTATAAAAAGGCTCCACTAGCACATCAGCACATTAGGCTTTCACATCCTGAATTCTATTGCAAGCATTCATAGTCGCGCGCACACCACATGCATTTATAGTCGCGCACACAAACCCTATGTCGACATAGTTTGGACCGTTTCTGTTCTAGCAGGGTAGCGAGCCCCGCGGGCCTCACCGATGTGGTCGTCGGTGATAGTGGCCAGTCCTGCTACTTCTGGGGGTGGTCGTACCGCACAACGCCAGACCCTAACGTACAATCTTGTGTACTCTTGGATGTGAGCGACATCCGACGAATCGTTTTAGCCGACCAGCGGAGGAAAACCCGACGTGGAATAATATAACGGTCGGTCACCCGTGGTACCCATCTCCCTGTCGCCTTGAGTCGTCGATCTTCCCGCACCGGTACGAATGGTCTGCGGGAGGGACTAACCCGCCACTATTTCACCGCAAGCAATTTACAAACAATCAAACAAAAAGCAATCATAATACACATCGGGTCTACGTCGGCCTACTCTACTAGGCTTTAGACTTCAGACGTCGGCACTTAGCTCTACTTTCAACAAGGAGCGTGAGAGCGCATTATTTGGGGCTAGACCTGGAGGAATACCTCAACTCCGAATAGCCCCAACTAAGGCTCAACCTTAACAACGACTGCTCATCAGAGCAGGACCCAAGATTATAATAGTAAATTGCAATGAGGACAAGTACGGTGACTATGCTACTTATTTAAAGTGCTGGAATAAAACGTGACCAGTACGAGACTGGAGTAGTACTGAGTAGAAAGTACTGAAATAAGCTTGACCAGTACGAGACTGGAGTAGTACTGAAATGAAAGTACTGAAATAGGCTTGACCAGTACGATACTGGAGTAGTACTGAATTGAAAGTACTAAAATAAGCTTTATCAGTACGAGACTGGAGTAGTACTAAATTGAAATTACTAAAATAAGCTTGACCAGTACGAGATTGGAGCAGTACTGAATTGATAGTGCTGAAATAAGCTTGACCAGTACGAGACTGGAGTAGTACTGAATTGAAAGTACTAAAATAAGCTTGACTAGTACGAGACTGGAGTAGTACTGAATTGATAGTGCTGAAATAAGCTTGGCCAGTACGAGAATAGAGTAGTACTGAATTGAAAGTACTAAAATAAGCTTGACCAATACGAGACTGGAGAAAACACAAAGAAGATGGTTAGTAGTCCAATAACTCCATCTAAGAGGCTTCAGTTTTATCTCAGATTTAAAGGAGATTTCATTAGGTTACACCAATTATTAGGATCCAATTAATTTGGTTGCGCCATATTTATTACGGCTTAATCGAATCAAGGGCTTGTTAGGAGTTACATTCTTATTATTCGTCGAGAATAATTCCTAACTCATCACTCGTACTCTCACCTTCCGAGCGTGCCCAATTCACCCGAGAGTTAAGGCGCTCGACGGTTTTACGAAATCTCGGAATTCCTGGAGCTTAGTCACTTGCCTCGGCCACTCTCATCGATAAAATAGTTTGAATTACTTATTTGATTATAAAGGGTGGTCGCGCGTTCCAATTTTCACCTTCGAGGGAAAATGAGCGGAATACATTCCGAGCGTGACCCTAGACTTGCAAATTTTAGGAAAAATATCAAAACCTATCCACATAACTCCAAATTTTGATACAACCCTTAGGAGAGTCTAAAATGAGCCTAGTAATTTTTTTATAATTTTCCAAAGTGTTTTGAGTTTTAAATTTGGCTAAACAAATGTTATTTAGACTTTTAAAGATACCAAATAATTTCCAAAAATTCTCAAAATTTTTGTGGAGGAAACCCTCATCATAAGAAACATTTTTTATGTTGGCAATTTTTCTCTTAGAGGCCTAGATTTTGCCCAAAAAATTACACAAATTCTACCCCTTGATTTTGGCATGCATATAACAGATCAGCTTGATCCTGCAGCTGAGATTGAGCCGCAGGACGTGTTTCGTCCCTCTGTCCCCAGACTCCCCACAGTGGATCGGCCGCAGATCTGTTGTGGGGGGCGCTGATGCTGAGGCGGGGACGGGATTTAATAAAATCCCAGCCGCCTGATCTTCATCACCAGATCGGGTGGCTGCTGCTCCTCGCCGGCGGTGCAGAGGATGAGCGACCTCCACCACCATCGGCAGGCTGCCGCAAGACGCCGGCACCGACCCCGATCAACTCGCCGGGGGCCGGTGATTCTCTGGGCGGTGTTCCGGCGGCCTGCCGCCGGAAATATCCATCCCGAGAGCTCGGGGTGGCGGTGACTCTGCTCCCAGCACCACCGTGCCACCCCGCCTATCAGGTGGCTAATTGCTCACCGCACCACCCCCGGCCGGCGCGCCAGGGGTCGGGCTCTTCGCTGGTGGTGGTCCGGCAGCCTTGCGCCACCGGCCGCCGCCCCAGGAATAAACAGAACCATGCTCTATTTTACGGGTGCCGCCGGAACGACGTTTTCCGGCGGCACCACCACTCTCCGCCGCTAGGGTTGTTGCCCCCAGTGGTCTAGGGTTTCCCACAATGCAACCACTAGTGCTGGGGTGGCCTCTACCCTCGCAACCACCACCCTTCCTGGAAGAGGGCTTGGGTGGCGCCGGCGGTGCTCCAACCGCCGGGGAGGGCATGCAAAACGTCGGCGGGATAGAGAAGGAGGAGGATAGAATGTTCCACCTGAGTTTGGTGGGATCGGGAGAGGCCGGCCTGGTCGGCCATGCCAAAGGTGGAGGTGGTGGAGGGGGAGGCCCCTTGGCTTGCCTTTTTCGGCCACCTGAGCTCTGGCAGAGCCTGGGCAGGGGGAGGGGAGAGCTCTCAGAGCTGTTGAGGGCAAAGGAGAGGGGGGTGCTGTTTTATAGGCATGGGGGGAGGGGCTCTCCTCCCCTAGCCAATATGGGACTAATCCCATGAGGGGAGGAGCTCCTTCCCTCCCCTCCACCTGTCTTTGCCATGTGACACCATCCTAGGGTGCCTAAGTGGCAGCCATCCAAGGGGGAAGAGTTGGGGTGGGCTTAGGCTTTGGTTCCTAAGGAGAGAAGGGGAGGGGAAGGGAAAGGTTGGGCTTTCCTTGCCCATGGCCCATTTATCATCATTTATCATTAAGGGGTTGATTTTGGGTGGCCCAAGGGGTGAGGGGAAGTAAGGCCATATCCATTCATGGAGAGGGGATATGCTCCTCCTTAGGAAAAATCCCAAAAATGGGTTTTTAGGGGGGTTTGACCAAGTCAACCATGGGGTGGGTCCCCAATATGGGTCAAAGTCAAAGTGAGTCCAAATCATCGGGATCGGGTCAAAGTTCGGGTGTCGTGTCACAATTGGTGTGCGCACGCTTTTCGGTGCACGACTATGCTTGATTTGACCATAGGTTGACCAATTGTCGTCGAAATTGACCGAAACGACTTATGTTGACTTCGTATTGACCATACGAGTCCAACGTCACTAACTAGGGTTAAATCGGAGTCCGTTTGGCGAAAGTTCGAAATTTGCGCGTCGTAACGCGCTAAAACGGTCAAAGTGTCTAAATCTGTCGTTAGATCTCAGATTGTGACACAACGGATTCTGATGCACCCGTCAAGGTTATATAAGGTCACAAGAACTGACAGAACTCAATTCGGAGTTCTCTAGATCTATTTCCTACCTGGGGTTACCTCCCATCAGGTCATGGGTAGGGTTTGGGCCACTTTTATTGGGCCCACTAGGGCTCTGGTGGCCCAATAAAAGTCGGGATGTTACACAGCTCCTCCATTTTGTCAAAATGTAATCCCTGACTGAGACTTTGAGTCGTCCCTATCAGTTTAGAAGCTAGCATTTGTGTAACCCCTTATAACGAGCTCTTCCTCTTCGCCAAATACCAAGAACGTATCTTTAGTCCTTCTCAAGTACTTTAGGATATTCTTGACGGTAATCTAGCGACTTTCACCAAAATTAGACTGATACCTGCTAGTCCTGCTCAAGACATAAGAGACATCTGGTCGAGTACATATCATTGCATACAGGATTGATCCAATTGCCAAAGCATATGAAATCAACTTCATGCGGTTCTTATCTTCACAAGATTTAGGACACTGGTCCTTAAAGAGACTCACACCATGAGACATGTGTATGAATCCTTTCTTGGACTCAAGAATGTTGAATCATTTCAACACCTTCTCAATATATGTACTTTGGGTCAAATCCAGCAAATTCTTCGATATATCTCTATAGATCTAATACCAAGTATATAAGTCACTTTGCCCAGGTCTTTCATAGAAAAGCAGTTCCCTAAGTTGTTCTTAACAACTTGTAGGGTCGGTTTGACATTCCCTATCAGCAGTATGTCATCTATATACAATATCAGAAAGACAACAATACTCCCAATAATCCTCTTGTAAACACACGGTTCATCCTCGTTCTTGATAAAACCAAACTCTTTGATCTTTTCATCAAAATGAAGATTTAAATTTCGAGAAGCCTATTTTAATTCATAAATGGATCTCTACAGCTTGTATATTTTAGTGGCTTCATCTGGAGATACAAAACCCTTGGGTTGTGTCATATACATTTTCTCAAGGAGGTTTCCATTTAGAAAAGCCATTTTGACATCCATTTGCCAGATCTCGTAGTCATAATACACAGCAATAACAAATAGAATTCTGATAGACTTAACCATAGCAATAGGGGAAAAGGTCTCATCATAGTCAACACCATGAATTTGCTTGAAACCTTTAGCCAATAATCGCCCTTTGAATGTATGTACATTCCTATTCATGTCAGTCTTCTTCTTGAAGACCCACTTGCACTCTATAGGTCGTACCCCTTCAGGTGGTTCCACCAAGGTCTAAACTTGGTTTGCATATATAGAGTCCATTTCAGATTTCATGGCATCAAGCCACTTCTCGGAGTCTGGTCCACTCATAGCCTCTTGGTAGGTTGCAGACTTATCATCATGATCCATAAGCAACACATTAACTATTTGATACACGAGAAATCCATATCACTTGGGCTTAAACCTTGGTCTACCAGATATACATGGAATTTGTGTTTCTTGAGCAGGCTCACTAGCTATAACAACTTGCAGTCTTGATTCAGGTTCCAATTCTAGTTTATTTACGGTTTGTGGTTCTTGAATCTCTTCAAATTCTACCTAGTAGTCTTTCAACTTAAGAAATCTTTCTCAAGAAAGACATCAGTTCTCGCGACAAACACTTTGTGCTCAGACGGTAGGTAGAAGTAGTACCCTTTAGTTTCCTTAGGATACCCCACAAGATAACATTTATCTGACTTGGGTTCCAGCTTGTCAGGCATTTGACGCCACACGTATGACTCACAACCCCAAATCTTAATGAATGGTAAACTAGGACGCTTCACAGTCCATATCTCATATGGTGTCTTTAGAACTGCTTTCATTGGAACACGATTTAGTGTAAAAGCAACAGTTTATAGAGCAAAACCCAAAAAAAATTAAGCAGATCTGCATGACTCATCATCGACCGTATCATGTCTAATAGAGTACGATTCCTCCACTCAAACACATCATTATGTTGTGGCATTCTGGATGAAGTGATCTGTGATACAATACCACACTCTTTTAGATGATCACAGAACTCATGACTTAGGTATTCGTCACCTCGATCAGATCAGAGTGCTTTAACTCTCTTACTCAGCTGGTTCTCTACTTCGTTCTTAAACTCCTTGAACTTTTCAAAGGTTTCGGATTTGCACTTCATAAGATACACGTATCCGTATCTACTAAAATCATCAGTAAATGTGACAAAGTAGAAGTACCCACCTTTAGCCATAAAACTCATGGGTCCGCATACATCACTATATACTATACCCAAGAGATCATTAGTCCTCTCATTGAAACCAATGAAAGAAACTTTAGTCATCTTTCCTAACAAACAAGACTCGCATCTCTCAAATGATTCATAATCAAATGAGTCCATTAGCCCATATTTATGAAGCTTGGATATGTGTTTCTAATTTATATGACCCAAATGACAATGTCAAAGGTTCATAGGGTTCATGTCATTCATTTTTAGCCTTTTAGTATTTTTTATATTATAGATTTAATGGTCTAAGTCCAAAACATATAAACCATTAAACATTTAGGTTATACCATAACAAACATCATTCTTAAATATAGAACAACAATTGTTCTTAATAATAAAAGAAAATCCAATCATGTCCAAACATGAAATAAATATAATATTTCTAGTTATGGAAGTAACATAATAACAATTATCTAGTTCTATTACGAGCCCACTAGGTAAAGAAAGACAGTAAACACCCACGACGACAACAGTAACTCTTTCTCCATTGCCAACACGTAGGTCCACCTCTCCTTTGCTCAGCATTTTTTCCTTCCTAGTTCCTACACATTTATATAAATATGAGAACCATATCTGATATCCAATACCCAAGATGAAGAAGTAGAAAGGTTAATCTATATAACATAGATACTTAAAGCGGAAGTCATACCTCCCTTCATCTTCTGCAGACCCTCAATATAAGAAGGACAATTCCTCCTCCAATGACCAGCCTTGTCATAGTGGTGACATTTCCCTTCTTTCGCTAAGCCTTTCTACTTAAGTGTTGAAAACTTGAGCTCAAGAGATGACTTAGGTCCTACCTTCGTCTTCTTTAAGCCCTTGGCCTTGGCCTTGTCTTTATGCGCCATCAGTATGGGGCTAGCGGGCTTGAGCTTCTTCATATTAATTTCGGTAGTTCTCAACATGCCTAGGAACTCGGGCAGTGTCTTGTCTATTTCATTCATATTATAGTTCAAGACGAACTGCTCATAACTGTCCGACAGCGATTGCATGATCAGGTCTATAGCCAACTCTTGACCCAGAGGAAAACCTGGCCTTTCAAGGTTCTCTATATACCCAATCATCTTGAGTACGTGAGTCCCTACTAGGTCTCGAGCTCCCATCTTATATTGAAACAATGCCTTGGTGATGTCAAACCTCTCTTGGCGAGTCTGCCCTTGAAACATTTTCTTGAGATGCTTATCAATTTCTTTGTAACCCATGTTTTTATGTTGCTTCTGAAGCTCAGAGTTCATGATTGCCAGCATGAGGCATTCGACATCAGAGGAGTCTTCTTGATACTTCTTACAAGCATCTTTATTAGATTGGGACGCATTCCCGATTGGCTCATCAGGGGATTCCTCTTCTAAAACATAGAGCTTACGCTCCTGCCTGAGAACAATCTCAAGTTTCTGTACCAGTCCAAATAGTTCGTCACACTCAGTTTCTCCTTCTCAAGGATGACTCTGAGGGACATGGTGGAATGAGATCCACTTACCATGGAAATTCTACAAGAATTTATACAAAGTAAAATTCAGTACTACATTTCAAAATATATTTTTCATTTCAATATGGACTTTAATCAAATTACTCTCACTATTTTTATAAAACTGATAACCCTCGATATCAATTCAGGGAGTTTATGCGAGCTACTCTCTTAGTGGATAAGATCTGTATTTAACTGACACTATAAGTCGGCTTTGGCTTTTCTCTCGCAATGTAGTTATTTAAGTAGGTAATTCTTGCCGATTGCATCACTATGCAACTCTTGTATGGTTGGTGAATAACTCTTTATTCGCATCCATCAAATGGTGCATGCCATCCCTATGCGTCTTGACACACAACCTTTGAGGTCACCTAGTTAAGTTTGACTCGATGTCGACAATGAGATATCATAATTATTTGCTCGTACCCTTACTAAGATAAATTAATGCACCTTGCTTTGGCAAGCCCATACTTCATCGATCGAGACAAGAAGAGTGTCATCCATCGAAAGACATCTGAATACTTAATATTACATAAGGGATTTAAGATACTTGATTAACATTTAATCATGGTTAACAATTAACCAATGTGCACATCCACAAAGTAAGACTTACATCACTCACAATCCAAATGCATCCCGTATGTACACAAGAAAAATCATCAACACTTAGTGAACTGGGCTAAATATGAACATCTAGAACCCATCTAAATCTTCAGATTTACATGCACTGGACATGAGCAACACCAACTCCACTTATATAGTGTGTGAGATTCAAAATCTAACACACTTGGTTTCACAAACCAACAAGAGAGATAATTATTGTTAAGGAGTAACAAAGATATCATATCGAAATCACATGCGCTCCTAGCGGGATTCCAAGGGGCTGCCCCGACCAATTTTTGAAAACAACCACCAATTCCACACAAAATCCATCAACATTTGATGTTCTAGGAATAGATTTAGGCATTTTAGAATACTTCTAAAATTTCCACATCTACACGCAATGGTTTTAACAACTTCTGAAACAATGATCATCGCAATAACCTGGCTTTGATACCACTGTTGGGTTTTTCTATACGTCACAACACTTGTACGTAGCGGAATATGGAAATAAGAAAAGCCTGAAAGAAATAGATTTTGCGATGAACATTGATCAAGAAGTAAAATTGTTGTAAATAAAATTTACCTTTGCGGGATTGAGTCACTACTCAACCAAGATGCTCCAAGAAATCTGTCGATCACTAGCGGCTGGAGTTCTGAGCACAGAATAATGTCCATGCCTCTACAGATGATCCACACGAATGGGGGAACACTTAGACTCTTGTCACAGAAGATCTAGGTTGGAAGAAAGCAATCTGCGTCTTCACATACTACTAGGTCTGCTCCAGAAGAGGCAACGGTGACACTCGCCGGAAACAAGCTCGGCGACGACGACGAGATCGACACTTTCAGAAACATTTTCCATTAGGCCTATTCTCTCGGGTTTAGAACAGTGCGACAGTTCCGTACTTATCACTTGGTGTTGTCTGTATCAAAACCCTAAAGCATCTCCTATTTATACCCTAAGGGATAAACAGTATAAGGACGCCGCTATCGGCAGACCCATAACACTTGGAATACATAATTTGATGAGTCAACACTCGACTCGACGAATCGTCGAGTGATCATAACACACTCAACGCTTGAGAGTGGCCTCAATATTTGAATCGATGAATCAACATTTGACTCGACGAAGCGTCAAGTGCACTCAACGCACTCAGTGCCAGACTCGTCGAATCAGCACTTAACTCGACGAATCTTCAAGCGAACAATGCCTATTTCGACGAGTCAACATTTAACTCGACGAAGACGTCGAATGGTCTCGACGCTCTCAGCGCCTAATTTGACAAGTCAACATATGACTCGATGAAGGCGTCGAGTGGTCTCGATGTACTCAATGCCATCATTCGACGAATCAACAATTGACTCGACGAAACGTCGAGCGGTCTCGGCGCTCTCAACGCTAACTCGACGAATCAACATTTGACTAGACGAAAGCGTAAAGTTGTCTCGACGCACTCAATGCCTGGCTAAGTAGACTTGACACACTCAATGCCTGGCTGAGTCCTGTCCTTCACTTATCACATATGAGTAAAACCAACATAATCCAATTTTTCTGTTGGAACCGAGATTCGGTTCCAACTAGAGTTCAGACCTAGGTGCAGCTCACACCTACTTCTCACAAGCCGTCCCTTGGTGAGAGACCTTAATTTGGAAAATGACCATTGGCTCTAGCGTGGAGGTCCCACCTCACACTCAGAAGACTTTTGAGATCTCCCCCTACCTAGCCAATGCTGAGCTAGGTGCCTTGGAGGATGAAGGAAGAAGATGAAGATTGGTGAAAACGGATCCCTCTCCAAGGCACCCCAAGAGTCTATTTATAAATTTTTGTGGATGACCTGCCAATAGCGCAATCCTGCTGCTCTAAAATTATTGAAATACCCCGGGGATGGTCTGCCAACAACCAAACTCCGCTGTTATGAACAACCATTTGCAGCCTACCAGGGGCAAAATAGCAGACCCTCAAGTCGGGCGAGACCCTGAAGGGGCTGGGGCTGGTGTCGACCTCCCTTCACACTCGCCCCCTAAAGACAGGCCGGGGCGAGGGCTGGCCTAATGCCGCACTCGCCCCCTGAAGAGGGGTCGGGGTGAGTGTCGTCCTCCCGCGGCATCCGCCCCCTAAAACAGGCTAGGGCGAGTGTCAGCCTCCCGCCGCACTTGCCCCCTAAAGAGGGGCCAGGGCGGGTGCCGGCCTCGCGCCGCATGCGGCCCTTGAAACAAATTGGGGCGGGTGTCGACCTCCCGCCGTACCCTCCCCCTGAAGGAGGGGCTGGTTCAAGTGCCGGCATCCAGCCAAACTCGCCCTCTGAAGAGGGGCGGGGGGGGGGGGGGGGGGGGCTCACGCATCACCCGCCCCCTTGAAATAGGTCGGGGCGGGTGCTAGCCTCCCACCACACCTGCCCCCTGAAGGAGGGGTCGGGGCGAGTGTCGGCCTCCCGCAGCACTCGCCCCATGAAGAGGGGCTGGGGCGGGTGCCGGCCTCGCGCCGCACCCGCCCCCTTGAAACAGGCTGGGGCGGGTGCTGGCCTTCCGCCGCACCCGCCCCTTGAAGGAGGGTCCGGGGCGAGTGCCGGCCTCCCGCCGCACTCGCCCCCTGAAGAGGGGCCAGGGGGGTTGCCGGCCTCCCGCCGCCCCCGCCCTCTGAAGGAGGGGCCGGGGCGAGTGCCGGCCTCCTGCCGCACTCGCCCCCTGAAGAGTACACCGAGCACTAGCAAGTTAGGAAAAATTTTCATCCCCTACTACAATATCATATAAATCAACAATAAATTTGACCCCAAGAGTGCAAAACCCCCTAAAAGCTTACAAATGTGTAGCAAGTCTTGCACCTGCCTGGAGACCTCACTCCGCGAATACGGGGTTGTACACTTCCAAATTCTCAAAACGCTCTTATGTGCGATCCTGATAGGCTCATACTGAGTTGACAGTGAGACTACATGTTTAATCACTTCCAGATCACAATGATAACACCAACAGACTATTCGGGGGGGGGGGGGGGGCAATTCTGTCATTTCGCTAAAATTGATGATTCAGGTGACCGAAACGAAGCGACGCCATACGCCAACACGTGTTCCACCCCAGTGCAATTACCATCATATCCTTCTAGAAAACTATAAGTAGGCCCCCAAAGCTTCATTTGAAGACAAACAACTTTTGAGGCTAGAGAGAGCTCTGAGATTTTCCAGTGAGAACGTGAGACTTAGATTGTTCCTCTGCTCGAAATTCGCTTCGTTCACTCTCCAACACAAAAGCATCTGAAGGTCTCCAAGGCACGTCATCTTAGTTCACAAAAGCGCTCTCATCAAAGCTCCAACTCAATTGAGGCACTTCCATCGAGGCTCCGAGGTATCAACAATTTTTCCCACCAGAGCGTTCCCACCTAGGCTCTAAGGATTTAGTTTTTCTACCACAATTTTCATACTCTGTACTTGTATCGGAGAGGAGATATGTTACCCTCCGATGAATTATCTTAACTCTTGTAAACTCTAACGAAATAGTTGATTTTGGCTCATCACAGATCCGACCGCGTGCACTTTCACCATTTTCATGTTTTTCACGTCAAAAAATGTCTTTTGTCTTTTATTGTTGTTTCATTTACTGCTTGCACGTCTGGTCCAATTCTGAGTTAAAGCAGTCTTATTCTTTGTACTGAGAAAAGACCGGGCGACCCGCAACAATAACAAATATATATCTTTACTATATATTACGAAATATTTTCATGACATACCATGTAACTTTGGCATACCCTCCAATCAATCTGAACCGTCCGATCTGATTAGATCATAATATCTCAGCCGTTCGATCACTTACATACAACTTAATCAATCATGACCATGTGTTTTGATTTTTATAGGGCTCCTACAACTAGGATAGTAAGGGGTCCGAAACCTATAATTTTAACAGGTTTACCGTTCTACAATGAAAAATTATTATTTTTTCCTTAAGAGTCTGAAAAAAATCAAATCAGCCAGAACAAAATCATAATCCGCGCTGCGTAACATTCAAACTATAGCACGCTATCTGCTCTTAATTGACCACCGGCTCTTTTAATTGTTCGCCTACTCTTTGAAAACATTCAAATAACTGTTCTCTTAAAACTCAATTAGCCTATACACCCACGATGTGAGACAAAAAACAACTTCCTCTTAACCTTTTTTTAATTTATAACAAAAGTTAAAAAAAACATTTGTATAACTAAAAAATACCAATGAGTGGCCAAGAATACTCAAGTCTTTATCCCACTACCAAATGCTCGAGTGGTCAACATCTTTGTTATGTTAGAAGGTTCTTGGGTTCGATCCCTAGCGCCCTCACTTTTTAAACTAGCCCATGCCATTCCCAAGCTCATATGAAAAATGGTGAGGATTGCGTTAGGTAGACGACCGGCGTAAAATTTAGTCACCCTTATGAATAAGAATGATTTGAGAAAAATAAAAAAATAATAAAAATTTCTAAATAAGCGAGCGATGCCCGCCAAGCCGTCCCTTGGTGAGAGACCTGAATTTGGAAAATGACCATTGGCTCTAGCGTGGAGGTCCCACCTCACACTCGGAAGACCTTTGAGATCTCCCCCTACCTAGCCAATGCTGAGCTAGGTGCCTTGGAGGATGAAGGAAGAAGATGAAGATTGGTGAAAACGGATCCCTCTCCAAGGCACCCCAAGAGTCTATTTATAAATTTTTGTGGATGACCTGCCAATAGCGCAATCCTGCTGCTCTAAAATTATTGAAATACCCCGGGGATGGTCTGCCAACAACCAAACTCCGCTGTTATGAACAGCCATTTGCAGCCCACCAGGGGCAAAATAGCAGACCCTCAAGTCGGGCGAGACCCTGAAGGGGCTGGGGCTGGTCCCGACCTCCCTTCACACTCGACCCCTAAAGATAGGCCGGGGCGAGGGCTGGCCTAACGCCGCACTCGCCCCCTGAAGAGGGGTCGGGGTGAGTGTCGGCCTCCCGCGGCATCCGCCTCCTAAAACAGGCCAGGGCGAGTGTCAGCCTCCCTGATAGTTTTACTTTCAAGACAACCTAAATACCTAGAGGGGGGGGGGTGAATAGGTTCTTATTGCTTGTTTATACTTCTAGGCAGAATTCAATTGCAGAAATAAAACATCCAGCACAGCAATCACAAAAATTGAAATATCACAGATTGTACAATGTTTTATAGTGGTTCCCCAAGGTTTGGGTACATCCACTTTCCCCCTCCACCTATCTAGCAGTATGCTAGATTCGGCCAAACTTCCACTATTCTCAGATCCGCAGATCCTACAGCTCAGAACCTGGATAGGTTCCTACAACTCAGGCTCAACAGCCCTACCTCAGCCTTGTCTCAAGGCCTACCACTAAGAGAAGAACCTTCTCCTACACTCAGGCAAATAGCCCTACCACTCAGAGATCACCTCTCCTACACTCAGCCTTTATAACACAGGCTTACAACTCAGATCTGTGTAAACAGATCCTACAGAAATTTAGAAAAGATATTTTAATGTCTTGCCTTTGTTGAAAGAGAAGAGGACAAGACACTTCTTGATCAACTGATGAAATCAACTGAAACTGAGCTTTCTTCAAAGCTTCTTGAATCTGAACTTAGCTGAGTTGATTTCTAAACAGCTTCTTGAGAAACCACTGATGGCTTCCTTCTTCTTCTTCAAGATGACTGGATCCCTCTCTATCCAACACCTTTTCTGATACTTCAGACTTCTTCTTCTTAGATCTTCTGATGAAGATCTTCTTTAGAGCTTAGCACTTTCTTGAATTGAAACTTCAATAGGATCGTAATCCATTTTTTTTCTTCTTCTTAGATCTTCTTCTCTCTGTATATATTTTCTTCTGAATATGTCTATTTATAGACTTTCTTCATGGTAACCGGCTGACCCGGTTTCTAACTGTTTTCTAACAGGTCTGACAGCTTCAGTTAAACGGTGGCAACCCACAGCTGTCAAGTCTTCAAACAGTTCCTGTACCTTAGCCATGGACAGCAAAATGTCGAGACAGTCTGTCAGAAAGTGTCGAGACCAATCTGTCTATCTGTGTCGACACAAGTGACTTTGGTGTCGACACAGTCTTTGATGATGTCGACTAAGTTGCCTTTAAGTCGACACAGCTTCTTTAGAAAATAACTTGGTCTTGACTCTGCAGTGTGTCGACAAAAGTCCTGTGTGTCGACACAGTTGTTGTAGATTCAGAGCTCAGTATGTGTCGACTCAGCCTTCAGGTGTCGACACAGCAATCTTCAATCCTGCCAAAATGTGTCGACTCAGTCTTCTGGAGTCGACACAAGCATAGTCGACTTCTGCCAATATGTGTCGACTCAATCTCAAGGTGTCGACACATCCTCCCTGTGTCGACACAGTTGAGGTCGACTATCTTCTTCTGTGAGTCGACTATCTTTCTCTGGTCGACTATCTTTTACTAGTCGGCTATCTTCCACTAGTCGACTATCTTTCTCTGGTCGACTATCTTTCACTAGTCGACTATCTTTCACTAGTCGACTAACTTTCTCTAGGTGTCGACTATCTTTCACTGTGTCGACACTGCTTCCCAGTGCTGAGGTCGACGATTTTCTTTATGTGTCGACACTACTTCCCAGTGTCGACATAAATGTGGTCGACTATCTTTCTTTGTGTCTACACCGATATTCTGAAGTGTCGACACAAATATTCTGAAGTGTCGACACAATTTCTTCAGGTGTTGACACGTGGACTTAGAATATTTTTCTGCATTCTTTAATACTTCTTCACCTGCACATGTCAACTCAAAACAACATCAAATACACCTTGATGTATATCATTGAGCTAAGTTGGGCTTCTTCAAATCAGGTACACATTTTCCAATGCACCCAACAATCTCCCCCTATTTGGAGAAGTCATAACCCTTATAGCCAATGATATACACCATTTATAAAAAGTATAAACTGATGATATATGACATAACAGGAATACTTAATATAAACAAAATAAAAACAATCCATCACAGAATGAACATTATATGATACCAAACAACATTTTGTTTATAACTTGATAATGTTTGAATACAGAGTTTTACATTTAATGATCAAAACATAACAAAACACTTTGAAAGAACAAAAAATTAAGACTGATCAGGCTCTCTTATGACAATCCCTTTACCAGATTGGATTTGAGCCTTCACAGGAGCTTCAGAATCTTCAGCTGGTTTCTTGCCTTTTAGCTCAGCTTTCTTTAGAGCTTCTTCCTTGAGCCTTTGCCTTTCAAAATAATGAAAGGGCTTTGGAAAGTACTTGCTCGGCTCCTGAGCATCTGGTGGCAGCCTACCCAGCTTGGCTTTTCTTCTAAACTGTACTATTGCCTCTTGCCTGGCTTCATACTTCTGCCATTCCATCTCATTGAACCACTTGCCTCTTTCATGTACTTGGTCTTTGACAGCCTTCCATGCAGTGAGTATAATGTTTCTGGAAGTAGGACTCCACTGCTCAAAGTCTGGCTTAAGTAGAGCCTGCTCTCTAAATCTTTTCTTAGATAGTAGAGCATCTTGCTGTTCTTTCAAAGTAGCCTCTGGCTTATCTACTTTCCCAATAACAACCCTGTTGACCTCCTTTGGAGGACTATACATTCCTTGAACTTGCTGATCAATCATATCAAAATCTGGAGGAGGGTAAATGACTTGGGCAACCTCAGGTTGATTGCCTTCAAGTAGACCTGTTTGTATTCCTGACTCAGCCACCATAGCATCATCACACAAAGGTGGATATCCCAATGTGGCTCGAATACTATTGGTCACCCATTTGGTGTGCTCTGAGCCTGCATGAACTAACAACCTCTCCCCCTTTATGGCTTCTCTAGTAATATGATCTCTTAGATCTTCCTTCTGAAATCTGATTTGTCCATCCAGATAATTCACACCCTCTTTAAAAAATGGTTTTAACTTTAGAAGCTTGTCAGATATGTCCTTTTGAGAGGTAGTGATAGCAGTTTTAACAGAATCAATAGCAGCTTGAAATTTCTTATCAAATTCTTTCATTTCCTTTGCTCTAGCTACAGGCAGGCCTGGAATAGTCTTTTTCAATTCATCAATGATCTCTTGATGAGATTCAGTTAAATTGTCATTCATCCTTATCTGATTTTCCAAAACATAGCTTTGCTTTAAAACAATATCATCCACTTTAGGGATGATGGACTGCTGTTGTTTTGCCAAATATACCACAACATTACCTCCCTTAAGGAAGCAATCTGTCATCTCCTTCTTATGCATATTGACTTCAAATCGAATAGACTTTATATCCTGAGCCAAGTCAAATTGCAGGGACTTGTTGTTCTCATCAACATATTTTTCAATAGCCACTCTGTGTTCATCCAATTTCACTTGTAAATCGACCATAAACTTGTTATAATCAAATTCAGAAGGAGTGTGATGTGATGTAGGCTGTAGAGCCTGCTTATAGCTCTTGCTCCTTCTCTTGAAGACCATAAGTTTTCTCTTCTTAGCCATCCTGGCTTCTTCATTCTCAGAATCAGAAGTACTATCAATTTGAACTCTCTCTTTGGGAGGAGGAGGAACATCTGCTTCAGTGCCATATTGTTCAGCCTCAACATGCACAGGCTCCCCCTCAATTGCTTGCTCCACTTCCATTCTATCAGTAACTATTTCATCATTTGGAAATAACTCATCTAGAGTATATTCCTTCTGGGCTGGAACATCTGCAGTATTCAAATCTTGAGATAAATCAATTTGAGTTTCCTCTTGCACTTGCTCAGACAGCTTCTCCCCCTGTACTTGTTCAGTATTGGTGATGTCTTGGGCAGGTGAGGACACTTGCTTCCCCTGGACCTGTGCAGAAATAGAAATATTAGAAACGTCTTTTGTAGGAAAATACACCAGCTCCCCCTGCACCTGTACCTGATCATGAGTAGATACAGCCTGTGTAGGTGAATAAACTTGCTGAGCTGGTATTCTTACTTCTTCTCCTTGAATTGCAGGTACAGTGGCATCCTGAACTTGTGTAGAAGCAGGCTGATCTTCAACCTCTTGTCTTACTTGCTCTTCTTGTGGGTGCTCAGTACTGGTAGCATGACCTGGGGATTTCTCAGGTGAATCCTGCCTTTCCACTTTAGGCATCTCTTTTGTCAGCACCCTATCCCATCTGGAAAATAATCTCATGTCCATCCTGTAACACCCCTATCCGTCACATGGCATATAGCAGTAGGTCCGGCCGGGGCCCGACGCCATATACCGCAGACAGACCGTGGAGTTACGCATCGCATTATCATACTCACAATTTGAAAGACAACGTCCTACGCAACACCTAGCGGAAGCATTTTAGGTTATTAAAAAGAACCCAACATTAAGCATGAATGTCCACTAATAACAAAACCCATAGGAATGAAACGACTAAAAGTACACAAAACAGTCCTCGGCCTTAAGGCCTTACAAACATTGTTCTCTTAACCAAAAAGTGTCTTTCATACATCGGCGCGCAGGCCGGCCATACATGAATATGAAAAACAAAACTAACTCTTCAGCCTTCATGGGCTAGCGCTGCAACTTGGGCTTTAACCCGCTATTTACCTCTCGGCTCCGCAGCACCTGCAAGCAACAATCCACCGCACGGTGGTAAACAAAGGCAACGGTCAGCTATGCTGACCAAATTATAACGATTCCGCCCCCACACCGGGGCGGCAAAGCTTCTTCCCTGCACTTGTTAGCAAAACAAGCAACACAGCAACAAAAGCATCTCATCATGGGTGCACGCTCTCACGGCCGTACACCCCGTGCTCTCAGGGCACTTATTCGGCGAAGCCAGTCCGAACCCTGTCCGGTCCTCGACTCCACCACCACCCCCAGGATGGCAATCTTTGTGAGCATTTAGTCTTTTCAGCCGCAGCCTAGACTCGATCTCCAAACCCCGGTAAGTCCCACGTACAACTTTAGGTCGCTTTAACCGAGCAGATGGAGCGGGTAGAGGGCTACTAGTCCGTTGCTCACTCCGCCACTGCCATTTGGCCCTTTGGCGCGGACTAAGCTTTCCCCAGTCCCAAATAACGATCAAACACGGTACTTAGCCCCGCTAAGTACCCGGTTGGCTCCCAGGCCACCGATATGACAGAACTACATTTCCGTCCAAAATTTCCGGGTGCACCTCGGGTTTCATCCCCAAGGATCCCTGCTGCAATCAAACATGATACATAGCCCCGCTATGTTCCCGACTGGCACCCAGGCCACCGAGATGGCGGAACTTCGTTTCCGCCCAGATTTCCGGGTGCACCTCGGGGTTAATCCCCAAGATTCCCTGATGCATTCTACCGCATAGCAACCCGAAAGCAATCAAAACGCTCGGAGTCTTCTCCGGCTAAAATATGCACATCATAACATCACCGATCCGGAAAACACATCCGGATAGGCTTCACACAGCATGCCTATGTCCGTACTACGATTCCGGACTCTAACAAGGGGGACTACACATATCTACCCCAAGGAATACCACGATCTCGCCGCACACTCGCGGGAGAGGGGTTTTCCCATGCAAAGGAAGAAGAGCTTCACATGCTCAAGAAGAGAATCGTTACCCTCGTAGATTTTCGCGCGCCCGCCATGAAGAAGTAGACGGTTGAAAAGCTTCGCCTCGCTCTTGCCGTCGAGGATCCGGTCTCGGATCGTGATTCGGTGCTCCGGTGCTCCGCCGGCGGCCGGATCTCCTCTTCTCCTTCCTTGCTCTCCCTTCTCTCTAAACTTTTAGAAAGAGAGTCTAGGGTTTGAAATGAGGGTTTAGAACCCTTCAACCCTAAATTAAAGGTTTGGGCGGACTATCCTAGGCCGTTAGATGAGATTTGATGGAAAATCGGACGGCCACGGAGTCATTTTACGGATTCAGCACCCGTCCGCACGACCAGTGGCGCACGGTCAGTGGTCGTGCGCCCTATGTCAGTGATCGTGCGTTTTCGTTAAACAGGGATTTGACATTATAATTTCTTTATGCACGACCAATGGCGCACGGTCAGTGGTCGTGCGCCCTGTGGTCAGTGATCGTGCGCTAAGGGAAAAACTGCACAGTTCAACGCCCTTCCGCCGACGGTTACTCTACCGCGAGGCGTTAACTCCCACCGACTCCAGGACTGAACATGGGGTGTTACAACTCTCCCCCCCTTAAAAGAATTTCGTCCCGAAATTACGAATAGCAAGTAAACAACTTAAACTTAAACGGTACCTGAGTTGAAGAGTTCGGGGTACTCCTCGAGCATGGTTTGCTCTCGTTCCCACGATAGCTCCTCACGACCGCAACTGTCCCAACGGACTTTCACCATCCTGATTTCTTTGTTCCGAAGCCGCTTGACCTCGAAATCTTTGATAGAAATGGGCTTGACTTTGGTCGTCAACCCTTCCTCAACCGGTACTTGATCAACCGCTAACACTTGCGACGGCTCTTGCACCGCCTTCCGCAATACTGAGATGTGGAATACGTCATGCAAACAACTCAGTTCCACAGATAATCTCAACCGGTAGGCCGCTTCTCCGATCCGTTCTAGAATCTCGAATGGCCCAAGGTATCTCGGACTCAACTTTTTCAAGCGTCGAACCCGTGACACCCCCTTGAACGGTTTGATCTTCAGGTATACCCATTCGCCAACATTGAACTCCACGTTCCTATGTTTGGCATTAAAATACTTAGCCTGTCTGTCCTGAGCTACGAGCAAGCGCTCTCGTATCGTTTGCACCAAAGAAGTCGCATCTTCGATCTCCTGACGATTGTAAAGTTTCGACTCACCCGTCTCCAACCATGACAACGGCGTGCGACACTTTCTCCCATAAAGAGCTTCGAACGGTGCCATCTGGATACTTGCTTGGTAACTGTTATTGTACGCAAACTCGACCGAGTATATGCGATCCTCCCACCGTTTTCCGAAGTCCAACGCACACATGCGAAGCATGTCTTCCAATGTCCTGTTGACTCGCTCGGTCTGGCCATCCGTCTGCGGATGAAACGCCGTACTAAACTTCAGTTTCGAGCCCAACATCTGATGTACTAGCCTCCAGTCATTGGACGTGAAGCGTCCACCGCGATCACTCACAATGCTGCGGGGCACTCCGCCTTCACCAAGGCGCACGTTTGACATTTGGCCACATACAACGCCACATCTTTCTTAAGCCCCGGCCACCAAAACAACTTTTTAAGATTACGATACATCTTCGTGCTCCCTGGGTGGATTGAGTACTTGGTATGATGCGCCTCGTACATCAACTCCGCCCGGAGGTTGCCCCCTCTTGGGACGCACAAACGATGATCCTTCCTTAATAACCCATCTTCTACCGAGAACTGGGAATTTGACCCATCCAGAGTGGCCTCCAAAAGCTCCTTCATGGAGTCATCCAACTCCAACGCCTGCCGAACCCGGTCAGCCAGGTCGTACTGCACCTCTGTCCAATTTAACATTGCCTTGGCGCTCGTCTGCCTGTCAACGCAACCGATCTCAAGCTCCTCCAACTCCCGTACTAGCCGCGCATCATGCACCGACAACCAGCTAGCACGCGCGGGAGTTCTGCGACTCAACGCATCTGCCACCGCATTGCCCTTCCCCGGCACATAATGAATTTTGAAGGTGTAGTCCCCCAGGAACTCCATCCACCTCCTTTGCCGCATATTCAAGTCCTTCTGATCCAGCAAGTACTTCAAGCTCTTGTGGTCGGTGTAGATATCAACTTTCACACCGTAAAGGTAGTGTCTCCACAGCTTCAGTGCATGTATCACGGCCGCTAACTCCAAGTCATGGACCGGATAATTCCTCTCGCGTACCTTCAGCTGCCGCGAGCCGTAGGCAATCACACTCCCATGCTGTAGTAGTACACATCCCAAGCCACTCCCCGAAGCATCACTGTAGATTTCGAATCCCTCGGTCCCGCTTGGCGAACATAAGATTGGCGCCGTGGTCAACTGACTCTTTAACTCCTCAAAAGCTTGTGCGCACTTCGGCGACCACACAAACCTTTGATCCTTTCTTGTCAACGATGTGAGAGGTAACGCTATCCGCGAGAAGTTCTCTACGAAGCGCCTGTAGTAGCCGGCAAGTCCTAGGAAACTTCGGACTTCCGCTACCGAGGAAAGAACAGGCCACTCCCGTATCGCCACTATCTTCGCCGGATCTACCGCAATCCCTGCTCCACTAATGATGTGGCCAAGGAAAGCCACCGAGGATAACCAGAACTCGCATTTGGAGAACTTAGCATAGAGCTGGTCCCTCCTCAGTGTTTCCAATACCATGTGCAGATGTTTGTAGTGATCATCTTCGCACTGAGAGTATACCAGGATGTCGTCGATAAACACGATCACAAACTGATCCAAGTACTCTCTGAATGTTCTGTTCATCAGATCCATAAATACGGACGGCGCATTCGTCAGTCCAAACGGCATAACCGTGGGCTCGTAATGCCCATAACGCGTGCAGAACGCCGCTTTAGGGATATCACTCTCCCTGATCTTCAACTGGTAGTACCCAGACTTCAGATCCAACTTCGAATAAACTGTAGACCCCACTAGCTGGTCAAACAGATCGTCGATCCTCGGAATCGGGTATTTGATCTCTTTTAACGACTTGCTCAGTTCTTCATAAACGATTTAGAGCCGCAAACTCCCGTCCTTCTTCTACACGAAGAGGGCCGGTGTGCTCCAAGACGACAAACCTGGACGCACAAAACCTTGATTCGTACGCTCTTCAAATAGAACTTTCAGTTCTGCCAACTCATTAGGCGTTAGCCTATGAGGAGAGCATGACCCAGATTTGGCACCTGGCGCCAGCTCACTCACGACAACGATTGCTCGCTACGGAGGGACTCCAGGGAAACACATCAGGAATATACCCGTGATACTACCCAATGTAGGCTCAGGCTTCAAAGCCTCCCATGATGGCAGTAACGACGTTTGCACGTCGAATCCCTGACCCATAGACCGTAACTTTGCAACACAGAATCTCTTTTCGCGCGCATTGAACATCCGTAACGCCACTACGCATCCAATTTGTCCTTTGCCATCGAAGAAGGTACTTCAATACATGATATAAATCCCTTGGACAAAAGGTGCGCGAATCTCCCGTATCGAACAATGCTCTCGCCGGATTGCCAATAATCCAAACAAAGCCTAGAACCTCCAGTCCTAAGCTAACACGCAAAAGGTAACAGGTATAAAAAGCTAACCTGCTATCAATAAAACCATACCTGCCTTCCCGATGATCGGCCACATGGCCTCCTGCTGGCCAAGGCCGCCCATTCTCAGCTGGGCCAGAGTAAACAGCGGTGCGGCGGACGCCACCGCCTTTCCCTTCTCCTCAGATAATACCCCAGACTTCTTTTTGGACATTGGGCGTCCACTCCAACAATCGCGGGCATAGTGCCCCGGCTTTCCACAAACAAAGCATACATCCGGGGTTGGAATTGTAGTCGCTCCGGATGTGCTAGAGGAAGGGACTAGACCCGACCTCCTAGCCTTCTTGTACCACCTACGGTACCCAGATTTTGAGGTTGTCAACTTCACCACCGAATCTTTTGCCACAGGATCTCCGACTGTTCCTGCCAAAACTTTCCTTGCCTTCTGAGCACTCTCCCAACACTCTCTGGCGAGGTGCCCTTTCTTGCCACAAGAATAACATTTGACGGTAGTTTGGGTAGTAGATGGCCCAGCCTCTTCCCTCGTCATCTTTCGATACGCAGTCCTTATAGGATCTGTAAGGTTTGGTACCCTATCCACCGGTACTCGGTGGGTTTCCCCCAACTCCACTTCCAAAGCTCTGGCCGATTCCACCAAAGCTCGGAATCCCAATAGCTTTGGTCCTAGCAGTAGGATACGCAACTCGCTGCGCAGACCGTTATAAAATCTATCCACTATAGATTGCTCGCTTTCCCATTCAAAGCCTGGATAGCGCCTTACCATAAGGAACGTCTGCAAATATGCGTCCACTGAATGCGCTCCCTGCGCCACAGTTAGGCTCCTCTGCTGCTCTACATGACCCCCAAATGCCCTTTGCTCCAACATACCACCCGATGTTGGGGCCACCTCAGGGACAAATGGTTGCACATTACTCCCATGATGTGCGTTGGTCACAGCGAACACCGCTTCAACCACCCTTCTTATGGTTTCCAAAGACGTAGGGGTCTCCGGCACGTCGCTGGGTGCAGTACTTTTCCCAGAAAGTGTGCATTCAGACTGCCACGCGCCACACTCGTACACCTACAATCGTACAGAACACCAATAAGGGACCGAACAAAATTGCAAAAAGCAATTATAGGAACACGCAGGTTCCCCAAACATGTGTATTTTCATTCCTAAGTGGACATTCATGGGTTCTTTTCATGTTATAACGATGACGCACATACATGTGCTCACCACCCCTTAAAGTGAATTCGTCCACGAATTCATTTAAGCTTGACCGAAACCGTTAGTCTGATACCAATTTGTAACACCCCTATCCGTCACATGGCATATAGCAGTAGGTCCGGCCGGGGCCCGACGCCATATACCGCAGACAGACCGTGGAGTTACGCATCGCATTATCATACTCACAATTTGAAAGACAACGTCCTACGCAACACCTAGCGGAAGCATTTTAGGTTATTAAAAAGAACCCAACATTAAGCATGAATGTCCACTAATAACAAAACCCATAGGAATGAAACGACTAAAAGTACACAAAACAGTCCTCGGCCTTAAGGCCTTACAAACATTGTTCTCTTAACCAAAAAGTGTCTTTCATACATCGGCGCGCAGGCCGGCCATACATGAATATGAAAAACAAAACTAACTCTTCAGCCTTCATGGGCTAGCGCTGCAACTTGGGCTTTAGCCCGCTATTTACCTCTCGGCTCCGCAGCACCTGCAAGCAACAATCCACCGCACGGTGGTAAACAAAGGCAACGGTCAGCTATGCTGACCAAATTATAACGATTCCGCCCCCACACCGGGGCGGCAAAGCTTCTTCCCTGCACTTGTTAGCAAAACAAGCAACACAGCAACAAAAGCATCTCATCATGGGTGCACGCTCTCACGGCCGTACACCCCGTGCTCTCAGGGCACTTATTCGGCGAAGCCAGTCCGAACCCTGTCCGGTCCTCGACTCCACCACCACCCCCAGGATGGCAATCTTTGTGAGCATTTAGTCTTTTCAGCCGCAGCCTAGACTCGATCTCCAAACCCCGGTAAGTCCCACGTACAACTTTAGGTCGCTTTAACCGAGCAGATGGAGCGGGTAGAGGGCTACTAGTCCGTTGCTCACTCCGCCACTGCCATTTGGCCCTTTGGCGCGGACTAAGCTTTCCCCAGTCCCAAATAACGATCAAACACGGTACTTAGCCCCGCTAAGTACCCGGTTGGCTCCCAGGCCACCGATATGACAGAACTACATTTCCGTCCAAAATTTCCGGGTGCACCTCGGGTTTCATCCCCAAGGATCCCTGCTGCAATCAAACATGATACATAGCCCCGCTATGTTCCCGACTGGCACCCAGGCCACCGAGATGGCGGAACTTCGTTTCCGCCCAGATTTCCGGGTGCACCTCGGGGTTAATCCCCAAGATTCCCTGATGCATTCTACCGCATAGCAACCCGAAAGCAATCAAAACGCTCGGAGTCTTCTCCGGCTAAAATATGCACATCATAACATCACCGATCCGGAAAACACATCCGGATAGGCTTCACACAGCATGCCTATGTCCGTACTACGATTCCGGACTCTAACAAGGGGGACTACACATATCTACCCCAAGGAATACCACGATCTCGCCGCACACTCGCGGGAGAGGGGTTTTCCCATGCAAAGGAAGAAGAGCTTCACATGCTCAAGAAGAGAATCGTTACCCTCGTAGATTTTCGCGCGCCCGCCATGAAGAAGTAGACGGTTGAAAAGCTTCGCCTCGCTCTTGCCGTCGAGGATCCGGTCTCGGATCGTGATTCGGTGCTCCGGTGCTCCGCCGGCGGCCGGATCTCCTCTTCTCCTTCCTTGCTCTCCCTTCTCTCTAAACTTTTAGAAAGAGAGTCTAGGGTTTGAAATGAGGGTTTAGAACCCTTCAACCCTAAATTAAAGGTTTGGGCGGACCATCCTAGGCCGTTAGATGAGATTTGATGGAAAATCGGACGGCCACGGAGTCATTTTACGGATTCAGCACCCGTCCGCACGACCAGTGGCGCACGGTCAGTGGTCGTGCGCCCTATGTCAGTGATCGTGCGTTTTCGTTAAACAGGGATTTGACATTATAATTTCTTTATGCACGACCAGTGGCGCACGGTCAGTGGTCGTGCGCCCTGTGGTCAGTGATCGTGCGCTAAGGGAAAAACTGCACAGTTCAACGCCCTTCCGCCGACGGTTACTCTACCGCGAGGCGTTAACTCCCACCGACTCCAGGACTGAACATGGGGTGTTACACATCCTTCTCATGTGATTAATTTTTGTTCCAGGTAGTTGTTGCATAACATCAGGAATCTCCTTAGTTAGGTATATACTCATTATTCTAGCCAGATTTGGCTTCTTGATTCCTTCCTTAATCTTTTCAAAGATTACAGTGGACCAATCTGTTGGAATTGTAAACACAATTCTAATCATGAGGCTGAACATATAGGCGGAAATCCTATCATGTCCACCTGGCTTGCACAGAATTACTTTGTCAACCACCTCAGACAGAAACTTGCCCTGTTGATTCATTCCTTTCCTGTTGAAAGCAGCTCCAATTTTCATGGTGGAATCCAATCCACACCATTGAAGAGCCTCCCTTGATTTAGAAGCAGAGACGTCCTCTTCATTCTCAATTATAGGTAATTGAAGAATTGTTCTTAACTTACTTGGAGTAATTTCCACTGTTGACCCATGAACTGTGAATTTTATCTCGTGACTTTCAGAATCTACAGATGCAGAAGTAAAGAACTCATGCACCTCCTTCTTCCATATCTTAGATGGTTCGGAGACCAGAAATTCTAATCCCGAGTCGGAGAGGAGAGAGATAACCCCGTGAACATCTGGTGGGGCAGCAGCAAAGGCCTGGCGCACCAACTCATATCCTTCATTTATAATATCTTCAATCTTTGGCGCCATAGATCAGTCGAGAAAGCTTGAAAGATGAGAGAAAGAGAGAAAGAGGGAGAATGTCGACACAGGGTTTCAGTCTCGAAAATCTTGTAAGCGTGTCGACAGAATGAGTTTTTTTGACCTATTTATACCTTCTGTTTAAAGAAGATCAAAAGTCGCCAAAAACAGACTATAAGTGTCGACACAGATGGAATGTGTCGACACAAGCTTCTATTGTCTCGACTTCAAGTCCGTCTATTATGTGTCGACACCAATTTGCGGATATGTCGACACCAGAGATATATAGTAGAGCATCAGAAATTCTGTGTCGACTCTTAGTATAAGTGTCGACACAAAATCTGTAAGTGTCGACACCACTATCCTGGTGAAGTCGACACTATATTCCTGGATAAGTCGACAATAAGATTCTTAAGTGTCGACACATATTTTCTGTGTCGACACAATATCTCTGACTTGTCGACATTACTACCCTGAGTCGACACATTATTACTTGATAGTTTTACTTGATAGTTTTACTTTCAAGACAACCTAAACACCTAGAGGGGGGTGAATAGGTTCTTATTGTTTGTTTATACTTCTAGGCAGAATTCAATTGCAGAAATAAAACATTCAGCACAGCAATCACAGAAATTGAAACATCACAGATTGCACGATGTTTTATAGTGGTTCCCCAAGGTTTGGGTACATCCACTTTCCCCCTCCACCTATCTAGCAGTATGCTAGATTCGGCCAAACTTCCACTATTCTCAGATCCGCAGATCCTACAGCTCAGAACCTGGATAGGTTCCTACAACTCAGGCTCAACAGCCCTACCTCAGCCTTGCCTCAAGGCCTGCCACTCAGAGAAGAACCTTCTCCTACACTCAGGCAAATAGCCCTACCACTCAGAGATCACCTCTCCTACACTCAGCCTTTATAACACAGGCTTACAACTCAGATCTGTGTAAACAGATCCTACAAAAATTTAGAAAAGATATTTTAATGTCTTGCCTTTGTTGAGAGAGAAGAGGACAAGACACTTCTTGATCAGCTGATGAAATCAACTGAAACTGAGCTTTCTTCAAAGCTTCTTGAATCTGAACTTAGTTGAGTTGATTTCCAAACAGCTTCTTGAGAAACCACTGATGACTTCCTTCTTCTTCTTCAAGATGACTGGATCCCTCTCTATCCAACACCTTTTCTGATACTTCAGACTTCTTCTTCTTAGATCTTCTGATGAAGATCTTCTTTAGAGCTTAGCACTTTCTTGAATTGAAACTTCAATAGGATCGTAATCCCTTTTTTTTTCTTCTTAGATCTTCTTCTCTCTGTATATATTTTCTTCTGAATATGTCTATTTATAGACTTTCTTCATGGTAACCGGCTGACCCGGTTTCTAACTGTTTTCTGACAGGTCTGACAGCTTCAGTTAAACGGTGGCAACCCACAGCTGTCAAGTCTTCAAACAGTTCCTGTACCTTAGCCTTGGACAGCAAAATGTCGAGACAGTCTGTCAGAAAGTGTCGAGACCAATCTGTCTATCTGTGTCGACACAAGTGACTTTGGTGTCGACACAGTCTTTGATGATGTCGACTAAGTTGCCTTTAAGTCGACACAGCTTCTTTAGAAAATAACTTGGTCTTGACTCTGCAGTGTGTCGACAAAAGTCCTGTGTGTCGACACAGTTGTTGTAGATTCAGAGCTCAGTATGTGTAGACTCAGCCTTCAGGTGTCGACACAGCAATCTTCAATCCTGCCAAAATGTGTCGACTCAGTCTTCTAGAGTCGACACAAGCATAGTTGACTTCTGCCAATATGTGTCGACTCAATCTCAAGGTGTCGACACATCCTCCCTGTGTCGACACAGTTGAGGTCGACTATCTTCTTCTGTGAGTCGACTATCTTTCTCTGGTCGACTATCTTTTACTAGTCGACTATCTTCCACTAGTCGACTATCTTTCTCTGGTCGACTATCTTTCACTAGTCGACTATCTTTCACTGGTCGACTAACTTTCTCTGGGTGTCGACTATCTTTCACTGTGTCGACACTGCTTCCCAGTGCTGAGGTCGACGATTTTCTTTATGTGTCGACACTGCTTCCCAGTGTCGACATAAATGTGGTCGATTATCTTTCTCTGTGTCTACACCGATATTCTGAAGTGTCGACACAAATATTCTGAAGTGTCGACACAATTTCTTCAGGTGTCGACACGTGAACTTAGAATATTTTTCTGCATTCTTTAATACTTCTTCACCTGCACATGTCAATACAAAACAACATCAAATACACCTTGATGTATATCATTGAGCTAAGTTGGGCTTCTTCAAATCATGTACACATTTTCCAATGTACCAAACACTCCCGCCGCACTCGCCCCTAAAGAGGGGCCAGGGCGGGTGTCGGCCTCGCGCCGCATGCAGCCGTTGAAACAAACCGGGGCGGGTGCCGACCTCCCGCCGCACCCTCCCCTGAAGGAGGGGCTGGTTCTAGTGCCGGCCTCCATCCACAATCGCCCTCTGAAGAGGGGTAGGGGGGTGGGGGGGGGGGGGGGGGCGGCCTCACGCATCACCCGCCCCCTTGAAATAGGTCGGGGCGGGTGCTAGCCTCCCACCACACCCGCCCCCTGAAGGAGGGGCCGGGGCGAGTGTCGGCCTCCCGCAGGACTCGCCCCATGAAGAGGGGCTGGGGCGGGTGCCGGCCTCGCGCCGCACCCGCCCCCTTGAAACAGGCCGGGGCGGGTGCCGACCTTCCGCCGCACCCGCCCCCTGAAGGAGGGTCCGGGGCGAGTGCCGGCCTCCCGCCGCACTCGCCCCCTGAAGAGGGGCCAGGGGGGTTGCAGACCTCCCGCCGGCCCCGCCCTCTGAAGGAGGGGCCGGGGCGAGTGCCGGCCTCCCGCCGCACTCGCCCCCTGAAGAGTACACAAAGCACTAGCAAGTTAGGAAAATTTTCCATCCCCTACTACAATATCATATAAATCAACAATAAATTTGACCCCAAGAGTGCAAAACCCCCTAAAAGCTTACAAATGTGTAGCAAGTCTTGCACCTGCCTGGAGACCTCACTCCGCGAATACGGGATTGTACACTTCCAAATTCTCAAAACGCTCTTATGTGCGATCCTGATAGGCTCATACTGCGTTGACAGTGAGACTACATGTTTAATCACTTCCAGATCACAATGATAACACCAATAGACTATTCGGGGGGGCAATTCTGTCATTTTGCTAAAATTGATGATTCAGGTGACCGAAACGAAGCGACGCCATACGCCAACACGTGTTCCACCCCAGTGCAATTACCATCATATCCTTCTAGAAAACTATAAGTAGGCCCCCAGAGCTTCATTTGAAGACAAACAACTTTAGAGGCTAGAGAGAGCTCTGAGATTTTCCAGCGAGAACGTGAGACTTAGATTGTTCCTCTGCTCGAAATTCGCTTCGTTCACTCTCCAACACGAAAGCATCTGAAGGTCTCCAAGGCACGTCATCTTAGTTCACAAAAGCGCTCTCATCAAAGCTCCAACTCAATTGGAGCACTTCCATCGAGGCTCCGAGGTATCAACAATTTTTCCCACCAGAGCGTTCCCACCTAGGCTCTAAGGATTTAGTTTTTCTACCACAATTTTCATACTCTGTACTTGTATCGGAGAGGAGATATGTTACCCTCCGATGAATTATCTTAACTTTTGTAAACTCCAACGAAATAGTTGATTTTGGCTCATCACAGATCCGACCGCGTGCACTTTCACCATTTTCATGTTTTTCACGTCAAAAAATGCCTTTTGTCTTTTATTGTTGTTTTCATTTACTGCTTGCACGTCTGGTCCAATTCTGAGTTAAAGCAGTCTTATTCTTTGTACTGAGAAAAGACCGGGCGACCCGCAACAATAACAAATATATATCTTTACTATATATTACGAAATATTTTCATGACATACCATGTAACTTTGGCATACCCTCCAATCAATTTGAACCGTCTGATCTGATTAGATCATAATATCTCAGCCGTTCGATCACTTACATACAACTCAATCAATCATGACCATGTGTTTTGATTTTTATAGGGCTCCTACAACTAGGATAGTAAGAGGTCCGAAACCTATAATTTTAACAGGTTTACCGTTCTACAATGGAAAATTATTATTTTATCCTTAAGAGTCTGAAAAAAATCAAATCAGCCAGAACAAAATCATAATCCGCACTGCGTAACATTCAAACTATAGCACGCTGTCTGCTCTTAATTGACCACCGGCTCTTTTAATTGTTCGCCTACTCTTTGAAAACATTCAAATAACTGCTCTCTTAAAACTCAATTAGTCTATACACCCACGATGTGAGACAAAAACAACTTCCTCTTAACCTTTTTTTAATTTATAACAAAAATTAAAAAAAAAACATTTGTATAACTAAAAAATATCAATGGTTGGCCAATAATACTCAAGTCTTTATCCCACTACCAAATGCTCGAGTGGTCAACATCTTTGTTATGTTAGAAGGTTCTTGGGTTCGATCCCTAGCGCCCTCACTTTTTAAACTAGCCCATGCCATTCCCAAGCCCATATGAAAAATGGTGAGGATTGCGTTAGGTAGACGACCGGCGTAAAATTTAGTCATCCTTATGAATAAGAATGATTTGAGAAAAATAAAATAATAATAAAAATTTCTAAATAAGCGAGCGATGCCCGCCAAGAGGCGGGTACTATCACGTGAAGCACGGGGGTCCCCGTGCACTGTCATTCATTCATATATATATATATATACTATAAAAAGATATATGGTGGTCTGCCAATAGCATGAGTTCGAAAATAGGAGAAAAAACAAGGGCCGTCAGATTTGACTGTTTTAATCATGAACTGTCGGATTTGGGTCTCACGGGCCCTGCCGGCCGGTCGCCAGACAACCCCCGGAGGGTTCGTCGGAGTTCGGCGAACCCGCCGGGGGGCGCTGGTCAGGCCGCCGGCGGCAGTGGAAGGGGGGGGGAGGGGGCTGGGCGAAAAAACACGATGGGGGGGATTCTGTTTTTTTAATAAATATTATATAATATATATTTTATAAATATATAATATATAATATTATATGAATATTATATATATAATATAAATTTAAAATAAATATTATATTACGTAGGGGCGAAGCTCGCCGGTGGCGGGCAAAGCCCGCCCCAATGATTGGGTACTGTCGCGCGGGATACGAGGGCCGGAGGCCCGTGCCTGTCACTCGTATATGTATATATATATATATACATATATATATATATGTATATATATATATATGTATATATATATATATACATATACGAGTGCTCGACACGGGGCTCTGCCCCTACGGCCAAGCGCGACAGTACCCGGTCAGCGATGACGGGCTTCGACCGCCCGGCTCGATGCTCTCGGGCGGCCTCGAACGCATTCAGGCAGGATTCGCCCGCCTCCGCACAGGCTTCGCCCGTGCTTAATGCGTTTGCGGGCAGCGTCCGCAACGTATACATATGAGTATTCAAAATGACCGCATAAAAATATAAATCATTATTACAATTTTTATTTTGAAAAAAATATACATGTTCACCTAAAAAAATTATTTTCTCTCCCTAACCCCCCTCTCTCTCCCATCTTTCTCTCCCCTCTGAACGACCCTCTCTCTCCCTCTTTCTCTCTCTTCTAGCCTAGTCATTATTGGCAATATCTTTAGGATATCTACATAATTTTAATTGTTTAATAAGAAAAATATCAATGATCGATGAGTACCGAAGAAAAAATCCGATTGCTGATATTGTTTCAAGTGTGGGCGTACGTGCGTACGGGCAAGGGTCAAGGAGACTCCAAATTGAAAAGTGATCAACATAAAAGTTGTAAATCTCGGCGATCCGAAAAACTTTCATGTTGATCACTTTTTGATTTGGAGCCTCCTTGACGTTCGATTTTGGACCCGAAATTCGGGGGGGGCGAAACTGCTACAGTAAGCCTCAGAATTTCCGATTTTCGGGTCCCAAATCGGAGGTCAAGGAGGCTTCAAATCAAAAAGTGATCAACATGAAAGTTGTTCAGGTCGCTGAGATCTACAACTTTCATGTTGATCATTTTTCGATTTGAAGCCTTCTTGACCCCTAAAATCTCTTGCCAGTACACTCGTATATTAGATAGCCCGCATAATCGGCGAGATCAACATGAATGTAGCACTCTTGCCGCCCCAAATTTTGGGGCCCAAATCAAGAGCCAAGACGGCTCCAAATCAAAAAGTGATTAACATGAAAGTTGTTCGTTTCGCCGAGTTCTACAACTTTAATGTTGATCACTTTTCGATTTGAAGCCATCTTGAACCCCAAAATGACATACCCGTACTCCCGCATGCAAGCTTGTCCGCATATTATATCTCAATATATATATATCTTTATTATTAAAAACAATATGCATATCTTCAAGCACACCGTAGATTGAATCTGGACTGTCCGCTCAAGCAATATCAGTTTCTGGCCGTCGGATTGGAGAGGGAGGGGCTGCCAATAAACAAAACAGCAAAAGTATTACTGTTCATTCCTGGAAATAGCCCGATCCCAGCATCCCGCCTCCCGCGCCTTCACGGGCACCCCCGCCGCCGCCGCCGGAGGCGCCGGCGGCCTGCCCGGCCCCCACCGGCGGGTTCGCCTGCCTCCGGCGAACCCGCCGGGGGTTGTCCGGCGGCGATCGGGCAGGGCCACCGCCGGCGGTGGCCCTGCCCGTGAGCTCCAGTTTTGGAGCTCACGGGCAGGGCCACCGCCGGCGGTGGCCCTGCCCGATCGCCGCCGGACAACCCCCGGCGGGTTCGCCGGAGGCAGGCGAACCCGCCGGTGGGGGCCGGGCAGGCCGCCGGCGCCTCCGGCGGCGGCGGCGGGGGAAATCGGGCTGCGTGAGCAGGCCGAAGCGGGGGGGGGGGGGATTTTGGGTTTTTTTTTATTATTAATAAATAGGAATATATTATTAATAAATAATTATTTAAAAAATCAGAAAATTAAAATTTAAAATTAATAAGCAACTTTAAAATTGTATGTCGGGCGAGCAAAGGCCGTCGGGGGGCGGGCGGAGCCCGCCGGAATCCAAGCGGGCGAAGCCCGCTTGGTTGCGGGCGAAGCCCGCAGCGACGCATCGAGAACGGGCGGAGCCCGTTCGAAGATGCTAGTATATATATATATATATATATATATCTACTAATATACAAAAACTATTCTTTGGTGAAATATTGTTTGATGTCCCTATATTGTCCTTATAGTTGTATTCATAATTACATAATTATACCAAACTTTATATTAGTATATTTTAAAGACAATATCCATTTAGATAATTACACAACTTTACAATATTAAAATACAAGAAATAAAAACACTAGATACCCTAAATCTATTGTCTTTAGTTAGGAATGACAAGAGAAAAATTAATGTTTTACCGTTAAAATATAATTTGTTTTACAAAATAAAAATTGTATTCTTGATTTATATTTTTTTACAGTCATTTTGAGTACTCATATGTATATGTTGCGGAGCGGGCGGAGCCCGCCGGGAGCGGGCGGAGCCCGCCGGGAGCGGACAAAGCCCGTCGTCGTCGATCGGGTACTGTCGCGCGAGGCCATAGGGGCGGGTACTGTCCATGACAAATGTTGCCGCCCATGACAAATGTCGCCGCCCACGACAAATGTCGTCCCCACGACAAATGTCGCACCACCGGCGAATGTCGCATCTCGGCGAATGTCGCACCCCGCCGAATGTCGCACCCCGCCGATTGTCGCACCCCCGCCGAATGCCCCCAGGGCCGAAGACCCGTGCCTGTCACTTGTATATATATATACGAGTTCCCGACACGGGGCTCCGCCCCTACGACCAAGCTCGACAGTACCAGGTCAGCGACGGCGGGCTTCGCCCGCCTGGCTCGATGCTCTCGGGCGGCCTCGATCGCATTCAGGCAGGATTCGCCCGCCTCCGCACAGACTTCGCCAGTGCTCAATGCGTTTGCGGGCAGCGTCCGCAACGTATACATATGAGTATTCAAAATGACTGCAAAAAAATATAAATCTTGATTACAAATTTTTTTTTTGCAAAAAAAATACGTATTCACCTAAAAAAATTATTTTCTCTCCCTAACCTTCTCTCTCTCTCTCCCATCTTTCTCTCCCCTCTGAACCTCCCTCTCTCTCCCTCTTTCTCTCTCTTCTAGCCTAGCCATTAATGGCAATATCTTTAGGATATCTACATAATTTTAATTGTTTAATAAGAAAAACATCAATGATCCATGAGTACTGAAGAAAAAAATCTGATTGCTGATATTGTTTTAATGAATTTTTATTTCATGACATTCATATATCTTTATATATGGTAAAAATATATATATATACGAGTGACAGGCACGGGTCTCCGACCCGATGGCTACGCGCCACAGTACCTGGCCGGCGACGGCGGGCTTCGCCCGCCCCCCGACGGGTCTTGCGGACTGCACCCGCAACATATACATATGAGTACCCAAAATGATCGTAAAAAAAATCTAAATCAATATTACAATATTTATTTTGTAAAACAATATACGTTTTGACCTAAAAATATTAATTTAACTTTAATAAAGTTGATTGATTTAATTTCATTATCTCAAAAATACCACTGATATGTCAAATGACAACCTTCCTTGAATAGATCGCTGACATGCCCAATGACAACCTACCATAGTAGGTGTAGAAGCTCTCCATTTTTTTTTTTGAATTTTAATGGATTTTCATCATTACTTCTAATTTTTTGATAGTGTGATTACTTGAATGAACATTGCATTTTAACTTCTTTAAAATAGATTATAATATATGTCAAGTCATTGGATTATAAAAATGAGAGCATAATTGATATTTTTGAATGTTTCACCGAAAACAACTTTTCCCTTATAATAGTTAAAGATATATATATATATATCTATATATCTATATATATATCTCTTTCTATCTATATAACTATATTATTGTATAATATTATTTCTATCATATATACAAGAATATTATGGTCTGCAAATATCATGAGTTTAAAATTCAAATAAATAATATAAGCGTCAGATCTGGCTTAGTAATCACATCACCGTCAGATCTAACTTAATCAAACTGTTTACTCTCTCTCAACTTTTTTGTAGGTCTCATGAATCTATTACGGTGCCCTAAACCTATGCAAAATTATCATTTTGACCTTACAACACTGCAAAATATTCAATCGGGCATATAACCCACTCAATATACCTCGCCGCTCTGCATAAAAACCGTCTGGTGTAGCCCTAACCATCGCTCTGCATAAAAACTGCCCGGTGTCACTTTAACCACCGCTCTGCATAGCCCGTATGTCAAATTTCAAACAATGCATTCTGATCCTATTATTTATACCCAAATAAACATTTCAACCCACGATGTGAGACTAAATGTTATAAAAAATTAATAATAAAAAAATAAAATAAAAAACGCACACCATCTAAGACTCAAACCACCACCCGCCTGATTCAAAGTCAAAATGCTTTATCCATTAGGCCACGACAACCTTTGCATATATACTACAAACACATATTTTATTTATGACTTGCAATATAAATATGGGCGGACCCATGTATAGACACGCCCGAGCATGTATCCGAGCGTGATTTAGGAAAAGTTTCGACTGGCATGCCACATCCTTCTTTCTTCCCTGAGGTGTCGTTGTCAACAACTTCAACACAGCAAGTCTGCAAGTCACAATCTCTCTCTCTCCTCTCTCTCCTTCTCCCCCTCTCTCCCCTCTCTCACTGCTTCCTCGATCATGACACAAACTTGCAGAAAGTGATGCTGTCGGAAGCAGGAGGATCCTGTGCTAGTTCGACTTTGCATCTTCTTCGTCCCGAGTGGCTGTTTCTTCGCCCCGAACGGCCGCTTCTTCGTCTCCGAGCTAGGAAGTCGGCAACTAAATTTTGTGGAGCATTTGAGTAGCAAATGAAACAACGGTCAATAGATCCTTCGCCAATGCCTGACCAGCAACCAACATGTATCTTCTTCCTTCATTTGTCTTCTTCTTCTTTCGATTTCCCACAGTAAAAACATTCAAATTTTTAAATCCAGTCAACAACATCATTTTCTGACTAAGATTTTTGATTTGGTTCTTGATTTAGGGCTTGGATTTATGAATGTATGATCATAAATTTGTGATTTTTTTCCTGAAAAATGATGAATACACTACAGAAATTGTAATCTCCAATCTAGGGTTGAATTTGTGAACTTGAGATCTTAGATTGGTTTGTGTTTTTTCGAAAAAAAATGATGAATACATCCCAAAAATTGTGTCCCCAGTGTGCGCTCCCGTGTCGCATTTGAATCTCGGTTTCAACCATGCTTGCCCAAGGTTGCCAAATTTTGCTCGAAGGTTGTCAAGATTTGGCTCCGTTTTTGTCTCTTTTTTTATATTAATTTGTTCCCTCATTTTTTACCTAATACTTATTTCCCAATTTCTGAGATGGTTTTTAATTGATTTTGATTTTAAATTAGTAAGAGACTAAGACTTTGTTTGGTGAGACATTTTCACCGGCCAAGCGGCTACGACCGCATGAACCGGACCTTAATCGTAGCCGCTTGGCCGGTGAAAATGTCCCACCAAACGGAGCCTAAGAATTAGTTATCCAAATTAGATTTTCATTTTTAAATTATAATTGAACTAAACAATACTTATATTGATACGCTACTCTCTCTTGTTTGCTAAGCTACATTTAGAAAATCCTCACATTCTACACTTATAATAGTTAATTTAAACATTTGTGTTTATTCTCTAAACTATGAGCTTAGAAAAAAAATCCTAGTTCCGTCACTTTTATATAAACAAGTATTGATTAAAAGTCAAACGCCAACAGTGGGTGAAGCGATTACGGCCGAAGCCTGTGCGGTGGAGCCCGCCTAAATGCCTCCGAAAACTGCCCGAGAGCAACGAGAGCATAATTAGTGCGAAAATGCTCGAATATTAAAAAGAAATAACGAGGCCTATAAATACGATTGACTTGAAAAATCTAGTAAAAAAAGGTGATTGTTATTAACACTGCACTTTTGGATATTCGCACTTTATTTACTCTTAATTTTCCACGTATTTTGAAAATACTCCTTGTACATGCATTTTTAGGAAAAGTGTTCAACACGAAAGTTGTAGATCTCGACGAGATCTACAACTTTCGTGTTGAACACGTTTCCTAAAAATGCATGTACAAGGAGTATTTTTAAAAGGCGCAAAATCTGAGCGTATTTTTAGAAATACGCTTTATACATGCATTTTTAGGAAAAGTGTTCAACACGAAAGTTGTAGATCTCGTCGAGATCTACAACTTTCGTGTTGAACACTTTTCCTAAAAATGCATGTACAAGGAATATTTTCAAAAGGCACGGAAAATTAAGAGTAAATAAAGTGCGGATATCCAAAAATGCAGTGCTAATAACAGTCACCTAAAAAAAATGATAACCCAGGTAATTCAAGTCGGTCGGATCTGACGCCCTAACCATTGACCCTTCAGGCCGCTCTCCTCCCTCGCGACACACAAAACAGTCCCCATCCCAAACCCTCGCTTCTTCTTCCCGAATCCCGGCCTCCCTAGCACAATCCATCTAGCCGCCGACGACCTCCACGGCTCCCGCAACCGTTATCCCCTTTCCCTCTCTCGGCAGCATCCCACTCAAGCTCCACCGTGCAAATGCGAACTCCGGTAATCGCTGGACAAAACTTCCAAATCAGTTCCTAGGTATTCGATTACCTTTTCGTTCTTCTCTCAAGTTCGGCCCCATAATAAATCTTACTTCTGCTCACATCCCTAAGGATTGGCCACACATCTTCGTCAGAAGAGCAAGAATAAGAGGGGCGACGCATCCAGGTAAGAGCTTCCTCAATCAAGGACTACAGTAGCTTAGATTTCACATCAATATGCTATGCGTTGCAGAAGATCATGACATCTGGCTTTCCTTCCTTTTACTCTAACATTTTGCACTTATGTTGATGGTTTCCATCTTTACATTCACTCATGGTTGGAAAATATATCAATTCCCAACCATAATAATCTTCTCTTTCCTGAACATTGTGATCCTTAAGAAGCTATTTATGTATTAATGGCTTGGTCTGATTGCAGTAGACATTTTCAACCACACTCACTAGGATCAGTGAAAAGTATGCATAAAGAGATTGCAAATAATAATACACTCTTTGTATTGGGAGTTTAATACATCTTCTCTTTATATATTTGTGCATGTGTTCACTAATTATCAGGTTTTCTTTATTTGTAAATTTCACATTGTAAAAAAATGCAAATTCTATATGTATGTATATATAGATTTGTGTGTATCAGATATAGTATCATGTATGTATATATTTTTGCAGGATGTGATGATACATCTCATAACTTTCGACCACTGCATGCCAGGCATGATTGGCTAAGACCTTCGGAAGAAGACAAAGGTATCACATTTGTACTTATTTGCAACATCTTTTATCTAAATTTTGGAACTAAATCCCGAAATCTTTAAGCTTTGAAATGGAGGTACTCATATTTATTTTTGTGGATTGAAATGGATGACGACAGGCATTTTTAGGAGACTTTGAAAAGAATTGTAGAGAGCCCCACGTGCACCTGGGACCCCATGTGCTCTGTCATGATTGGGGTACTATTGTCGTTGGTTGCAGGGGCGGAGCCCCGTGCCTATCACTCATATATATATATATATATATATAAAGATTGCGGTAAATCTAAATAACACAATCACCAAAGAGAGAGAGAGAGAGAAAAAGATCATCCAAACGACAATGAATTTTATAGAGGTTTCCCAAAATGTGGGTACATACTCTCTTCCACAATACGTGGGCTAAACTAAAACAACTGAGGTAGCTCGATGACATGATGTGTCTTTATTATATCAACGGAAGTATTTCACAAATGCGTAGATCTTTTATAAATGTTGACTACTTAGATTGTAAGCCAGCTAAAACACTAATGAATGCAAATCACAAACTCTATGGTCATGAGTTTGCTTTTGATCCTCTCCTAGCTAATCCATCGTACTATCATCGCCTGGTCGACAAGCTTATCTATTTGACCGTAACTTAGTCAAATATTTCATTCGTTGTTGGCGTGGTTAGCCTGCACATGCATTCTCCTTGTGTATCCCACCTCAAGCAGTTAAGTGAATCCTTCAGTATGACAGTATCTAAATAACGCTTCAGGTCAAGGGCTTGTGTATAGGGTTTCATCTTCCCTCTCGCTGATTACCTACTCTGATGCAAACTATTCAAACTCCATTGATGATCACTGATTTACAAGCGACTACTGCACATATTTTGAAGGGAATCTGGTAACTTGGTGGAGCAAGAAACGAACCGTTGTGGCATGATCATTTGCTAAATCTGAGTATAGTTTGATGAACTATGTTGTTTCCAAAATTATTTGACTAGAGAGTCTTCCTACTGATCTTGATGCATCTCTAATATCTCATGCAATCTCTACTGCGATAATAAAGCTGCTATCTATATAGCAAAAATTTTGTATTTCATGAATCAATCAAACACATTGAAGTAGACTTTCACTTAATGAGAGAAAAATCTAGATCCACAAAATTGATTACTGACATGTTCTCGCTATCAACCAGCTCTCTGATATCTTTAGAAAGGTTTTGCCTTGACCACTTTATCGTTAGTTTGTTTCCAAGCTTGGAGCCTACATTATGTATGGTTTAGTTTGCGAGGGAGTATAAAAGAAATGCATAGAAGCCCAAATACAAAAGCCCGCTTACCATGTTCTATTATTAATTTGTTTTCTTTATCTTGTATAGTTTAATCCCACATTGTGAATATGAGTTGTGGCGTCACTCCTTCTACCTATAAATATGTGTACATGCTCTTATATGTTCAATTATATGAAGTAATAAATTTAATTATATTTATCATTATTTTATCACATTTAAAAATACACCAATTATATGAGAAGATAGAGTTAATGTCGAAGGATTCGGTAAGAGCAGGAGTTGACTCAAGGGAATATGGTTAAAAGTTGTTCAAATTTTTTTGCATAGTTTTAAGTTTAACACCTTTGATATTTTTCATCAAGAATGAATAAAAAATGAGGGTTTCTATGAGAATCAAGGTTGTAAATGTCGAATGTTGGCGAAATACCAGATTGAGTTTTTAAATGTTGGTTATCAGATGTCGAAGCATGTCAGTGATATTATAAATATTAGATTTCTATATCTCATAAATAAATAAAAATATATTAAGTATACTTATATATTCTAAAAGTAAAAAAAAAAAGTCGATAGACATTGAGTCATGTGTATCCCAATAATAAATTAGAAGAGTATCCAAAATAAAATATCAATAACCCATTACGACTACTACTAAGTATCCCAAATCTAGTACAAATAGAAGTATTATTTAATATATTTAATATTATACTTAGATAACACTAAGTTTATAACAAAAAATATTTAAATGTTAAATATCCTTGATTGATAATAAGTTCTCATTTCCTTAATAAAATTATATTAAAATCACAAAAATCATTAACTAATAATATGTTAAATATTTTATAATTTTGTGTAATACAAACTAACAAATGTATAGTGTGAAATGATTATACAAACTTGATTGTAGTAATACACATACAAAAGAGAATGAAATAATAATTTGATCATTTAAACATTATATAATGCGACACATTGAGGTAATTTAAGCATGTTTATTGCTAAAAAACTAAAATAAAATAGCAACTGATACTTTAAAAAGTCATGTCATTCGATATGTTGGAAAAAATCGGATATGCCAACATATAATTCATCAAAGGCCATAACGTATTTTTTCAGAAAATATAGTGTTTTGCCCTTGAAATCTACATGTCAGTCAAAACATTGACAAGAATGAATATAAATCAAAGATTTATAAATCCGTCCATAAATAGTTGAGATAAGACTAGTGACGAGGATGATGATAAAATGATTTTAAATTTTTAATAATGCAACAACAACACTCAAACCTTTATCCAACTATAGTGCCGGCTATATGGATCCTTTGTCGACATTGTGCCCTATGTTTAGTCATAATCTCATTAATGCCTAAGTACATCATGTCTTTAATTATAATTTCATTCCAAGTATTTATTGGTCTACCCCTCCCTCATTTAACATGCCTAGTGACTAGATTCTCACGCCTAACAAGTGTCACTAATGGTCTCCTTTGTACGTGACCAAACCATCTTAGTCGAGCTTCTCGCATCTTCTCAGAAATTGGTGCTACTCTTGTTTTATTCCTGATACATTCATTCCTAATTTTATCCAGTCTCGTTTGTCCACACATCCACCTAAGCATTCTCATCTCCGCAACTCCCATTTTTTGCTCATCTACACAATTCACTGTGCAACACTCAGAACCATAGAGCATTGCTGGTCTAATTGCAATATGGTAAAACTTGCCCTTAAGTTTTAATGGTACTTTACGATCACATAAGATCCCTGACGCGCCTCTCCACTTCAACCAACTGTTACGGGTCACGGTGGAGGAACGAGTGAGTCGGCGATCTCCAAGGTGTGGATCCAGCGTGAGGAGGAAGAGGGGAGAGCGGTGCCGGCGGTGCGGTTAGGGTTAGGCGGAGAAGGGAGATGAGAAAGAGAGAGAGAAATTAGATGAGGAAAATAGATTACTTTTCATCCTCCTTTCTAAGCACAGCCAACCCATATAAATAGTTCCAAAATAGCGGGCCCCCCGTTAAGCCTTAAACACGGGAAATAAAAAAGGTTTCTTAAAGCTTAAAAATAGATAGCGCATAATAATAAAGATGACACGCCGCTAGCGAGCGTCGTTGCCCCCTTGGGCCATGTTTCCGCGGCGGTGGTACACACGTCCCCATCGTGCCTCGTCCTCGACCTCTACAGTTGGTGTCGGATTCGTAACATCACCTTCCTCGTCGGAAGACAGCTTGTCCGCAAGCTGTGGCGGAAGGTCGGCGATAGGAGCGGTTGGCGGGTCCCCAACAAATCGCTTGAGCTGTGAGACGTGAAAAACGTTGTGGATGCGGGCGTCGTCGGGAAGTTGGAGGCGATATGCCACCTCTCCGATGCGTTTGGTGATCTGGAAGGGCCCGTAAAACCGTGGGCCTAGCTTGTCCGGTCCGTTGGTGTGGCGAAGGGTGGTTTGGCGGTATGGTCGCCGCTTGAGCCAGACCCATTCGCCCACCGCGTGGACGACATCCCGGTGGCCGCGATTGTACGCGGTCTCCATGCGAGTTTGGGCCCGGAGGAGCTGCTCACGGGCGGCGGACAGCATAGTATCCCGCGTTTGGAGTTGGTCGTCGACGGTGGTCATTGTCGCCATGCCTTGGTCGCATGTAGCCAGCTTGGGAGGGTCGCGCCCGTAGATGAGGCGGAAGGGGGTTGTGTGGAGAGCGGAGTGGTATGAGGTGTTGTAGCAGTACTCAATCCATGGAAGCCATTGCACCCAATGCCTGGGGTGATCTCCGGTGAGACAACGGAGGTACATCTCCACCGTCCGGTTGACGACCTCTGTTTGTCCGTCGGATTGAGGATGGTATGCGGAGGAGAACTGTAATTTGGTGCCGCTGAGGGAAAAGAGTTCCTTCCAAAAACGACTAGTGAACACTTTGTCGCGGTCGGAGACAATCGTCTCCGGGAGGCCATGCAGGCGGAATATCTCTTGGAAGAAAATGTGCGCCACCCGCTCGGCGACGAGGGGTCGGCTCAGTGGGAGGAAGTGCGCCCCTTTGGAAAAGCGGTCGACCACGACCATGAGAACCGACCTGCCTTTGTTACGGGGAAGGCCTTCTATGAAATCCATGGAAATATCGGCCCAGATTTGGGTGGGCACCGGTAATGGTTGGAGCAGCCCGGCGGGAAGAAGATGGAGCCCCTTGTGTTGTTGACAAACGGTGCACCGGGCAATAAAATCCTGAGTGTGGCGGCGAAGGCCCTTCCAATAGAATGATGCGCGCACCCTGTGGAGGGTCTTATGAACCCCTTCATGGGTCCGATCATGGGCTTCGCTCACGATGGTGGCAATATGTGGCGAGTTGGGTTCCAGGTAAATCCGATTTTTATACAAAATGAGGCCATCGCGCGCCGTCCACGAGGCCGGTAGAAGCCCGTCTTCCGCCCGACGAAGCAATTCGGTGAGGGACGGGGAGGCCCGGATGTCGGCCCGAATGGTGTCCTCCAGTGGCGTGGTCGGTTTGGAGATAGCGCAAAGTAGAGCTGGCTCGTCGGAGTGGCGGCGCGAAAGAGCGTCGGCCGCCCGGTTGAGCGCGCCCGACTTAAATTCCACGGTGAAGTCAAAGCCCAATAGCTTACTCACCCAACGCTGCTGCGAAATAGTAGTCAATCGTTGCTCCAAAAGATATTTTAAGCTGAAGTGGTCGGTGCGAACGACAAAGGTTCGGCCCCATAAGTAAGGGCGCCAATGTTGGACGGCCTTGGCAAGGCCGATTAGTTCCAGCTCGTACGCGGGTAACCGCCGGTGGTGTAGCGCGGTGCGGCGGCTATAGTAGGCGATGGGATGTCCCTGTTGTTGTAGAACGGCGCCACATCCCAAGGCGGACGCATCGCACTCGATGACAAAGAGCATGTGAAAATTGGGTAGCTGTAAAACCGGGGCCGAGACGAGGGCCGCTTGGAGCGCTTCAAATGCGCCTTGTTCGGTGGCGGTCCACGTGAAGTCCTTGCGGCGAAGGAGGTCCAACATAGGAGCGGCGATAGCACTATAGTTGCGGATGAAGCGTCGGTAGTAGCCCGTTAATCCGAGGAATGCCCGGATATCGGTTTGTGAGCGAGGAGTTGGCCAGGCGGCGATCCCTTGGAGTTTCTCCGGGTCGGCCGAGACGCCATGTTGGTGGACAACGTGGCCTAGATAGGTGACGCTGGTTTGTCCAAAGGCGCATTTGGAGCCCTTAAGCACAAGACGGTGGTGCCGCAAAAGGAGGAGGACGGCCCGGATATGAAGAAGGTGTTCCTCCCAAGACTTGCTTTATATCAAAATGTCGTCAAAGAAAACGAGTACAAATTTCCGGAGCATGGAGTGAAATACCTCGTTCATAAGGGATTGGAAGGTCGCCGGTGCGTTCGTCAAGCCGAAAGGCATGACGAGGAATTCAAAATGCCCATGGTGGGTTCGAAAAGCGGTCTTTTCCACGTCCTCGGCCGCCATACGAACTTGATGGTAGCCGGAGTATAGATCCAACTTAGAGAAGAATTTGGCGCCATGCAGTTCATCCAATAGCTCCTCCACGACCGGAATGGGAAATTTATCCTTGACCGTCTTCGCGTTGAGCTCGCGGTAATCCACGCAAAACCGCCATGTATTGTCCTTCTTGCGCACAAGAAGCGCTGGGGAGGAAAACGGGGAGACACTGCGCCGAATAAGGCCCTTCTGGAGCATAGCCGAGCATTGTTGTTCAATTTCGTCCTTCTGGAGGAACGGGTACCGGTAAGGGCGTACCACGACCGGTGCAGCCCCGGGAAGGAGGCATATGCGGTGGTCCTGTAAGCGGTGAGGCGGGAGGGACTCGAGAATGGTAAATGTGTCGGTAAAAGTTTGAAGGAGCTGGTCCATGTCGGGGGTACCCTTATCCTCGGGGGGTCCCGAACCGTGGATGAGGAATGCGCTGGGCACGGTGGCGGGGGAGACACATTGCCACTCCATGCATGTTGCGCCGTCTTACCAACGCATAGAAAGGTTGTTAAAATCCCATGTGATAGGTCCCAACGTGCGAAGCCAACGCACACCCAGAACGACGTCGAAGCCGTCGAGGTCGACTACTAAGAGGTCGATGTCGAATGTGCAGTTGTAGATAGTAAGAGAGACCCCGCGACACACACCGGGGCACGCCATGCTATGGCCATTGGCCACGGAGACTTGGAGGCGGTGCCTAGCGAGGAGTGGAAGATTCAAGCGGCTTGCGGTAGTACGGCGGATGAAGTTGTGTGTGCTGCCCGAGTCCAATAGGGCCACAAGAGGGTGGCCGGCCAAGGCGACCGGAAGTTGCATCATGTGGCCGCCCGCGGGTCCCGAAATGGCATTGAAGGAGATCTCGGGTGGTTCCATGCTAGGTTCGTCCCCGTCGTCGTCCGATGGGTCATCCACCTCGATCGAGAACAGCCGTTTGCAGCGGTGACCCGGCCCGAATTGGTCCTCGCAGTTGAAACACAACCCCTTGGCGCGACGCTCAACCATTTCGGCATTAGAGAGGCGGCGGCGAAAAGGCTGGCGAGAAGGCGGCGCCTGTTTGGTCGGGAAGGGGGCGGTGCTCCCCCCCCGTGGGCGGAACGGAAGGCGAACTGAAATGGCCGCCCCCACGGAACGGTGGAACGTAATCTCGGCGTGGAAACGGTTGCCGGTCAAGGAGTATGCGGCGCTCACATGTGCGGGCGATGCTCATAGCGGTGGTGAGGTCCGTCGGTGCCTGAAACTCCACATCCAAACGGAGTCGTTCATGTAGGCCGGCGGTAAAAATGGGGACTTGCTGATCGAGGCGGCATGTCTCCGCGCGAGCGAGGAGCAGTTGGAAGCGATCGATGTACTCCTCAAGAGAGCCCGTTTGCCTGAGTTCGATGAGGTCACCGAGAGAGTTGCCGCGTGCCGCTGGACCAAAGCGGAGCGTGCACGCGGTTTTGAACTCGTCCCACTGGAGGTCCGGCCGTTCGCGCTGGATCTGGTTGAACCATAGCTGGGCGGCGCCGTTGAGGTGGAGGAGGCGAGGCTAAGACGCTCCTCGCCCGTGGTGCGTTGATGCGCGAAGAAGGACTCGCACTTGGAGAGCCATGCGAGTGGGTCCTCGCGGCCGTCAAAAGTCGGGAAGTCCAGCTTCACGTACCGCTGCAAGGGGGAACCGTCCCGGCGAGAGCCCGAGCCCCCTTCGGTGGTGTCGCTGGAGGCGGGGGGCTGTGGCCGGAGTTCGGCGGAGGCACGATCCTCAGCATATCGCGCGTCCATCCGGTCCAGCCGGTCCATGATTTGCTGGAGAAGATCCCGATCGGCCATGGGCGGTGTCGGTAGGAGCGGAACGCTGGCGGGTGCGGCGAGTCGGGGCGCGGCGGAACGACGAGGCGGGAGTGCCTCTGATACCAGCTTGTTACGGGTCACGGTGGAGGAACGAGTGAGTCGGCGATCTCCAAGGTGTGGATCCAGCGTGAGGAGGAAGAGGGGAGAGCGGTGCCGGCGGTGCGGTTAGGGTTAGGCGGAGAAGGGAGATGAGAAAGAGAGAGAGAAATTAGATGAGGAAAATAGATTACTTTTCATCCTCCTTTCTAAGCACAGCCAACCCATATAAATAGTTCCAAAATAGCGGGCCCCCCGTTAGGCCTTAAACACGGGAAATAAAAAAGGTTTCTTAAAGCTTAAAAATAGATAGCGCATAATAATAAAGATGACACGCCGCTAGCGAGCGTCGTTGCCCCCTTGGGCCATGTTTCCGCGGCGGTGGTACACACGTCCCCATCGTGCCTCGTCCTCGACCTCTACAGTTGGTGTCGGATTCGTAACACCAACCCGCTTGGATTTTGTATCACATCTTTATCAATACCTCTATCTTTTTGAACTATCAATCCAAGATATTTAAAACATTCACTGCGATAAATATCTTGATCATCCACCTTTATAATGAAGTTATTCTTCCTTTTTGCACTGCTAAATTTAAGCTCTATATACTTTGTTTTTGCCCAGCTCAACCTAAAACCCTTCTTTTCCAAAGTGTCTCACCAAGATTCAAGTTTTGCGCTTACACCCTCGCGCGTCTCATCGACCAAAACGGTATCATCCACAGACAATAGACACCAAGGTATTACTTGTTGGATATGTCCGGTGAGCCCATCTAAGATACAAGTAAAGAGATTTTAATAATGCATTTAAAAAAGTCACATGCAAATTTAAATATAAGCTAACTGAAATGATCCCATCTAGAACTTTTGGTTTTGGAATCTGGTGGAGACCAGCCTATATCGGGTCATCGCAAAAGTGGCCGACGCCGCGCCTGACCGGACCTTTACCGACCCTAATTTACGATATTTTGATTTTGTCATTGTGCGTCTTTGTAATTTGCAATTTGTGTCTTTGCATTTTTTATGTGTAAGTATATATGTATATATATACATGTGAATATATATATATAAAGTATATTGTGTTTAAATTTGTTAAGTAAAGGAGGGTTCTGCCCGGTCCACTGCTCCACAGCCGATCCTGTTTGCAGCCGTGAAGAAGAAAACTAGCTCGGGCAATTGTTCATTTTCCCAAATCACCCGTCACGGGATTTCTCTGTTTTTTCCATGGCGCGCCTCTAGGGATCGCGATCGCATCTTCCGCCTCACGCGAGGTGCACGCGACCTCACGTTCTCTTTCCCGATTTCGACAGCAACACACAAAGGAGCCCACGTTCCAGCCACTCCACGCAGCCTCCACGTCCTGCCGCGACTCCTGGACAACCGACCAGGCCACGATCTTCCTCCTGCACGACGCTATTGATTCCTTGGAGAGGAGGGCCGTGGTTTCCCTTTCGGTTGTTAGTGTTATTTGTTATTTTCCTTTCATATTTTGTAAAACAGACCCTATAAAGGGATAGTTCTGTAATCGTTGTGGGGGTGAATACTGAAAATATCGAACTTGAATTCCCGTGCTGCCACTGCCTTCTTGAGAAGAAGATGAATAATGATTAGGATTTCGTGATTAGGTTGGTTTGGTTGCTGTGTGCTTCCTGTAAGAATTAGCCGTGTGATTTTCTCCGTGAACTTGGAAATCAGTGAAGTTAATTCCTGTTTGGGATATTCCGTGGAATCATTCTTGAGTGTGAGAGTGAGCGAATTTCTCCTTGGTGCTCGTATGCGAAAGCGGCCTACCTCGGAGCGGAGATTGAAGGCGACGAGGAATTCCTCTCGTGATCGCCGTCGACTTTGGATACGGAAAGACGCTTCTTTTCGTGAGTAACTTGCTTCTATCTTTTTTCCATTTGTGTAAGTCTAAATTTTCTCTTAGGATAATTAGATCCATTGTTGAGTTTTCACCCGAATTTTGTCTGCGAACGCTACGTTGAAAACTCCAAACGAAAACGTATTTGGAGTTCACGATTTCCGTTTTGCTACGACAAGGGGAACAGAACGGAAGTTGCGAACTGTTGGGGGGTCGGAAAAAGGAGACTACGAGGAAGAGTGGAAGAGAGGAGGAGAGGAGGAGAGGGAGAGAGAGAAAGAGAGGAGGGATTTAGGGTTTAGAGAAAAAAGGGAAAACACACATTCATTTCAGGATGAAAAAACTATAGGGCTTACGCGTCCTCTTATAGCGATGAGGAGCAAATACAAAATGAAATTCAGAAATTAGGAAATGCAAAAGTACTTAAAATGATACTAGCAAATAAAGCAATAAATAAAATGTCTCAAGCAAAAAAAGCAACCAATAAATCACTAATTATCTTCTGCGGTAGTTGTAAGGCCACCTGATATACGCACTCGGCGCGTGTAAACTTTTCAAGGATGCTCGTCGCTATGTAGCTCCGTAACAATGCCGCTATCTGGAAAATGTGCCTTGTCCCCAAGGCAGTAGTCGGGAAATTGGCAGCTGAAATCATCTCGGGACAGCCATGTCGCTTCCGAGTCGGACTGGCTGGTCCAAGCCACAAGGACCTCCTCTGATGTATTGTCCCCTAGGGTGCGGCATCTCTGATCGAGGACTGAGGCGGGGTAGTACGGTGCCTCTCCTATGAGGTTGAGGTCGTCCGGAATGTGATCTGTGGGGGTGTGTTCGCCCATTACGCGCCGTAGCTGTGAGACATGGAAAATCAAATGAATGCTGCTTCCGGCTGGAAGGCGAAGGTGGTAGGCGACTGCCTCTATACTGGCGAGGACCCCAAAGAAACGAGGTGCCAGTTTCGGACAAGGTCGGCTGGCCACCGAGAGCAGTCAGTAGGGGTGGAGTTTGACGAAAACCTTCTCTCCTACCTCGAAGGAGAGGTCCCGACGTTTCCTATTGGCGAAGGAAACCATCTTCTGTTGAGCCCGACGTAAGTGGTGCTTCAAATGATCCAGAATGGTGTCCCTGTCACAGAGGGCGGTGAGAACTGACATTCCCCTGGAAGGTGGCGGACAATAGACAGAGGAGGGCAGCCGTAAACGACCTCGAATGGTGTAGTACCGGCCGCCTGATGGTAGACGGTATTATATGAGTATTCGGCCCACCCGAGCCACTTGGACCAACTGTAAGGCTTCTCCCCCACGAAGCAGCGGAGGTATGTATCCATACACCGGTTGAGGACCTCCGATTGGTCGTCTGTCTACGGATGGTATGCCGTGCTCATGCGGAGACGGGTGCCCTTTAAGCAGAACGTGGTCCAAAAAGTACTCAGGAAGAGCGGATCGCGGTCGCTCACGATCGGCCGAGGAAACCTGTGGAGGCGCACAACCCCTTGGATGAAGCTGTCGGCGACTGTGCCAGCCGTGTATGGGTGGCAGAGGGGAATGAAATGAGCATACTTCAAGAGTCGATCCACCACGACCAGAATGCAGTCGTGTCCCTGTGATCAGGGCAGTCGTGTGATGAAATCCATGGCGTCGTCGTCCCAAATACGATCGGGGATCAGGAGGAGCTGAAGTAGACCACCCAGAAACATGGCCTCGTACTTGGCCTTCTGGCAGGTGAGGCAGGAAACCACAAAGGCCTTGAACTGTCGGAACATGTGAGGCCAATAGAGTGAGGCAGCCAGCCTTTGGTATGTCCGGTAAGCCCCGGCGTGTCCCCCCGTGGGTAAAGTATGAAACTATGCCAATAACAGAGGAATGCTCAGGGAGGAGGGGGCGAGTACGAGGCGACCCTTGAAGAGTAGGCGACCGTCAACCAAGGAGTATGGTGGGTGGGCCGTGGCGTCCGCGAGGAGTGCTACCCGTATCCCGTTAAGCGCCAGGCCGACTTCTACTTCCTGTTGAAGGGTATCTGCATCTTCCCAGACTGTGCGGGAGATGACTGCGAGTATGGGGTTGTGCGAGAGGGTGTCAGCTGCCCGATTCGACTTCCCTGACCGGAACTCGATGCTGAAGTCGTAGCCTAGTAGCTTGGCCACCCATACTTGTTGAGCGGGCGTAGCGATCTTCTGCTGTAGGAGTTAGCGAAGGCTATGGTGGTTGGTGCGAACCACGAACCGCCGGCCCAGGAGGTAAGGTCGCCAATGCTAAACAGCGAGGACGAGGCCCATGAGCTCGTTCTTGTAAGTGGAGCGACTACAGGTCGTGTCTAAAAAGGTGCGGTTGAAATAAGCTACAGGGCGGCCGACCTGCATCAATACGGCTCCCACGCCGACGCCCGACGTGTCGCACTCCATGATGAAGGGCTGGGAGAAATCCGACATGGCTAACACTAGGGCACGAACTAAGGCCTGCTGTAGAGCAGTAAAAGCGACGGAGTCCGCCGCCATCCACTCGAAAGGGCCTTCGGCCGACTTCTTCAGTAGCTGGGTGAGGGGTCGGGCTAACTGCCGTACCCCTGGATGAACCGGCGGTAGTACCTGGTCAATCCTAAGAATCCCCGGACATCGCGGAGAGTGGTTGCATCGGGCACTGAAGGACGGCCTCGATCTTGTCGCTGTCCATGACAACTCCCGCAACGGAGATGATGTGTCCCAGATAACACACCTCTGGAGCCCCAAAGTAACACTGTGGAGTGGAGCTTTAGGTGGTGACGTCGTAGAGTAACCAATGTTTGGCGGACGTGCTGGAGGTGCTTCTGTCAAGAAAACTGCTGACCAATATGTCATCAAAAAAACGTGCTGACGAAGTACCGAGCAAAAAATGTCGTTCATCGTGGTATGAAAAGTAGTCAGTGCGTTGGTCAGGCCGAAAGGCATAACCGAGAATTCATAGTGGCTGTCATGGGTCCGGAAAGCCCTCTTGCGGACGTCGGCCGGTCGTACGCAAATCTGGTGGTAGCCGGCATGGAGGTCCAGCTTAGTGAAGACGGTCGCGCCGTAGAGCTCATCCAAAAGCTCCTGAATCACCAGAATCAGATACTTGTTTGTGATGGTGGCTTTGTTGAGTTCCCGATAGTCCACGCAGAAGCGCCAACTACCGTCTTTTTTCCTGACCAGCAGGATCGGACTGGAAAAGGGGCCAGCACTGGGGCGGATGAGACCCCCTATCAACATATCACGTTCCAGCCTCTCGATCTTGTCCTTTTGCACGTGCCCGTAGCGGTATGGTCAGACCGAGATTGCTGACATGCCGGGCTGAAGAGGTATGACATGATCGTGCGGCCGAGCTGGTGGCAATTCGGATGGTGCAACAAAGAGATCCGCAAACTCGGATAGGAGGGCCTGAAGGTCCGGAGGTGGTGCTGAGGTTGGTGGCGTGGCGCCTGAGATGGGTTAGAGCCAAGCTGAAAAATCGACGTCCGTAGTCCGCTGAATCGCGCAGACGGAAACGGGGGAGCGAAGTAGCGCGACGTCTCCCACAAGGCAACACTCCCGACCGTTCTGGAGGAAACACATCGTCATAGTCCCCCAGTTGACTCGTACGTCACCCATCGTGCAAAGCCACACATCTCCCAGAATGGAGTCGATTCCGCCAAGGCCGAAGACAGAAGTACATCGTCACTGAGTTAGGGCCCACTGAAAGAGAGACGGCCGGGCAATGGCCTTGGATCGAGCGACGACGACCATTTCCTAGACTGACAGTGAAATCTGGAGAAGGTTCCATTGGAAGACGTAGCTGCTGAGCCAGCGTAGATGAAAGAAAATTATGACTCCCCCCGCTGTCTACCATGATGGCAATGTGGCGGTCGCCCAATTTGCCCGCCAATTTCATGGTTTGTGGGCCTGAAATGCTCCCCACAAAAAAACATGGAAGCTTCAAATGGTGAAGGCTTGCATCAGCGGCGACCTCTGTGGTGTCCTCTGTCGTGATCTCAAGGTCGTCAAAGTCCGCCAAAGTTATCTCAGGCTCGAAGTCGCCGATGATGCCATGAAACTCCTTGACCGCGCAAACGTGGGTAGGAGAATAGGGCTGACGTCAACAGAAACACAACCCTTTGCGGCGAAGATCGTCGAACTCGCGGTTGGAGGACCGCTGAGGCGTGATAGGATGGCCTGTCCTTGCTGCTGGAGGGGGCCGAGGGGCTCGGGGTTCCGAGGTAGTAGTCATCCATGGTCGGCCGCTTGGCGGAGGCCCGCCTGGAATCGGTGGGGGGTGAGGTGACAAATCCGCTTCTTCAATTGTCGAGGGCCTCACAAACCGTCGGGGGTGGTGGGTGCGAAGTCGGGACCGAATGTTTGACTGAAGGCCCTGCATGAAGAAGCCAAGATAGTGATCTGGTGGTAGGCCAGGAACATGGGTGACGAGGGCCACAAACTCATCGATGTAGTCATCCAACGTACCAGATTGTCGTACTCCACACAGTCTTTTGATGGCGGAGCCGGAATAACGACCGTCGTAGCGACGAATCATTTCCTGCATGATTTCCGACCAGGAGATGGTCGGGTTGGTCTGGCGGAGCCCTCAGACCTAGTGGAGAGCGGAGCCGTCGAGTCCCACGATGGTGGTGGAGACCTTGTTCTGCTCGGGTGTGAGGTAGAGATCAAAGTATTGTTCTGCCTTGGCGATCCACCCAATCGGGTCTACCCCGACAAAGGTGGGGAGGTCCAATGCAAGGGTCGGGCAGTCGGGGGAAAAAAGGTGCGGCGTCCCCGATGTGCGGAAGTGGTGCCGCCCCGAGGATTGACGTGCTGGTGGCCGGACACGCGGATCCGCTGGCGGAGGAGGCCGTCGGAGGTTGCAATGCATCAAGCTTTGTGTGGATGGTGAGCAAGGAGTCCTGCAAGGCGACCACGATGGACTCCTGAGTACTGACACGGAGTAGGAGGGCCTCGTTGGCGTCCTCCGATGGGGCCTCGACGGTGGAGCGGGTGTTCAACGCCATGGCCACGAAAGGACGAGCGACAGCGGTGGCGTGGAGCGGGTTTGATGGGCGTGGACGGGTGGCAGCGGACTGGACGTCGCTGCAGAGGCACAACGCAGAACAGGCGGAACGTCAAGTCGCGGACGTGCGGGCTTGGATCGCGGAATCAACCGGTGGCCAACAGCGGGCGGAGCGGCATGTCGAACCAGTTGTTGGGGGGTCGGAAAAAGGCGGCTACGGGGAAGAGAGGAAGAGAGGAGGAGAGGGAGTGAGAGCGAAAGAGAGGAGGGATTTAGGATTTAGAGAAGAAAGGGAAAACACACATTTATTCCAGGATGAAAAACTACAGGGCTTACACGTCCTCTTATAGCGATGATGAGCGAATACAAATGAAAATTTAGAAATTAGGAAATACAAAAATACTTAAAATGATACAAGCAAATAAAACAACAAATAAAACATCTCAAACAAAAGAAGCAACCAATAAATCACTAATTATTTTCTGCGGTAATTTTGGGGCCTCCCGATATACTCGCCCGACGCGTGTAAATTTTCCAAGGAGGCTCGTCGTCGTGTAGCTCCGTAACACGAACCTCCTTCCCTCGATTCAGAATTGAAGCATTATTTAAGAAAATCCATTTTTTAACAAAATAATATTTTGTGTTTTACAAAAAAATAAACGTTGTTTCATTTCATAAAGTCTGCGCAACGCTCGATCAAATTATTTTGGCAAAGATCCATTTTTCATTGCACACATTTACGGTTTTCTAGAAAAAGCTGACAGGCGCGCAAACCCTACACGCTGTCCTGCATCAGAATCAAGCTGTTATTGGGATCAAATGCCTCTCTCTTAACCATAAATTGGTTGTTTTGTTCCTCATTTCCCAGTTTTATTGTGAGTATACCGTGTGTACGTTGGTTTATCCCTAGTTTCAGTTCTGTTATTAATTATTATTATACTTCTTAAAAAAGGTGTGAGATGTACCCTCAATATCATTGAGAAATTAAGCAACCTTATTGTGTATTTCTCTGTCTTGAATTCAATAATTGATAATATCTTTAAAATGTATCATGTTTATCTAAATCTATCTTAATCTTGTCATTTTGTTTCTGAATTTTGCAACCAGATTATTTGTCTAAAGATGTTTGGTCGGAGAGCATCTCAGCTTTTGAGGGAATTGGCCTCTTGTGAGCCAGGACAACTAACAGCTTACAATGTGCATATGCCCCTTTCTTTTCTCTTGTTTTTGGTCATATTTAAAATGAGTTTTTTTCACGTTGCTTACTATATATCAGCAATAAACACCTAATATTCTCACTAAGCATTTCAGGGTGTTGAAAGAGCTCAAAATCTTGTATGTATTACTTGTGTGTGTAAATACAAGGAGAGAATACAAATATATAGGAGGAAGAAGAGAGAAGAAAATCCTATACAAGATGTGGGACTAAAGGAGGAGAGAAGATAAAACAATAAATGGGCCCAATAATAAACCCTTTACATGGGCTATTTTAACACTCCCCCGCAAGCTGGAGCATACAAATCGTATGCGCCAAGCTTGGACAAGCATTGATAGAAGTGTGTCTTGGAAAGAGCCTTTGTGAAGACATCCGCAACTTGTTCCGATCCCGGGACATGCTTTAGTTCAAGCTTCTTCATTTGAACCTTTTCCCGTATGAAGTGACAATCAACCTCAATATGCTTCGTTCTTTCGTTAAAGACCGGGTTCTTTGCGATGTGTATGACAGCTTGACTGTCACAAAGGAGAAGAGCCGGTGATGGTAATTTTATACCCAGATCAGTAAGAAGGCTCTCAAGCCATGTCAATTCTGATACAACTGATGCCATTGCCCGGTACTCTGCCTCGGCTGAAGATCGAGCAACGACCGCTTGTTTCTTACTTCGCCAAGTAACAAGATGTCCGCCAAGGTAAGTGCAAAAACCACTCGTAGATCGCCGGTCATCAAGAGAGCTAGCGTAATCAGCATCTGAATATGCCACCAATGTTGGAGCAGAAGAGGAGGTCCTGTAGACAAGTCCCTTACCAGGAGCGATTTTCAGATACCTGAGAATTCGTTCCACTGCTTGAAGATGAGATTTTCGAGGAGAGTGCATGTATCTGCTGACAAGACCAACAACAAAGGAAATATCTGGTCTGGTAACCGTGAGATATATCAGTTTTCCAACAAGACATCGATAATATTCAGGATTCTGGAGAAGGAGATCGGAGTCAGATGCCTGGGCACACAGTGTGTGGTTCACATCCATAGGAGTATCACTTGGCTTGCAGCTGGACTGACCCGCATCATGAAGAAGGTCAAGACAATATTTCCGTTGAGAGAGAGTGAGCCCATCCGGCCTTCTGGCAATCTCAAGACCCAAAAAATAGCGAAGAGGTCCCAAATCTTTTGTCTGGAAGACTGAGTTTAGATGGACTTTGACTGCCTGTATCCCTTGAGAGTCATCTCCAGTAATGATAATATCGTCGACGTATACTAACAGAATAACCGTTCCTGCTGGTTGGTGACGAGTAAAGAGCGAGAAATCGACCGAGCTCCGTGTGAAGCCAATCTCACGGAGAACCTTGCTGAATTTTTCAAACCATGCCCGTGGAGATTGTTTGAGACCATATAAAGCCTTCTTAAGATGGCAGACCTGACTCCCCCGTGGTCTCAAACCCGGGTGGTTGTTGCATGTAGACAGTTTTCTGGAGATCCCCATTCAAGAAAGCATTTTTGATATCCAACTGAAAGAGAGGCCACCGGCAATGGACATCAACAGAGATGAGGACGCGAACACTATTAAGTTTCGTAACCGGAGAGAACGTTTCCTCATAATCTAGCCCCTCCTGTTGAGTGAAACCTCTAGCCACAAGACGGGCCTTTAGACGGTCAATTGTCCCATCGACAGCATGTTTGATGACAAAGACCCACTTGCACCCAACCTGTTTCTGGCCCGGTGGAAGGGGAACAACAGACCATGTCTGGTTAGACCAGAGAGCAGACATTTCTTCCTCCATGGCCGCTCTCCATCCTGGATGTTGAAGCGCCTCCTGCATAGAATTAGGAATAGCAACCGAAGAGAGAGAAGTAGCCAAAGTGTGTAAATGGGGAGAGAGACGATGAAGAGAGATGTAGTTTTCCAGCGGATGAGCAGTGGAAGGCGATACCTGATCATTTGGACGCGGAGTATCCATGGTAGAGACCGTCGGCAGAGGGGCAACGGAAGTGGTAGAGCGACGAGTGTAGACGCGGATAACTGGTGGTTTGGAGGGAACGACAGTCTGTTGAGAGGGAATGACAGTCGAAGGAGTATTTGCGGGAATGATCGGGCGGGGGATGGATGGAGGAGTAGGTGTGGGTGGTAGATGGTCAGGTAAGGGAGCAGGAAAGAATGGTTGATCCTCGCGGAAAGTGACATCAGCAGAAACGGAGATCTTGCGTGTAGCAGGAGAATAACATACATACCCCTTTTGGGTGCGTTAATATCCAACAAAGATATGCTTGGCCGCTCGGGGATCCAACTTATCCGAGGAAGGCCCCAAACGGTGGACATAGCAGAGGCTACCGAATACACGAGGTGGGAGAGGGAAGGCCGGAGTGGAGGGAAAGAGTATGCTAAACGGAGTAGCATAGTTGAGAATAGAGGAAGGGAGACGGTTAATGAGAAAACAGGCGGTCGAGACCGCAAAGTTCCAATATGGTTTGGGGACATGCATTTGAAGCATGATTGAATGGGCAACATCGAGTAAGTGACGATTCTTGCGTTCGGCAACACCGTTTTGTTGTGGCGTGTAAGCGCAGGAAGTTTGATGTAGAATCCCGAACTCAGAACATAAAGCAGTAAATTCGTGACTAGTGTACTCACGAGCATTGTCAGTTCGTAGTACTTTGATGGTCGTGTTGAATTGCGTACAGGTTTCGAGGACAAATGCCCGAAAGACACGGGGAAGCTCGGAGCGATCACGAAGTAAGTATAGCCAGGTAGTGCGAGAGTGATCATCAATAAACGTTATAAAATACCGGAATCCGGAGATACTAGTAATTTTAAATGGTCCCCAAATATCCGAATGCACTAAATCAAAAGGAGCAGAGCTCCGAGTACAATGGGAAGAAAAAGATGAACGAGTCTGCTTACCGAGGATACATAAGTCACACTGAAAGTGGGTAAGAGAAACATCGGGGAGAGCCCGCTGGAGGACCGGTAGAGGAGCATGCCCAAGTCGACGATGCCAATCAGTTGAAGAGACGGATGAGAGGATGGTGGGAGAGTCGTCGAGAAGGTAGAGCCCATTCCGCAGCCGGCCTTTACCAATGGTAGTCTGCGTCCACCGATCCTGTATGACAAAAGAAGAGGAAGTGAATATAATAGAACAATCCAGATCATTAGTAAGCCGTCCAACAGAAAGTAAATTGAACGGTGAACTCGGGACGTGAAGAGCCGAGCGAAGGGAGATGGAGGAGGTGAGAGGAAGATCTGCCGAGCCGGAGACGGGAACAGTCACTCCATTGGCCACAGTAATAGACTGTGGATAAGGGGAAGTCAGGTACTGGGCAGGTCGATGTGGAGTAATGTGATGAGTAGCGCCAGAGTCCACAATCCAGCCCAAGCCGGTGGAGAGACAAGCGGTACCTGTGTTAGAGACGGAGGCAATGGAGGCAGATGGTGGGTGGAGCAATCCTTGGAGATGCTGGAGCTGAAGACGGACACTCTCAAGATCAGGAGGACCAGCATCGGTAGCAACAGAAGCCGTCGGGCGAGAAGGATAGCCAACTTTCTTGTAACAGGTTGCCTCGAGATGACCATCTTTCCCGCAGAAGGAACACTTCGGCTGACCCCGGCCACCACGACCACGGTCGCGAGATCCCGAACGACCCCCTCGAGTAGAGGGAGGAGGGAAAGGTAGAAGCGGAGGTGCCTGCTGAAGAAGGGCCGGAGGAGCCGTAGTATCTGGAGGAGGTGATACTCGGAGAATCATGGAGCATACATCAGAAAAGGATGGTGTGGTAGAGGAAGACAGAACCTGAGCACGAATGCTCTGAAGGTGAGGGGGAAGACGGGCCCTGATGATGGCAGTACAGGCGGCTTCCTTCTGAGCGCGCTGAGCAGCAACATCATTGGTGAAGGGCTGATGCTGGATCCATGCTTCAGCAAGAGTCTTCGCACGAGCAACAAAGGTGGTCATATCTGAAGCCCCTCCACCGTCAAGAGCAAAGAGGTCAGTGAGGATGTCGTAGAGATGCTGGAGGCTGTCCCGTCCAGAATATAAGGAGCGTAGCTCAGTCCACATATCTTTGGCAGTCTCATGATACATAGCCATTTGATAGGGCTCACCATCTAAAGAATTCAAGATCCAGGTCTGAACTCGGTCATCATTGCGGAGCCAGTCATCGGTAGGAGGGGTGGGAGGAGCCTGAGTAAGGTGAGGGAGTAGGCCCTTGGCCTGAAGATCCCGTCTGACAGAATGTACCCAAGGGACGAAGTTATTCTTTCCAGAAAGAGAGATGGTAGTGATGCACAACTCGTCACGGACTTCTGTATTGCAGGTCGGGTGGTCAGTCGGACAAGCCGGGCGGTCAGCAGGCGGGCTGGCCGTCGAGCCAGAGGAGTTACCGGAAGAGCCCATAAGGGCAGTCCGCAGAGGCAGCCGGCTGAGGTCGCTGTGAGAAGGGCAGGAGGCCGCTGCGAGAAGGGAGCAAGGCCGCTGCGAGAAGAGGACAAACCGCCTGCGAGAAGACAAGGAGGCCGCTGCGAGAAGGGAGCAAGGCTGCGGCGAGAAGAGGGCAAACCGCCTGCGAGAAGACAAGGAGGCCGCCGCGAGAATGACTGAGGAAGACCACGACCAGAATGCGGATAGACAGCAGTCCGCACGGTCAAGCCGGACACCAGCGAGTAGTCAGTTCGTGACCAGAGGGCAGAAACAAAATAGAGACCGCCCCGGTCTAGGTGAAGCCAGCAGCGGTCAGAGAGCAGAAGGAAACCGCGAGAGAAAGCAAGCGAGAAGAAGGAAGCAGAGAGAAGGCGAAGCCGCAACGGTCAGAAGGCGAAGCCGCAACGGTCAGAAGGCGAAGCCGCAGCGGACAGAAGGCGAAGCCGCAACGGACTTGCAGCGGATAAGAAAGCAGAGGCCGTGCACGAAGCAAGAGGGAGAGGAACTCGCAGCGGATAGAAGGGGAATCCGCATCGGATAGAAAAGAAGTGGACCCCACAAAATAGAGAGAATGGTGGCTATAAAAGGGCCGGAAGAGGGTGGAACCACGGAGAGGGAGAGGAGAAGAGGAATGCAGAGGCAAACCGCAGAGCCTGCGGATAAAAGCCCGCGGACAGGAGACCGGAGCGGGTAGGCTCACAGTCCGCAGGAGAAGCGGAGAGGGGCGGGCGGGCGGGCAGGTTGGACGGTTAAAGATAATGAGAGCGCACCGGAAAGATCGCTCCCTCTGATACCATGTTGAAAGAGCTCAAAATCTTCTATGTATTACTTGTGTGTGTAAATACAAGGAGAGAATACAAATATATAGGAGGAAGAAGAGAGAAGAAAATCCTATACAAGATGCGGGACTAAAGGAGGAGAGAAGAAAAAACAATAAATGGGTCCAATAATGGACCCTTTACATGGGCTATTTTAACACAGGGAAATAAAGTTTTACATGAGTTTATACTTTAGTGAATTTGCTACTAAAAGAGATGATTATTGAATGTCCTATTTATTACAATGGAGTTATTACTTCTATTGCAGACTGATACATTTGAGCAGGTCATTAAAGAATGCAATGAGCATAACTTGCAGCTCCAGTCATTGATCAGGCAAGATTATTATTATAAGAATGTGTTACCATTTCGTTTTTTATTGTAGTGGTGTATTTAGGTTATGAAGATTTTTTTGGTGAGAGAGGCATCTAGAGATGTTTTGTGGCACCCAATGAACTTAATATCCTTGTGCAGACATATCTACATTTGGGCTTTACTCAATCTGCATTTAATGCTTATAAACATAATGAAGAAATTTTGGTTTATCCATTTCATTATGATAATTTGGTCATTAGCAATTGATATAAGTTATTAGTTATATATTGCAATAGTAAGTTATATGATGCAATTTGTGATAAAGTTTAATAAACAAAAGTGAGTTGAGCTGAGAATTCAGTCTTACATCATGTAACCTTGTGCACATAATATAGACCTTGGGCTGCTTCACCCATCACCCATTGGTTTTAGATTTTATGTCTAGGTTCTAACATTATCTCAGTGTCAAGTTAGGCCAAACAATTCACTCCTATGTCGCCCAAGTAAAAAAAGATGCTAATGCTTTAAGAGGAGACGCTAAATGTGTTAAGAGGCCAAATACACTGCACACGAGGGAGCGTGTTTATAATATAACATGACTCTGGGATACTCATGTAGTGTTGCACACTTTATAGTGATCATGGGCCACACCACATGTAACAGATTGATTTTAGGTTAGATTGTTAGGTTCTAACATGATGTCAGAACAGGTTAGACCCCATGACCCACTCTCACGTCACTCAGTTAAAAAAGGTTCACTTGTTAGATACTAAGGATCATAGAAGTGACCGGGTGTGTTTATAATACATCTGCACGCATATGTAGCCTTGTGCCCCTAATATTAATCCGGGACTTCCACCCTTAACCAATTAGAATTGTTTGGCATAGAAATACAAGTTCATTCATTTTCTTTAGCATTTTCATTCATATTAGAAAAGCCCATGTATAAAGGCCCAAAATAGGCCCTAGTATTCTCTCTTCTTTAGTCCCACATCTTGTATAGGATTTTTCCTCTCTTCTCATCTCCTATATAATTGTATTCTCTCATTGTATTCACATACACAAGCAATATATACAAGTTTTGACTTCTCTCAACATGGTATCAGAGCCAGGTTCCGATCTAACCGCTCTGTGCAATTTTTAAACCGCATCTACCCGCCGCCTTCTGGCAGACTCCGCGGTCTCCTCGCGGATTGTTTGCGGTCTCCAGCGGTCTGCCTCCTTTTCTATCCGCCGCTACTCGCTCACTGTCCGCGGCCTCAACGGACAGTCCGCTGCCTCTCCCCGTGGATCCAGGTTCTCTCCTCCTCCCACCCCTTTTTATAGTTTCTCTCCTTTCTCTCGTGGACCCCACCTCCCATGCACCTCGCGCGGTCTCTAGTTCTATCCGCGCGGCTTCTGCCACTCGCGGCTTCCCCTCCTATCCGCTCGGCGTCTGCTCCTTGCGGTTTCCTTCTCGCCGCTCGAGTTCTTCAACTCGCGGTCTCTTTTCTTCCTCCCGCTCGAGTTCGTCAACTCGCGGCTTCTCTCTCTCCTATCCGCTCGAGTTTGGTAACTCGCGGTCCCTCTCCTATCCGCTCGAGTTTGGTAACTCGCGGTCTCTTTTTCTTCTCGCCGCCTTCTCGCGGCCTCCAGACCGTGCGGTCTGCCTCTTACCCCCTCTGGTCGTTGCCTGTCTGGCCGCTGGTGTTCGCATCGTGACCGTGCGGGTTCGTTCTCCCGGCCTTTTCTGCTCGCTGTTTGTCGCTGCGGCTTGTTCCTAGTCGCGGCGATCTCCTCCCCTCTCTGCGGCCTGCCTCTCCAGCGGACTCCTGCCTGGTCGCTGCGGTCTTCGTCAAAATCGCTGCGGCCTCCTTCCAAGTCGGTTCGGCTTGTCTTCCAGGACTATGGACTCCTCCGTTGACTCCACTGGCCCGGCGGCTAGTCCGCCCGCAGACCGCCCGGCTTGTCCAACCGACCTGCGCGATGAATTACGCATCACTACCATCTCTCTCTCCGGGAAGAAAAATTTTCTCCCTTGGGCGCATTCTGTGCGTCGGGTTCTCCAGGCCAAAGGTCTCCTGCCTCACCTCACACAGGCTCCTCCGGCTCCCCCTACGGACGATTGGCTCCGCAACGATGGTCGTGTGCAGACTTGGCTTCTCAACTCCTTGGATGGTGAGCCGTATCAGATGGCCATGTATCACGAGACGGCCAAGTCTATATGGGATGAGTTGCACTCCCTATACTCCGGCAAGGACAGCCTTCAGCACCTCTACGACATCCTCACCGATCTTGTTGCTCTCGACACCGGTGGCGCCCCGGACATGACGTCGTTTGTCGCTCGGGCTAAGACTCTGGCCGAGGCTTGGATACTGCATCAGCCTTCTACCAGTGATCATGCTGCCCAAGGTGCTCAGAAGGAGGCGGTTTGCATTGCTATTATGATGGCCCGTCTTCCGCCTCACCTTCAGACTATCCGGACTCAGGTTCTGGCGTCTTCCACCGTTCCATCCCTTTCTGAGATCTGTTCCATGCTCCTCCGCGTGACGCCTCCTCCGGATGCTCCTGCGCCGACTTCCTCGGCCTTTCTTCAACAGGCCCCTCCGCCCCTGCTTCCCTCGCCTCCTTCTGCTCGTGGTGGCCGCTCCGGCTCTCGGGGCCGCGGGCGTGGTGGCAGGGGGCGGCCGAAGTGTTCCTACTGCGGCAAGGACGGACACCTTGAAGCGACCTGCTACCGCAAGAATGGATATCCTCCTCGACCGACGGCTTCGGTGGCCGCAGATGCCTCCTCTCCTTCCTCTCCGGACCTTGAAGCTGTCCGCCTCCAGCTCCAGCACCTCCAGGGATTGCTCAACCCGCCTCCTGCTTCCCTGGACTCCACCTTCGTCTCCCAAGCAGGTACGGCCTGTCTCTCCACCGGTCCGTCCTGGATCATGGACTCCGGTGCCACTCATCACATTACGTCCCAGCGGCCTGCCACATACTCGGACTCTCCTCATCCGCGGTCTATCACCGTGGCTAATGGGGCTCTTGTTCCCGTCTCCGGATCGACGGACATCTCTCTCAGCCCGTTGTTTCCTCTCCGCTCGGCTCTTCATGTTCCGAGTTCCCCCTTCAATTTACTTTCTGTTGGTCGCCTTACTGCTGATCTGGATTGCTCTGTTATATTCACTTCCTCTTTTTTTGTCATACAGGATCGCCGGACGCGGACTACCATTGGTAAAGGCGGATTGCAGAACGGGCTCTACCTTCTCGACACACCTCCTACCATCCTCTCCTCCGTCTCCTCCACCGAGTGGCATCGCCGTCTTGGCCACGCTCCTCTACCTGTTCTCCAGCGGGCTCTCCCTGATATCTCTCTCCATCCGTTTCAGTGTGAGTCTTGTATCCTCGGCAAGCAGCCGCGTTCATCTTATCCTGCTCATTGTACCCGGAGCTCTGCTCCGTTTGATTTATTGCATTCTGATGTATGAGGACCGTATAAAATTACTAGTATTTCTGGTTTCCGGTATTTTATTACTTTCATTGATGATTATTCTCGCATGACGTGGTTGTACTTACTTCGTGATCGCTCCGAGCTTCCTCGCATTTTTCGAGCCTTTGTCGTTGAAACTCGTACCCAATTTCACACCACTATCAAAACTGTGCGCACAGATAATGCTCGTGAGTACACTGGCCACGACTTCGCTACTTTATGCTCTGAGTTCGGGATTATCCACCAAACCTCTTGTGCCTACACGCCTCAACAAAACGGCGTTGCCGAACGTAAAAACCGCCACTTACTTGATGTGGCTCGCTCCCTCATGCTTCAAATGCATGTGCCCAAGCATTACTGGAACTTTGCGGTCTCCACGGCTTGTTTTCTCATCAACCGTCTCCCTTCCTCCGTCCTCCACTATGCTACTCCGTTCAGCCTGTTGTTTCCCTCGAATCCGACTTTCCCTCTTCCGCCCCGTATCTTTGGTAGCACTTGTTACGTCCACCATCTGGGCCCGCCCTCGGACAAATTGGATCCCCGGGCGGCTAAACACATATTCGTGGGCTATTCCCGTACTCAGAAGGGGTATCTCTGTTATTCTCCCGCCACTCGGAAGCTCTCTGTCTCTGCGGATGTCACCTTCCGCGAGACTCAACCATTTTTTTCGGATTCTCTCACTACTCCTACCCCTTCGGCTCCTTTACCTCCATCCATCCCACGACCAGTTCTCCCCATTACAACGCCGCTGCTACCGGTTCCACCAGCTCTACCTCCTGTTCCCCCCGCACCACCCATCATCCAGGTCTATACTCGTCGCCCTCGTTGCTCTATGGCCCCACTGCAGTCCGCCTCAACCACGGTTACTCCGCGCCCGGCAGATCAGGTACAGACATCCATCGCTCATCCTCTGGCTCATTACGTCTCTCTACATCGCCTCTCTCCCCATCTTCACACTTTTGCTACTTCTCTTTCCTCGGTTTCTGTTCCTAATTCTGTGCAGGAGGCGCTCCAACATCCTGGCTGGCGGGCTGCCATGGAGGAGGAAATGGTTGCTCTCTGGACTAACCAGACCTGGACTCTCGTCCCTCTTCCTCCCGGTCAGAAACCCGTTGGGTGTAAATGGGTCTTTGTTATTAAACATGCTGCTGATGACACTATTGACCGCCTAAAGGCCCGCCTTGTGGCTCGTGGCTCGTGGCTTCACCCAGCAGCAGGGGCTCGACTACGAGGAGACTTTTTCCCCGGTGGCCAAACTCAATACAGTCCGGGTTCTCCTCTCTGTTGCGGTACATCGCCAGTGGCCCCTACTCCAACTGGATGTCAAAAATGCGTTTCTGAACGGTGATCTCCAGGAAACTGTGTATATGCAACAACCTCCCGGGTTTGAGACCACGGGGGAGTCTCAAGTCTGCCATCTTCGAAAGGCTCTTTATGGTCTCAAACAGTCTCCCCAGGCATGGTTTGACAAGTTCAGTAAGGCCCTCCGGGAGATTGGTTTTACTCGAAGCTCCGCCGACTTCTCGCTCTTCACTCGCCACCGATCTACCAACACCGTCCTTCTGCTAGTCTATGTGAACGACATCATTATTACTGGGAACGACTCGAATGAAATACTGGCGGTCAAACTTCATCTGAGCACCGTTTTTCAAACAAAAGATCTGGGGCCCCTTCGGTACTTCTTGGGCCTAGAAGTCGCCAGACGGCCAGATGGTTTGATCCTTTCTCAGCGAAAGTACTGTACCGACCTTCTTTATGATGCGGGTTACTCAGGCTGTAAGCCAATTGACACCCCAATGGATGTCAATCACAAGTTATGCCCGCAGGCCTCTGACTCCGATATCCTACTGGACAATCCAGAATATTACCGTCGCCTAGTTGGAAAATTGATATACCTCACAGTAACCAGACCAGATATCTCCTTCGCTGTTGGTATCGTCAGTCGATATATGCATTCCCCCAGAAGCTCTCATCTTCAGGCGATTGAACGTATTCTCAGATACCTCAAAACGGCTCCTGGACAAGGACTGGTGTATAAAGTCTCTTCTTCCACTCCTACTCTGGTAGCATACTCTGATGCTGACTATGCTGGGTCCCTCAATGATCGAAGGTCCACCAGTGGCTTCTGCACGTACTTTGGAGGACATCTGATTACCTGGCGGAGCAAGAAACAAGCGGTCGTTGCTCGATCATCAGCTGAGGCAGAATACCGGGCGATGACATCAGTGGTGTCGGAACTAACGTGGCTTGAAAGCCTTCTCACCGATCTGGGTGTAAAGCTTCCTTCATCGGCTCTTCTCCTCTGTGACAGTCAAGCTGCTATACATATTGCCAAGAACCCAGTCTTTCACGAGAGAACTAAACATATTGAAGTCGACTGTCATTTTATCCGGGAAAAAGTTCAACTAAAGAAGATCGACCTCAGACATGTTCCTGGTACTGAACAAGTTGCGGATGTCCTCACAAAGGCCTTGTCAAGTACCCTCTTCTATCAATGCCTGTCCAAGCTTGGCGCATACGATTTGTACGCTCCAGCTTGCGGGGGAGTATTAGAAAGCCCATGTATAAAGGCCCAAAATAGGCCCTAGTATTCTCTCTTCTTTAGTCCCACATCTTGTATAAGATTTTTTCTCTCTTCTCATCTCCTATATAATTGTATTCTCTCCTTGTATTTACATACACAAGCAATATATACAAGTTTTGACTTCTCTCAACCGTTCACATTTCTCTTTTCTCTTTCTTTCATTTCTTTCAAGTTAAGCATACCAATGATCCCAAAAGGGAGATGGAGATGAGTTGTTTATCTAAAGATTCATTTCACTTCTGAAGATAATTTCTCTAATCTTCATGCTATATAATACACATTTATGTTTCCTCCTTTTACTCAGGAAAATCGAAGATGCAAACCTAGATATACAAACGACTAGAAATGAGGATCACTTTGGAGCTGTTATACATCACCTTTCTCTAGCGCGCAACAAACGCTGTCTTATGAGTTACATGTAAGCAGCTGGATACAGCTCAGGAAATTTTAATGCTCATATATTATGGTACGCGGACCATACTTTTATGCATTTATTCTATGATCTAAATTTGGAATTTTAATAGGTATAATCGAGCTGAAATAATCCAGAGCTTGAGATGGAAGATAGGACCGGTGCTTCCTCTAGAAATACAAGAAAAGCTCAACTACTCGGAAGAAGAGTATTACAAAAACCATTCTACAGCCATAGAGGCATACATGTCACAGCTGGATCTAGATTTGACAGTGGTAATTCTCTCTTCTTTTCTTGCCCTACATTTTCTTGCCTCTTGGATTTATTACATACAATACATGAAGAGAAAATATGTTGTAGAGTTAATAAGATTGAGTGGCGAAGTGGAAAAGTGTCTTGGGTGTATTATGCCAATAAGATGATATAATATAAACTTATTTGACTATGCTCGAGAGAGTTGTGACGTTTGAGTGATGGCTCTGCAACTAAAGATTCTGTTTGGGACGACTATGGTTGTAGGAAAAAGCAGTGGTGAGAAACCAGTGTTGGGATTAGATCTGTCAGAAATGCAGTGGTTAGGAAAAACTATAGAAGAAGATGGATGTTGATATACAGGAAGAAAAGCATGAAAACATGAAAACCTCATTTTAGCTTTTTTTGAAGGAGAGTTTGCTATTTTCTAAAAAGTCCCAAAAGCACTTATTTTGGCATAAGCACTTTTCCTATCATTGGGAAACCAAACGCCTCTAAAATAGCGGTGGCGTTGAGAATAGAACTATTTCCACTGCCTGGTGGCAGCGGTCGTGGTGCGGTCAACGTCGCACTCCCTCTATAAATTTAGGCTTCCTTTGGCGCCGCGGCGGCGGTCGTGAACGCGGTAGTCATGAACCGTCGTTCGTGAACACCCAACCTCACCTAAAAAAATGCATGCATTTTATGCTCAAAACTAGTTTATTTTTTTGGTAGCGGTCATGACCTTTGTCTTGCCAAAGTATACATTCTACGATAATGACATTTTTGACCAAACTCATCGGTGCAAATAGGCCGCGCCAAACGAAGCCTTAGTTAAATTACTATTAGGGTGGCAAACTTGTTCCGAGTGATGGTTAATAGAAAAAAATGTTGTCAGTTAATTTGTTTGTGATTAAGGCTTCGTTTGGGGGGACTTATTCTCACTGATCAAGCGGTTACGACCGCAAGAACCGGGCCTTAATTTAAGGCCCTAAAATGAAAATGTTAAGATTGGATTATGATAATATTAGAAAAGATAAATTACAGAATAAAAATATTAGAAGGGTTCGTGAGTGCTCAGTTTCACCTAAGGAACTCCCTCCGTTTTTATGTTCAAAATATTATTTTTTCTTTTGATGGCGATCATAACCGTTGTCATGTCAAACACGTATTTTATCACAATCACGTTTTTGTCCAAACAAACCGGATCAAAACCCCGCACCAAACGGATGGTGATTCGTAGCGCCGACCTAGAATAGCTGGGATAAGGCTAATGATGACGGTGCTAAGAAAGCTTGAGAAAATTTTACAGGACATGGTTCCGCCGAAGGATCCTTATATCCGAGTGAAGGTGCTCGACGACATCGGTGAAGTGTGCTTGGGCGACCACACAATCTCCCTGACCCCGCAGTCGCTGCATTTTATCAAGCGCGTGGATGCCGAGCCATTTATTTTGCAGGTTTAATTCCCCTATACTTAATATTATCCCTTTCTTATCAATGTCTATCTCTCATCATGACTTTCTGGTTAGACTAATCTGTGGCGTCCGAACTAGGGTTTGATGGAAGAGTTTCTGGAGTGAGGTGCCTGAGAAGAACATAGCATTGTAACAAATCTCTCATTCTTTGCTGGTATCACAGTAATTCTTACTCCATTTTTTATTTCCTGGTTTAATTTATGAGCAGGAGAACTAAATATATTAGAAATTCACTACTCTAGTGGTGAAGATCATGAAAGAGTTTGTATTCCATGGAACTAATTTTATGATTGTTTTGTAATAAAAAAATTAATTATATGTTTTTTAAACATTTTTTATTTTTCATGATTTTTTTTGTTTTATGCATATATATATATATATATATATATATATATATATATATATATATATATATATATATATATATATATATATATATATATATGGGCTTGTAATTATTTAATTATATGTTTTTTTGTTTTATGCATACATATATTTAATTATAATTTTATTTTGTTTTGTTTTATGCATAGCCTTTATTAATGAAGAAGCCTGAAGCTTATGTATATCAGTATATATATATGCCTTTATTTATGGCGAATGTTATTCGCAAACCACATTATCTATTCGCAAATCAAAATTTCTTTTATTTATTTGAGTTTATGATTCTCTTCACTTTTGAGAGTCCTCTATTTACAAACCAACATTTTCTTCCCAAATTGCCCTAAAATCCCTAATGTTGGTTGCTCCCTCTGGGCGCCCCTTCGCTCCGTCTCCAACTCCTGCCCGTCGGCATGGTAGCTGCCCAAATCGAGGTTCGCGGAAGCTTAAAGCTTGGTTGATCTGCTCCAGAAGTGCCTCGGCGTCCGCGTCACGGCCTTCCCCCCTGGCCGCTGCTTTGTCGGCGGCTCCCGCGGACAGCACGATGTCGGCAGAAGTGGAGGAGAAGAGGAAGTTCAGCGTGATAATTGAGGAGGTACCGAGCAACACTGGCATCACGATGATCAAGGTGGTACGGGCGCAGACGAGCCCAACTCTGAAGGAGGTGGAGGAGGCGGAGGACGCTAATAAGAAGCTGGAGGAGGTTGGGTCCAAGATCTTCATTGCTTAGAACTTTACTATTCATTCACTCCCACATCTGTAGGTTTCTTTCTTTTATTATCAGAGTTTTTCTGTAATTGTCTGTAATTGTTGCTGCTCCTACTTATTATTCTCTTTTTTTCCTGATGTGCTATTATATTTAGAAGAAAGCCACCAGCAAGGCTATAATGGCCAAAATTACAGAGGAAGTTCATACAATCATTCTTTTTACCTATTGCAGAGGAAGCCCACACAATCCTTCTTCATTAAATTTTGTTTTTTAAATTTTTTTTGTATTGCTTTGTGAATTACCACTTTGTTTGCGAATAGTAAATTTGAGACTGCTAATAGACAAATTTGGTTTGTGAATAACAACCGCCTTATATATATATATAGTGAAATTTTGTATAGAGAACTGGTTCTTTGAAATCTTATACAAAACCGCGAGATTGACTCCCAAATGTACCTTATTTCAAAAAGTGATTAACAAGAGATTTACAGCTTTGATGTTGATCACTTTTTGATTTGAAGCCGTTTAGGCCCAAAAAATGTACCTATATGAGTGACAGGCACGGGCCTCCGGCCCTCGTGCCCCGTGCGACAGTACCCAGCCGCGGCGTCAGGGTTTGCCTCCCCCCCGGCTTCGGGGGTTTTCCGCATAGACTTCATTAGCCCCTATACACTTCATTAGCCCCTATAAACACAGCCTTATATTTGTCAGCATAACGTAGACTTCGGCTCTGTTTGGGACAGCTTATGATGATGAATAAGCCGCTAATTGAAAATTGATGCTTGCATAGAGATTTTATAAAATCAATGATGAATAAGCAGTCGACTGTTTGGATTGTTTGATCATAAGTGCTTATCTAAATTTCTCATTTATTCATAAGGGTCTGTTTGTTTGGACGTGTTTTTTTTCGTCCGTGCACGATTTTTTTGCCTGGGGACGATTTTTCGCTCGGGCGTGTTTTTTCGCCCATCACGATTTTTTTCGTCCGGTAAGGATTGCTTTCGCCAAAACTTGATTTTTTCGCCCAGACGTGATTTTTTTCGCCCGGGAGCGATTTGTTCGCCCGGGAGTGATTTTATCGTCAGGTCGCGTTTTTTCGCTCGATCACGTTTTTTTCGCTCGCCGGATTTTTTTCAACCGGGCGCATTTTTTTTCACGCGGGAGCGATTTTTTCGCCCGACAACGATTTTTTCGCCCGGGCGCGTTTTTTTCGCTCGAGCGCATCTTTTTGCTCGAGCGGGTTTTTTTCCGCCCGATTGTGGTTTTTTCGCTCGGGCGCGGTTTTTTTTCGCCCGGGCGCGTTTTTTTTCGCCAAACGCATTTTTTTCGCTGGGGCGTGTTTTTTTCGCCCGAACGCGATTTTTTCAACCGAACGTGTTTTTTTGTCCGGGGCGCAATTTTTTCTCACAGATGCGATGTTTTCTCCAACACAATTTTTTCAACCTGAAACAATTTTTTCATACTGATGCAATTTTTCGCCGGGACAAAAAAGAAAAAAAAACTCCCGGATGAAAAATCATGCCCGGACAAAAAAAAACACGACCGGGCAAAAAAATACGCGTCCGAGCGAAAAAATCACTTCTCGCCGCGCCTGGGCAAAAAAATTGCTTCTAGGCGAAAAACTCGCGCCCGGGCGAAAAAATCGCGCCCGGGAAATCGCGCCCGGGGCGAGAGAATCGCGCCCGGGGCGAGAAAATCGCGCCCGGGGCGAGAAAATCGCGCCCGGGGCGAGAAAAGCGCCCCGGGGCGAGAAAAGCGCCCCGGGGCGAGAAAAGCGCCCCGGGGCGAGAAAAGCGCGCCGGGGCGAGAAAATCGCGCCCGGGCGAGAAAATCGCGCCCGGGCGAAAAAATCGCGCCCGGGCGAAAAAAAATCGCGCCCGGGCGAAAAAATCGTGCCCGGGCGAAAAAATCGCGCCCGGGCTTAAAAATTGCGTCCCGGCGAAAAAATCGCTTCCGGGCGAAAAAACTGCGCCCGGGCGAAAAAAACGCGCCCGGGCGAAAAAATCGCGACCGGGCGAAAAAAAACGCGCCCGGGCAAAAAAAAACGCGCCCGGGCAAAAAAAAACGCACCCGGGCGAAAAAATTGGGCCCGGGCGAAAAAATCGCGCCCGTGCGAAAAAATCACGGTCGGACGAAAAAAACCGCGTCTGGGCGAAAAAATCCCGCACAAGTGAATATCGCGCCCGGACGAAAAATATCGTGCATGGGCGAAAAAACGTGCCCGGGCGAAAAAAACGTGTAATAGCGAAAAAATTGCGTCAGTAAGAAAAGATCGCGCCCGGGCGAAAAATTCGCGCCCGGGCGAAAAGATCGCGCCCGGGCGAAAAATTCTCGCACTGGTGAACAAATCGCGTCCGAACGAAAAAATCACATCCGGACAAAAACACTCATTTGACTTTTTTAAGAGATAGGCGAAAAGATCGCGCCCGGGCGAAAAATTTTCGCCCGGGCGAAAAATTCACGCACTGGTGAACAAATCGCGTCCGAACGAAAAAATCACATCCGGACAAAAACACTCATTTGACTTTTTTAAGAGATAAGTGCTTATGAGAAATCATAAGCCGGACCCGGATAGCTTATAAAAAATCAACTTATAATCAGTTTTAAAATAAGTGATTTTATATAAGCTGCACAAACAAACAGCTATAAAACCACTTTTGCGTTTAAAATAGAGATTATTGATCAGCATAAGCTGTCCCAAACAGAGCCTTCATTAGCTAAATTGTTTGCTCTTTTCTAAGAACATGGAAGTTCCATTTCATCAAGATTAGCATAAAGTGATACAACTATGAGGTAGAAGACACAGGCACACAGCTAGTGATAAAACTATGAGGTGGAGATAAAAAAACAGAACAAACAGTGCTTTGATTAATGACTTTCCCATGAGCACCTTCACCAATCTTTGATCCAGAGTTCCTGTTCAAATCCTCAACAAACCTACAACAACCCCGAGTAGTTTTAATTAATTAATTAGCAAGCAACATATATAGATAGTGATTATCATTATCGAAACAACCACTCGCCCCAAATTCATGGCTCTCCATTTCACCCTAAACCAGAAGCCAGATACCCTCTCCTGTCATCAAAATCCAACAGAATTTGATAAAAAAACTCCCAACTACTTCATGAAATTACCCACTAAGTGAAATAATTTGGATAAATTTTCTAAAGCATGATCTACCAGAGCTCAGAGTTGCTCCCTAAACTTTAGCCCTACAACTCCTCCTCCTCAAAACTGCAGTAAAACCCTAACCCAAACCTTCATCATTTCCATGTCTCCCCATCTCTCGCTCGCTCCATCCAAAAAGAGAATTGAGACGTCGCTGCGAAGATATTTGGAGCATCATAACTCTCAGCATCATCATCCGCATTTTTAAAGCGGAGAACCCCCGGCGAGTTCGTCACCGGTAAGGCCGTCGGCGGCGGCGGCGTGGGGAAGCAAGAGTTGGGGAATCAGGATTTGCTGTAGCGTGTGAGGAAGTTTTTTTAGAGAAATTTTTATTTGTAGCTCTCATTATCTTGATCAAAGGCTGGGATTAATTTGATGGATTTAAATTCATGGCTTTTAAAAACCATTTATATATCTCTTTATAATAGTACTAGCATCTTCGAACGGGCTCCGCCCGTTCTCGATGCGTCGCCGCGGGCTTCGCCCGCAACCAAGCGGGCTTCGCCCGCTTGACAACGACATGGGTCGTGGGCGACAACATGTGTCGTGGACTGCGACATTGATCGTGAGTGCGACATTTGTCGTGGGCGGCGACATTTTTTGTTGGCGGCGACAATGGTCGGGGGCGGCGACAATGTTCGGAGGTAGCTACATTGTGCAGGGGTGGCGAATTGTTTTGGGGGGCGGCGACATTGTTCAGGGGCAATTGTGTTGTCCTTTCCTATACACAACACTTCACCCTCACCATCATAGACCCTTGATGGAGAACATAAAATTCCATAACCTTTTTTAAAATTATTTTTAAGAAGTAACAAATATGATTGTAACACATGCATCTGCAAGCAACACACACTTGCATGCAAAGCTCTAACTTGCAGTGAAAAAAGTTCATTCCATTATTCATGCTTGTAATGTAAAACATCTCAGAGGACAACACATTTCAAAATAATATCCATAAGCACGTGAGCCATATATAACAACAGCGTTGATTACAAACATGAAGTTAAAAAATTAAAACATGCAAAAATGCAAAAAAAATCGTCATAATCTTGCAGTTGAATCCATATCAAAATATTAGCATCATATCAAAATATTAGCATCTCCTTATGTAGCAGTAGATTTCATTCAGTGGCCTTGAGAGATTCTATTTCAATCAAAGATGCAAAGAAAAAGTCAATAAATAACAGTTTTGTAATGTGTTAAAACAACAATAAAGATATATATCTACGAGCTTCTTTGCACGGGCTACGCCCGTGCAAAGAAGCTCTCAGGCGGCCTTTGGCCGCATCCAGGCGGGCTTCGCCCGCCTGCGCACGGGCTTCGCCCGTGCTCGATGCGTCGCTGCGGATTGCGCCCGCATATGAGCGGGCTGCGCACGCACCCGAAATCTTATTTTTTTCAAAACATATACATATGAGTACTTAAAATGACCGCAAAAAAATATGAATTATTATTCCTATTTTTATTTTTTAAAATTTTGCAAATTTTAATCTATAAAAATAATTTATCAGTTCTCTCTCCCTCTCTTTATCACTCCACCCTCTCTCTCTCCCTTTTCTCTCTCTAAATCCTCACATTTTCTCTCTCATGATCTAATGACCAATATTCATTTCATCGTGTGCCTCCAAATATCTATATTCCCTTATATATATAAGATAAGATATATTTCTTTAACTACATTAAAAAAGTAATTTGGAGCCATAAAACTAATCTTAGCCATCAAATATGGGTCAAGCTTTTGATCTAAACCATCCAATGATGCGAGAGAAGGAAAGGGGAGAGAGAGAGGGAGAGGGAATCTTTATAGCCCTCCTGTCCCTAAATATAGAGATATGAGGGAGAGGGGAGAGAAGAAATACGAAAAGGGAAATTGATTTTTCTGATAAAAAATTTTCATTTTTGTACAAAAAAAATATGAATATTATTTTTTATTTTTTTACGGTCATTTTAAGTACTCATATGCATATGTTTTGAATAAAAAGAAATTAACATATGTGGGTGTAGTCCACTCATAGGTGGGCGCAGCCTGCTCGAATGTGGGGGAAACACGCTAAGAGTCAGCGAGAATGGACAAAGCCAGTGCGGTGCCTGCTTCAATGCGGTCGAGTGGTCGCGAGTGCCCTCTTCGCTCCACTAATCACAAAAAATGCACACCAGCGCCCTCTTCGCTCCACTACGTCGCTCTACCGTCAACGCCTCCCCCGCGACAACACTGAAGCCGCCAAGCCTCTTCGCCCCCCACGAAATCGGCAATCTCAAGACTGTTTTCCCCCTCAGCAACCGACGATCTCTCTGTCAGATTCACTGCACGACTTCTCCAACGAATCGCTGGTATGTCGCAACATCTACGCAACCCTGCCTCCCGTTTTTCATCTCCACTTCGATGATTTCATCTCATATTAAAAAAAAACTCCTCAATTTTACCTACAAACTTCTTGAATCCAAATAATCTTTCTATGAACTACTCTCAAAAAATGTTTTGGTTTACATTAATGATCATCTACATCACTAAGGCCCCGTTTGGGGGACTTATTTTCACCGGTCAAGCGGTTGCGACCGCATGAACCAGACCTTAATTAAGGTCCGGTTCATGCGATCGCAACCGCTTGATTGGTGAAATTAAGGCTCTGTTTGGGGGGGGGGGGGTTTATTTTCACAGGTCAAGCGGTTACGACCGCATGAATCGGACCATAATTAAGGTCCGATTCATGCGGTCGTAACCGCTTGACCGGTGAAAATAAGTCCCCCCAAACGAAGCCTAAGTCCCCCCAAACGGAGCCTAAGAACGTTCTCAAATATCATACAAATATCGGTTTGAGAATTGTTCTGCAGTTCTGTTTTAAAAATCTCTGTACAAATATTGCCTCCAATCTGTCTGTACAAATGTCTGCATAGGTCTAAAATGTTTAAGATCTGTTTTAATAGTGTCATCTTCAAATATTTAAGATCTGTACTTAACGAAAACAGTAACAGGTTTTGTTGCGGACTAACTCGATGCTCTGGTCGGGCCGGATATTCTTGGATCGCCTTAGCTCGCGGAGCGGTCGAGCGTGCACACAGTCAGTTGAAAAATGGGGGATGGACACGAGAAGTTTTAACGTGGAAAACCCTTCAACCGGGTGAAAAACCACATGACCGGGTCGGTGCCGATCAAAATCCACTAGATTATTGGAGGTTACAATTTGATGGGGGGAATCGGGGCGACAGGCCGCTCCCGTTACAATCTTGAGGAGAGAGAGGGCGTATGCACTCGTTGGTGGGCAACAGACTGCCACGCCAACGGGACTTGGACGGTGGAATGCGCGAGATACTTCAGTCGCGTGCGCTCAGAGGCGACGCGTGTCCAAGGGTTGTCACCGCTTCCTTTGTGCGTCTTTCTCAGTCCTTGGAGTGTTTCCTTTGTAACTGAGCTCTGGTGGGGTGCCAATAGCCGATGACAGGTTCTGGTAGCTGTTGGCGGGTGCTAGTATCCGTTGGTGGCCGCTGGAGGTCGCGGGTGGCTGTCGGTGGTTGGCGGCGAGAGGCGGCCACTGGTGGTTGACGACGAGGGGTGGTCGCCGGCAGAGAAAACGGGAGAGCTCCCACCTGAGGAAGAAGAAGAAGGGGGAAGCATAGGAGGAGAAAGTTAGGAAATGAGGAGCCCCTGGGGTCTTTTTATAGGCTCCAGGGGGAAGTTATGACGGGCCCCACCACTAACCTAGTGGGTTAGTGGGTGGTTTTGCCCCGATCGGACGGCCGGCGGAGCCTCCCCCTCGATCGGACGATGGGGAGGTCATCCCGAGGCGGGGCCGCCCGGACGATGTCGACGGTGAGGAGGCAGCCGGACACGGCGGTGGCCGGCCATGGCCGAGGCCGGTCATGGCCGCGGCCGGCCATGGCCGCGGCCGGCCATGGCCGCGGCCGGCCATGGCCGCGGCCGGCCCTGGCCGCGGCCGGCCATGGCCGCGGCCGGCCATGGCCGGGCCACGGCCGGGGCCGAGGCCGGCCATGGCCGGGCCACGGCCGGGGCCGAGGCCGGCCATGGCCGGGGCCATGGCCGAGGCCGGCCATGGCCGGGGCCATGGCCGGGGCCATGGCCGGGGCCATGGCCGGGGCCATGGCCGGGGCCATGGCCGGGGCCATGGCCGGGGCCATGGCCGGGGCCATGGCCGGGGCCATGGCCGGGGCCATGGCCGGGGCCATGGCCGGGGCCATGGCCGGGGCCATGGCCGGGGCCATGGCCGGGGCCATGGCCGGGGCCATGGCCGGGGCCATGGCCGAGGCCGGCCATGGCCGAGGCCGGCCATGGGCGGGGCCATGGGCGGGGCCATGGGCGGGGCCATGGGCGGGGCCATGGGCGGGGCCATGGGCGGGGCCATGGGCGGGGCCATGGGCGGGGCCATGGGCGGGGCCGGGGCCGGGGCCATGGGCGGGGCCGGGGCCGGGGCCATGGGCGGGGCCGGGGCCGGGGCCATGGGCGGGGCCGGGGCCGAGGCCGGGGCCATGGCCGGGGCCATGGCCGGGGCCATGGCCGGGGCCATGGCCGGGGCCATGGCCGGGGCCATGGCCGGGGCCATGGCCGGGGCCATGGCCGGGGCCATGGCCGGGGCCATGGCCGGGGCCATGGCCGCGGCCGGCCATGGCCGCGGCCGGCCATGGCCGCGGCCGGCCATGGCCGCGGCCGGCCATGGCCGCGGCCGGCCATGGCCGCGGCCGGCCATGGCCGCGGCCGGCCATGGCCTCCGCCGGCCATGGCCGCGGCCGGCCATGGCCGAGGCCGGCCATGGCCGCGGCCGGCCATGGCCGCGGCCGGCCATGGCCGGAGGGGAGCGGCCGGCCATGGCCGGAGGGGAACCGCCGGCGAAGGTTCCTTCCCTAAAGGTGGGGATGAATGGGGCCCACTCCCATGATCTCCATGAGAGATCATGGGGGTTAGGGGGGCCCACCCATGATCTCCATTGATGGGGGATCATGGGGGTCTCCTTTTCCTTATAAATTAAGGTGGAGCCCATCAATTGCCCCCCAAATCTCTTTCAGTTGGGAGGGAAGCGAGTACGGGGAGAGATTTCTAACTCTGGTCGCGGTGGTGATTGCCGGCGTGGAATCCGGGATGGCGGCGATGGTGTGCGGCTCCAAGGTACGAAGGCGAGTATGTACGGAGGTCAGCCGGTCGTGCGCTTAAGGGCCGTGCATGCGAGTGGGATGTGCGCCCCACTTGCGTGCACAATCCGCGCGTGCAGGCCGAGCATGCGTGGGGGTGGCCTGTGCGCGGTCATGCTCGTGGCAGGCGTGCTGGCCGCCCGCACGCGTGCGCATAGGCCGCACACGCGTTGGCCGTGCGCGCGGAGGCTGCGTGCGCGCTGGCCGCGCGCGCTGGCCGCGCAGGCCGCGCGCGCTGGGCGTGCGCGCCGGCCGCGCGCGCTGGCCTCGTGCGCCGGCCGGGCGCGCTGGCCGCGCGCGCCGGCCGGGAGCGCTGGCCGCGCGCGCCGGCCGGGAGCGCTGGCCGCGCACGCTGGCCGAACGCGTGCCGGCCGTGCGCGCGCTGGCCGCGCGCGCTGGCCGCGCGCGCGCTGGCCGCGCGCGCGCTGGCCGCGCGCGCTGGCTGCGCGCGGGCGTGTACGCTGGCCACGTGCGCGGGCTGGGCCTGGTGAGGCTGTGTGTGCGTGTAAGCTGTGCGCGTGCGCAGGCCGTGTTTGCGGGCATGTTGTGCGTGATTTTTCCGCTTTGAATTGACTGAATATTTTGCGGTGTGCAGGTACCGAAGCGCTCTGCTGGACCCATGCGTCTGCGCACTTCTTTGACCGAAGACGGTGTAGCTATTTGGAGGGTAAAGTTTGGACTTCCTTCTGACTTGGAAGTGAGGATCCCGCGTCCCGAGGAGCGGGTCCAAAATCCTCCCCGTGGTTGGCTGACTGTTTGCGAAGTGTCGCTCAGATCTGGTTTTCGTCTTCCCCCCTGCGACGAGGTGGTGGAGATTCTGAAGTTTTGTGGAGTCCCTATCTCCCAGTTCGCTCCAACCGGGGTTACTCGTATCATGGGCTTGGTTACTTTTTTCCGCGAGCATGGGGGCTCTCTTTCCTTGGATCAGTTCCGGGATTGGTGCGATGTGCGCTTTGATGGTGGTGAGCGGATCGAGGTGCGCAGCAACAAGATTTGGCTGGAGTTTGAGTCTCGCAAGGATCGTCGCCATGGTAATACTTTGTTCGGATATGTGAAGAATTCCTGGGGTCTTCCCGAGGTGTGGAATGCGCTTCCTGACCGCTGTCGCCGTGTGAAAGGGAGGGAGCGAGACTTCTCCCCTGTGCTGGGATTTTCTGAGCCTCGCGAGTTGGCTAATCGCCTCTTCAATATATATGCGTTTGTAGAGGAGAAGCGGTTGTTGGGATGTGGTATTTCTGTGGGCGCGACTCAGGTGGCGACACCTTCCCAGGGGAGTGGCCGTAAGAGGAAAGTGATGACGGCTTCTACCGGTGACCTTGATGCTGTGGTGGTGGTTTCTGATGATCCAGTTCCAGAGGTGCGGTCGTCCGTTTCTCCAGTTCTTCCGGCGCCTGTTGTTATGACGGCTCCTAGGATGTCTTCCTCTTTGAGAGCGATGAGCAATGCGGTAAAGGTTTGATTGTTTCCTTTTCTTTCCTTTTTTGTTTGGAAGTAGCTAATTATGAGTTTTTCTTTTGCAGATTGAGGCTCAGGCACAGATTGCGGTTACCTGGAACGATCATTACGTGAGCCTGAAGGATGGATATCTCACTTTGCAGGAGAAGCTTCGACTGTCGATGGGCTCACTCTCTTCTCTCAAGGAAGAACATGACCGGGACATCGCGCAGTATCATCGAGTTGGGTCAGAGCTGAAGTCCGAGCTAGAAGACGTGCATGCTTCCTTGGATGTGGAGAAAGCCGTGGTGGAGAGGACTGCCCAGATGTTGAAGTATGCGAGGGAGGAGACGTCTGGCTTGGAGACTCAGTTGCATGCGGCTCGAGAGGAGGTTTCGGGTCTTGAAGTTCAGCTTCAGGAGGCGAAGGTGCAGGTGGAGATGCTATCTTCCGGTGATCATGCCTCAGAGCTGAAGGCGGCAGGACTTACGGAGTACTTGGAGTCGCTGGACTATATGCGGGATCTTAGCCTGATCGCGGAGGAGGTTCGTGATGACATTTGGTCCAAGGAGGTAGAGCCTCAGATGGATGACATACGCCAGTTAGCGCTTCGTCGCGGTGTTCCGAAGGCCTTTCGCTTCATAGGGAAGCATCTTGGGTGTGATACTTCCAGTTTCAGTTTTGCGGACGTTTCAGGTGATGAGCATTCTGGCTCAGATGCTGATGACGAGTAGCTGTAGTGTTTATTCGCTGTTGTATGTCGTTTATTTGTAGTCATTTGCTTTTGAGATTGTCGTTGTTAGGGCTCCGATTCACTGTTCTCTATGAGAGCCTTACTTGTATGTCGTTGTCGTGTGTTTTGCACGGATGCATTTTGTTATGAGATGATTGTTGGTGGGAGTTGATTTTTGTCATGGTGTATTAGTATGGGACTGACCCATGGCTTAGTGCGCGGCTCGTGGCCTAATTTATATGAGGGATGCTTGTGGTCAGGTCCCCACGGTGTTGCGTGGGACTGGTCTACAGCCTTTTGCGTGAGATTGGCTCGCGACTTTTTCGTGAGGGGGGCAGGCCCCCACGGTGTCGTGTGGAACAGGTCCACAGCTTTTCGCGCGAGACAGGCTCGCGGCTTCTTCGTGAGGGGGGCAGACCCTCACGGTGTTGCGTGGAGCAGGTCCACGGCTTTTCGCGCGAGACAGGCTCGCGGCTTCTTCGTGAGGGGGGCAGGCCCCCACGGTGTTGCGTGGAACAGGTCCACGGCTTTTTGCGCGAGACAGGCTCGCGGCTTCTTCGTGAGGGGGGCAGGCCCCCACGGTGTTGCGTGGAACAGGTCCATGGCTTTTTGCGCGAGACAGGCTCGCGGCTTCTTCGTGAGGGAGGCAGGCCCCCACGGTGTTGCGTGGAACAGGTCCATGGCTTTTCGCGCGAGACAGGCTCGCGGCTTCTTCGTGAGGGGGGCAGGCCCCCACGGTGTTGCGTGGAACAGGTCCATGGCTTTTCGTGCGAGACAGGCTCGCGACTTCTTCGTGAGGGGGGCAGGCCCCCACGGTGTTGCGTGGAACAGGTCCACGGCTTTTTGCGCGAGACAGGCTCGCGGCTTCTTCGTGAGGGGGGCAGGCCCCCACGGTGTTGCGTGGAACAGGTCCACGACTTTTTGCGCGAGACAGGCTCGCGGCTTCTTCGTGAGGGGGGCAGACCCCCACGGTGTTGCGTGGAACAGGTCCACGGCTTTTCGCGCGAGACAGGCTCGCGGCTTCTTCGTGAGGGGGGCAGGCCCCCACGGTGTTGCGTGGAACAGGTCCACGGCTTTTCGCGCGAGACAGGCTCGCGGCTTCTTCGTGAGGGGGGCAGGCCCCCACGGTGTTGCGTGGAACAGGTCCACGGCTTTTCGCGCGAGACAGGCTCGCAGCTTCTTCGTGAGGGGGGCAGGCCCCCACGGTGTTGCGTGGAACAGGTCCACGGCTTTTAATTTCGTTAGAACGTGTAGTATTTGCAGAAATAAAAGGTAATTCTTTGAGTAATAAGCGTGATTCAAAGTATTTGCATGAGATCAGGTTTGTGACTTATATAAATCACATAGTCTTGAATTGAAAATGACGGCATAAAAGAGTCATAATGTGTTACTGGTAAAAGCGGCGTAGATTCTGCGCGTTCCAGGTGCGTGGGAGAATCTTTCCTTCGGCGTTTCGTAACTTGTATGTGCCTGTCTTCACCATAGCGGTGACAACGAATGGTCCTTCCCATGTTGGAGATAGCTTGTCGCCTTGTGTTCCCTTCCCGGCAGCTTCCAAGGTGCGAAGGACTAGGTCTCCGATGTTGATCGAGCGGGCTTTTACTCGGCGGTTGTAGTAGCGGGCTGTGCGTTGTTGGTAGGTGTAAAAATAGAGAAAAACGATTAGAAAAACAGGCCGGAAGCTTGAATAATTGAAATTTTTATTATCCAAAAAGATATCATTTACAAAGGTATGGCCTCCCTTTTATAGAATGGAGGAGATAGAGGAGAGTACAAACTAACAATGTGGGACTAAATAAATGTACAAAGACTGGGCGGTTTGACATGTACAGACCGCACAGTCCGCGCGGTTAGATAACAGGCTAACCGCCCGGACAGACCAGAAGAAGATGCCGTAGGAGACCGCAAGACTGCCAGACCGCCAGACCGCCAGACCGCCAGATATACAAGTCGCTGGCGATAACCCGCAAGACCGCCGAACCATAGCAGCCACCAACTGGATATTTAGCCCGTCAGCCCCAGACCGCTAGACCGCGCGGTCTCCAGACCGTCATATTCAGACCGCCAGACCGCCTTCTTTAACACTCCCCCTCAAGCTGGAGCATAGATATCGATCATGCCCAGCTTGTCACAAATGTGGAAGAATGAAGTAGACACAGGCTTGGTAAAGATATCTGCCAACTCTTTGTCGGAGGTGACGAACGGAGTGCAAATCTGTTTCTTCAAGATTTCTTCCCGGATGAAATGGCAGTCGACTTCAATATGTTTGGTTCTCTCATGGAAGACCGGATTTTTGGATATATATATAGCGGCCTTGTTGTCACAGAACATAGGAAGAGGATAGTCGTAGACCTCTCCTAGATCAAGCATGAGAGCCCGCAACCATTTTAGTTCGCAAGTGGTGGACGCCATGCTCCGATATTCAGCTTCAGCACTAGACCTTGAAACTACAGACTGCTTCTTGCTCTTCCAGCTCACAAGATTACCTCCAACAAATGTGCAGAAACCAGATGTAGATTTGCGGTCATCTTTATCATCAGCATAGCTAGAATCTGAGTAGGCTTCAACTCTCAAATGACCATTCTTCTGAAAGAGTAGTCCTTTGCCCAGTGCTGCTTTAACATACTCTAATATCTTCAAGGCAGACTGAAGATGACATTCCCTAGGAGCTTGCATGAACTGACTTACCTTGCCAACAACATAGGCAATGTCAGGTCTGGTCACCGTGAGATAAATGAGTTTACCCACTAGACGTCTATACTTTGTGGCATCAGATATAAGAGGAGAGTCATCTGTCCACGTTTTGTCTTCTCCAGTAGCCATGGGATACCGTGCCGGTTTGGCACCGGTCAATCCTGCATCCCGTAGAAGATCAAGTGCATACTTCCGTTGGGAGAGAACCAGAGAGTCGGGCTTCCGACAGATCTCTATCCCCAAAAAGTATTTCGGGGAGCCCATATCCTTTGTGACAAGATGTTGACGGAGGTGCTTCTTTGTCAAGTCCACCCCAGCTTGAACATCACCGGTAAGAAGAATGTCGTCAACATAAACCGCCAAAACTACAAGGCCCGATGCGGTTTTGCGAATAAACAGGGAATGATCAGCCGTACTTCTTGTAAAGCCAACAGCAGCCACAATGCTGCTGGACTTGTCGAACCATGCCCGAGGGCTCTGCTTGAGGCCATAGATAGCCTTCTTTAGCTTGCATACACGGGTCTCCCTCTGAGCAACATACCCCGGAGGTTGCTCCATGTAAACGTCCTCATGAAGATCCCCATAAAGAAAGGCATTCTTGACATCAAGCTGGGAGATAGTCCAATTGCGGTTGACAGCCACAGAGAGAATAACCCGGATGGTGCTGAGACGAGCAACCGGGGAGAAAGTATCAAAGTAGTCAACCCCATAAGTCTGAGTGAAGCCTTTGGCCACCAGTCGGGCTTTGTAGCGGTCCACAGTCCCGTCTGGGCGAAACTTCACAACAAACACCCATCGACAGCCAACCACATCAGTACCCACTGGAGGAGAAACAAGGGTCCAGGTGCCCCGTTCAGTAAGAGTAGCGATTTCCTCATCCATGGCAGACTTCCAATGAGGAATCACAAGTGCCTCCTGGTAGGTACGGGGAGTAGTAGTCGCTGAAATAGCTAAAGCAAAATGCCGGCGAGAAGAAGTAAGCCGATCATAGGACACAACTGCCGCAAGCGGGTGTTGAGTGCATGCCCGCACCCCTTTGCGAAGAGCAATGGGGAGATCCAGGTCGTCGGGGGCTTTAGGGACCGGAGCGTCCGTAGCGGAGAAAGCTGGCCCGGGACTAGAGAGAGACGGCTCCGGAGACGGGGGGGGGGGGGGGGAAGAGAGGGGAGAGGAATAGACGGAGGAGGGGATGAGGAGGGGGGTGGAGAAACGTGGATAGGCTGAGAGGGAACAGACAGGGAGGGTGAGGAGTCAGGAACAGGAGGAAGAAGGGGTGGAGAGGAGAAGTAGGCTGCATTTTCGAAGAAGGTGACATCTGCAGAAACAAACTGTTTGCGCAGAACGGGGTCAAAGCAACAGTAGCCTTTCTGAGTGACCGAGTAGCCCAAAAAGACACATTTGGTGGCACGGGGAGAAAGTTTGTCACGGGTAGCAGACGAGGCATGCACAAAGGCTGTACAGCCAAAGATTCGAAGAGGGAGGGGAAAAGGTTCCTTGCCGGGGTAGAGAATGGAGAAGGGAGTCTTACCCTGAAGAACAGTAGAAGGAATACGATTGATGAGATAACAGGCGAGGAGAACAGCATAGCCCCAATAAGAGCGAGGCACATGCATCTGCGTTAGGAGAGTGCGAGCGACATCGAGGAGATGACGGTTTTTACGTTCCGCCACCCCATTCTGCTGGGAGGTGTAAACGCAGGTGGTCTGATGAATAAGACCATGTTGCATACAGAAAGATGAAAAATCACGACTAAGATATTCTTTAGCATTATCAGAGCGAAGACATTTAATAGAGACATGAAACTGAGTTTTAATCATATTATAAAAGCATTCCCAAACAGAGAAGAGTTCAGAGCGATCTCGTAACAGATACACCCAGGTACAACGAGAAAAGTCATCAATAAAAGTTACAAAATACAAACTACCCCGACCAATGGTTGGAGTAGGAGCCGGACCCCATACATCAGAATGGATGAGATCAAACGGGCTAGAGGAACTGCGAGCATGCTTGGGCGGGAAGGAGGAGCGGTGATGTTTGCCAAGTTGGCAGGCGTCACAGTTGAGCGGAGGACTGGTTGGCGGTAAGTGGGGCAAAAGCTGTCGAAGAATGCGAGCAGGAGGATGTCCAAGGCGAAGATGCCATTGAAGCAGATCAGTAGATGAGGAAGTGAAAGCGGACAGAGCGGAAACGTTGTCGAGGAAGTAGAGGCCGCCGCTCTCAGTCCCAGTAGCAATCGTCCGTTGGGTTCTCGGGTCCTGAAAGCAACAAGAAGTAGGAGTGAATACAACAGAGCACTGAAGTTGCTTGCATAAAGTAGTAACAGATAGAAGGTTGCAAGGAAACTTCGGGACATAGAGAGTGTCCACCAAGCGCAGCGATGGGGTGACTTGAACCATGCCTGTCCCACGAACCGGGGAAGGAGAACCATCCGCAACAAGGACAGGAGGCAACCGATCATGCGTTTCGAGAAGCGAAAAACATTGAGGATTGCCTGTCATATGATTTGTAGCACCAGAATCAATCAACCATTTACCTTGGATAGCGACATGAGCACTACCTGAGGTCGTCGCCACCGAAGCAGACGACCGAGAGGAGGGGTTCGGGGAGGTCGAAGTATCACCAGGAGGGCGCAGATGAGGATGTTTCTGCCAACATCGGTCAATGGTATGACCGGTACGACCACAGTGAGAACAGAGGAACCTGGACGGACCGCGCGCCCCAGAGTGGCTGCGGCCACTATTGCTGCCGCGCTGAGTGTACTGAGCATAAGAGTCCTGCGGAGGAGGGGAGGATAACAGAGGGCGCTGGAGCAGAGAAGTAACGGCGGCTACGCGAGCGGCGGTGGCATCCAAGGTGGGAGACTCAGCTACACCCAAGATCTGCTGGCGGATGAGATCAAAAGACTCGGGAAGTCGCAGAAGATAACAAACAACCAGGAGTTCCTGGAAGTGTTTGTGTTGCTGAGCCAAGTCCGCAGAGAAGGGGCAATTCTGGAGGATCTCAGCGCCAAGAGCCTGAACTTGCTGATAGGCTGCAGCGGGAGTCATGGACGAACGGGCGAAGAGATCCGCATAAAGAGTATAAATCCGGGAGGTCTGCGTCCCCTTGGAGTAAAGAGCAGCCAGATGAAGCCACGCGGCCTTTACCGTCTCATCATGACGGATGACGGGAAGGCACTCATCAGAGAGGCTATTAGCCAGCCATGTGCGGACAAGCGCATCACTCGCATCCCATTCGTCAAAGAGAGGAGATTTAGGAGGATGCGGATCATCGGTAAGATGATGACGTTTGCGCTGAGAACGAAGGAGGAAAGTGAAAGAGACGCTCCAATCCGGATAGTTGGAGCCAACGAGCTTGGAAACAGTGCCCAGATTTCCGGAAGGAGTAGGGATAGAAGGCGGAGCCGGAGTGGCTGCAGGAGTGGTGGCAGTGGAATTGTCAGAGATATCCATAGAAGAAGACCGAAACCGGACGGTTAGGAATCAAGCCGGGCGGATAAGAGAGAAGGGAAAAACTGCAGCGGTCACGATGTCAGACACCAGCGGCTAGAGAAGCCACGACCAAGCCGCAGAGCCAAAACAGAGGGTAAGAGGTCGGGCGGTTGGAAGACAGACCGCACGAACGGGAGAGAAAGAGGAATCCGGCAAACAGGCCGGGGCGATAAGAAAGAGAAGAAGGAAGGCTGCGACAAGAACAGATCGCAAGCAGACAAAGAGAAACAGGCCGCGCAGACAGGGCGCAGGCAAACAAGACAGGCCGCGGGAAGAAGAAGCAGGTCGCACGGCTAGAAATGAGCACAGAATCAGGAGCCAGAGATCGAGTGCTCTGATACCATGTAAAAATAGAGAAGAACGACTAGAAAAACAGGCCGGAAGCTTGAATAATTGAAATTTTTATTATCCAAAAAGATATCATTTACAAAGGTATGGTCTCCCTTTTATAGAATGGAGGAGATAGAGGAGAGTACAAACTAACAATGTGGGACTAAATAAATGTACAAAGACTGGGCGGTTTGACATGTACAGACCGCACAGTCCGCGCAGTTAGATAACAGGCTAACCGCCCGGACAGACCAGAAGAAGATGCCGTAGGAGACCGCAAGACTGCCAGACCGCCAGACCGCCAGACCGCCAGATATACAAGTCGCTGGCGACAACCCGCAAGACCGCCGAACCATAGCAGCCACCAACTGGATATTTAGCCCGTCATCCCCAGACCGCTAGACCGCGCGGTCTCCAGACCGTCATATTCAGACCGCCAGACCGCCTTCTTTAACAGTAGGCGGCAGCGCGAAGAGCGGCTTCTTCTCGTACTTCGAAGATCAGGTCAAGGTTGTCTCGGAGCGCCTCGTTGTTTATCTGGGGATCGAAGTTGGATGTCCGAGGACTAGGGACGCCAATGTCGACGGGTATAATAGCCTCCGTTCCATAACAGAGATTATACGGAGTTTCTCCGATAGGCGTTCTCTCTATGGTGCGATATGCCCATAGCACATTAGGAAGAGCGTCCACCCATTGCCCCCCAGCATCTTCTAGTCGTGTTTTTAGTCCCTTTAGGATAGTACGGTTGGTTACTTCAATTTGCCCATTGGATTGGGGATGTGACACTGCTGTGTGTCGCAACACTATCTTTAAGTCTTCACACATCTTGGTAAAGGACTTTCCAGTGAATTGAGTGCCGTTATCGGTGATGATGATCGCCGGTATGCCGAAGCGACATACGATGTTCTTCCAGACGAACTGTTTGGCGTTCTCTTCGGTTATCTTGGCCAGTGGTTCCACTTCGATCCACTTGGTAAAATAATCGATTGCCATAATGATGAATTTTCTTTGACCGGAAGCTAATGGCAAAGGCCCAAGGAGGTCTATCCCCCATTGTGCGAACGGCCAGGCTCCTTGTAACGACGTGAGGGCTACCGGGGGCTGCCGGGGAACGTTAGCGTGCACTTGACAGCTCTTGCACTTTTGAACGAATTCTGTCGCTTCCTTCTTCATGGTTGGCCAGTAAAATCCTTGCCGTAGGATTTTCCTGGCCAGGGCTTTTCCCCCTAGATGTTCGCCGCATACTCCTTGGTGGACTTCGCGGAGCGTGTACTCGGCATCTTCTTCTGATAGGCACTTCAGGTAGGGTCCTGCAAAGGACCGTTTGTATAGTTCCCCGTCTATCAAAGTGAATGCTGCCGCTCTCATTCTCAGGCGACGAGCCTCCTTTTGATCTTCCGGTGATAGTTGGCCCTTCAAATGGGCGATTAGCGGGGCTATCCATGATCCCTCTGCTTTATTGACTTCTGCTACTTCCCACGGGCCGTGAATACTGGGGAAGACTATTTCTTCAACTCGGCGCCTTCTTGTTTGGTATTGCGTTGAAGAAGTGGCAAGCTTTGACAGGGCATCTGCCTTGTTATTTTGTTCTCGAGGGATATGCATAATTTGGATTTGTAGGATTTGGATGAGAAGGGACTTGACGAGTTTCAAGTATTGGGATAGCTGTTCATTCTTGGCTTCAAATTCTCCTTCTACCTGCGAGACAACAAGTTGTGAGTCAGAGTAAATGGTCAGCTGCTTGACCTGGCAGCTGATGGCGAGCCTGAGTCCCGCGATGAGGGCTTCGTATTCTGCTGCATTGTTTGTAGCAAGGAATTTTAGTCGGAGTCCATATTCTAGAGTAACGAGTTCTGGATTAACGAGGAGCAGGCCTGCTCCAGCACCTTCAGCCCCTGAGGCCCCGTCTACGTATAACGTCCATGTTTGTCCGGCTTCCATGGGTGCAAATTCTGTTTCCATTGGTAGAGTGTTCTCTACAATGAAGTCAGCCAAAACCTGAGATTTGATGACGGGGCGCGGGAGGAAGTGGATATCGAACTCACCCAACTCGACAGCCCACTTAACCAATCGACCGGATGCTTCGGGTTTTTGAAGAATGGCACGGAGTGGTAGCTCGGTTAGGACCTTAACAGTGTGCGCCTGGAAGTAGGGACGGAGTTTTCTTGCGGAGAAGACAAGTGCTAAGGCTGTTTTGTCTGCAGCTGGGTAGCGGGTTTCGGTATCAGAAAGAATTTTGCTTAGGTAGTAGATGGGGCGTTGAATTCCTCCTTCGTCTTTAACTAGGACTGAACTTAGGGCTGCTGGTGTGATGGCGAGATATAAAAAGAGACTTTCTCCGGGAGCTGGCTTGGATAGAAGTGGAGGAGAGGCCAGGTATTGTTTTAAGGATTCAAAGACTGATTGAGACTCATCGGTCCATTGAAACCCCGAGCTTCGTGCTCCTCGGAGAATTTTGAAGAAAGGGAGGTACTTGTCCCCTGTCCGAGCTAGGAATCGGGATAGTGCTGTGATTCTTCCGTTCAACCGTTGTACATCTTTGAGTGATCTGGGTGGAGACATTTCTTCGAGAGCCTTAATTTTCTCAGGATTGGCCTCTATTCCTCGTTGGGTAACCATGAACCCCAAAAATTTTCCGGAAGTGACACCGAAGGCGCACTTGCTTGGGTTGAGCTTCATTCCATATTGTCTGAGGATCTTGAAATATTTTTCTAGGTCTTCTAAATGGTCTTCCCGGCGAATGCTCTTAACTAGCATATCGTCTACATACACTTCCATGGATCTGCCGATGAGTTCTTTAAAGATCTTGTTCATGAGTCGCTGGTAGGTAGCTCCTGCATTTTTAAGTCCGAACGGCATTACCCTGTAGCAATAAATTCCTTTGTCGGTACGGAAAGCCGTGTGTTCCTCGTCGGTTGGATCCATTCGAATCTGGTTGTATCCGGAGTAGGCATCCATGAAGCTAAGCAGTTGATGTCCGGCGGTTGAGTCAACTAGTTGATCGATCCTGGGAAGTGGAAAGCTGTCCTTAGGGCAAGCCTGGTTGAGATTGTATAATCCACACACATTCTCCACTTTCCTGAGGATTTCTTTACTAGGACAACATTAGCTACCCAAGTAGGGTAGCCAACTTCTCGAATGAATTGTGCGCGCAGGAGTTTTTCAACCTCTTCTTCTATTGCTTGGAGCCTCTCAGGGGCGAAATTCCTCTTCTTTTGAATGACGGGCTTACATGCAGGGTTGATGTTGAGGGAGTGGTGGATGACCTGGGGGTCGATCCCAGGCATATCTTCTGGGGACCAGGCGAAGATATCCTTATTCTTGCGGAGGTAGGCTGCTAATTCTTCCCTCTCATGCTCCTGTAAGAGGGATCCAAGCTGGACGGTGCGATCCGGTTTTGTCGAAGAGAGGGGGACCTCAATTAGACCTTCGGTGGGTGCCCCCCGCTGCAGAACTGCTTCATCTCTGAGGTCGAAGTCATCGATGTTCAGTGTGGTAGGCTTAGTGGGCTGTGCTTGTTTGGAATAACAACTCCTTGCGGCTTCCTGATTTCCGCGTACTACTCCAATTCCTCCAGGAGTAGGGAACTTCATCGCTAGATGGGGGATAGATGGGATGGCCTTGAAGGTAGTCTGAACAGGCCTTCCGAATATAGCGTTGTATGCTGAGTTTGAATCTACTACCACGAATTGAGCTTCATGCGTAATCTGTCTTGGGAATTCTCCCAACGTGACTGGTAGAGTGACTGTTCCGATGACTTGGACCTGATGGTTGTCGAAACCATATATCGGGCCCGCGGCTGGAGTTAGCTGCTGCCGAGATATATTCATATTCTGCAGAGTGGTGGAAAAAAGGACGTCGACTGAACTGCCATTATCGACGAGGATTCGCTTAACGTTATAGCAGGGATTTCCGATTCCGGCGCTAATTACAAGCGGGTCTTGATGCGGGATTCGGACGTTGATAAGGTCTTCATCCCCAAATGATATGGTGGTGTCCTGCTTTCTTCTTTTATCTTCATGGGCTTCCTTTACAGAGTGGACTGACAGTATCTGTGTGGTCAGAATAGGTGATCCGGCAATAGTCTCAATGTTTCCTACTGCTTGCCTTCCTCCTTCGGGCGCTGGCGGGGCATTCTGATGGTCCCTGGGACGCCTAGGCAGGTCTTGCTGCTCTTGGGCCCTTCCTTGCAGAAATCTACCGAGCAGTCCTAAACGGACTAAACGCTCGATTTCCTCCTTTAGGCGAGCACATTCTTCAGTGGTGTGTCCGGTTGTTCGATGATATTCGCAATACTTTGATTGATCGTTCCTGGGATTAGGAGGCGGTTGCCTTGGTCGCTGTAATGCTGGTTCATTCTGAATGGCATACAAAACGTTGGTGCGAGAAGTGTTGAGAGGGGTATAGTCCCTAGGGGGATCTCTCTGTGAGTCACGCCTGCGCGGTCCGGCTCGACGTTCCTCATGGAATCTTCCTTCCTGGCGCTGAGGAGCCGGCTCTTTATCTCTTTGCCTTTTTTGTATTCCATCGAACTGTCATCGATGAGCTTCAATAGCTTCGTCTGCGGCTATCTGTGCCTCAATTCTGTGCACCAGATCCGGATAGTTGGGTACGGTCTCTCTCATAAGTGCTGAATAGAAGCCGCTGGGGCGAAGACCTCCTAGGAATACTCCACGTAGGAGTTCGGGGTCGACGCCCGGGATCTGGCGAGCTTCTGCAGTGAAACGTCGAAAGAATTCTTTGAGGGTTTCACCTTCGTTCTGGCGGATTCCAGAGAGATGAGATGGATCACGGACAATCTTTCGATTAGCGATGAATTGGTCGGAGAATTGTCTGGTTAGCTCGGCAAAACTAGCAATGGTACCGGGCCTCAAAGAGTGGAACCATGTTCGAGCTTGTCCTTTGAGAGTAGTTGGGAATACTTGACATAACAATTGATCAGTGGCGTGGAAGATCCTCATGATAGTGGTGAAATGATTGACATGTTCAAGTGGATCGTCAGTTCCGTCGAATATTTCGACGCTTGGGAGTTTGAACCCGGGTGGAATTGGATGATCGAGGATCTGCTGGGTCAAGGGGGAGCCTTGATAAAGTGTTCGCTGAGGGTGGAAATCTCTCCTTGCAGCTTGGCGGCATTCTTCAGCCACAACCTCTCTAATTTCCTGACGAGTGAGGAGAGGGTGGACGGGAGCAATGTTAACTGGATCGCGGGGGTGATCTGTCCTTGTTCCCCTTAGATGGGGATGAGCTGAACTGGCGGCATCTGAATGATCTTCAGGTTCTTCTCTTTCAACAGGGTTTTCCTGGTTCCTTGGTGGATTAGGCAGTGGAGGATGGTTAGCCGGCGGAGGTGACCTTGGTAGAACAGGAGGTGCCCCCAGGTTTAGAAGTAGTGCGAGCATCTCTGTTTGTTGCTCTTCCATTTGACGGACACGTCCTTCTAGGGCGGTGACGGGGGCGAAAGCTGCTTCAGCGGTCAGTGGCACGTCCACCAGAGAGTGTGATCGTGCAGGCTCAGTGTGTCCGCCAAGTGCGGATCCTTCGGCAGTGCGAGCATTCCTCTTTGCCATTGTAGTAGTAGGGACGACGGACTTGCTTTGCGAAGGATATTGGGAATGTTTCCCACAGACGGCGCCAAACTGTTGCGGACTAACTCGATGCTCCGGTCGGGCCGGATATTCTTGGACCGCCTTAGCTCGCGGAGCGGTCGAGCGCGCACACAGTCAGTTGAAAAATGGGGGATGGACACGGGAAGTTTTAACGTGGAAAACCCTTCAACCGGGTGAAAAACCACGTGACCGGGTCGGTGCCGATCAAAATCCACTAGATTGTTGGAGGTTACAATTTGATGGGGGGAATCGGGGCGACAGGCCGCTCCCGTTACAATCTTGAGGAGAGAGAGGGCGTATGCACTCGTTGGTGGGCAACAGACTGCCACGCCAACGGGACTTGGACGGTGGAATGCGCGAGATACTTCAGTCGTGTGCGCTCAGAGGCGACGCGTGTCCAAGGGTTGTCACCGCTTCCTTTGTGCGTCTTTCTCAGTCCTTGGAGTGTTTCCTTTGTAACTGAGCTCTGGTGGGGTGCCAATAGCCGAGACAGGTTCTGGTAGCTGTTGGCGGGTGCTAGTATCCATTGGTGGCCGCTGGAGGTCGCGGGTGGCTGTCGGTGGTTGGCGGCGAGAGGCGGCCACTGGTGGTTGACGACGAGGGGTGGTCGCCGGCAGAGAAAACGGGAGAGCTCCCACCTAAGGAAGAAGAAGAAGGGGGAAGCGTAGGAGGAGAAAGTTAGGAAATGAGGAGCCCCTGGGGTCTTTTTATAGGCTCCAGGGGGAAGTTATGGCGGGCCCCACCACTAACCTAGTGGGTTAGTGGGTGGTTTTGCCCCGATCGGACGGCCGGCGGAGCCTCCCCCTCGATCGGACGGTGGGGAGGTCATCCCGAGGCGGGGCCGCCCGGACGATGCCGACGGCGAGGAGGCCGGCCATGGCCGGAGGGGAACCGCCGGCGGCGGTTCCTTCCCTAAAGGTGGGGATGAATGGGGCCCACTCCCATGATCTCCATGAGAGATCATGGGGGTTAGGGGGGCCCACCCATGATCTCCATTGATGGGGATCATGGGGGTCTCCTTTTCCTTATAAATTAAGGTGGAGCCCATCAGGTTTCATTTTTAATTCCAGTTTTAAGATCTGTTTGTACTCCATATGCAAGAAACTAATTAACAGTTTCAGTACTCCGTATGCATTTGAAAGAACTTTAGATTTAATTTTAAATCTGTTTGAAGCTGATAATAATTTCTGTACTCCATATGCTTTAGAAACTGTTATCAATTTTAGATCTGTTTGTATTTAATATGTTTTTGAAAGAACTTTAGATTGAATTTTCGTCATCAGTTTCAATTTTGATCATCAGTTTGTGAATTTCGTTTCAGTTAGATTTTTTCTGAAGTTCTTACAAAATCATCTCCAATTTCATTTAAACAGATTTGTGTGTACAAGTCGATACTATAGTTCTACAATTTAAATGGATGCTTTGGTTCTGAAGTTTAAATCGATGTTTGTGGTTTAGATCAATGTTTGTGAATTGCATTTCAATTAAATTTTAGATGTGTGTACAAATCGATACTTCGGTTGTAAGTTTAAATCAATGCTTTGATTCTAAAGTTTAAATCGATGCTTTGATTCTAAAGTTTAATGTCGCGTCCACGACAAAAGTCGCACACATGATAAATGTCTCGTCCACGACAAATCTCGCTTCCCACGACATTTGTCGCCAACAACGACAAATGTCGTCGCCCGTGAAATTTGTCTCCCCCACGACCTTTGTTTTCCCCACGACAAATGTCATCCCCATGACAAATGTTTCTCCCACGACAAATGCCCCCCATAACAAATGCCTCACGACAAATATCTATACATACATATATATAGATATATATACATATATATATATATACACATATATATATATATATAGATATATATATCTATATATATATATATGTGTATATACATATATATATATATATCTTTATATATAAGAGAATATACATATTTGGAAGCACATCATAAATTGAATTTTGACCATTGGATCATGAGAGAGGGCATGAAGGGGGGAGATTTGGGAGAGAGAAAGTGGAGGGAGAGGGAGAGAGAGGTGGCGGGAGAGAGAAGGAGAGAGAAGGGGAGTGATAAAGAAAGTGAGAATGAGAGATAAATTTATAAAAAATTTGCAAAATTTTATAAAATAAAAATAGGAATAGTAATCCATATTTTTTTGGGGTCATTTTAAGTACTCATATGTATATGTTTTGGAAAAAAAAATTCGGGTGCGTGCGCAAACCGATATAGGCATGCAGCCCGCAGCGACGCATCGATCATGAGAGAGAAAATGTGAGGATTTAGAGAGAGAAGAGGGAGAGAGAGAGGGTGGAGTGATAAAGAGAGGGAGAGAACTAATAAATTATTTTTATAGATTAAAATTTGCAAAATTTTAAAAAATAAAAATAGGAATAATAATTCATATTTTTTTGCGGTCATTTTAAGTACTCATATGTATATGTTTTGAAAAAAATAAGATTTCGGGTGCGTGCGCAGCCCGCTCATATACGGGCGCAACCCGCAGCGACGCATCGAGCATGGGCGAAGCCCGTGCGCAGACGGGCGAAGCCCGCCTGGATGCGGCTAAAGGCCGCCTGGGAGCTTCGAGCACGGGCGTAGCCCGTGCGAAGAAGCTCGTATATATATATCTTTATTGTTGTTTTAACACATTACAAAACTGTTATTTATTGACTTTTTCTTTGCATCTTTGATTGAAATAGAATCTCTCAAGGCCACTGAATGAAATCTACTGCTACATAAGGAGATGCTAATATTTTGATATGATGCTAATATTTTGATATGGATTCAACTGCAAGATTATGATGAATTTTTTTTGCATTTTTGCATGTTTTAATTTTTTAACTTCATGTTTGTAATCAACGCTGTTGTTATATATGACTCACGTGCTCATGGATATTATTTTGAAATGTGTTGTCCTCTGAGATGTTTTACATTGCAAGCATGAATAATGGAATGAACTTTTTTCACTGCAAGTTAGAGCTTTGCATGCAAGTGTGTTGCTTGCAGATGCATGTGTTACAATCATATTTGTTACTTCTTAAAAATAATTTAAAAAAAAGTTATGGAATTTTATGTTCTCCATCAAGGGTCTATGATGATGAGGGTGAAGTGTTGTGTATAAGAAAGGACAACACAATTGCCCCTGAACAATGTCGCCGCCCCCCAAAACAATTCGCCACCCCTGCACAATGTAGCTACCTCCGAACATTGTCGCCGCCAACAAAAAATGTCGCCGCCCACGACAAATGTCGCAGTCCACGACACATGTTGTCTCCCACGACCCATGTCGTTGTCAAGCGGGCGAAGCCCGCTTGATTGCGGGCGAAGCCCGCGACGACGCATCGAGAACGGGCGGAACCCGTTCGAAGATGCTAGTATATACATATGTATGTATATATATACATACATATGTATGTATATATACATACATATGTATGTATATATACATACATATGTATGTATATATACATACATATGTATGTATATATACATACATATGTATGTATACATACATATGTATGTATATATACATATGTATGTATATATATATACATCTGCGCACACACATATATATGTGTGCACACAGATATATATAACACACACGAGTGATAGTGCAGGGGATGCTCCCTGTTCCCCGCGCGGCGGGCTTCGCCCCCTCCCCCCCGACGGACTTCGCCCGCCACCCCGCAGGCCTTCCCCCCCGGCGGCCTTCCCCCCCCCCCCCCCCCCCCCCCCCCCCCCCCCCCCCCCCCCGGCGGCCTTCGCCCGCCCCCCGGCGGCCTTCGCCCGCCCCCCCGACGGCCTTCCCCCCCTGCGGCCTTAGCCCCCCCCTGCGGCCTTCGCCCCCCCGGCGTCCTTCGCCCGCCCCCCGGCGGCCTTCGCCCGCCCCCCGGCGGCCCCGCTCGCCCCCCCGGCGGCCTTCGCCCGCTCCCCCGACGGCCTTCCTTCACAGGAGAGGTTCTCACGACCTCCTTCCTGCCCCCCAACGGCCTTCGCAAGAGAGGTTCTCATGACCTCCCTCCTCATTGTTTTCTTTTCTACTTTTCTCTTACACAACGCTTTTCCAGTTCGCTTCTCAACGGCCTTCTTATTCTCCTCATCTTTCTTCTTCCTCTTCTGCTCACCGACATTATTCACCACCTCATCTTCTTTCCTCTTCTTATCTTCATATGCCTAACTCGCGGTAACTTCCTTGTCTTCCTTTTCTTTCTTCTCCTTAGTTGTATTTTTCGATGCTTCCTCGTCCTTCATTTTCTTCTCTTCTTTCTCCTTCTCCTATACAACATTCCTCGCTGCCTCCTCGTATTTTCTCCTCTTTTCTTCTTGTTTCTCCTTTTTCTCCCTAAAAACACTTCTCGCTGCCTCCTCTTTTCTTTACTTCTTCTCTTCCTGTTTCTTCTCCTCGACAATGTTTATTACTGCCTCTTCTTCCTCCTTCTCTTCTCCACTTCTCTTTTCTTCTTCTTTTTCTTCTTGGTAGTGTTTATTGTTTCCTCCCCTTCCTCCCTTCTTCTCTTCTCCTCTTCATTCTTATTCTTCTCTTTTTCTTTTGGTGTTTTTAGGTCAAGTCCGTACAACCCCGTATTCACTGAGTGGACCCCTCTGACAAATTCAAGGCTTTGTAGGACATTCAGGTCCAAGTGTCCAAGTAGGCGAGTGGGGCATGCAGAGCTGCACTCGCCCAGAAGGAGCAAAGGGCTCACAGAGTTCACATTTTTGTGTTGGAAGAGGAGAAATATGATATGAGAGCTAACAGATTTAATTAACTTTTGTGTAGACGGAATATGTAAATCTAATGGAGATATCTGCTACCAATTTTGACCTCACAGAGTTCACATTCTTCAATACTCATAGCTTCATCGGAATCTTTGAAAGAAATACTACTGTCTTCTTTGACAAGATATAACACGACCTTTTATTCTCACAACTCTTGTAATTTTGCTTATTTCAATATTGTCTTCTATTTTACAGCCTAAGAGTACACGAGATCAAAGCCAATGAATTTTGACTACAAGTTTCTCAAACTTCTTAAATGGTCCGGCCCCCCTTATTGAAATTCCCATTCTCTAAAGAATGAGTATGTGTCCACATATTTTGTTGGGTTTATTTTAATACGGAGTCCTCTTACTTCGAGCAGGAATTTCCATATGCTCTTAGGGGTGTTGATGAGTGATGACGACAATTAGCTCAGTCAAATATTTAACTACTGATGATAGCACTTTACACTTTTATTGTAACCTATACTTTATAGAAAGATGCGTGTTAGGGTCTTATTATGATATTATTTATTATTATTATTTATTTCTAAATATGCAGTTATTATGTCATAAGAGTCGCATCCTTACATGACATCATTAATTATATCATGTACTTTTAGTCGCATGTTCAAATCTGTCGCTATTTTCTTTAGTGTTCCTCCATTTTTGGTGTCGATTGTATGTCCTATTTAAAGGTTCTAGTGGGCATTGTATCCATAGGAATGAAGAAAGTGTATTTTCCCTAACCCTAAAAGAGATCTTGGAATCTCTCTCTCTCTCTCTCTCTCTCTCTCTCTCTCGAGCACGCCCCACTCAGGCAACCGCGATCAAGGCTTTATAGTATCTCCATCGCTGTCATCTTCACCTCCGGTCTCTCCTCTGACAACATTTAAGACCCATAATAACTTGGTGTCAGAGGCTTCGATCCTTCCACCAACCTTCACCATCCACATTTTTATTGCAACCAAACATATTTTTTTGGATTTATTTATTTCATCACACCAATATTTAACTCGAGCATCTAAACAAATCAAATCAAATTAGAATTATTGATACTCTTCACATTCTCACATATCAAATTATTGATAAGTTAATATTATGTATATGGTAACAAAGATCAAATTAGCATCACACAATATTTTATTTGGTCTGAAAGTTGATAAAAGACATAACTCAAATGTCACTAAATAGATAAGATATAATAAGAAATATTTTTTTGTTGTGACCAAATTGTGATATTTTACAAGTGCAAATTTTGGTATATGCATTGATCATCAAAGACAAATTTCTTCGTCTTTTGATTGAGCCTCCCTAATCAAACTTCCTGGATTCGCCCCCGAAAGGAGACCATTAGAGGCACCTGTTAGGCACTGTGAGAGTTTAGTCACTAGACATGTTAAACGAGGGAGGGGTAGACCAATACAGACTTGGAATAAAACTATAAGGAAAGACATGATGTACTTAGGCATTGGTGAGATTTTGACAAAAGATAGGGCACAATGGCGACAAAGGATCCATATAGCCGACCCCACTATAGTGGGATAAAGGCTTGAGTGTTGTTGTATTTTAAGTATTAATATGTATAAATTTTGAATAAAAGTTATAAAAATATATTTGAATTATAAAAATATATCAAAAATTGATTTGAAATTTATAAAAGTTATATTTTTGGATACAGTTGTATTCTTGTTGAAAAATACACTCCCGCACCAAGAGGTGAGAACGTCACGCGCATAGAAAAATTGTGCCAATATTTTTCAATGGAGCCAAGTATGCAATGACCATAATTTCTCTTTTTAGAAGTTGACGTCTTACTCCGTAGATTGGAGAGGACAATAGAAAAATAGTGTGACAAATATTTGGTTTGATCCGATTCAAGTGCGAATTCCGGTGCCAAATCAAATAGAACCTGCCAATGTAATGTAAATGCTCGGTCCATTCAATGCTGAGTGTAATGAGTAAGGATCTCAAAAGAACCTCTTTTCATCAGCATCAAGGTGGGAATGGCCGTGGTGGTGGCATATGAATCCAGATCAAACAGTCTCCCAAACCTGCATGAAGCCGACTGACTCGACCCCCATATGTTACTGAATTGAATGAAATAAAATTATCAAAGATAACCATCTCAACATATTATAATGTCAATAGAACCGTCGTTCGTGAACACCCACCTTATCTAAAAAAATTCATGCATTTTATGCTCAAAATTAGTTTATTTTTTTGGTAACGGTCATAATCATTGTCCTGTCAAACATACATTATATGATAATGACATTTTTGATCAAACTCACCGGAACAAATAAACCGTGTCAAATGAAGCCTAATAGATAAAAGGTACGGCTGACACGTCATTTTTTGCCCCAGTGAGTTCTGACAAAAACACCACCATAAAAATGTGTTTGATAATACGACATCTATGACCGCCACCAAGAATATTTAATTTATTTCGGAACATAAAAATGGAGAAGTTATTTAGGGGAGGTTAGACGTGTTAGTGTATATTTGGGCAAATTAACGTGTTCGGAGGCATAACTGGTCGTGTCGGGTACACGGTTAACCCACACCCGTAGAAACTCCTTGGGTTCCTCTATTTATACCCACCTAGGGGCAACGGATAGGGGATTCCACCTAGATCCCCATCCGGATGCTTCGAGCAACACACACAAACTCGAAGTTACGCCCCGGATTGCTCGAACCGTTCCGTAACTGCTCCCCGTCGTCTCGCACAAAAAAAGAAAAAGAAAAATTCTTGGCCGCTGCAGTTGAGCGTCGCCTGGAGAAGAGGCCCTCTTCGTCACCGCCGATAGATCGGGGCAATAGAAGAATCACGTCTGTTTTTCCCGTTTCCGCCGTTTTGTTCTGATCGAAACAGGAAAATCTAAAGTTTTTTTTTGGTGCTTCTCCCATTTTCCTGTCCGCCGCCTCTGGATCGGTCCACCGCCATCCCTGTTTTTCGATCGGGAAGCAAGGAGTGGCCGCCGCCGGCAGAGGAGAAATCGCTCCGCCGCTGGGATCGATCGTCGTTGTCGCCGCGTGGTTACCGCGCCTGGATTAGGAGAAAGAGGAAATCGCATCGATTTTTTTTGGTGGTGATCGGTAACCGCTGCTCTGATCGGGAGGAAGAAATCCTGTGCGCCATCTAAAAGAAAAAAAAAATTGTCGTTGGTCTTCTCCCTTCCCACGCCTGTTGCCATTCTGGTGCCTCTACAGTTTTTTGTTATTGATAACAGAGAAGCAACAGTGAAGATTTATTTGTTCTTTTTCAAGGAGGGGACGTTGCATACTTGCATTGGAATTTTTTTTTTCCAGAAGAAGAAGAAGGATTTTTTCTTCTTTCCCGTTAACAATAAAATCATTTATTGTGCTACTTTGAAAACAAGTCCAGAGTTTGTTTTTTTTTGTGGAAAAATTATCGAAGATGATGAAGGGTAGCAATTTCTCCTCTCCGGTGCCGATGAACAAACTGGAGAAGTTCACGGCGACAGAATTCAACGATTGGAAATTAAATACGCAATTTGGAATGAAGTACCTGAACGTGTTCTACACCGTTCAGTCTGACCGTGCTGAAGTTTCTGGGACTGAAGCGGAGACTCAGTGGATAGCTGATGAAGACTTCTGCCGTGACTACTTGCTGAACTGCCTGTCCTCCAGCCTGGCGAAGACGTACATCAAGATGAAGACCGCCAAGGAAATCTGGGAAGCACTGGAGGAGCACTTCAGGCAAGAGGAGGATCTGTCCAAGGCACACCTGGTGGACAAATTTCATTCCTTCATGTTCGACGAGGAGAAGGCGATTCTCCCGCAGGTATCAGATTTTGAAGCATTAGTAGATTCTTTACATAGTGAGAATATTTCCCTGCCAGACAGCTTTGTTGCTGGCACGATTATTTTTAAACTGCCCTCTACGTGGTACAATTTCAAAACTGAAATGTACCGCAAGAAGATGCAGGTCGGTCTCAATGACCTCAAGCGATTTATTCGCATTGAGGATGAGAATAGGACTCGACACGCTTTAGAAACTGTTAGCAAGCAGAAGGCTGCGGCTAACATGGTTCTCAGTTCTAAACGCGTGCCGAACCCTAAGAGGACCAGACCCTCTCATGGTAGCTCCCAGGTTGCAGGCCCTAGCAAACGCGCCAAAAAGTTCAAGGGCAAATGTTTTAACTGCAACAAGTGGGGGCACAGCGCATCTGATTGCAGGCTCCCTAAACGGGAAAGAACCAAAACACCACATGATGGCAACCAAGCCAATATGGTTAGCCAAGCTGAGTCTTCCGATTTTGTTGGGATGGTCGGAAACGCTAAGGCCAGCACAGAGTGGTACTTGGATTCGGGGGCGACGTGCCACGTTTGCAACAATGCTGATCTTATGACAGGGCTCACTACTGTGAAAGAGTCTGTTACAGTTGCAAATGGCGAGACAGCTGACGTCTTGAAGGTGGGGAATGCAACGCTGCTGCTATCCTCAGGTAAGACTCTAACTTTAAAAAATGTTAAGTTTATTCCTTCTCTAGCTGCTAACTTAGTGTCTATAAGTTTATTATGTGATGCTGGTATGTCTTTTACTTTTTGTAGCGGTAGAGTAACACTGTCAGTTAACTCACACTATTTTGGATGTGCATACGTTCAAAATAGGATGTACCGACTAAGTCTAGCAAACGAGTTAGTTCAACAAGTTCAATCAAACTTAGTTAGCCCTAAGACTCTACATGAGAGACTAGGACACGTGAATTATAGGAAGATGTTCCAAATAGCTAGAACTCACCAGATCACATTAGACACTAAGTCACCGCCTGAGAAATGTGACGTGTGTGCTCAGACTAAGATCACTAGGAAACCTTTTAGTGCGGTTACTAGGAGCACAACACCGCTAGAGCTTATACATTCCGATATATGTGACTTTAAAAGTTTTGTCACCAGAGGAGGAAGGAAGTATATGATCACATTTATAGATGACTGCTCTAGGTACTGTCGCATCTATCTTCTTAAAACTAAAGATGAAGCGTTTGAAAAATTCTGTTTTTTCAAAACCAGGGTAGAGAACCAACTAGACACGAGAATTAAGAGGTTTAGAAGTGATAGAGGAGGAGAATACATGTCCAGTGAGTTCCGGGGTTTCCTTGCCTCTCAAGGGATCATAGCAGAAACCACTGCTCCTTACTCACCCCAATCGAATGGTATAGCCGAGAGAAAGAATAGAACGTTAACAGAGATGTTGAATTCTATGCTCCTCACTGCTGGCATGCCTACTGCCTATTGGGGAGAAGCAGTTTTAACTGCAAATAATATCCTGAATAAAGTACCTCATGCTAAGTTAGATGTCACACCCTACGAGCTTTGGTTTAAGAGACCCCCGTCTTTAACTAGACTTAAGACCTGGGGCTGTATAGCCTATGTCAGGGTCTCTGACCCTAGACGGTCTAAACTTGGACCTAGGACTAACACGTGTGTCTACTTAGGTTGTGCTGAAGATAGTGCTGCAGATAGATTCTTAGACCTGTCTAATAATATAATTATTGAATCAAGGGATGCAGTGTTCTTTGAGGATAAGTTCCTTAAGGATAAAAACCTGACCATCCCAGGTATGCAAACAACTATTACTGAGGAATACCTTGAATCAGTACCGAGCACCTCCTATTCAGTCACGGTAGACAGTAGTGTCCTAGAGTCTAGACGGACTTCGGTGAGAGAGCGAACTCCCAGAACCTTTGGTAGTGACTTTGTCACTTACCACGTTGAGGCTGATCCATCCACCTATAAGGATGCGATGAGATCAAGGGATTCATTACTCTGGAAAGAAGCCATTGATGAAGAGATGAATTCTCTACTTCAGAACAACACCTGGACGTTGGTTGATAAGCCAAGAGGGGCTAAAACTATAGGGTGTAAGTGGGTTCTGAAAAAGAAACTAAATCCTGATGGTAGCGTAGCTAAGTATAAAGCACGCTTGGTGGCTAAAGGTTTCACACAAGTTAGTGGGGTGGATTACTTTGATGTATATTCACCAGTGTGTCACTTAGCAACCATTAGGATCCTACTTGCTATTGCGTCTATTGAGAACTTTATTGTTCATCAAATGGATGTTAAGACTGCGTTCTTGAACGGACATCTGACCGAAGAAATATACATGAGCCAACCTGAAGGCTTCATAGTAGACGGTCACGAAAATAAGGTCTGTAAGTTGATCAAGTCGCTATACGGACTAAAACAAGCACCAAAATTATGGCATGAGAAGTTTGACTATAGTGTAAGGAACATGGGATTCATGTCAAGTCTCTCAGACAAATGTCTTTACATACGTCATAGATCGAACAAAGTCGCTATAATATGCTTGTATGTGGATGATATGCTGATTCTTGGTTCTGATCAATCCGTAGTGGATGACGTTAAGTCAGAACTAATGAAAGAGTTTAACATTAAAGACCTAGGTGTAGCTGAGACTATTCTAGGCATGCAAGTGAGTTTTGGAAAAAATGGCATTTTCCTAAGTCAAAGCCACTACATAAAGTCCATGTTGGACACGTGGGGATACAGTGAACGTAGAGCAGTGGAGACACCTTACGATTATAATAATCGCTTGAAGCCCAATGATGGAGCTGCGATTCGACAGTCAGATTATGCTAAACTGATTGGTAGTCTCATGTATGCTATGGTCTGCACAAGACCTGACATAGCCTTTACGGTCGGCATGTTAAGCAGATTCACTAGTAATCCTAGCCAAGACCATTGGGATGCCCTCGATAGGCTGATGCGATACCTAAAGCACACCCAAACGTATGCTTTATGTTACCATGGTCATCATCCAGTTTTGGAAGGATATTCTGATGCATCTTGGTGCTCAGAATTAAACGACAGCAAGTCCACTAGTGGATTTATATTCACACTAGGAGGAGCAGCTGTAGGCTGGAAGTCCAAGAGGCAATCATGTATTGCGCTATCTTCTATGGAATCCGAACTCTACGCTCTAGCTTCAGCGGGAGAAGAAGCAGAGTGGATAAGAGATTTGGTGATGGACATTCCATTGTCGAGCCTGAAGTTAAGTTCTGTTGCAGTTTACTGCGATAATCAGGCTACGAAAACGATTGCTACGAACACTTTGTTCAACAGCAAAAGACGACAACTCAGGATGAAACAAGCCTGATTGACCTCCCTTACTAGTCAAGGGATTGTGAACCTCGTTGATGTGAGGTCAAAAGATAATGTTGCAGACGCCTTGACAAAGGGCTTAAATAGAGTTCTCACGATTAAAACATCGGGGGAGATGAGATTAAAGTTCATAGAAATATGAAACTTCCTCCAATGTTTATGTTTTATGGTAAGAACCTATAGTCGCAACATTCAAGCATCTAATAACAGACTGAAAACCCCAAATAATTTCTTGATGAAAGCCCAAGATGGTTAGATGCTAGTCATTCCACACCTGATGACTTAACATCTTTCTCATTGTAAGCCGATTTGAGAATTATTCAACTGGGAATAGAAAGTCGTTGCATGAGTTAATCAAAACTTGACTGGTCCTAGCTAGACTGGATAGAGATGCTGACAGTGTTACTTCACTACTGCTACAAGTACTAAGCTCATTTAGGTAGAGCTAGCTTACTTTGATACGTCACTGCATATGTTTATGAATTCATAGAGTCTGACTCATGAAATTCCTTGCAGGCACTGGTGAAGATGGAGGAGAGAAAGTGGACTTTGACATAGATGATGATGATCTACTCTCGGAGTAGAATTGTTACACGTTTATCTGTAGTCATTTTATTGTTTTCCAGACTTATTTATTATTGAGTAGCACATTTTCTTTTGATGGATTATGTTATTTTGGTTTTTAAAATTCATGTTTATGATTTTCTTTAAAACTGTGCTAACTCTTATGAAAATGTGTTAAGTCGGAAATTTATTTTAATTTTCTCCACTTTCTGCACTCCGAAACGTATACGTTATTTGTCACAAATATAGGAGGAGATTGTTAGTGTATATTTGGGCAAATTAACGTGTTCGGAGGCATAACGGGTCGTGTCGGGTACACGGTTAACCCACACCCGTAGAAACTCCTTGGGTTCCTCTATTTATACCCACCTAGGGGCAACGGGTAGGGGATTCCACCTAGATCCCCATCCGGATGCTTCGAGCAACACACACAAGACGTTTACGAATGACGGTTCATAACTACCATGTTTACAAGCGCCACCGCTGTGCCCATCAGACCAAGGATTCAAACCAAATGAAGCAATTTGAGGATCTTACCTTTGGATGATGTTTGAAGGACGAGCCTGAAAAAATTTCAGGGGAACTACGACGACGACGATGCTCAAGAAGACGGTGGTGGTCAAGGCAAGTTCTTCGGAGATTAGGGACGTGAGAAGGCGAGAAGGCAGTGGTTTGATGCCGGAGTACAATCAGCAGAACGCGATTTCTCACGCAGGTAGGAAGACATCACAAAATAAAATTTTGAAATTACGCGATTTTCCGACGGACAGAATTGCACCATGTGTTGCTCCCACATTAAACCCCCATCTAGATTCACTTTTTAAGTATGCACACGTGCGTAGACCTAGATGGGGGGTGGGGGGAGAGAATCTGTGCCTTACGAGATATGATCGGACGGTTCCAAAATATGGACTTTCTTTTTTCTTTTTTTAGTAAATATGATTGTATTATGTATACCTTCGAATTGTCTATCAAATGGCACAGGATTCTCCCTAAATGTACGTGCATTACTCCTGCCTATTTTTAGAAAGAGAGCAAGTTTCAAAAATTTCGCCAAACTGGAGAAGGAAGCAAAATTCTACGAAAATAGAGGAGCGACTCTAGGTCGGCGCGAATTTTTGCATCCGGGCGTCGGATGAGTCCGCGTCCAATGAGAGCATGCCACGTGAACATCTTCCGCGCGTCGACTTGCTTTTATTGCCTCTCTCTAAATCTCGGCCGTTCTTATCTCCACTTGGCGTCGCGTTGTTTAACCCGGACGTAGATTTAGGGACGGAGCCCGGTCCTAATAATCTCTCCTAGGTCGGAGGCCGTGCCCCGATTCCCCCGCTTCTTTCCCCCTCTTCGCATTGGACCCTTCGGCGAACTGTTCGCCGGCGATCGGGTCTGGCGGCGCGCTCTCGACGACTCCACCGAACAACCCCTCTGCTCGAGCCCCCTTCGCCGCACCGCCTTCACTCCAACCGCGACCTTCGCCGCCGGCATCCTGTTCATTTCCCGCGACCCCTTCTCCCATCCAGCGCCGGCGATTCCTCCGCCCGCTGATCCCCCATCTTCTCGACATTTGTTGCCTCCGCATTCCAAGCCCTCCCTGTCCCGCTCTCATAGCTTTTTCCGGCAGTGATTGTACCTTCTGTGAAGCTGCTGCGGCGGCTGGTCGCCGAATGATTGCTGCCTGGTATATCTCTCACCTCTACCAGCTTTCTTAATGCATTCAAGTTTTATTTATGCAATACTAAGAAAGTCACTGTGCTGAGTCTGCCCAATTTTCATCCTTTTTGAATGTTGTTGTTATTTTTCATAGATTGTTTTATGCGTTTTTTTGTGTGTTAAGTTTTCTTTAGAGCACAGGAGATTATTTCTAACTTTATAAACATTTATCTACTCTGAAATAGACAGGGTATAGTTCCAAGATGGATCCACACCTCAATATTGGGTTTGAAATTTCGTTTACATCAATAACCAAGTGTGGATGACATGTAAGAACATCCATAATAGCTTGTAGGACACAACAAAAGGCATCAATTTCTAGCTCCATCACAACCAACATTACCAGACACAATGATAGATGGCAAAAATGTATTGTTGGAACCGTAAACAATTATAGATAGGAGATTAGAACCTTATGATGGCAACGCGTTAACTCAAATATTAATCCCCGAGTTCAAGAATGCTTTTGAAGAGGGAAGAAATGTTACGACCCTTTTCAAACAAGTAAAGTGGCAGGAGGAATATAATAAACAGTTAGTTGTTTAGCAAGAGGGGAGGAGATGTTTGGCTCTATTTGGCTCGGCTGAAGCGGTGGGAGAAGCAGTGGTGTGATGTAGTGGTGAAAAAATCAGCTGTTTTGCAGTATGGTGAGAAATGCTAAACTGTTTGAAAGATCTGATTTTTCAATGCTATTTGAATAGAGAAATAGACTATACTATTAGCTGGATTAGTTGTGTGGTGGTTGTTTTTTAATTAAAATTATTGTAAATATAATTGAAATGCATGCAGTATTTTCATTCTTATATATATATATATATATATCATAATTTATGATCAAACCGTAAATATCACATCCCATAAAATGTTTATATATGAAAATTATGTCTCCTACGACATCCCATATATTTGAAATGCTATGCATATAACGGTTTTTCAACCATTCAAGCCTCCTATCACATGGAATAAAATGGTGAAACTAGTGGGTGTTCATTGATTGGGTAAAAAAAAATTAAACAGTGCTGTAGGTCTGATAGGAAACTAGTGGGTGTTTATCGATACAATAACTACCTGTTTTCATCCACGGGAGAAAAAAAAACTAACTGATTGAAAACGCTACACGCCTGGAAAAAATAAGATCTGGAGTTCGAAAATCTGATTGAAAAAAAAGATCTGGAGTTGAATCGGAAACCATGCAACTGGAACAAAAACAAGTTCTGATCGGAAGCCCTAAAATTGTGAGAAGTTACCTAGGAGTTGCAGATGCAAAAATGGTGAAAACCTGCAGATGACCTTCGCCTGGACGCCTGAATGCAAGAACCGGCGGAAGAGGAGCAGCTCGCGCGAAGAAGAGGAAATCCAAAAATTATTTCAAGCGGTGCACTGTGGCCCCTTGCGTGCTGTGCGAAAGAGGTCAAAACGCCAAAAACTTGCGGTCGGCGGTGGGAAAAGAGGCGCCCAGAAGTTACGTTTGACGTGAATTTTTGAAAAGCTGCTGTGTGCAGCTCGAAAAAATCTGCGCCAAACGGACCCTTAATTAGTTGTGAATGGTATAGTTGATGGGTTAATTTCCCATGAATTAAATAATATGAACTTTAGCTATAAATACCTATAGTAGCTTTATTTTTTAGCTATGAATGAGTTTGAGAATTGCCTCGCTATCCTCGTGTTCTGGTTGTGTTTGATGATTGGAATTCCGTCTGTTCATCAAGAGATCCTTAAGGATCTTTCATTTTTTCTCTTTTGTTTTGCTTGATTTGCTTCGATCTTCCTGATCCGCTCAGTAAGAGATTCTTTGCTATTAGTGCTGATCGGGATCCACTCCATCATTTACCTTGGGGTTTTCAGCTTGCAATAATTTTATTTAGTTGATCTTGAGACTTTTTGCTTCTAAAAAAAGTTAACCTTGAGGTGGAGGCTGGAGTTAGTGGTAATTTATTTGGTTGAACATGAAAGTTTCTCCTGGAGTTAGAGGAATCTTTTCAAAGAATTTCTATTGTTGTTATTGTTATAACCAATTTATGTGGATGTTCTGCTCTTATACTCAAGGTTGTAGATGTCGGATGTCGGGTTCATGTCGATTTGGGTTTGAAATGTCGTATGTCGGATTGCGGAGGATATATCGGAGATATTTTACAATATCGGATTTTAATATTTAAATAAAGATAACAGTATTTATAAATACATTTTTTGCAAATAAGTACAAATGTAAAGACAAATAACTATAGCAATGTACAGACAAATAAGTATTTATAACATTTTTTTGAAATAATTTTGAAAGATAAAGGCGAAGCCCATGTAATTATGCAAAGTTGGAGGGGAGTTTTTCATAGCTATTGCAAAAATCACTATAGCAGAAGTTAACAAAATAATGTTAACATAAGTTAGAAGTGCACAAGAGAAATAAAAATCACTGCAGATTTACACAGGGAAAGGTATAAACTTAGCTATTGCAAGAAAGAAACCTAACTATAGCATAAGTAAGAATCTTACAGTAACACAAGTTTAATAAACTTTTAGATCTTATGACTTGATCGATATAACTCCAAATAAAACTTTCAATTGTCGCAGAAACAAGAAGGAAGAAGAAAGAAGAATGTGGCTTATAGTGGAGTGAAGTAGTAGAAACCCTAAAGCCCGACGTCGACTCCTCGGCTGCGATGCCGATTCGTAGAATGCCTGGTGTCGTCGTCTACTCCTCGCCTGCGATGCCGATTCGTAGAAAGCCCGGCGTCGTCGTCTACTCCTCGTCTGCGATGCCGATTCGTTGCCTCGTCGCCGGAGAAGGAGCTGTCGAGTGTCGGCCACTCCGCCAGAGCGACTCTCCCGTAAAATTTAGGGTAGAGCGAGAAATGCCGAATGCGTGAAATGAACTCATGAAGTAGAAAAATATTGGTCCCGTGAACTTTGTTTTTTTATATATTAAATATAATAACCGAAATATCGGGTTAGAGATATATCGATATATCGTGATATATCGCCGTTTTTTTACAAAACGATATTTTTGTCAAACAAATCGGTTTCGTTGCGGTTTGCACCCAAAACCTTTATGTCGGCCAACATGTCGGACATGTCGGCCGACATCTACAACACTGCTTATACTTGAGCTAATTTATTATTATTTACATTTCCTTATTGTTGGGCACTTGCAATTTTTGGGTATGTTGAATCTTTGCGAGACACATTAGAAAAGAAGGGTTTTAGGTGGAGCCGGGCAAAGACGGAGTATATGGAGCTTAAATTTTGCAGTGCAAGAAGGACAGATGACTTTGTTATTAAGTTGGGTGATCAAGATATTTCCCGTAGTGAATGTTTTAAATATCTTCGATTGATAGTTCAAAAAGACAAAGGTATTGATAAAGATGTGACACATAGAATCCAAGCGGGTTGGTTGAAGTGGAGAGGTGCGTCATTGATCTTATGTGATCGTAAAGTACCATTAAAACTTAAGGGCAAGTTTTACCGTACTGCAATTAGACCAGCAATGCTCTATGGTTTTTAGTGTTGGGCAGTGAATTGTGTACATGAGCAAAAAAATGAGAGTTGCGGAGATGAGAATGCTTAGGTGGTTGTGTGGACACACGATACTGGTTAAAATTCGGAATGAATGTATCAGGGATAAGCCAGGAGTAGCACCAATTGCAGAGAAGATGCGAGAAGCTCGACTAAGATGGTTTGGACACGTACAAAGGAGACTATTAGAGACACCTGTTAGGCGTTGTGAGAGTCTAGTCACTAGACATGTTAAACGAGGGAGGGGTAGACCAATAAAGACTTGGAATAAAACTATAAGGAAAGACATGATATACTTAGGCATTAGTGAGATTAGGACAAAAGATAGGGCACAATGGCGACAAAAGATAGGGCACATGATGTACTTAGGCATTAGTGAGATTATGACAAAATTGATTGGTTTAATGGTAATAGGTGTAGGAGCTTTACTAAAAACATTTTGAATTTTATGGATTTTCATTTGTTGGAATAGAGAAATGAAAGTAGAAGCTGTGATTTCATTCATCCACATAGGGGCTTTAAATTGGAAATAGATAGACACTTACAACTTGACATACAATGTGGGACTAAACCCCATACACACATAAAGCCTCAATACCAATAACATCAATACAAATTGACCGGCTGTACAATCTCGTGTTCGCCGTGTGGGCAAGACGGAGAGGTGAGCTTGCTCTCGCCAAAATCGACGAACCCTTAACCAGGCCAGTGCTAGACTCATCAGACACTCGCCAAAGAGGCGGGCGAGTGCTAGTTTCACCAGGCACTCGCCAAAAGAGGCGGGCGAGTGTTGTTCTCAAGAGACACTAGCCAAAGTGGCGAGCGAGTGCTAGTCTCACCAGGCACTCGCCAAAAGAGGCGGGCGAGTGCTAGTTTCACCAGGCACTCGCCAAAAGAGGCGGGCAAGTGCTGTTCTCAAGAGGCACTCGCCAAAGTGGCGGGCGAGTGCTAGTCTCACCAGGCACTCGCCAAAAGTGGCGGGCGAGTGCTAGTCTCACTAGACACTCGCCAAAAGTGGCGGGCGAGTACTAGTCTCACCAGGAACTCGCCAAAAGAGGTGGGCGAGTGCTGGTTTCGTCAGGCTCTCGCTCCCCCAGGAATGTTCTTCATGGAAGGTTTTATTTGTTTGTCTGCGAATAGCCGTTGACAGATTAATTTGGGGTGCGTTTAGTAATTCCGAAAGGCGGGATTGCGTTATTGGCATTCCTCGCCAGAAAAACTATAAATAGACCCTGAAGGGCACCTTTGGAGAGAATCCAGTTTTTTGGCATCTTTCTCCTCAGGTCATTTTTGATTGGCTTTCCAAGGTGCCCAATTTCAACATTAGCTTGGGAGGGGAAGCGCTCAAAGTTCTTACGAGTGTGTGGTGGGTCCTCCGCACTGTAGGCAGAGTCTGTGTCAAGTACCAAGTCTTCAGCTTAGCGTTCTTCTCAGGAAAAGTAGGTGTGGGTTGCCCCCTTTGGGCCCGAATTCTTCGTTGGACCAAATCTTGGTTCCAACATTTTTGGTGCGGTGAGCGTGGACCGCAGCTTATACAGGAAAATTCGGAGAGTTCCATGGCTGGAGACGGGGAACAAGGTGCTGACCACGGCTGCTCGCCACAACCTTCGGCGCTGGCTACGGTTGAGATACTGGACCAGTTCAAGAGGGAGGTCCTGGAGACTATCCACTTCGCCTTCGCCGCGGCGCGCGGTGAGTGCTCGACCCCCGCGGTCCAGGCAATAACGCTGCCAGGGATATGCGAGAGCGCCCCGGGGCAGAGGCCGGGTAAGGAGGCGTCGAACGGATGGCAGGAGCGGGATCTAGCGAGGAACAAGCTTTTCCCCAGCCCGACGAGTGCGGACCCGACCTCAGAACTGGTCGCGCGGGTGGAGCATGCGAGACCCCCGAGCGGCGGGAGCCCATTCTGCGAACTGGTTGTTTCCGCGCCCGTTCCGGAAGGGTTCAGGGAGCCAAAAATAACCTATTACACTGGCAAGGATGATCCCGTTCATCATCTGCAGTGGTTCGAAGTATGGTCTCCATTAGGCTGATGTCAGACGTGTTCAAGTGCCGCCTCTTTGCCATCACTTTGAAGGAGAAGGCAAGGGACTGGTTTCACCAGCTCCCGATGGGGTCGATCTACGCGTTCAAAGACTTGCGCCGAAGTTTCCAATTGCATTTCTCAACCTCGAAGAAAAGGTAGAAAAGTGCTGAGGCACTCAAGATTTAGCAGGGGATAGAGGAGTCATTGACCAACTATGTGGATAGATTCCAGGAGAAGATTTTGCTCATTCAGGAGGTGTCGGGGTTCGCTCTCCAGCTGGCGTTCACCGTGGTGATGCGTGAGGGGTTTTTCAAAATGAGCTTGAATTAGAAACCACCGTTGTACTTCGAAGAGCTGATGGAGAGAGCAGCAATGGAGATCGAGGGAGAAGCGGTGAACCCGACATTCACCAAGAAGCTGGCAAGGTTGAGCAACTCAGAGTCGAGAGAATAGGGAGGTTCTAGACAGCAAGAAGGAAGGAGGAGGGAAGAGCTGAGACCTCAGGAGTTGGGGCGGAGGCATCCACAGGGACAAGGCAGAGGGTTTACCCAGGGAGGGGGAAACGCACACGGGGGTCAGGGGAGGTTCAACCCTCCAGGGTGGAGACGAGGTCAGAGGCCACTCCTACCCCTTCGCAGCAGGCTATGACGATCGATCGGGGTAGGGTGTGGGCAGGCAGAGCAAGAGGAGCAGGAGTTAGGAGGAGGAACTAGCCAGCAGAAGGGTGGAGAGAGGAGGTGGTGTTGTCATACTGTGACTTCCATCAGGAGGAGGGTCACGCAACAACCACTTGCCCAGAGTTCTTGGAGATCAGGAGGGCGAGAGGCTCGAGGGAGCAACAACCACCTGTAAGGATAGGGGAGGTAACCGGCGGGGCGGAAGAGGAGGACCGGTGTGTGGACAAGGCAGACGTGGGCACTCGAGGAGGGATAGGGGTGATCCATGGTGGGGTGGGGATCGAGGCCACCCGGAGGGCGAGCCCGCACACCATGTTTCGCCTAAGCGTGACTTCAACATCCCAAGCCCCGCCCCCTAAGGAAAAAATCACTTTCTCGCGGAAGGACATGCCAGATCACGAGGATCCGTTCTGCGATGCCCTGGTGATTCAGACCGCCATCGAGAACTTCACTGTCTCACGGATCCTCGTTGACAATGGGTGCTCAGTCAACGTCATCTTCAAGAAGGCGTTCGATGAGATGAAGGTGGAGTCGAGGAGGCTGTTGGCCTCGGACGATCCGCTGCTCGGATTCTCAGGGGAGTGGAAGGAAGTGGAAGGAGGGGTTGGGCTCTATGTGACCTTTGGGGGACAGTCCCGCAACTGTCGGTTTGTCATTGTTAATGCTCTGAGAAGCTACACCGCCATTTTTGGGCGGCCCCTCATCAGCGTGTTCAGATGTGTCCCGTCCTCGTTCCACCAGTGCTTAAAGTTCAACGTAGGGGGAATCTAGGTCAGGGTCAGGGGAGACCCGAAGGTAGCAAGACAATGGTACGTCACGACCGTCAACACCATCTCCTTAAAGAAGGGAGCCGAGGAGATGGGAAGGGAGTTGGAAGTGCGAGCATGGAGGGAAGGAGGGGTGGAAGAGGCGGAGGTTGAATTGGTTGGCGGAGTAGTGGAGATAGAGAAGCTGTAAGAAGTGGGGAGGAAGGCAGAGGCTGAGGAAGAAGGGAGCGACGCCCCATTGGATGGGCTGGGTGAGCTGCTGGGAGACCAGGATTGGGAGATGATCGTTGAGGTAGTGGAGGAGGAAGAGGCTTTCGTCCAAGGAGAGATGACAGAGGGTGAGTTGGAGGAGCAATCCCGGCTGGAGGTAGTGGAGGAGGTAGTGAAAATGGAGGTTCTCTCCCAAGAAGGGAGATTGGAGAAGGTGAGGATCAGTGGGGAGCATGGTTGTCAGGATCGAGATCCTAGATGAGATCATTTCGAGGTAGGATCAGATCTGATTATAGAGTTGGATTGAGGATCGCTTTACAAAATTAAGATCGATTTACCAAATTTGGATCGTAGGATCGTAAGATCCTATGATCTGGATCGCAATCTTGACAACCTTGGTGGGGAGCTTAGCCCGGAGGACTGGGAAAAGGTCTTGGCCTACGTCCAGCAAAACATCGACATCTTTGCTTGGAGCGCGGCGGACATGCCGAGGATTGATGTAGATGTGGCTTTCAACCGCCTCAACCTTGATCCTAGCGCACACCCTATCCGACAGAAGAAGAGATCCGTCGCCAACAAGCTGGTTTGTACCATTCGGGAGGAGGTGAGTAAACTTCTCAGGGCCAGGTTTGTATCAGAGATCCAGTTTCCAGGCTGGGTCTCCAATGTGGTGATGGTTAAGGAGGATGGACGTTGAAGGATGTGCGTCGATTTATCCTTATTGAATAAATCATGCCCCAAATATTGTTATCCCCTGTCTCGAATCGACGCGCTGGTTGACTCAGCCGTCGATTTTTCTCTAATGAATTTTCTAGATGCTTTTTCAGGGTACCACCAGATCCGCATGCACCTGCCCGACATCAAGAATGTCTCCTTCATCACGGGAGATGAGTGCTACTGTTACATGATGATGCCCTTTGGGCTGAAGAATGCAGTGACAACTTACCAGAGAATGATGGACCAGGTCTTTCAGGAGCAAAAGGGCAGGAACCTGGTGGTCTATGTGGATGACCTTTTTGTGAAGAGCGAGGACATTGGGTCTCACCTCCAGGACTTGACAGAAACGTTTGGCACTTTGAGAAAGTTCAAAATAAGACTCAACCCCAAGAAGTGTGTCTTCGGGGCTAGCAAAGGCAAGTTCTTGGGCTACCTTCTCAACCCAGTAGGCGTTGAGCCTAACCCTGACAAGGTGAAAGCCATATTAGAGTTGGAATCACCAAAGAGCGCGAAGGAGATTTAGCGCCTCACAGGGAAGCTGGCTGGGTTAAGCAGGTTTCTCTCACGGGCGGGGGAGAAGTGCTCACCTTTCTTCAAGCTGCTGCGCGGAGGCAAGAAGTTCAAGTGGACCTTCGAGTGTGAGGAAGCTTTTCAGGCTTTGAAAAACAGCTCACGCAAGCCCTACTACTCCACGGTCTAAAGGAGGGTGAGGACATAGTCTTATACTTAGGTGTGGTGGCCGAGGCAGTGAGCTCCGTACTGTGTTCGGGAGGAAGGGAGAAAGCAGCTACCAGTTTACTATGTCAATAGGGTCCTAAGGAAGGCGGAACTCAGATACCCAATCTTGGAGAAGTTGACATTCGCACTGGTTGTTTCGGCCAGAAGGCTCCGACCTTACTTCCAGACACACTCCATCCGGGTGGTGACCGATCACCCCCTTCGCAGCATCCTGGAAGGGGTCGAACACTTGGGGAGATTAGCCAAATGGTCGGTGGAACTAAGCGAGTTTGATATCTCGTTTGTCCCCAGGCTATCGATAAAGGCGCAAGCAGTGGTGGATTTCCTGGCAAACTACATGACCGAAGGTGAGGAGCCAGAGCCTTCTTCCCCGCGGCTTGGGAGATGTTGGCAGACGAAGCGTCGGGGAAGCATTCTTACGGGGGAGGGGTGATCTTGTTAAGCCCACAGGGGGCGAGGATCAAACAGGCAATAGACATTCACTTCCCCCTCACCAACAACCATGGTGGTGCAAGACTTAGGGGTTTCAACAGACTCCATGGTGGTGGCGTATCAAATCAGAGAAGAGTTCGAGGCCAGGGAGCCAACACTCCAGTTCTACCTTGCAAAGGTCAAAAGCCTCATAGGGCAGTTCCACACGTTCTTAATTCGGCATGTACCAAGGGAAGAGAGTGCTCCAGCCGATCTTTTGGCCAAGTATGGTCCTCGGGCAGGAAGCACAGTGACAGAGCTCTTCTGACCATCCATTGAGGAAGGGGAGTTAATGGAGGTGGAGCGACGAGCGTCATGGATGGATTCGTACATCACCTTCTTGACTTCAGACAAGTTCTCGGAGGGGGACGGGGACAAGAGACGGTTCGGACATAAGTCGGCATACTACCTGTTGCGTGAAGCAGGGTTATACCGGAAGACCCTCACCGGGCTTCTAGCCAGGTGTGTATACCAGAGGAAGAGGTCCCCAAAGTTCTGGAGGAGATCCATTTGGGAGAATACGAAAGCCAAGGTTATTTCTGACCAAGTCTCAGCAAGGATGCGGCAGAGTTTGCAAAGAAATGTCAAAAATGCCAGCTGTTTGCTCCTCTCCAACTCCTGCCTGCGCAGAGGCTCAGGACCATCACAGCCCCATGACCTTTCGCAATATGGGGGATAGATCTGGTTGGACCCTTCCCCCAGGCCAGCGACTAGAGAAAGTTTCTGCTGGTCATGATCGATTACTTTTCAAAATGGCTGGAAGAAAAGGCGCTGGTCAAGGCAACCTCTCAAGTTATACAAAATTTTGTGTGGGGGGAGATAGTCCGTCGACATGGGCTCCCCCTAGCCATCGTCACAGACAACGAGCCACAGTTTGCTAGCAATGAATTCGTCAGCTTCTGCGGTCAGCTCGGCATAAATCTTCGATTTGCGTCGGTCCACCACCCTAGAAGTAATGGGCAGGTGGAGGCGGCCAACAAGATAATTGTTAACTTGCTGAAAAAGAAGGTTGAGAACCTGAGGGGAAACTGGGTGGAACAGCTCCCCTCAGTCCTTTGGGCTTTGAGAACCACGTCGAATACGGCCACGAGCGAGACCCCCTTCAAACTCTCTTATGGCTCCGAGGCTGTGCTACCAGTCGAATTTGTGGTAAGGTCACCAAGGGTGATCTCGACAGGGGAAGGAGATGAGCAGTGGCGAATATCGAACGAGGAAGAGCAAAAGCTCTCGTTCGACCTAGTGGAAGAGCTCCGGGACCTGGCAGCTGTCCGCCAAGGGGAGGTCAAACGACGGATGGCTAGGTTTTTCGACAAGCACATTCGTGTCAATCAATTCTAGAAGGGGGAGCTAGTCCTTAAGAAGGTCGATGCGGCCGGAAGGGGGGCAATGGCCGGAAAGCTCCATCCCAATTGGGAAGGCCCCTATATCGTAGGAGAAGTCTTGAGGTCGGGGGGGGGGGGGGGGGTGTATCACCTCCGGGATGTGGAAGTGATTCCCCTTGACCGCGCATGGAGCGACAATGATTTGAAGCTTTTCTATCCATGACAACACCTTTCAATATATTGATGATTTCTTTTATAACCTTGGCTGGTTGTATGTCTGCGCGATGGGCATGACATGTGAAAGCACTCGATTTGACCCCGCTGACCAGACTCCCACTAGCTGGCAGGGCCGAGTGGTTGCTCGGATGGTGGGTGATTGTGAAAGGAAAGGTTATCAAAGCCCTCGATTGGACCCGCTGACCCGGCTCTCACTACCTGGCAGGGCCGACAGGTCTCTCGTGTGGCTACACCTCCGATTGGATCCCGCTGACTAGGCTCCCACTAGCTGGCAGGGCCGGCTAGTCGCTTGGATGGTGGGTCGTTGTGAAAGGAAAGGTTAGCAAAGTCCTCGATTGGATCCCGCTGACCAGGCTCCAATTAGCTGGCAAGGACGACAGGTCGCTCGTGTGGCTACACCTCCGATTGGATCCCGCTGACCAGGCTCCCACTAGCTGGCAGGGCCGGCTGGTCGCTCAGATGGTGGGTGGTTGTGAAAGGAAAGGTTAGCAAAGCCCTCGATTGGATCCCGCTGACCAGACTCTCATTAGCTGGCAGGGCCGGCAGGGCCGACAGGTCGCTCGTGTGGCTACACCCTCGATTGGATCCCGCTGACCAGGCTCCCATTAGCTGGCAGGGCCGGCTGGTCGCTCGGATGGTGGGTGGTTGTGAAAGGAAAGGTTAGCAAAACCCTCGATTGGATCCCACTGACCAGACTCTCACTAGCTGGCAGAGCCAACAGATCGCTCGTGTGGCTACACCTCCGATTGGATCCCGCTGACCAGGCTCCCACTAGCTGGCAGGGCCGGCTGGTCGCTCGGATGGTGGGTGGTTGTGAAAGGAAAGGTTAGCAAAACCCTCGATTGGATCCCGCTGACCAGGCTCTCACTAGCTGGCAGCGCTTGCAGGTCGCTCGTGTGGCTACACCTCCGATTGGATCCCGCTAACCAGGCTCCCATTAGCTGGCAGGGCCGGCTGGTCGCTCGGATGATGGGTGGTTGTGAAAGGAAAGGTTAGCAAAGCCCTCAATTGGATCCCGCTGACCAGACTCCCACTAGCTGATAGAGCCGGCAAGTTGCTCGTGTGGCTGCACCTCCGATTGGATCCCACTGACCAGGCTCCCACTAGATGGCAGGGCCGGCTGGTCGCTCGGATGGTGGGTGGTTGTAAAAGGAAAGGTTAGCAAAGCACTCGATTGGATCCCGCTGACCAGGCTTCCACTAGCTGGCAGGGTCGACTGGTTGTCCGGTTTGGGTTTACAAGAGAAGTAACGTCAGGTCAAACGAGTCAGCGAGTGCGGATCCTCGCTCGCCATAGGCAAGGGATAAATGAGTGGCGAGTGCTCTTTCTGCTAAATATTCCCGGGGTGGGAAAGCGAGACATTCCCACGACGTGAGGGCAGAGCAGGAAACGAGACTATGGCCCATGAGCCTGCTCGCATCTAACTAACGCTCGCAACTCGGCAATGGATCGGGGACACGATTGCAGAACCCTGAGAGTGCGAGCATGCAAAAAGTTATAGCCAACGAATTTAGCCTGACCTAGCGATGGCCCGAGGCAACGTGGTTCGCCACTCGCACGATGGCCTGCCTAGAGTCAAGCAATGATCCCGGCAAAACGCTAAAGACCCGCGACACGAGGGTGTTGAGCGAGAGCGAGTGCTTCACAGAGTATGAGGTCGAGCGAAAGCGTAAAAGAAAGTTGAAGAATAAGAATTGCCCACAAGAAAACGGGTATAAATATATATGGGTTGGGTACAAAATGAGTGCATGAGCCAAAAATATCAAAAGAGATCTCGCCTCGAATATACAACCGAAACAACAAAAATTTCAGGTCACTCAGAGCCGGACGCCGACTTCTCGCTCTCGCGGAGGACCGGATCTACCTCGTCCTCAGAATCCAGGAGCGGGAGGAACAACTAGGGGACCACTTCCTTCACCGTGAGCCTTGCGTCCTCGCTCGTCGTAAGTCCCGCCTGCTGCATCACTTGGAGCGTATGCTGCGCCGCCTTGGTTGCGTTAGCCTGCAGCATCTCGTTGAGCTCGCGATCGGAGTATTGCTTGAACTTGCTCCCGCCGGGGGTCGGCGGGAGGACAACCTCAAGCAGCTGGCCGATCTGGGCCTTCAGCCCTTTGTTCTCCTTTTCCAGAGTGGCGACTCGAGAGTGGAGTCCCTTGGTCTCCGTGGCATCCTACAAAATCATAGGATGGGGGTTAGCGTAGAAAAGGGTGGAGGGATGGAAGCGAAAGGAAATGAAAGGATTAGCGCTTACCACTCCGCCCAGTTACTCCGCGAGCAGCTTCTACGAGGTCTCCAGCCTCTTCTTCAGGCTCGCGGCCTCCTTCAACGCAACATCGAGCTCCCTCTCGTAGTCCGCGACGTTGCGGTCAAGGTGTTGGTTGCGGAGCCCGAATATGTGGGCTAGTTCCAGGGCGCGAAGCTGAGCTCGCGCGTTCTCGTGCGCCAACGTCCGGGTGGACTCCTTGTCAAAAATCGCCGCATCCTCTCACCCATAAAGGCCGAAGGCAAATGCATAGGCCTGGATGCTGGTGGTGTCCTGCTCTATCCAGGAGGCGAGAAGGGTGAAAATGGAAGCCCTGTTATCCTCCCAGTCCCAGAGGAGCAAGGGCTCCCCGGCCTCGTCGCTGTACTTCTCTCCAAAGCCAAAATTTCGGTGCCCTATTTGCACGGGCTTCTCGACGGCCTCCTCGTCTGATGGCCCGCTCGGAGCCGGAACCTTCTCCGCCAGGGTTCCGACGACTTGTTTCCCTCTCGAGGAACCCTGGGATTTCGATCTCTTGGTTGCTGGGGAGGAAGAGGATGTTTCACGGTCCGCGGGGGCGATCCGCTTTTGAACGGTGGACCCGGAAGAAGTTCCCGGGAGCTCCCGGCTGGCAGCAGCGACCGCCTCGATGCGGGCAAGGTCTGCGGGCGCGACCCTAGCACTCGTTTAGGGAGGGTGTAGGGGAATATCTCGCTCTCCTGCTTGTGGCATTAGGATCAATTGAAGAAGGCTAGGAGGAAAAAGGAGGGAGCGAATGCGAGAGGAGGTTACCTGCTCCGGGGAGGACAACAACAAGCAAGTTGACATTCCTTCTCAAATAGCCGACCTCGAAATTCTTCCCGACGAAGAACGCGAAGAGGTTAGCCTCGTGACTCCCACGGTGGGAGGGCGATAGGTGGCCTCATTCTGCTGGATGTGCAAGAAGGGGATGTTGCCAAAATCTCTCTTGACGAAGACAAACTTCCTCAGCCAGTTGTGGTTTTTGTTGGCGGTCTCGTGGACTTTGGTGTGTTGGCTGGAGAGAACGCGGTCCCGTCCTTTTTGGTCCGGAAGACAAAGAGTTTGCGGAAGACGGCGATGTTGAATTCGATCCGCTCTTCGCGCAGGAAGCATGCCAATGCCACTAACATGACAACGAAGTTCGGGTTTAGCTGGGCCAAGACCACGCCGAGGTACTTAAGAACCAGGTGCACCTCTTGCCAGAGTGGCAATTGCAACCCCACCTCAAAGTGCTAGATGGGGATGGCGAGCTCATTATGATGAAGGTCGCTGATTGACTCAAACTCGCCCGAGAGGCGAGCAACAAACCCGGGCGAGATGTAGTTAGCGACCACCGGGAGGTATTCGCTCTCGACAAAGTTGCAGTGCAGGAATGTGTAGTCCGAAAAAGTCCACGCGCTCTTCGACCTACCCTCGGCCTCGCCTCCAATACCACCCGTCGACGAGTGCTTGTGAGTGCTCATATGCATGTGCGAGTGCTCTGGAGTGTTTTGCGAGCGGTCAGGGGTGCTGGCGAGAGCTTTGAGACGAAGGCGCCACAAGGAGAGACTATTAAATACGGTGGGTGAGGGAGTAAACGAGGGGCTATTTATAGAAGAGATAATGCGCATGAAGAGATCGAGGCGGTCAGGGTGCGGATAGCAAAAACTTTCTACGCCTCGATTTCCGAGTCAATCCAATTTCCCTCTCATTCGCCATCAAATCAGGACCCACCCTCCGGTTGTGAGGCCCGGAGGGAGAAAGAGCGCGAGAAGCAAAGCCCCAGACTACGCGAGCAGAGTAAAGGGTACTAGTGCTATAGATCGCGAACACACAAGCAAGTTCAATATAGTATTGCAGAATTTGAAAAATAACGCAAAAAGCGTAGCCCGGGAGGAAGGGAGGGGAGGTGCTAGCGCCGATAGGCTCAATGCGGAAGCCATTTCCATCTACCCCGACCTCGCACTCCCGAATTCGGCGGCGCGCGAGGATAATGATACTCGCGCACGACGCGAAGCTCCTGTTGGACCAGACTTAGCTGATCCTCAGCCCGCAAAATATGCCTCCCTGGGGAGGTCACCTCGCTGCTAGCTCCTCGCCGCATCTCGTCGAGGAGTTTCACATAGTCCCCCTCGAGGCCCGAGAGTCGCCGCTCGGCTGCGTCCTTGTCCTCTTGAACCTGGCTGTAGACCTCGCGCAGCATCAAGCCATGCTTTCTGAATAACTCGGTCATCTGCCTCTTTAGCACCACAACGTCCATAGGGTCTCCCAAGAAGTCTGCAATCTTATCCGGGGAGGGAGGAGGCGAGAATTCCTCCTCAACTTCAGTGGACAAGACATCTCGGTAGCCTGCGAATGGAGACGATTAACCAGAAATTTAGCTGGAGGAAAAGAGCACAACGGGTATCTCGGCTAACCTAGTGAGGGTATTATCCCCTTGCCGAGTCGCGGGCGGGCGGTACCGGGCCCCCCTGAAATGGTTCGCCGAAGGTAAATGCGAGGGATTTCCCCAAGCCGGGGAGGGCAGGCGCGCGATCCGCCGGTGGGTGAGAAATAAGAGTAGAGCTGTCGAAGTTCCCTTCAGCATGAAGGCTGGCTCCCGGTGTGACAACGAGTGCGGACCGGGGAGGTGATGGCTTCGGCGGTGGGAAGAACAGTGGTTCCAAAGGTGGTAACTGCGAAAGGCAACGATTAGCCAAAGTACAAGGGTTCCGAAGGATCAGGGCGGGAGAGGGCGAATAGCTCACCAGGCGGAGGTCGGACGACATTTGAGATTAAGAGATCAGTCCCCAAGCCTGCAATGCTCGTCCTCACCTCCGACGAGCGCGTTTGGTCGAGCACCGGGTCCCCGCCCGCGGTCTCCTCAAGAAAGGCTCTCTGTAGGCGAACAAGATATCTTCAATCCCCCTCAACATATGACGAAACAATCCACTCACGTACCTGGGGGGTGAGTGCAGAGGCGAGTGGCAGGTTCGGATGCGAGGGACCTCCCTCCTCCAGGTTGCGCTTGACCATCTTGGCCTTCTTCGGCCGGAGGGGCGAGCCCGGAGCACGTCGGGCAAGACAAGGCACGAACTCAATGGTAGATGATTGGTTGTTCTCCCTCGCAGCATCCCAGCGGGCCTGGGCTTCCTCCGAAAGCGGCATATGGCGGCTACAGTAAGCTATCCTGACAGAAGATGTAAGGGGAAAGAAGGGGGCCCCTCACTCCACTGGTTGGAGGTATTTATAATGCAGAAGAGGGACCCACCAAAAGATTCCGTTCAAGTCAGCAGGCACTCTCCGAACACGGGGGTTTGCACTTTTCTTCCCGAGCTAGGGACAATCTCGCAAAGAGCGGGGATTGTGTACAATCTCGTGTTCGCCGAGTGGGCAAGACAAAGAGGTCGGTTTGCTCTTGCCCAAATCGACGAACCCTTAACCAGGCGAGTGCTAGTCTCATTAGGCACTCGCCAAAGAGGCGGGCGGGTGCTAGTTTCACCAGACACTCGCCAAAAGAGGCAGGCGAGTGCTGTTCTCAAGAGGCACTCGCCAAAAGAGGCGGAGATTGTGTACAATCTCGTGTTCGCCGAGTGGGCAAGACAAAGAGGTCGGTTTGCTCTTGCCCAAATCGACGAACCCTTAACCAGGCGAGTGCTAGTCTCATTAGGCACTCGCCAAAGAGGCGGGCGGGTGCTAGTTTCACCAGACACTCGCCAAAAGAGGCAGGCGAGTGCTGTTCTCAAGAGGCACTCGCCAAAAGAGGCGGACGAGTGTTAGTCTCACCAGACACTCGCCAAAAGAGGCGGACGAGTGCTAGTTTCACCAGACACTCGCCAAAAGAGGCAAACGAGTGTTGTTCTCAAGAGGCACGCGTCAATTTGGCGGGCGAGTGCTAGTCTCACCGGGCACTCGCCAAAAGTGGCAGGCGAGTGCTAGTCTCACCAGGCACTCGCCAAAAGTGGCAGGCGAGTGCTAGTCTCACCAGGCACTCACAAAAAGTGGCGGGCGAGTGCTAGTCTCACCAGGCACTCGACAAAAGAGGCTGGCAAGTGTTGGTTTCTTCAGGCACTTGCTCCCTCAGGAATGTTCTTCATGCAAGGTTTTATTTGTTTGTCTGTGGATAGCCGTTGACAGATTAATTTGGAGTGCGTTTAGTAATTCCAAAGACGGGATTGCGCTATTGGCAGTCCCCGCCAGAAAAACTATAAATAGACCCTGAAGGGCACCTTTGGAGGGGATCAAGTTTTTTGGCTTCTTCCTCCTCAGGTCATTTTTGGTTGGCTTCAAAGGCTCTCCAAGGTGCCTGATTTCAGCATTGGTTTGGGAGGGGAATCGCTCAAAGTTCTTTCGGGTGTGTGGTGGGTCCTCCACGCTGTAGCCAGGGTCTGTGTCAAGTACCAAGTATTCAGCTTAGCGTTCTTCTCGGGAGAAGTAGGTGTGGGCTGCCCCCTTTTGGTCCGAACTCTTCGTTGGGCCAAATCTTGGTTCTAGCATCGACATTGCGATATTTCCAACACCCCCTCTCAAGCTGATGGGGAGACCCTTCAGCTTGGACACATCAAATAACGACAAAGGAGGTAGGCGATGCGGGACAAAATGCCAGACGAGCCATCGACGGAAATTCCAAACCGTGGAATCAAGTCGGGGACATAGCCACACACGACACTGACCCACACACGACATAGGACTCACACACGACGTATGACCCACACACGACGTGGACCCATTGGAATCCAGTCAACCAACATCATCGACACACACCATGCAAAAGAGAACGAAAGATGTGGAGCAAATCATCAAATGAGTGATCAGGGATAATCCGCCGGGGATAATCTGTCGGGGATAATTCTCACAAAGGGCGGTCCCACACGACACAGTCCCGCACGACACGGTCCCACGCGACACAATTCGATGAGACTAAAACACTAACATCAGACGCGTCTCCAACACATGACCAATCGAAAGAAAAAAATGAGGAGACACATATGACATAAGCCTAGAGGCCGTGTGGAATGAAAACGAAAAACCAGGAAAGATCTTCCAGGTCGCTTCATCCCAACACTCCCCCTCACATGGATACCATGTGCAAATAGGCATAACAACACACGTAACAAACACTGACATTAATCAAGCAAAAACATTTAAAAACACAAAAAAACACATAAAAATGACCAAATCATCATGAGGCAGCATCATCAATGAGAGATCAATACCCCAAAAGAGGTAGCAACGGCTGGAATCGATAGATCTGGAGGTCGGAGCACGCCAAAGGATGAGAACACACCGTGTAGAAGGGCAACCAACAAGATTTCCCCCTTTGAGGCTCCAGAACAACAACATGCATCAGTAGAAGAAGCTCCAGGAGGGAAGATCGACACAAAAGAATAGCAGAAGCCATCGTCAATAGAGCCAGGGAAGAAAACGCAGAGGAGATGCAACGGGCTCTGGCGGGATTTTAGATGATGAGCAGTGCGGAGAAGACGTTGTGATCTCTAATAGCATGCTGAGGAGAGTACGACGGGATCAACGGAGAGGGACGTCAACGGAATCCCAGCAGGTTGTGTCTAACGCAGGCGAAAGGAGGAGCCGCTCCCGTCGACGGGCACTGTAGTCGATTCCGTTAATGAGAGCGGTAGCAGAGCGCGGCTTCGGCCTTGTCAGCGAGTTGAACAGAGAAGCCGAGAGAAAGCGTGAAGTGGAGCAGCGGGGGATTAAGGCTTCACGGGATTAGAAAATCACGATCAGCGGAAGCCACATGAAATTTTTTTATTTTAGGTTTCATATCGAGGCTCTGATATCATGTTGGAAGAGAGAAATGAAAGTAGAAGTTGTTATTTCATTCATCCACATATGAGTTTTAAATTGGAAATACATACACTAACAACTTGACATACAATGTGAGACTAAATCCCATACACACATAAAGACTCAATACCAATAACATCAATACAAATAGACCAACATTGCGACATTTCCAACATCATTATTACTTTTAATTTTGGGATATGATGTAATTATTTGAATGAACTTTTACTTTAATATATTTTGATATATATTATAATATATGTAAGTCATTGAATTAAAAGAATAAGAGTATATTTGCCAATTTTGAATGTATATATATATATATATATAGTATAGATCGATCCCAAAAGTGTACTGAAATTAGATTTTAATGAATATGCATAAATATAAGGTTTTAAGTCTCGAAGAGATACATATTGAGATTTGGATAGTTACATGGGATACTGGAATGCTTTTGATGGCGATCGACTGCCCACGTTCATCGATTCCCGCATGAGGCGGTGATCAGCGACCATTTGGGCGATCCGAGTCCGCGGATGCGCCCGGATGGTATACCCGAGTAAGTTTGATATATTATTTTGTGTTTTGTGTTGTATTTAGCCTCCGATCGACCCGAACGTTATTAGCAGCCCATCGGGGTGCCCTGGTTTTATTTCCCTCCATATATACTCATGCTTGTGGCTGAAGTTAGGGATCAGAGTTCCTTTCTAGCAATTGGCCGGTCTATTTCGTGATACCGAGCGGCTTCCCTCCGGCGCCTTAATCCCGCGGCCTTTCCGTCACCGGCGAGCCTCATCCAGCCCCGTCCCCTCCTTTTCAACAGTTCGGCCACCCCCAGCCTCGCCCCTTCATCCCGCGGCCTTCCCGTCACCGGCGAGCCCCATCCAGCCCGTCCCCTCCCTCTGCTCAACATTCCAGCCACACCCAACCCCGCGTCTTCATCCTGCATCCACTTCTGCTAGCCTCTCCCCGCCTGACATCCAATTTCCGCCCCCTACCAACCAATCTCCCATACTCGAGCCCCGACCCCCATCCTGGCAACCTTCCCGTGACTCCACCTCCTTCCCGATTCCTCCAATCAGCCAACCCACATCCCTTCCAACAAATATCACCAGCAACCCTTCCTATATGATGTAGGGGTAGGCTAGTGGTGCTCGAAAGCTAGGACTCTACGTGCACGTGTGAGGGGATATGCGAATGCAATGAAATAGTCGGATAACAACGACAATTAATTTAAGCAGTGAGAATTAACAACACCACGCAGTTAATCAAAATAAAGAAGAAATTAAATAATTTTAGCAATTTGGTAACGGCTTCCTCCACGCGGAGGGCCTAAGCAAGCGACAGTGATTAATTCCACAAACAAATATTAGTGTAAAAGTACAACAACTACGAAACTATGATCACACCACAAATATAGATAAACAACCAAGTGCAAATGTCAAATACAAAACACAATACCACGAGATACTCACGATGCAGTGGGCTGATCCGAGGTGGGGGGGGGGGAATTTGAGGGACCGGATGCAAAACGGGCGATCGGAGGCGAACACGGTGGCACGGTGACTGCCCACGGTGTAAAAGAGGGGATGTGGGCCGTAAACGGTGAGATCCGGCCACTAGAGAATGGATCAGAGTGTCGGTGGGTAGATCCGCTAATTTTAGGGCGGATTCGGGCTGCGGGAGTGGGAATACGTAAGTGGACGGTAGATCGGGGAAAGGTAGTGCTAGATCGATTAGATCTAGGGTGTTCAGAGCGGGGGGAAGTGGATCCACGAAAGGGAGGGGGGGGGGGGAGGAGGGGAAAATGGAGGCGGGCGTGAACAATAAATCGGGTGAACAGTAAATCGGGTGAACAGTAGCCCGAGCGAAAAGGTATTGGCGAGTATCTTCGGGTGAACAGTAACTGTGAACAGTGTTCGTAAACAGTAACCGTGAACAGTGCTGAAACTGGGCAGCAAGCGGCTGTTCTTCGGGGGCTGGAATTGAGGGATGCAGCGGGTGGGAATGTAGGTTTAAGGCGTGGAAAATGAGGGTAGGGGTAGGGGTTACCTTGGGGAGGAGTTTGACGGCCTAGGAGTCGTCACCTAGGGCTCCACGACGTCGGCACCGGGGAGGGATCGCTGGAATCCGGGAAAGCTTCTTCTCCAAATTCTGCAATGGTCTCAAATCAGTCCCCTAGCATCCTATTTATAAGAAAACACAAACTAGGGCATTCCCATCAACGGCTATGATTGGCCGGTGGGTTAGCCCTTAAAATACACCAAAAGAAACTCAAGAAAATATAAAGTAATATAACGTTTTGACTCGCGGCGACGCTCCGGACGCAATCGCTGAGCCCGATTGTCGATTCGGGCACGCCATATATGGAAAGTTGCCAAATCAGCCCCGAACGAGCCTAAAACGCGTCCTCGTCTCTGCTCCGCATCAATCTCCCCGGCTTGAAAGAATTCATCTCCCGATGAATTGGGATCAAAATTCTCTCACTGCATGTCGGGTAAAACTCGAAGAAGTCTACCAGAGCTCGCCCAAGTGTCGTCGCTGGAAAGTGTCCTCGCCAATCAACTCCCCCTGACTGAAAAGATGTCATCTCCGTTGAATGGAGACGGACGTGCTGAAGTCGAAGTCTAGGGGCGAATCGATCAAGCTCTGCTGCAAGTACCCAAGTGTCACCAACGTTTGTAGTGGGAATACACTGGTGGAGTCTGGTCTCCATGAAGCTCTCAACGCTCAACTCACGAGTGGTGGATCCCGGTGCGATCGGTGGTGCCTGTGGTGAAACCATAGAAGACGAGTCCCCAGGTGGGTGGAGGTCAACAATGGGTGAGGACGTATGAGGGTGATATGGTAACGACAGTGGGGGTGGGGGTGGCTGGGCATCTCCACTGCTCGGGTCCACATACTCATGAGGTTCATAGTATGAAGTTAGATCTTCAACATTAAACACAGGGCGAATTCCTATACTGGCCGGGATGTCAAGTCAGTAGGCGTTGGTCCCAATACGACTAATAATGGAGTACGGATCCATTCGCCTCGCGCTTAACTTCTTGGCAGACCCCGAAGGGAGCCTCTCAGGGCGGACTCGCACCATTACCTTCTCGCCTACATTAAGTATTTGCTCCCGCCTTCGCTTAACCGCATGGGCTTTGTAATTTTCATTGCTTGTTAATATTCGTCGGCGGACCGACTCATGCAAATCATGCAAATGCGGTGCAAATGACTCAACAGACTCATGCAGGTAATGCAAATGATGCAAAGACAACATGACAGACACGGTACACTCCTTATAAGAAGATCTAATAATGTCTGAGATGTCTCTTAAATGTGGTGGCCTATTAGGAGGTTCTTTCGGTGGAGTGTAGACAAACTCATCTCGTGTGTGACGACTGCTCTGATAACTGTGAGAGACAACTATACTCAAATACGGGCTTTCAAAGAGCCAAATGTCTCTCGAGGAACGTAGCGCATCAGGGCACTCCCCAGGAGGTGTGTAAGAAAAGTCATCACGAAGGAGACGACCACCTGAGTGAAAATCATGTACACCGACTAGAAGTCGTGACTCTAAAATATGGTAAGCGTCCCAGACAAGAAAGAACTCATCGGGTGGTTCAGCGGGTGGCATGTCCCAAAACTCATCCAGTGTGTGAGGTGTCATAAGGCAAGCCCTCACAATATGAGTGTGCTCAAGTGGACTCAAGATAGGCCCTACATATGTCATGCTCCACTCAAGGCCCCTTCTCTAGGGCAAGGCCAGAGATGATAATGAAAGAGGCGTCATACCTGAGTGACTCACCCAAGTCTCAACCTCACCAAGATGTGGAGGATCATCAGGAGGCTCAACAGGGGGCTCGTCCTAGGGCTCATCACTAAGGTCAAGGTCCTCCCAATGAGTACCATCAAAAGGGGTAGTGTCCCTGTGCATGAGTTACATAGCCACTACGAGATCAACACCAAGTTTTGAGCTCTCGATCGTAACGTGGCTCAGGGTAATGCCAAGGGAAAAGTGACATAGACCTACGCTCAAGAATGGGTCTGCGGGTGCGATGTCAAGACATGAGTCTAGGGTATGTGTCAATCAATCCCGGACATGCCAAAAGTGGAGGTGTGGGTGAGGGGCACGACACTACAGGCTCAATAGGTCGCTCAGGCTCACCCTCCGTCGGAGTCACAAGAGACGGGTCAGAAACAAGAGGTAGGTCACTCACGGGGCTAAGCATCTCGTTGGGGTGAGAGCAATCTGTATCAGGTATCACTTCTATCGTGGGTGACAGGACAGTGGTAAACATCGCGGTGATCTCAGTATGAGAATGACTCGTACTGCGGAGGTCAAGTTGAGGGTCCAACCGACCAACTCTGGCGGATCTCAAAGACTGTTCGTAATGAAGGGCAAGCTGACACGTCTGCTTGGGGACTTCGAGCTATGATAAACCACCTTAGTACGAATGTCAGATCGAAGCCCAGACTGAAATCTGCAAGTGGTCATGGCTGGGTCCTCTCGGATATCGCTCCTCACAACTAACTCATCAAAGCAATCCATGTACTCAGTGACAGACATGGATCCTTGCTGAAGGGAAAATAATTGGTCGAGCAAGCGACTCCGATACGATGAAGGCAGATACCTCTGACACAATATACGTTTCATGTCCACCCAACTAGTGATGCGACGAAGACGGTCTCGCTCGCGGGTCCTCTCAACGCTAGCCCAATATGCCCTCGCCTGATCAAAAAGTTTAAGTTTTGCAAACTTAACGCGACGCTCGCCGAATAACTCAAAATGATCAAGATAATGCTCAATATCCACGAGCCAATAACTGAAAGACTCGAGACTCGATGAACCATCAAAGGGAGGGGAAACTGTACGAAACTGACTCTCAAGATCTCTCTCAAAGTGACGATCCTCATAATAGCCATCCCTAAGGTAATCAGGTCGAGTCGAAGGATCAACACGATCCGCTCGCGGGCAAGGATATGAACAATGGCAATCATCATACTGATCATCTCTGGCATAGTGAGATTGTGTCGGTGGTTGACACGATCTCGGAAAGTGGCGTGCCGTAGACGATAATAATCATCGTGATAACGTGAGGATTTCTCTGAAGTCGCTTTATGAGATTGGGTATAGACGGACTCAGAATCTCTCAAGAGTGGAGAGGAACGACGCCGATAATTAGTCATGGATGAACCTAAAGACTCTATATGACCTACCACTACAAAGCATGCAAATGGCCAAACCTCCCTATGATACCAAAATGATGTAGGGGTAGGCTAGTGGTGCTCGAAAGCTAGGACTCTACGTGCACGTGTGAGGGGATATGCGAATGCAATGCTACATGCAATGAAATAGTCGGATAGCAACGGCAATTAATTTAAGCAGTGAGAATTAACAACACCACGCAGTTAATCAAAAAAAAGAAGCAATTAAACAATTTTAGCAATTTGGTAACGGCTTCCTCCGCGCGGAGGGCCTAAGCAAGCTGCGGCGATTAATTCCACAAACAAATATTAGTGTAAAAGTACAACTACCAAACTATGATCACAACACAAATATAGATAAACAATCAAGTGCAAATGTCAAATACAAAACACAATACCACGAGATACTCACGATGCAGTGGGCTGATCCGAGGCGGGGGAGAATTCTAGGGACCGGATGCAAAACGGGCGATCGGAGGCGAACACGGTGGCACGGTTACGTCACGGTGGCTGCCCACGGTGGAAAAGAGGGGATGTGGGCCCGTAAACGGTGAGATCCGGCCACTAGAGAATGGATCGGAGTGTTGGTGTAGATCCGCTAATTTTAGGGCGGATCCGGGCTACGGGAGTGGGAATACGTAAGTGGACGGTAGATCGGGGAAAAGTAGTGCTAGATCAATTAGATCTAGGGTTTTCGGAACGAGGGGAAGTGGATCCACGAAAGGGAGGGGGGGGAGGAGGGGAAAATGGAGTCCGGCGTGAACAGTAAATCGGGTGAACAGTAAATCGGGTGAACAGTAGCCCGAGGGGAAAGGTATTGGCGAGTATCTTCGGGTGAACAGTAACTGTGAACAATGTTCGTAAACAGTAACCGTGAACAGTGCTGAACCTGGGCAGCAAGCGGCTGTTCTTCGGGGGCTGGAATGGAGGGCTGCAGCGGATGGGAATGGAGGTTTGAGGCGTGGAAAATGAGGGTAGGGGTAGGGGTTACCTTGGGGAGGAGTTTGACGGCCTAGGAGTCGTCACCTAGGGCTCCACGGCATCGGCACCGGGGAGGGATCGCTGGAATCCGGGAAAGCTTCTTCTCCAAATTCTGCAATGGTCTCAAATCAGCCCCCTAGCATCCTATTTATAAGAAAACACAAACTAGGGCATTCCCATCAACGGCTATGATTGGCCGGTTGGTTAGCCCTTAAAATACACCAAAAGAAACTAAAAAAAAAATAAAGTAATATAGCGTTTTGACTCGCGACGATGCTACGGACGCAATCGCGGAGCCCGATCGTCGATTCGGGCACGCCATATATGGAAAGTTGCCTAATCAGCCCTGAACGGGCCCAAAACGCGTCCTCGTCTCTGCTCCGCATCACTATATCCCCACGGCCTCTAGATCTACGGCATTCGACCACCAACTGCCCACTTGTGGGACCATTCTTGTGCCAAGAACGACTTCTCATCCTTAATCCCGCCTCCACGCATGAGTAAATCGAGGTATGAGTGTTATTTTTCTCTAGATTGGATGCTTTGGTTGGAACTATTGTCTTGTGATTGCTAACTCTTATATGTGATTGTGCTTTATTCGTTGTTTGATTTGCGGGACACATTCGGTATACTCGAACGGAATTGCGCCTCACTCGTTGGCTATTTATAGTTGCTCTTTAATCGTCAATTCCTATTTTCAATTGTGCAAGTTGTGCTTAAAGCTTTGTTAAATAATAATTACTGTTGTCCGGATCTGGAATCGGATTGTTTGTACCATCATAATTTCATTTGCATGTATTGAGTAGCCGTTTGCATTGCACTTTGAGTTAGAGCATTTGTGTTGTCCGCCATCTTTAGACTCGTGCTGCAATGCTTCTTTTCAATGAATATCCGTAGATTAAGCCAGTTACAAAATACAAATGATCAAAGAAGAGATATTTTGATGCTTGTATTTGTAAATGAGTTGTTCAAGTTTATATTAATTATTGTGGAATCAAATTTATGAGCAAGATAATCGATTTATTTAAAAATTATGATGCATTATCAATTTGACTTCATATCAAGACGATCGTTAAGATAAAATTTGACTGGTGTTAAGAGCAATCAGTGTTTAGCTATTAGCAGAGCTAAAAAATCCTGTTTAGTAATTCCATTTCATTTTATCACTGACCTAATTTTGTTATTTGCATTTTTTACTAGAGGCCAGCTGCCATTATCGCCTGAGCACCTTTCCTGATTCCAATCGATCGACTGGCTAGAGGAGGGAATTTCTGGTGGCGATGCAAGAACCCGAAGATCATTTGGATTTCAGGTACCCAAATATATAAACCATATGGTTGTTTTCCTCTCCTCGATCAAACCCTAAACCCTACCATCCCGAATCATCGGCGTCATCTGATCTTCTTCATTGTTTCTGATGAGCCACAAAGATTTCTGGCTTAAGGAAAATCAACATTTGTAATGATTGATCAATGAGGATTTCTGGCGAGTAGCTGTATTGATTCAGATTGATCTAACAATGATGAGATTTTTGAGAATTGATATTGTCAATTACATGAGTAGAAATCCCGTTGCAGGAGGATTACATGAGCGAGGATTGACACCCACCCAATATGATCCTCACTTCATCTTTCTCATGCTTAGCTTCACATTCAACATTGCGCAAGAACTAAGTTTCTTTACTGACTATTTTTTGTTTGATTTTAATAAAGCCTTTCTTTGTGTACAGAGTAACAAAATTACCTGAAGGACACACCCCTCAAGTGGATGTAGGAAGCCACTTTGAGACTGATATTTTGTTTCCATCGAGGGGTGAATTAGTAGCATGGGCTCGTAATGTGGGTAAAGGGCTTGGTTTTGCCATAACAATTCGAAGTTCAGACAAATTGGAAGGTGGTAGAGCTAGCCCACGTGTGATTCTTGGTTGTGACAGAGCTGGATTTTATCGTGAGAGCCAATACAAGAAAGGATGGGTTAAACAAAACCTAAGGAAAACCACATCAAAACGTTGTGGATGCCCATTCTCATTGATAGGGCAAAGAGATGCATTGTGCAATGATTGGAAAATTAATGTTAAATGTGGGTTGCACAATCATGTGAATATGCATTTAGAGTCACATGCCTTTGTTGGAAGGTTAGATTGCGAGGAAAGGAAGATAGTTCAAGATATGTTTGCTGCAGGTGTGAAACCAAGAAAAATACTATTAGCCCTTAAATATAGGAATCCTGCCAACACTACTGCGATGAAAACGATATACAATGAAAGGGTAAAGATGCGTAAGGAGCTAATGACAATTGAGCATCAAGGACTAGAAATAAGAAATAATTTTTTTGAGATCATGGAATCAGCATCATGTCAAACTGTTCAGCCTTTTATGCCCAATAAACTTAATGGTATACCCAATGGAAGTTCCAAGAAGTTCAAGAATGATTTCAAATCTACAAAATGGGATCCTTCACCTTTTGAAGTTGTCATGATGGATAGTCCGCTTATGTTAAGAAATTTGAAGAAGGCCGTGAGAACTATGACCATGCATAAAAATAAATATTTTGATCGGATACGTCAACAACTACCTTCCAATATTTGGGAATATCTTGCAAGTGTCCTTAATGTGACCGAGGATGGCCATTGTGGCTACCGGGTTATTAGCGAATCAATGAACATGGGGGATGATTGGGGTCAAGTTAGAAATGATCTTTCAAATGAGTTACAACATAGGGAAGCCTTGTATGATGATCTTTTTGGAAGTTCTAAACGAAAGGAATTAATAGACTCTCTTGATTGTCGTACCATTCCTGCTCCACTAGATAAGTGGATGTCCATGCCAGATATGGGATTAGTTATTTCCTCGTGCTACAACGTCGTGGTGGTGCAGCTGTCTGAGCTACATGGTCTCACATTTCTTCCCTTGTATTCACCTGTTCCTCCTACCCAAAAGATAATTTTCATTGGATTTTTGAATAAAAATCATTTTGTCGGATTGCGCATGAGTGAAGGATGCCCCCTACCACCAATCTATGCTCCTTGGAGGAGGTGCCGTAATCAAATTGCTGTGCCATGGGAAGCCATTATTGCATCGCGTTTGCAGAGCTAAGATCCACCGTCTGAGGAAGACAATGAGCTTATATGTATGATGATCTTTTTGTAAGTTTCTAATTCTATTTATTTTCCAACTTTGTTTATTTCGCGATAAAATTTTAATAATACATATTTTGCTTGCAGAATATTGCCCAATCTTTTGGAGCTTTCAGAATCTCATGTGATATTATACAATCTTTTGGAGCTTTTGAAGGCAGTGAATATTGCTCTTTTTTGCATGAATTTGTGACTTATTAGAGCCCTAGTTGTGTGTTTACAAAAACATGCTATACTCCTAAAAATGTTGTCTGTTTTGCTCATGGCAAATTGAAAAATCATGGTTTGCGAAATTACCTCTCTAATAGGGAATCCTGGTTTGCTCTTAATAAATAATGAAACATTTTTAAGAGCAAAGAAATGTTTTCAAAAGATTTTTATTAATCTTGGAAAGACGAACGATTGAGTTGAGCACGCGATTTGGTTTGGTACAAGTTCAAGGAAGAAATGCATTTGTCAAAACTACTACGTTGATGTTATAAAAAATGCTTGATAAAAATACTAACTAGTATTAGTAGTAGTGGTGTGGCCAAAACATTTCCAATCGCGCTAGGTTTACATCAACAATCCTCATTGAGTCTATCTTTTTGTACTAGTTTTTGTTGCGTCGAAGGAACTAGTTTCTTGTTTGTTTCCCTTGCCAAATATCATACCTCCACCTATTGAAGGAGAACAACCCATGGTCGGAGCGTTTAGTATGCTATTGACTAACAAGGAACAAGATATCGAAATTCCCGAACATTTATAGTAGCTTATGCAAATGGCCAGGTAATGCACTTTACAGTAAAGTACATGTATTCAATAGTCCGTCTGGATACTTTCACATATCTCAATGCACACACATCTCAAAATGCTTTGAGATATATGCAGGTATCACGCGGACAGTTGGACCCCGCATTTTACGGTAAAATGCATCACCGAACTTTACCCCCACCTTTCCTGACATACCCGATTTCATTTGATGCCCAAATTTTATTGAAATTTAATAAGTTCTTTAGCTAAATGAACATGCATGAGAAATAATAAAAGGAATGCTGTTTGGGAGGGCTGATGCTGATCGAAAGGTTGTCATCGGAAATGGAATTTGAAAAAGAAGCTGTCTATGAGAAATTATAAAACTGTTGGGATGAAATTCTATTTGTAAAACTGTTCAAAATATAATAACAATAAATTGTTTGGTAGACGGTCATTTTGGTGACTTTTTTTAAATTGTTACAGCCTCCTCACTCTTTTAGTATTCATCCTCTAAAAATAGAAGTCGAGCATAATGAAAATTACAACTTTATTCAAATATAACAATATTTAAAAGCATTTAAACTTCAATTGAATCCATATACTTATCCCAATTACCATTTTAAAAGCATTACAAAAACCCTCCCTGAATCCAAAAACAGCAGCTCCAAACTCTGGATCCAAACTATAGAACCTGCCCCCTGTTAGCGGTTAGACTCTGCTCAAGTTATTCTACAATATTGCATCAGATATTTTGAATGAGTATTTATGTTCAAAACTAATTTTCTTTTCTTTGTGGCTTTCATAACTGTCGTTATGCCAAACATATAATCTAAGGAGATGACGTTTTTGTTCAAACTCGCCCCGATAAAAAAGCCGCACCAAACGAAGCATTAATAGTTTTGAACAGGCCATCAAATGATGACCGGATACTGTCATCATTCCACGTTATGCATGGGAGTCGAGGACCCAACTGCTAAGCTTATATAATAATTGATGGGGTCCCCACGAAATTTCCGAGCCGAGACGGTTCAAGTAAAAGTGAGCTCAACCGGTCCAGGGGGGGCGCAGAGAACCGTAAGCACCCGAGAAGATCAAGCGAACACGTCAGGCCTGCGCCCGGGCGCGCACGACCAGCGCGCGCCCGCGGCCCCAAGGCCACGCCCCGTGCGGCCGCGCGCTGCGGGCGCCGCCGGCGTCCCCGCGGCCGCCTCTGGGCACCTTGCCCGGGCCACCCGAACTGCCTGAGGGGAAGGGGGGGACACTACTATCATATCCGCAAAAATGGTGATCTACATAATCGAAACGGAGCGACGTCATTCGCCATCACAAATCATTCCCTGACGCAATTACTGACGCGCCCTTCCAGAAAACTATAAATAAGCAACAAACCTTCATTTCAAGTCAATCAACTCCAGAGGCAATAGAGAGAACTCTGAGGTTTTCCGGCGAGATCGTAGACTTATGCCGATTCTCCACTAAGAAATTTGCTTCGCTCTTCTCCTTGCGCTACGGTTCCCTCACGCTTTAAGTGACGTCAACCGCCTTCGCGAGAGCGCTTCCATCAAGACTCCGCATCAACCAGAGCGCAACCTCCAGACTTCTCCTTGCACTACGGTTCCCTCACACCTCAAGTGAGGTCAACCGCCTCCGCAAGAGCGCTCCCATCTAGGCTCCGCATCAACAGGAGCGCAACCGTCAGAACGCTCTCACCAACGTTCCGCGAGCTCTATGTCGTCTCAGGGCCAAAGTGCTTCCATTGAAGCTCAATATACTTAGTTATTTTTCCTCATTTATCGTACTTGTAATAGAGTAGCGGCCTGTCGCTCTCAGAGATCAAACCATTCGTTGTAACACTCCAAGAAGCTAGTGGATTTTTGCTCGACACAGTAGCAGTCACGTGGTTTTTCACCCTTTCCGGGTTTTTCACGTCAAAAACGTCTCATGTCCATTGCTACGGTTTTCTTTAACTGATTGCGAGCCTGGGCTAAGGCGGTCCGATTCTCCGGACTAGGGAAAAAGCCAGGTGACCCACAACAGTTTGGCGTCATCTGTGGGAAAGTGTTCCCAGAAGATCTATCAAGACTCAACATTCCTCCAACCAACAAAAATGACAAAGGAAAGCCCGCATGTTACCAGCCAGCCAGCTCCCAAGGAGTCTAGCGATCAATCGTCTAACGACTTGCCCACCGACTTAACACTGCGTCTCGAGAGGGTATTGCCGCGCAAGCGTCATCAATGGAAGAACGCATGCGATAGATGGAGGAGCGCCAAGCACATGTACTCGCTTTACTGAAAGGGATGGGACCATCCCACACTCTGAGGGCACACCCGGTAGTACACGGTCAGACATTGTTTCCCTCAGGATACCGGTCGTTCGGTGGGGTGGCATGCACCGCGCGCCGCACAGAAATCCGAGAAGCACCTCCCGCCGAAAGGGCGACCCCTGGGAAGTACATGGAGCTCCCCGACGAAACTTCGCGAGCCAAGGGGAAAAAATCCTCCCTTGAGCTCGACGCTTCACTTACGGAGGTCCTCTAAGTTCTCAGGGACCATCCACAACTCCGAAGGCCTAAGACGCTCCCTCAGGGGAGGGCGATCAGTCTAAGTACTGCCACTTCCACAAAGGGAACGAACACGACACCGAGGAGTGCACACGCCTAAGGGGCGAAGTCGAACGATTCACACGACATGGACTCCTCAATAAATTTCATGAAAAGGCTCGGGCCGTGGCGCCAATCCCAAGAGAGCCCGCAAAGGGAGAACACCACGAAGGGATAGCATCCCCATCACAACCTATGTTCACAGCTTCAAAAATTATGAGTTTTTGAGTTGTTATGTTCGCAAGGCGAAGAGACCATTCGGAGGTGGCTGGCTTTTACATTTGAAGCTTCCATTGTTCCACTTGCCAAAATACAACCTTTAGAATACACTTAATTTTTAATTATAGTTGTCGCCGTCCCTGCGGAATGTCGCCGCCCGCGCCGAAAGTCGCCTCCTGCGCCAAATGTCGCCGCCTCCGCTGAATGTCGCCGCCTCCGCAGAATGTTGCTCCCCGAACAACACCTCTGCCGAATGTCGTCGCCCTCGCCGAACGACACCCCCGCCGAATGTCGCCGCCACAGACAAATGACGCCACCCCGCTGAATGACACCGCCCACGACCAATGTCGCCATCTCGACTAATGTCGGTCACACGACAAATGTCACATGCACGATAAATGTTGGCCCCACGACAAATGTTACCCCTAGAGTATCAAGAACGAGTAAAGCTCGTGCGGAGGAGGGCGAGGCCCACCTGGATGGGGCCGAAGGGCGCCTACGAGCATCGAGCACAGACGTAGACCTTACGAAGATGCTCGTACGCATGTATATGTGTGTGTGTGTGTATATATCTTTCACTATTATAAGGGAAAAGTTGTCTTTAGTGAAACATTCAAAAATACCAATTATGCCCTCATTTTTATATTTTAATGACTTAACATAGACTCTATTTGTTTGGGTGTTTTGATACTCCGTTTTGAGCAAACGCCGCCGGAAGGAGGGTAAACAAATGAACATCCGGCGGCGTTTGCTCCGTTTCCACCCGCTCGCCTTGAGAAACGTCCCAAAAAACTCTGTTTGGAGCAGACACCTCCCACCTCCGGTTCGAACACTCCGTTTCCACCCGCCGGATCGATCCGCCACCGCCGAACCAAATGAAGTCATATATTATAATCTATTTCAAAAAAATTTAAATACAATGTCCATTCAAGTAATTGGACTAGCAAAAAATGGAAGTAATGATGAAAATTCATTTGAAATCAAAATTTTTTTAGTAGAGCTCCTACACCTACTATGCTAAGTTGTCAATAAGCATATGAACGGTCTATTCAATCAATCAAATTTATTAAAATAAAAAACATATATTATTTTACAAAATAAAAAATGTAATATTTATGTATATTTTTTTACAGTCATTTTAAGTACTCATATGTATATGTTGCGGGCGTAATCCGCCTTGATGCTGGTGCAACTTGCCTTGATGCGGGAACAACACGCAACGATCCGTCGGGAGCGAGTGGAGCCCGCCGTCGTCAGCCGGGTACTATCGCGTATGGCTGTAGGGGCGGAGCCCCATGTCGGGCACTTGTGTGTGTGTATATATCTCTACTAATATATAAAAACTACTCTTTGTTGAAACATTGTCTGATGTCCCTATATTGCGCTTATAGTTGTATTCATAATTACACAATTATACCAAACTTTATATTAGTATATTATAAAGACAATATACTCTTAGGTAATTACTAATTACACTATTTTATAATATTAAAGTACAAAAAATAAAAACACTAGATACCCTAAATCTATTGTCTCTAGCTAAGAATGATAAGAGAAAAATTAATGTTTTAACGTTAAAATATAATTTGTTTTACAAAATAAAAATTATATTCTTGATTTATATTTTTTTACGATCATTTTGAGTACTCATATGTATATGTTGCGGGTCGGGCGGAGCCCGTCGGGAGCGGGCGGAGCCGACAAGAGCGGGCAAAGCTCGCCGTCGTCGGTCGGGTACTGTCACACGAGGCCATAGGAGCGGGTACTGTCCACGACAAATGTCGCCGCTCACGACAAATGTCGCCGCTCACGACAAATGTCGCCGCCCACGACAAATGTCGTCCCCACGACAAATGTCGCACAACCGGCGAATGTCGCACCACCGACGAATGTCGCACCACCGGCGAATGTCGCACCCCGCCGAATGTCGCACCCCGCCGATTGTCGCACCCCCGCCGAATGCCCTAGGGTCGAAGGCCCGTGCCCGTCACTTGTATATCTCTACTATTATACGAAAACTAATCTTTGGTGAAACATTGCAAATATCCCTATATTGCCCTTATAGTTGTATTCATAATTACACAAATATACATAACTTTATATTAATATATTATAAAGTCAATATCCTTTTAGGTAATTACCAAGGTTTTGAGAACCGGACCGGAGAACAAACCGGTAAGATCAAAGGTTCAAGGTCAGACCGGTCGGACCGGAATTGAACCGTAATATTAGATAATATAATAAATATTATAATTTACTATTATAATTTAACTTATTCTATATTTTTTAATAAAAAAAGATAGACATAAATACAATCAATATTATATAAAATATTTTTGTAAATAGTAATATATTTTACTTTCATTTAAAATCTTAATATTATTATTTTATCAAATATATAATAAGTTATGAAAGAAAATTACATTTTTAACTTTTAATTAAATCAACGGACACCTGATAAAAGTGTTCATTATATAATATATATTCATGCATTTTAATATTTTATACATATATATATATATATTGCATATAAATATATTAGTATATCAACACATTATATCAATATAAATATATATTATAACTTTATAAGTATATATATTACACAATATATATATTATATGTTAAATGATTTATACGTAGAACGCATGTTTAAGTCATGTAATTATTGTTTACATAAGTAAAAAAAGAAACAACGCCTTTACATCAAAATCAATTGGCTCAGTTGGTTTACCGCCAGATGGAGAGCAAATTTTGTAAGGACCATGGATCGAATCCCCCTGTAAGCATTTTTGTCCGGAAAAAACCTGTATTTCTCAAGAGTGGCGAAACCGGAGCATTTTTGTCCGGAAAAAACCTGTATTTCTCAAGAGTGGCGAAACCGGGCGGTTTGGAAGAACCATTGCCGGTTTCCGGTTTAGAGGTTGAACCGTCCGGTTTTCACCCCGGTTCTTTATTGAAGCGGTTTTAAGAGGCTGGCCGGACCGCCTGATGGTCCGGTTCACGGTTGGACCGGTCCAACCGGCCGGTCCGGTCCGGTTTTTAAAACACTGGTAATTACACAAATTTACAATATTTAAATACAAAAATAAAAATACTAGGTATCCTAAACCTATGACCTATAGCTAGAAATGACAAAAAAAAGATTAATGTTTTAACGTTAAAATATAATTTGTTTTACAAAATAAAAATTATATTCTTGATTTATATTTTTTTACGGTCATTTTGAGTACTCATATGTATATGTTGCGGGCGGGTACTGTCCACGACAAATGTCGCCGCCCACGACAAATGTCGCCGCCCACGACAAATGTCGTCGCCCACGACAAATGTCACCGCCCACGACAAATATCGCCGCCCACGACAAATGTCGTCTCCACGACAAATGTCGTCTCCACGACAAATGTCACACCACCGACGAATGTCGCATCCCGCCGAATGTCGCACCCCGCCGAATGTCGGACCCCGCCGATTGTCGTACCCCCGCCGAATGCCCCCAGGGCCGAAGGCCCGTGCCTGTCACTTGTATATATGTATAAAAGAAATGATTATTATTTTATAACACTAACAGTGAAACATCAAAATTAATTTCAAGCCTACTATTATTAAGTAAACTGAATAAAAATTACCGTACAATTTAATAATAGTATAATACTTTGAAAAAAAAGTAAATATGAAATATATTTTTTAATAGAACTAGAATTCTTACATAATTTATGTGAAACACCTTTAAAACATACAATAATTTTTTTTACAAAAAATTATTTCTAGCTTGCCAATTTAGGCTTCATTTATTTCGGCATTTCACCGCCAGTGTTTGGAGCAAACACCGCTTGACGGGTAAACAAACGGGCATCGTCGGCGTGGTCAGTTTGCACTCGCCGTACAGAAGAAAAGCCGCTCAAAAGCAGCGTTTCCAACCACGCCTTCCGCCCTTGGGTTCCCTCCCTCCCTTCCCAGACACCATCTCCACCAGACACCGCCGAGCCAAATAAAGGCGTGGTCTAACTAGCGATTCTCGGTTGGAATGGTTCTTGAGCATGACTGGGCCAATTTATAGACCAGTTCGAAGTCCAAACAGTCCAACCATCTGGCTCAAAAACATTGGAGGCCAGTACTTAGGGGCAACAAATTTTTGACCGAATAGGTCTGGGCCAAAGCAAGCAACCCCATGCCCGGGCTAGGCCTTAGAGGCCTAAATAGCTTCCCATCTTCCCAGTAGGTTCTTGAGAAGGCCCAATTATGAGCTTATAGAAGCATAAGTTTTTCCATCCAAGTACCCGGGACACCTGGAATGATCACGCAACTATTAGACGGATTCGGACTTCCCTTTAAATTTTTAGTTTTCGCTCGCCTTCCATCATCCCTGTTGCTTCCACACGGCAAAGCAAGGCTTCTCCCGAATGTAGATTTCGGAACAGAGATCACTCCAACACAGCTTTAACGTTGGGCGCAGGGCACTGCACTACAATTTCATTGGGGCCTGGAAGGCTCAGGCCTGACCAGCGAGGACCCCATTGAGCGGAGGCTTGGGAACAGGCCCGAGCCATCCCCGTGCTTCATCACTTTTAAGTGGTTTTTAAGGTTGGTTAGCTATTTCATAAAGATGGAGAAGCTCAACGTAATTAGATCTGGCTGCTAAATTTTAGAGATTTTTTGGCGCAGCTGGACCCCCTCCGATCGCCACCACTGTTCCTTTGAAAGATTGAATATTGCACTAAAAGAAAAAATGAACTGGGCGGAGAGCCGACAATACTAGATCACACAACATCCCACAACAAAGCAAACCGAGCATCCACGACAAAGCAAATCGAGCATAGAAGTCAGCAACTCTATTCGCCTCCTGGCACACATGCTGAAAAAAGAGCTGGAAAAAGTAGCTTGAAATCTTAATCAAAAGACTACTGGGAAGCTGGCCCTGCTATATAAAAGGCGCGTCGGTCTGTGCAGTCCGCCGACGCCGAGAGAGAGAGAGATGACGCACTTCCTTTCATGATAGTATAGATAAAAGCTAGACAATCATAAAAACATACACAGTGATTCTGTGAACAGCAAGCCTTTGATGAACATAACTACTTAGTAAATATTGGAAGAAATTCCTCACAACGAAGGGCGTAATTTTAAGGTAGTAATACGAAAAAGGAGAAGAATGTCCAGAGATCATCACCTAGTCGAAGGAGGGATTATAATGTCTTTAATCATTGAAGGAGAGATGCTAACTCGATGACTTGAAGATCCTGCGGTTTCCAGGGCGCGAGAAGTCTGGAGCGCCATTTCAGCGTGCAGCTGGAGACATCTCATAGCCATCTAGAAACAAGTCAGCAAAATGTTAAACTAATATATGCAAATATTAATAACAAAAAAAACATATATATATACATATATATATACACACACACAAGCATCTTCGAACGGACTTCGCCCGTTCTCGATGCGGCGCTGTGGGCTTCGCCCGCAACCAAGCGAGTTTCGCCCGCTTGACAATGACATTGGTCGTGGGCGGCGATATTGATCGTGGGCGGCGATATCGATCGTGGGGGCGACATTGGTCGTGGGCGGCAACATTGGTCGTGGGCGGCGATATTGTTTGTGGGCGGCGACAGTGTTCATGGGCGTCGACATTGGTCGTGGGTGGCAACATTGTTTAAGGGCGGCGATATTGCTCGGGGGCGGCGACATTCGTCGGGAGTGCCTCTTCTCACTACCAATATCGCACCCACGACCAATGCTCGTTGACTCTTAGTGGGCTTCGCCCGCATTCGAGCGGGTTGCGCCAGCATTCGAGAGGGTTGCGCCCGCATAGAAATGATCAAGAATGTCTACACGTGAGGCTAACATTTGGCAGGAGGCGACATTTGGCGAGTGGTGTAATTTGACGGGCAACATCATTTGGCAGGTGACATCATTTGACATACAACTTAATAAAGTAGTGCAAAGCTACATAAAATTGAGTAATATAGGTTACTTTCGACTGAAGAATTTTTCAAGAATCTTCTACAGGTTTAGGTGAATATAAACCCGCATGTAGGTTTAGGTGAATTTAGGTAAATTTTCTCACTACTCATTTCATAAGATAGTAACATCAGAAATTCACCTAAATTCCTTTTTAGAAAAGAGAACGTCTACATAAAATTGAGTAATTAATCAACCAACTATATATTATACTTATACTCATCAAACTATATAAGTAAAACTAATATCCATGTGATTAAATAGCCATCAAAAATACATATCCAAGAAACATAATAAAATTCTCAATCTCTCTAGAAATTCTTTTCAGGTCAAAGGATTCACTTTTTTGTAGAGCATATCATACATTAAGTAATACAAAAATAAATTATTCCACACAATGATAGCTTGTTAGCAACAATCATATACTAAAAAATGTAATTCATGAACATGTATATTCTAATTCCTATTCTAATTCCTTTGAGTACTTTACCAAAAACATGTCAAACAACACTAAATGAGGTGAAGGAATTCAATAACATTTAGATCACAGAAAAGAGGGGCAAATTGAAATTAATTGCCAAAAGCTCTTAACCAAGGTTTTGAAAACCGGACCGGGGATTGAACCGGAGGAAGGAGAGTTTCAAGGTCGAACCGGTCTGACCGGGGTTGAACCGTAATAACGTTATATTATAAAACAAACTTTAGACTTTTAGTATTATTATATTTTCTTATCTTCACACAAAATAAACATCTTCAAGTATAATATACAAAATGTCTTAATATTCAAATTTACTTAAATATTGAAGTTAAACATCAATTAAAACAATACAAAATATCCATAATTTCTACAAAAAAATAGTTTTTAAGTTCACTCAAATATATAAATATAACATAAAATATATATTTTAAATATTTTTTAATTTTAAATCTACTATTTTTATTTGTAGTGGACTATGAGACTAACTCAAAAAATCTACGACTATATATGTATTATTGTTTATGTAATTATATTTCAAATTTATAATATTATATGTATATTTATAAATTTTAAATTCATATTTTTCATCAAGAGTTCAAGCCATGGTTGGTCAACGTCTTCAAATTTGAACCTGAGGATCAGGGTTCGAATCCTCCCAATGATATTAAATTTAAAATTTTTGAGTTGAGCCTGAGCGGTTCAATATAACCCGGCCCGATCCCCAGTTTTATGGCCCGCCCGCCCGGTTTCCCGGTTCTTAGCCGGTCCCTGGCAGGAGGGGTTCTTTGGGCTGGACCGGACCGCTTGGGTTCCCGGTCTGCGGTCCGACCAGTTGAACCGGCCGGTCCGATCCGGTTTTCAAAACCTGGCTCTTAACATTAAAATTTAAGGGCGGATGGGATACCTTGATTATTCTATGAAGGTAGTGGGCGAAGACGTGAGAGTTACTGGTTTTAGGGCTTGAATTGTACCCAACACCTCCTTATAGTGTGATCATTGTCTGAAAATTATGAGCACTGGCAGCGACGCAACGGATCGAGCTCGCTGACTCTTAGCGGGCTGCGCCCGCATTCGATTGGGTTGCGCCCGTTCTCGGCGCGGCGTTGTGGGCTACGCTCGAGCCCGCAGCACCCGCATTCAAGCGGGTTGTGCCTATGAGCGAAGCGACGACATTAGAACATGACATCTTGCACGGTTTGGAGGAAGGGTAATGACAAAGCTTAAAAGAAACGACCAATCTTAAAGGAATGTTGGAAATCTCCTTCTCCAGTACTTTCAAAGTCAGATGAGCCTCTGGTTTTTTGAAGCTTGCTGGTGGAGACTGGAGAAGGAGATGGTGGAGAAACAGAAATAGAAATAAAAAAGCTTGCTGGTGGAGACTGGAGAAATAGAAATACCAAGCTTCTTATCGATGATGGCGACGATGGCAGAGATGTCGAAGGATTTGCGGGTTCTGGAGTGGTTTAGGAGATCACCGTCGAAGTTGAGCAGAAGATCGGATGAGTGAAGCGGCGTGGTTTTCTTCTGGTCAGCGGCGTTAGCGGCGGAGAACTTCTTTGCCGGAGAGGAGCAGTCCAATAGAAGGAGGGTGGAGGATTTTATCGAGGAGGGGTTTTGACGGGGCGCGAGGATAAATAGGTAGGGTTGCGTTATTTTAAGAGCTTCACCCGTTCATTTAAATCAGACGGGTATAATTCTCAATCCTTTGTTTTTAGCTGTTTGATCGGACGATCAAAATAAGAAGTTTGGTGTGCTTTGCAAATATGCATATTGGTTTATATAATAAAGATATATATATATATTACGAGTGACTGCACGGCCCCCGGTGCCACGCATGACAGTACCCCAGCAGGCTGCGCCCGCCCCCCGACAGGCTTCGTCCGGTCATTTTTTAGATAATTTATATTTTGTTATTTTGAAATTATTAGATATGTACACACACACACACACACACACACACACACACATACGCTTAACGCGTATATACAATTATCCGCGCGATTAACCCTATTCCCCCAATCTTGTCTCCTTCGCGTCGCGATTAACCATATTCCCCCGATTTCTTCTCCTTCGCGTTGAGCATTTCACAGCGGTTCGCCAGCGACAGAGCAGATCTCCTCACGCCACATCTCCCACACAGTAAGCCCTATGTCGTGCCTCTTAGCCGCATCTACTCCGACCGAGCTTCTAACAGAACTCCTTACACCCGCAACTCTTCTCCGTTCTTCTTAGGGTAAGCTCTTGCCGGAAGAGATTTTGAATCTACCAGAACAATTAAATTTCAACTGATACAAATCTGACAGGTAAGCCCCATCCCTCAAATTGCAAGCCCTATCCACTCCGCCCGACTACCTAACAGAACTCCTTACACTTGCAAGTGCCCAACCCGCACCTCTTACTGTCATCCCTTGTTGGAAGAGATATTGAATCTCCAGGAACAGTTTAATTTCATCTGAAAACAAACTGGAAGGTAATGCTATTGTTGATAGTAGGCACTTCTGGTTCTTCTCCATCAATGGCGGATCAAGTTTAGGCTGAGGAGGGGCGGCCGCCCCCCCTCAATTTTTTTTTTCAAACCCGGGCATTAACTTTAGACAACGATTTTTTATAAAAACCGTTGTCTAAAGTATTAAAAAAAAGATTGATGTAAAAACGCGGAAGCCGGATTTAGCTAAATCCGGGTTACACGTCTTTTTAAAATAGACTTACTATATGACATTTTCAGGAAAAGTGTTCAATATGAAAGTTGTAGATCTCGTCGAGATCTATAATTTTCATGTTGAACACTTTTCCTAAAAATGTCATATAGTAGACATATTTTCAAAAGGGGCGGAACCCGGGCGGAACTATGCTAAGTATTAGAAATTTATTAATTTTTTTGTCGTTTTAAATTAAATAAATACCGTTTTAAATAAAAAATTATAATACTTTAGACAGCGGTTTTTTATAAAAACCGATGTCTATAGTATTAAAAAAAAATGTCGTTTTAAATTTTTTTTTTATAATACTTTAAACAGTTGTATTAAATTTTTTTTGCCATTTTAAATAAAAAAAATTATAATAGTTTAGAGAGCGGTTTTTTATAAAAACCGCTGTCTAAAGTATATCTATTTAATTTTCAACCTGGGCACGTGCCCAGGTATGCGTATTTCTCCTTCTGAAATGTAAAATTTAAAATACTTTAGACAGCGGTCTTATATTATTTTTTTGATGCATTTTTTAACCATTAATTTCCGCCCCCCTGAGATAAAATCCTGGTTCCGCCACTGTTCTCCATTGCAATCTAGTTGATATTAGTCATGAAACAGAACTCCTTACTAGTGTGTTAAACCTTATTCTGCTATGAAACAGGATGAGTCATGAAATATTAGGCACTTCAGGTTCTTCTCCAGTACATATCAATGATATTAATAGTTATAGTGAAGATACTAAAACAGTACAAAAGGGTTAAAATTTTAGTCCTGTTCAAATTAATGAACCTTACATTGGACTTGAGTTTAATGATTTGGAAGAAGTTTACAATTTCTATAATTGTTATGCAATGAAATTAGGGTTTAGAATCAGGAAAAATTCTAGTAGCAAATCTAGAATAACAGGAGATTTGATATGGAAAAATTGTCTGTGACAAATCTGGGAAAAAAAGTTATTCCAAAAATAAATGAATCAACTACAAATACAAGGCGACGTGATACAAGGGTCGGATGTGGAGCGAAGTTAGAAGTGCGAAAAAATAAAATGGTAAATGATTTGTTTCTACATTTGTTAATGAGCACAACCACACATTGGACACACCAAGAAAAACATCAAAGCATAGATCGCATCATAGATCACATAAAAGCTTACTAGCAACAACTGTGATGGATGATTTACATCAAACTAGAATTGGGTCATCAAACATAGCAAAAACATTAAATGCAAGTGGAGTAGGTACAAGTATAAGCTCTCAAAATGTTATAAATCATTTACGGAAACAAAGAAAAAATCACGTTGGCAAGGAAGGTGTCCTAGTTTTCCAATATCTACAATTACAACAAAGTCTAGATGCACAATTTTTTTATTCTATAGAGTTGGATGCAAATGGTTTTTTGAGATCTATATTTTGGGCGGATTCTACATCGAGGAATGATTATCTTACTTTTGGAGATATACTTGAATTTGATGTGACTTATAAAACAAATACTCCTTATGATGCCTTTTGCATCATTTATCGGTGTAAATCATCATAGACAGTCAATTTTATTTAAATGTGCAATTTTGGCCGACGAAAAAGAGGAGACATTTACTTGGTTGTTTCAACAATGGTTGAAATGTATGTTTAATTGAGCACCTCCTGTAATCATTACTGAAATGGATCAAGCAATGTTCAATGCTATAAAAGCAATTTTTCCAAAAAGTACAACATCGATTTTGTTCATGGCATATACATAAACATCTTGTCGAGAATGTTTACGAAATGAGAGATTGTAATATTGATTTTTCAAAAGATTATAAACAATGGTATAAGAGTAGAAGTTTTGAAGCTAGAGAGAGTGCATGGACAAAATTGATTAAAAAAGATTCTCTTGGACAATAACAAATGGCTTAGTAGAATGTGGAAGCGTAGATTGCATTGGGTTCCAGCTTATCTAAAATGTTTCTTTGTTGCGGGTATGTCATCTACTGGTAAAAGTGAAAGTATTATGCAATTTTTGATGGATTTGTAAATGCAAACACACATTTATGGAGTTTATTAAACAATATAAGAAAGCACTCGAAGTTTGCCGACATGCTGAAGAAGTCAAAGATTTCAGAACAATGAATTCAATAGCATCCTTAATTGTTAATATGGGCATTGAAGAACAAACAAGTAAATGGTACACAAAATCTATGTTTCAGCTTTTTCAATGCGAGTTTAAAAGAATCTTAGATTGTTGGCACCAAAAAATTGATACATTTGGTTTGGGAAAAAAAATATAGTGGGTATGTCTTCTGAGTTAAGAGAAAATTGGTATACATTTGAATTTGTTGATTCAGACCCTATTAGTGTAAGATGTGAATGCTCATTATTTGAAAGATATGGTATTTTGTGCAAGCACTGTCTTCATATTTTATGCAAAAAAACAAATCACGAAAATTCCTGAATGTTATATTCTAAAAAGATGGACTATTCAAGCAAGACATATAAAGACTTATGGCTCAACTGAAAAGTCTACTATACTTCAGTTACATCGGTTATGAAGTGGAACATAACTTGCCTCTTCAACAAGCTAGTTGAAAAATGTTCAACATCAGATAAAGCTTTCAAAGAGCTTTTTGATTACATAAATCAAAAGAATGAAGAGTTTAATTTGGATGCTTCGGTAAAAGTGCCAGAAAATGAGGCAAAGCAGAGTCACGGCAAAAATACATGTGGATTAATAATTCATGATCCAATAACAGTTCGAACAAAAGGTCGATCCAAAATTTGCTTCTCGGATTGAATCAAGAATTGAGATATCAAAAGATAAAAGTAAAAAAAAACATGTGGTGAATGTGGAGAAAAAGGACACTATTCAACTTGTCCCAAAAAACTAAAGATACATTCTATTTTTAATATTTCATTTTATTAACCCATAATTCAAGTTAATAACTGCTTTTTTTTAAACAGGATAAAGTTGATGAATAGTGACTGCAAGATCAAGCGAGTGCAATCTAGTTTATATTCTGACATGTAACTGGAGTTATATGATACTGGAGTTCTTCTTTCTTCCATAGTGCTGTCATCTAGGTGAAACATTGTTGCTTCGATATATGATACTTGGATTTTATACTCAAAATGGTAGTTATATTTTGAATCGCTTGTCACTGATGCCTTATTATGTTGGGTTGTTGTTATTATTTATAGTCTCATTCTTTAATATAAAAGAACTTCTTAATGCAGTGCTGTCATTTAACAATCTGAAATGACAAAATGTATGCACTGGCCAATATAGCAGTTCCTTATACTTTGGGTTTAACTACACTGACATCTTCTATGAGCTCTTGTAATTACCAAAACCTTCTCCTCTCACTTTTAAAATTATTGAAGCCTTCTCTTTGAGGTTACATGCTAATTTTTACTACAATGAACGGCAACCTGTAGAGTGACCCTACGCGGTTATTTTCATTTATGTTGTGTAGAGCTGGATGCTTTTGTTGGCTTATATATATTTCTGGATCAACTTCAGCATCAACTAGCAGATGTATGATCAAAGTTGGAATACCGAATTCAGATTAATGTGTCAATGAAAATATAAATGCAAATAGGCAGATGTATGATCAAAGTTCTAATACTGAATTCAGACTACTGCATCAATGAAAATATGTTTTGTTCAGTGCTTTGGGTTCATTTCTATCTTTTTTTTTTGGCGTTTTAGACAAAGACAGAATCTTTTCATTTACTGAATATTTTTGGAACTCTGGAATGAAGTGCAGCAAACTGGTTCCAATTTCTGTCTTTTCATTTCTGTCTTTTTTATTCCAAATTCCATTTCTAGTTCCAGGAACGAATGAAGTGCAGCAAACTGGCGTGAAACAGAGCAGCGCTTTATCACCTCGCATCGCCTTCGTCCGTCCTCCTCGCCGGGAACCAATAGCCCCTGGTGGTCGTACAGACGACGGCGACCACTCCCGTGGTGCCGCCGGTCGTGACGCCGGTTGGATCGGCGTGAACAGGGTGGCCCTACATCACGCTAGTTTGCTGCAGTGCTCATCGATGGCAATATACGCCGCCTGCTCACCGGTGGACGACCTCCGGCGGGTTCGCTGGCCGTGGGCGAACCCGCCGGTGTGGTGCGGGGCAGAGGCCGACGAAGGCGCGGCGAACCCGCCGGTCGGGAAGGCCGTCGGCGATAGAGCCGCCGACGGAGGCGTTAATTGCGTCGCGGATGAGTTAATCTGCGGCGGAAGGGTTGATTGCGCGGATAAAGCGTAATTAAGCGTTAAGTGTATATACAGGGGACCCAATATATATAAATATATATATATATGTATATACGTATGTATATATGTATGTATATACATGTATATATATGTATGTATATATATGTATATATGTATGTATATATATGTATATATGTATGTATATATATGTATATATGTATGTATCTCTACTAATATACAAAAACTACTCTTTGGTGAAACATTGCCTGATGTCCCTATATTGCCCTTACAGTTGTATTCATAATTACACAATTATACCAAACTTTATATTAGTATATTATAAAGACAATATCCTTTTAGGTAATTACACAACTTTACAATATTAAAATACAAAAAATAAAAACACTAGATACCCTAAACCTATTGTCTCTAGCTAGGAATGACAAGAGAAAAATTAATGTTTTAACGTTAAAATATAATTTGTTTTACAAAATAAAAATTGTATTCTTAATTTATATTTTTTTACGGTCATTTTAAGTACTCATATGTATATGTTGCGGAGCGGGCGGAGCCCGCCGACAGCGGGCGGAGCCCGCCGTCGTCGTCGGAGCCCACCGGGAGCGGGCGGAGCCCGCCGGGAGCGGGATGAGCCCGTCGGAGCGGGTGGAGCCAGCCGTCGTCGGTCAGGTACTGTCGCACGAGGCCATAGGGGTGGGTACTGTCTACGACAAATGTTGCCGCCCACGACAAATGTCGCCGCTCACGACAAATGTCGCCGCCCACGACAAATGTCGTCCCCACGACAAATGTTGCACCACCGACGAATGTCGCATCCCGGCGAATGTCGCACCCCGCCGAATTTCGCACCCGCCGATTGTTGCACCCCGCCGAATTCCCCCAGGGCCGAAGGTCCGTGCCTGTCACTTGTATATATATATGTAGATATGTATGTATATATATATATATATATGTAGATATGTATGTATATATATATATATATGCAGATATGTATGTCTATATATACATACAGATATATAGAGTAATTATACACAGAGAACTGGTTCTCTGAACCTTACACAGAAAACCGCAAAATTGACCCTCAAATGTATCTTATTTCAAAACGTGATCAACATGAAAGTTGTAGATCTCATCGAGATCTACACAACTTTCATGTTGATCACTTTTTGAAATAAGATATATTTGGGGATCAATTTTGCGATTTTCTGTGTAACGTTTCAGAAAACTGGTTCTCTATATATAATTTTCCCATATATATACATACATACATACATACTTTCATATGTATATACATACATATACATACATACATACATACATATACATACATACATATACATACTATATAAATACATACTATATACATACATATATAATCACATACATACATATACATACATATACATACATACATATACATACATACATATACATACATATATATACATACATATACATACATACATATACATACATACATAATTACATATACATACATACATACATATACATACATACATACATACATATATATACATACATATTTATATACATACATATATATATATATAGAGACACACACACACACACACACACATATATATATATACACATGCATTCATATATATATATACACACACGCACACACACATATATGTGTGTGTATATATATGGGAAAATCATACATAGAGAACCAGTTCTTTGAAACCTTACATGGAAAACCGCAAAATTGACCCCCAAATATATCTTATTCAAAAAGTGATCAACATGAGATCTACAACTTTCATGTTGATCACTTTTTGATTTAAATTCGTTTTAGCCCCCGATTTGGGCACCGAAAAAAGTCACGCCGAACATATGCGTCTGTACATATGTTCGGCGTGACATTTTTCGGGGCCCAAATCGACGGTCAAAACGGTTTCAAATGTTGATCATTTTTTGAAATAAGATACATTTGGGGGTCAATTTTTACGGTTTTCTGTGTAAGGTTCAGAGAACCAATTCTTTGTGTATAACTACTCTATATATATGTATATATGTATATATATATGTATGTTGTAGATAAACATGAAAGTTGTAGATCTCGACTATATATATGTATGTATATATATATATATATATATATATGTATGTATGTATGTATGTATATATGTATGTATATATATAGGGTATCTAGTATGGGCTTGTCAAAATACGGGCGTGCGGGCGATGATTCTCAACCTTCCGATTTAGCAAACCGCGAAGGTCATATCCAGAGGCTGGCGAAAAATTTACATTAGCCAGCAACGGCTGGCGGCTGTGGGCTCGCCGGTCACCAAGCGACCTGGATTCGCTGGCATGCACGTCGGCGAATCGAGGGCGGGCGGTTGCTGGCGAGCCCGCAGCCGCCGGTCGCCTCTATGTAAAAAAATTTGCACTGTGGCAAAAATTTTTATCCAGCGGAGGACGGCGGTTGCGGGCTCGCCGGCCCCCGACCGCCACACTGTGAATCGTTTTCTTTGCAGCACGACGCCGACGGCTTCGGGCCGCCGGCCGCCGACCATCCCGGGCTCGTTGGCATCCACGCTGCAAAGAAGACAATTCACATTGCGGCGGCCGGCGACTGCGGGCTCGTCGGCCGCCGCACTGTGAATCGCTGCCGCCGCACTGTGAATCGCTGCCGCTGGATCGGGGTGGAGAGACGGGCGGGACGGGGACGGTATGCGGAATTTTTTTTAATAATTGGCTAAGATCTGCGCGTGTGTGAAAAACAACTTTTAAACAAACATTTATCTTTCTAATTTTACTCTTTCCTGTTACAAAAAAATCACAAGTGAATTTAATTTTAAAAAGTTCGTGTTGCAATTAGCCCACCGATGCTCTATGGTTCTAAGTGTTGGGCAGTGAATTGTGTACATGAGAAAAAATGAGAGTTGCGGAGATGAGAGTGCTTAGGTGCATATGTCGACACATGTGACTGGATAAAATTAGGAATGAGGGTATTAGGGATAAGACATGAGTGGCACCAATTGCACAGAAGATATGAGAAGCTCGACTAAGATGGTTTGGACACGTACAAAGTACACCATTAGAGGCACCTATAAGGCGTTGAGAGAGTTTAGTCACTAAGCATGTTAAACGAGGGGGGGGGGGGGTAGACCAATAAAGACTTGAAATGAAACTATAAGGAAAGACATGATGTATTTAGGCATTAGTGAGATTATGACTAAAGATAGGGCACAATGGAGACAAAGGATCTATATAGCCGACCACACTATAGTGGGAAAAAGGCTTGAGTGTTGAGTTGAGTTGTTGAATTTAATTAAAAAAGTGTCGTCATCTCTGCAATTTCAGTTGAGGCTTGTATTTGGCATGACAAGAAATCTGCAATTTCAGTTGAGGCTTGTATTTGGCATGACAAGAAATTTGACGGAACGACGAACGAAAAAATGTATCGTCACGTTATGGCACGAGGGAACCATATGCACGACTGCTTGCATATATATAGACACACAACACAAGCAGTGGAGGATGGGCTCCCCATTAGGTGTCATCATACTTTGTTTTTCTAACACATATATATATGCGGGGAATATTCTAACACCTATATATATGCGGTGAATTCCCCGATCTCAAATATTCTCCCCAACATTTGGTCCGACCCTTGTTGTCCTGAACGCTGATAGCGGTCGGTTACGCATCCAATCGCTCTTCCAACACAATCATTATCGTTGCCTCCAATTGGCTAGTGCATATCCTCCCACCTACCTGCATAATGCAAATCTAGAGACACCTGCTTTTCACCATCCTTGCGTCAACTGTCTTCATAATCCGTGTTTCGCCCAAGCTCCCCAACTATTTCACTGTTCGCGCCTGCAGATCGCAGATTTCCTCGCCTCCTATTCCTGGATTGGGCTGAGCACCGACTACAACTAGGGTAGTGAACACCACCAGGTTTTCCAGCCACACCAATCCAAGCATTATGGGATGGATCACGCATCCGAGCGAAGCCTTCCAGTATGTGAGTTTATCAAAGAAGTCCATCATCCCTTAGACGTTCTACCAATGCCTCATCATTCACCTACAACAATGGATCCCCCTCTATAAGATGGTTCCCTGCCACACACCCTATCCCAAACACTTTTGTCACAGCAACATCGACTCTCTATCTTAGTTGTCAAGGCGCGTGCCTAGGAGCACCTAAGGCGTCAGGCGCATCGCACGGCTGAGGCGGGCGATGTGCCCTAGGCGCTCCTAGGCGCGTGTCTTTCAAGGTGTTCTTCAAGGCACGCCTGGGTCTTTCAAGGTGTTTTTTTTTAAAAAAAATTGCGATGAGCAAAAACATGATCTTAAACACACCCGAGGCACCCCTAGGCGCACTTGGGGGCCCAATTTCAGCGAATTGGGCGCCCGATTCGCCCAATTTCAGCGAATTGGGCTCCCAAAAAAAGGAATTTAAGCGAATTGGGCGCCCAATTCGCTCAATTTCCTTTTTCCCCCATTTTTGCGCCCCACGTGCCTCAGGCGCGCGCCTGCGCCTTGGGCCTAGGATCTAGGGGCCCTCCTTGCGCCTTTGATAACTTAGCTCTCTATGGCACTTTTGACATCGATCTCTTATGCCCAAGATAAGCCAAATGACAGACAACCATGTAGATGCCTGAAAGTGCGCTTTCACCACCATCAACGGTCGCCTCAACGCCCAAGACGAGCAGTTCACATCAATCTTGGAGTTGCTCAGCACCATGTAGATCCTCAAGCGAAACATTTCCCAGGGATGCCGCTGATGTCAAGTTGTCTCTTCCGACCCACCATCACATCGGTACTTTTGTGTTCCAAAGACGCAAATAAGGCGCATGAAAGTGCAAACCTTTGAACCCGGCGAGCCTTATGCGCGCCTTTAACAACATAGCCCTAGGATGGGGCAGACAAATTGCCAGAACGGAGTGTGGGTGTGTGTAACACTCCGTTTTTCAGTATTGACTCTTAGGTTGATCCCCATAACAATGAGTAACAGCTGGTGGATGCTGAATTGAAAACCTGAAGAGACTAGAGAGACTACCCTCTGGATGAGGAGGAATCGGTAATTGTTGACCGATTTAGAGTTCGAACGACGATCGCCAATCGTTAGGTGCGATCAACGATCAACGATGGCCGACAGAGAGACTAATCAGCAATCGTCGACTGAGAGGCTCATCGGCGATCACCGACCGCGAGAAATCCGATCAATGATCATTGATCGGGAGAGCTGATCATAAATCATTGAGCGAGCCAGGGCCGATTGTTGAGTGATTGAGAAGCCAAAGTACGATGGGTCCAATGAGATGAAATAAAGTGCCTATCACTCGATTGAGACCAAAAATCTAAAGGACAATACAACAATTACAAACCCTTCCTGAGACCCACTTAGGTTGGAATGGTGGGAAACAATACTCCCTTTTTCCTACTTTCTGGTAACCGAGAGCGAGATGCAGAGGGAAAAATACCTAGTCTGAGGCGATGCTGCTGCTGGAGCCAAATGAGAGCGCCAAACGACAGTCTAGTTCCAAATCCGCAGAAGACTCCTCAAGTTCATCATCTACCCGCTATGGAACTGAAGAGAGCTCCAAGGGTAACGAATCTTCTCTCCAGTTTTAGGACCGATGAATGCTCATGTCCTTTTTCAATTTCTAGTATAGAAGAGTCCCATATACTAATTAGTGTAGGGCCTAACTTCCTTTGGTTCGTCAGAACCCATGGGGTAGGATTGTTAACTTAGCATAAATGCATTAGAGAATCCGACATACGAGTTCGGAATAGGCATGATGTGTGAAACCTACCCATGATCATTAGACCTATATCGATGATGATGATGATATAACGATTCATATAAACTCCTTTAGATGGCGTACCGAAGAATGACTCTGAAGTGAACGGTGTGTGGATTCGGGGATGTGTGTATTTTCGGGGATTTTAGGTATTCCTAGGAAAGCCTCGTGATTGTAGTTATTAATAAGAGAAGTTGAAGATACCACAGTTTGTGTAGAACCTGCTACCGTTCGTTAGTCGTGAAGAACCTAGTGAATGGCTAGAGGTGATTGCATTGATTGCTTATTGAATGTGTACTTTTGTACAATGATTGTGATGACGGAGATGACTATATATCCTTGCTCGACATTCGGCGATAAAGTGCGCCTAGACTTCTTGCCAAGAGGTGAGATGATCCTATACCACCTTATTACTTGGCATTCGGTAGTGAGATGAATCTCCCTCCAAGAAGGGAGATGATCCTATACCTCCATATTACTCGGCATTTGGTGGTGAGATGAACCTCCCACCAAGAGGCGAGGTGATCTTATACCTTCCTATTACTCGAAATTCAGTGGTGAGATGAATTTCTATACGTCCATATTACTCGAAATTTGGTGGTGAGATCAACCTCCCGCCAAGAGGTGAGATGACCCTATACCCCCCTATGATAACATGACGAAGTTGAGATGATCCTAAGCCTCCCTCGATGCTTGATGAATTGTAATGTGTAAATGGTGGTCGTGTGAGCCCCAATTGATGTATGATCGCTATGTTTATTACTAGAACATGTGGTCACGTGGTAGGAGATTGTGGCGAACCTTCAGGTGAACACAATTAGCACGCATACCTAGGTCCACTCATTTACTCGTGCACACTTATAAGAATGATTTTGATTGAGCCTTTACCATGTTTAACATAACATAGTTGTTTTCTTGCTCTGGATACATATTGCATGTTGCTGACGCGAACTTGCAGGCGTGCGGTGATCTGGCCCAGAGTCTGTTAGGATAACCGGGGGGAGGAGTTGTTACGCGGTTTGTGGTCAGCTCACAGCTGACCCTCGTTTCCTCTGACTTGTGTTTGATGCAAGTAGCGTGGCTCACAGAGGAGTTTGACGGGCTAAGACCAAAGCTAAAAAAAGAGAAATGATAGGCGGTTGTGCATGATTTCGGCCTGCTGCCGACCAAGAGATTATATATAAATTGCTTAATGTATTTTGTATTCATGCATGATGTGATGGAAAGCCATAATGTCAAACTATTTTTGCATTCATGATGTAATAGATGGACATTCATAGTATTTAAAATGCTTTCGCTAGTGTTGCTTATGCTTTGGTGAAATTCATTGTTCGTATACCTCTTTATAACTTTTTCTTATGTGTGTGATATGTTGTAAGGGCCGCCCGGACTCATATTTTATTGTGTGGATAGGTAGAATGTTACAATTTGATATCAGAGCTTTAGGGACACGATCCTTAGTCATTAGGTTCGAGGGTGAACCCTTTTGATGGTGTGCACATGTAGTGCGTTGACTTAAAAAAGACAAGTATTAAGATGAATGTCTATTTATGAGTGAAAAATATTTGATTGTTTTGAAATCTGAGTGTTCCATGATTGCTGTTATGATGTGTTTTTGATTGCTAAATTGTGTATTTCACGTGTATATATGACTAGGAGCGGTGCGGGGTCTATCCCAAACCCGTGATGCTGGTGAGAGCAATATGTCTGCTTCTACTGCAGCAAGCCCTCCTTCTGCAAAGATGTGCAAGATGATAGGAGAAGCTGTGATGCTGCATTAGATGCCAGACTAGAAAGGCTTGCACCTAGTGCCGCACCTCCTACTCCTGATGTGGCACCAATATCATTTGTTGTTGTGTTGTTAGCTGAATCACGAGCACTTGGTCAGCAATGGAAGTATTTTCTAAGCTTCAACCCTCCATTTTCTAGAGTTGAAATTCAAATTGAGAAAGAGGAGTGGTTAGTCAAAGTAAAGAGGATTCTGACTACGAAGCAGACGGAGGATGTGAAGATGTTGACCTTAACCACCATCCTACTGAATGAAGAAACAAGACTTTGGTGGGATGATGAAGTGGAGCACAATTTTGGTGGGCAGAGACTCACTCATATCTCTATGGAGGACTTTTACGAGTCTTTCCTTAGGAGACATATACCCGTCGTGACGCGCTTAACACAACATGGATAATTTTTTAGACTAATCCGGAGAGATTTGAAGGTTGATGAGTATTTGCACGAGTTCGCCAGCCTGAGCTGCTATATGGGGAGGCTGATTGAAGATGAGGAGACTAGGATTCACAGGTTTTTTGAAGGCCTTCATGACGATCTAAGGCTAAGAATTGTGGGACCTAGATCTCTTGGGTTTCTCAAACAGAAATCACTTTTGTTTATACTTCATCCAAATTCTTCTTTTTTTCCCTCACTCACATTTTTGATGTCCCGCCTTTGCCCATTCTTTCCCAAGATCGTGAAAAGTTATTTGATCTTGTTGTTACGTGCATCTTTTTGGGATACTTTCCAACTCAAAAATGATATAAGCGCATTGTCCCCATCTCCAGACGGCTATACGTATCTGCTCATGTAAGATTCTTCGAATATACTTTGTACTTTTTTGACAAGGCCAAATCCCTTGTCTTCGATGCAGATCCCATAACTTTATCAAACATCTTGTCTGAAACGACTTCCTTACCTACATTCTTGTTCTTAAAACACAAACAACTTCTATCACAACCAACATCCATCACCCCTCCTCCACCACCTTATCCTCCTATCTGTTAATTCTATCAATGAGGTCTCCTAGTTATTACCCCCCCCCCCCCCCATTGACTCATGTAGTTTGTCTATCAGTTCACGGGTCAGCATCCTCTTCCTTCAAAGTTTTGGAGTCACATGCCACTCCTGATTGTGACCTTTTGATTGCCCTACAAAAAAATATTCACTCCCGCACTCGCAAACCTGCTTTAAGAGGGACTCAATTGTTGCAAGTGTGGTCTCCTAGGAACAACAAAATCTAAAAAAATGTCCTCAAAGAGACGGTTTATATGAGAAGACCCTCAGGGTATGTTGCTGTTAGGATCACAGATAAATTCCAGGAAAAATCCGGTAAGGGAAAGGGCCGGCGGGGGTGAGCGAGAAGGAAAGAGTAAGAAAAAAGACGAAATTAGGGAGCAACAATAAAAAAACCTTCATATATTCCAAGATGCCGTCACACATGAACCCCTTCTCCTTATATAGATGAGGGAGGGCAACCAAACAAGGAAATACAAAAGGCACCCAAATAAGGAAATACAAAAGACAACCTAATAAAGAAATACAAAATAATTAACTTAATTTATTGTTATTAATCAGTATGAATTAATAAATATCAATTAATTAATTCAAACAAATTAATTATAAGAAGATCGATCATGATGGCTTCCATATGCGAGCTCCATAAATTATGATGACGGAGGGTTCACTTGAGTGAATGTGTCTGCGACCATGGCGGCTTCCATATACACGCTCTATAAATTATGATGAGGGGGGTCCACTTCAGTGAATGTGTCCGCGTAACACTACCGCCCTTGGAAATCGACCTTGTTCTCAAGGTCAAAGCCTCATCCCTTGTGGGGTCTTGAAGAATTTTGATGGCGTGCGGTGAGCAGCGGGAAGTCCTCTGCACCGTCCCCGTAAGGGCTTTGTCACAGAGAGGACGGTAGAGGAACGGCAGGGCCGGTGCGAGTTTGACGGGAGGATCATCTGGTACCTTGACCTCCTGCCAGAACAAGGCTTGGAAGCGTGTAGCAGCGGCGGCGCCTCCGGAACGACGGGCGGCGGAAGTAGTGGCTTCCGCAAGGTCGGCGGAGCGGTGGTGAGCAGCAGCCACAAGGATGTCGAAGACGCGACGACCGGCAGCAGGAACGGATTTGCCGGGGTCAGCGGAGCACGGGGCGGCAGAAGTGGCGGCGATGCAACCAGTGGAAGGGGCAGGGCAGGGGCCGGCGGAGCACGAGTCGGGAGAGTAGGCGGTGGAGTGGTCGGAGGGGGCCGCAAGACAGGGCCGGCGGAGTAAGAGCCGATAGAGGAGGCGACAAGCTTACTGGAAATGGTGGAGCGGGTGACCGGATAGGTGGCGGAAGCTGTGGAGGGACGACAACTGTGGAGAGATGTGGTACAACCGCGACCGATGCGCTTTTGACGGGAGGATACCCTGTAAGGCGGAGAGGCGGGTTGGTGTCGCAGAGCAATGTTGGTGGCGACATGGCATGGAAACTCGCAAGGGGCAGCCGTGGAGAATACGGCTTAGGGCAAGAAATCTCGTGGGGGGTTGTAGAATTCCCTCTGCGGTACACGAGGAGGTGATCGACTTTGACGTGGAGGGAGGCGCATGTGGCCTGGATTTGTGCAACGAGGGCAAAAAAATCCAGCCGAGGGCTGGTGTCCGGCGACGGCAAGAACAACGGACCGGGAGCGGCTGGTTGAGTGGCGAACATGGTACTGGAGTCGTCAAACGACGGCTAGTAAAGGAGGAGCTGGCTGAGGTGGGCCCTGGCAGAGGGCTGGATACGGCAGGACGGTGCAGAACTTGTTGGATCGGGGCCAAAAGCGGTCCGATCTGGTGAAGGTTGGTGGAAGCAGTGTGTCATGGCCTGCCTGTGACAGAACGTCGGAGCTCCGGTTGCCCAGGAGCAGGAACGGCTGACGGCCGGAAATAGGGTGCAGGCGGCGGACAGGGGAACTGTGCTGAGCAGTGGACGGCGTTGGCTGGAAGCCCGATCGGCGCAGTGGACGGCACAAGCAGGAGGAATGATGCAGGCGGTTGGGCAAACCGCGCGTAGCGGCCCTGCGGAAGCGAAAACATGCCCGATTGATTGGGGGAAAACAACGCCGAATCGATCGATCAGGGGTTAAAAGCCGCTGTGGTAAGCGGCGAGGCGGAGCAGCCGGCTGGCGGGAGATCAACGGTTGGCGTGGTATGGATGAACGCTGCGATGCGGAGCATGAGGCGGACGGGGCGTGCTGGATGGCACGCTGCAGGGTCGAAACCGCGAATAGGGTGAACCCGCAATGTAGATTGCGGACGAGCGCGAGATGTGATTTTGTGAACAGGAGCACGAGCAGGGATTCCACGACTGACGGCTTTCCAGCGGGCGACATGGCAGGTCAGATCAATTGTTAGGATCACAGATAAATTCTAGGAAGAAACTGGTAAGGGGAAGGGCCGTCGAGGGTGCGCGAGAAGGAACTAGTAAGAAAAAAAACAAAATTAGGGAGCAACTCTAAAAAAAACCTTCGTACATTCCAAGATGTCGTCACACATAAACCCCTTCTCCTTATATAGATGAGGGAGGACAACCAAACAAGAAAATACAAAAGGCACCCAAACAAGAAAATACAAAAGGCAACCCAACAAGAAAATACAAAATAATTAACTTAATTGATTGCTATTAATTAGTATGAATTAATAAATATCAAATACTTAATTCATACAAATTAATTATAAGAAGGTCGATCATGACGGCTTCCATATGCGTGCTCCATAAATTATGACAAGGGGGGTCCACTTGACTGAATGTGCTCGCGTAACCGTTGCTCAAAGGGACAGATCTACAGACTCTAGAAGTCTATATATGATTTTAAATAGAGCCCTAAAGCCAGGTTTGACAAATTCATTCAGGTCATTCCTATCATTTGATTCCAACGAAGACATGTAGATCATTCTATCTTTGTGTGGAAGACAGATGAAAATACGATAGTTCACTTTGTATATGTAGATGATATTATACTCATTAAAGATCATGATACTAGTTTGGATGAAACCAAAGTATATATGTGGAAACACTTTGTCACCAAACATATGGGAGTCTCAAGGTACTTTCTAGGCATTGAAATTACCAGACGTAACAAGGGTGTTGTTTTATCATAGGAAAAGTATGTCTTGGATCTTCTTTCAGAGATAGATACTCTTAGCACAAAGCTCACACAAACACCTATGACTATAGACATAGACAGACTATGGAATGAAACTTCCCCTCTAGGATGTCTCATGTTATATGGATCTCGTTGACAAACTCATCTATCTAACTATAACGAGACCTGAAATTGCTTGTGGCAGAAAAAGTCAATCAATTCATTGAGACTTCTAGGGAGTGTCGTTTGCATGCTCCCAGGAATATATTAGTATATGTCATGGGTTCTCCCAATAAAGGTCTTTAGCTTAAAATAAATGGTCATCTAATAGTTGAAGGTTATTCTAATGCTAGCTATGTGGATGGAAAAGTACACAAAAAATCCACCTCTGGATATTGCATATTTTTAGGACAAAATCTTGTTACGTGGCATAGAAAAAAAACAAATGGCGGCTCTTTAGGCCTGGTGCCAAAAAGGAATGCCCTAGATTGCTTGTGAACTAAAATGGCTGAGAAAGATGATGAAGAATACAGGAGGGACATATTGCATGCTCTTGCCCATGTATTATGACAACAAGACCAATATTTCCAGATAAAAAAATCTATTTTTCATGGAAGAACCAAACATATAGAGGTTGATTGCCACTTTATTCAAGAAGAAATTGCAAATGGACAAATATGCACTCTCTTTGTTACATCCGACAAAGAACTGACAAACATCTTCACTACACCTCTCCATTTTCAGAAACTTGTACCAAGCTGCATAGTTGATAAATATGCTTCAACTTATGGGGGAGTGTTAAAGCCCATTGTAAAATGCTCATTATATGGGCCTATTATAGTCTTACTTCTCTTTAGTCTCACATCTCCTAGTGAAGATTGTTGTAACCCTTCTACTTTATGTATAGAGGAGAGTTTATATATATATATATATTCCTGGTTTTAACAGCAGTTACGTTACTTGTCGATACTTGTCCTTATAGTTTTGAAATACCTGATGGAAGCCATGCACATCTTCTAGATTAGTTAACTTACAGAAGAATAGATATGTAAAAACATAGAAGGTTGAACAGATAAGGGTTGAACCAACAAGAAGAATCCATAACAAACAAATGAGCATAGTGGGTATGTGTTATGGAACTTAGAATATTGCCAGAGGAGAGCCCGGAGGTGGAGGTGAGGGTGGCGGAGATACTACGGAGCCTTGACTGCTGCTGCCTAAGCCGGGCATGCTCTCGAAGAGAGAGCTTCCAAGATCTCTTTTAGGGTTAGGGAAAACAGACATTTTTCTTTCCTATCAATACAAGATTCACAGAGTCCTTTAAATAAGACTTACAATCGACACAAAAAGGAAAAAACGCCAAAAGAAATAACGACAGACATGGACATGCGGCTAAAAATGACACCTTATAAAGACACGACATAAATAACAATGTCATATAAGGATGCGACTCATATGACATAATAAATGCATATTCAGAAATAAATAATAATAAATACTGCCATAATAAGATCCATAACATCTCTTCCGACCTTCAAATCAAGCTTGTCCTCAAGCTCGAACTTTGCATGGATGGTCGAGTCTTCTGACATCTTGATCTTTCGCCAGAACAATGCGCAGCGGAAGTGCATAACAGTCGCGGGGATGCGAGTTGCAGCAACGCCGTTGGAAAAATGGGTGGCGAAAGGAATGTCTTCGACGAGACTAGTGGAGCGATGTTCAGCAGTAGCAGCAAGACGACCGAAGGAGCGTCGATCGGTAGAAGGAAAGGATATAGCGGCGAGGAGGCTGGAGGTACTGGCGGAGCAGGGGCAGGCAAGGGAAGTTGTGGAATGGCGGTCACAGTGACTGGAGAAGGCGGCCCAAGGTGGGGCTGCACTGCCACAAGAGGTGATGGCGGAGGGGAAATCATCACGAAGAGCGGTGGTTCGTCGCCGACTATCAAATCATCAAGCATGTAGAGGAGTGCAGACATGTCGTCCCGACGACGAGCGTCGATGCCCTGACGACGTGCATTGAAGTCACAAAGGCGGGCGTCCCAAGAGGCCATCATTTCCTCTATCGAACGAAGGACAACTATCTCACTAACACTAAGCTTGATGTGCTCCATAATTAATTGATTACCTAATTAATTCAATTAAGAATTAATTAGAAATTAAATCATAAATTCCTAATAGGAATAAATTAATTCATGTATATCCCCACATGCGAGCGCGGGCCAAAATAGGAAGTAGCTTACGCATATGCGCATGTTACGCGCGTGTTTCTCATCGGTAGAAGAGGATTAGACGCCGTCGTTGGGGTTGTTTTGTCGAGGACACGATGCTAGGGCCGCGAGAAGAAGCGCCGGAAGGTAGAAGGACCCATTGGCTTGGTAATCCCGCACTGGACAGCACTGGAAGGCGTCGTCGCCAACACTTGTTGATGTTGCCTCCGAAGGAGGTGATGCTGGCGTGCCGTTGCTGGAAGGAGATCGCAGCGTGTAGAAGAAGCGTCTGTTGGAGGTGTGTGTCGCAGGGCCGGACGCCGTCGGGCGAAACGTGCGGAGAAGAGAAAGGCTCGGACCCCACACAGGAGAAGCAGTAAGCGGCACGTGCGGATCAATGGGGCAGAGCAGGGGCGGCAGTCGAACGAGGATCCCGCACAAGAGGTGTGCTTGGCTCTGCTGTCGATGGGATGGGCGTAGATTCATGATGGAAGGGACAATGAAGAAGCTGCGTCGGGCTTGTTCTGAGAGGGGAAGACGTTGTGGATTGTTGGAGTCGGCGGAACAACGTGGGCTTGTCGTAGGGTGGGAGGATGGATTGCTAAGCGTTGGATGGAGGTTTCAGAATATGGGACTAATCCCAGAGTCCCCGTCCCGGCCTAATCCCTCTCCCGGGCTAATGTTTGCCCTCAACAACCCGCCGCATCGAGAATACATGCAAAAAGGGATTGGGGTGTATATGTCGCGGCCCTGTTGTGTGGCGGGCCTAATCCCACTCTCGGGTTCAATCCCGTCGCACAATAGGGCCGCGACCCATACACCCATCCCCTTTCTGCACATGTTCTCGGTGCGGTGGGTTGTTGAGGGTGGGGCTCGATACCCAGACCTCCTTGATGAGAGGCACTTAACACTTCTCCTCATCACCAATTGAGCCACGACTCATTTGGTGATGAGGGCAAACATTAAGTGTCTCTCATCAAGGAGGTCTGGGTATCGAGCCCCAGTCTCAACAACCCGTCGCACCGAGAACACGTGCGGAAAGGGGTTGGGGTGTATGGGTCGCGACCTTATTGTGTGGCGGGACTAAACCTGGGAGCGGGATTAGGATCAGAGTCCCAGAGTCCCAGAGTCCCGGGCCTGACCCACAACATAAAAGTGCACTTTTATGTTGTGGGCCGGCCCCAGAACTCTGGGCCTAATCCCGCTCCCATTCTCGGATTTAGACCCGCCACACAACAGGGTCGTGAACCATATACCCCAACCCCATTCCGCACGTGTTCTCGGCGCGGCGGGTTGTTGAGGTTGGGGCTCGATACCCAGACCTCCTTGATGAGAGACACTTAACACTTGCCCTCATCACCAAATGAGTCGCGGCTCAATTGGTGAAGAGGAAAAGCGTTAAGTGCCTCTCATCAAGGAGGTCTGGGTATCGATCCCCAACCTCAACAACCCGTCCGTTCTGAGAACACGTGCGAGGTTTCGAAAGCAGTGTCGGGGCGATGTTGGCATGGACTTGCGAAAGGCGTCAACGTGCGTCCGCGAAAGAGGATCGAGATCCTCTGATACCAAGTTGTTATGAGTCTTAGAATGTTGCCGGAGGAGAGGCCAGAGATGGAGATGACGGTGGCAGAGATACTACGGAGCCTTGATTGTGGCTGCCTAAGCGGGGCGTGCTCAAGAGAGAGAGAGAGAGCTTCCAAGATCTCTTTTAGGGTTAGGGAAAAATAGACTTTCTTCTTCCCTACCAATACAAGACCCACTGAGTCCTTTTAAATAAGACTTACAATTGACACAAAAAGGTAAGAGCGCCAAAGGAAATAACGACATACATGAACATGCGACTAAAAATGACAACTCAAAAAAACACGACATAAATAACGACACCATATAAGGATGACACTCGTATGACATAATAAATGCTTATTCAAAAATAAATAATAATAAATACTGTCATACTAAGATCCATAATAGTATGACCATGTACTTACAGTTGAACATTCGGTATCTGGATCAGAATCAGTAATATGAAAAGCCCAAGTACGAATCCACTCAAGCCCATTAGAAATTTCTTGATTGCCTTCAATCAAAGCAGAAGCCACGTATGATGGATGAAGAGCCGTTAGAATACTTGAGGCTGCAAAAAGGGCAGATCTTCTAACATATGCTTCTGCGTGATGTGCTATCTCCCTGTCAGTGGAAAGGAACATTTAGGGCATATATAAAAAAGGGCCAAATATCACAATTATTTTTCTTTCCAAATAAGGGTAAAACGTAAGCGTTATTTTGGGAAAAGTAACTTTCAAACAGTGCAAACAAGGACATCAATATATTTTATTCTGAAAATAAGGACCATATATCTTTCCAGATCAATAGAGATCATATGAAATATTTTCATTACTCTATAATTTTCTATCAATTTTTATACTTCATGTTTTGGAACTTAATTGATTCTCTGAAACTGATGAAATTGTTAGCCTATTTGTAACATCCAAAAAATACTCGTCATCTCTTGCAATTGCAGGACCCGATCACGAATGATTAGTATCGGCATCAACGGAAAATCGAGGTATTTATTTCATGTATGGTTAATTTTACGCACCAATCGACAACCAAAATATTTTCATTCAATAAGAGTTTATTTCGACGCGATTGTGTATGGTGCTCGAGAATGTAATACAGTTAAATAGCAAGTGTTGGAGTGCAATGACATTCTTGTAATTAAGGAAAATCTTTACTCCTTCCTTCACTAAAAAGCTAAGCCATGATTTCCCCCTTTCTCACGACTCATTAGGCAACCACATGCTATTTCCTTCTTATTAAGGACTTGCAACCCCTCCTGTCAGTAAAACCCACGCGAACCACGGCTCCACTTAGCCGCTCGCCAAAAGAAGAAAAAACTAGTCGCAGGTCGCACCGATTCCCTCGACCCCCCCCCCCCCCCCCCCCCGGGTGGTCCAGTTAAGTCGATGAAACAACGGCTGTAGTAATTTTGTCCATCGAAGTGGATGACAGCAAGCAACGTAATGCTTCTCCATTGCCCTAGACATTTGATCAAGCGCCTCTTTCTCACGCAAGACTTCCCTCTTCCGCATTCTTCCCAGGTAAGCTCCAGATTCTTCATTCCAACGGATTTTCCGTGAGATTCACGGCTTCTCCTCCCTCTTATTTCTCAAGTTAGGATAATAAGACTTACGCTTTTTCTTTTTCAGAAATTTCAACGGCCGGTTGAGTATCCCTCTCTCTCGATCGATCCTCCTAGACTGAGATTGGCTCCTCCCAAGCAATTCCGGATCTATTTGACACAAATCTCTCAACCTCCTTACTCTAAATTTGAGGCATGTCGGCAATTTCTGTCGTTTTGAGACCCATCTCCCTCAAGTATTAGCAAATCCAAACTTTTCCACTCTCTTGTAGGTGGAGGTGTTTGAAATCGACGTTCTTGCCCTTCATGCATTTTGAACATCTGTGACACCAGACCAATCTAGATTAGTTGAAATTACTAGTGAATGCTTCCGCTTCTCGCTAACATCATTTACTTTTGTGTTATGTAACTGATGATTGGTGGGATTTTTGATAACGAATCGTATTGAAGCTGTGTGATCGCTGCTCCAACAACAAGAACAAGCGAACCCAAGGGTGAAAGCTTGACTACTTCAGGAGTATGTTACAAATGCAACCAGCCGGGACACATAGCTCGCTACGGTCAGGAGCTGAAGTTTGAAATTGGGGGCCCTAGTATGATTGGAAAGGGAAAGAAGGTGATGGACTCTGATGTAAAGCCATCTCCAGGACAAGATTTGGTGCATCCCAGAGTTTATGGACTAAGCCAGCAAGAGGCTAAGGAGCAGGAGGACGTGGTTACAAGTATGAATGTCGTAGAGAGTTTTTACTTTTCTTACTTAGTGACTACATTACCCATGTTGCATTTATGCATACACCACTAGAGGTCATGGTGCCTAATGGTTCCCTTATGCAGGCTAGTCGCAAATGTAGAGTCGCATTATTGTTTAGGGAAGCTGAAATTATCATAGAAGCACCTCTTCTTCCTATTGCAGAGTTCAAATTAATTTTGGGTAAGGACTGGTTGTCAAATCTAAATGCCAAAATATACTGCATAAGAAAATACAGTTAGAAGACCCAACCAATCCATCATCTTTCAGGGCATGAAGGGAGTTTCTAAACCAATTATCTCTTCAGTCAATACTGTCAGAAGTATCAACAAGGGTTGTGCTACATATCTAATATTGATGCATGCAGAAGCCAAAAATAATTTGCAAGAAGTATCAGTAGTTCATGAATTTCTGAATGTATTTCAAGAAGAGCTACCTAGTGCCCTTCCTGCCAGAGAGGTCGATTTCCAAATCGACATTACATCTGGTTCAAACCAGTAGCCAATGATCCTTATCGCATGGCACCTAGAGAACTGCTAAATTAAAGATCTAGTTGCAAAAGTTACTGAATTGGGATTTATCTAAACAAGCAAATCGCCTTGGAGTGCACCCGTTCTATTTGTAAAGAAGAAAGATGACAATTCGAAATTGTGCATTAATTATTGCGAGATGGATAAGCTGAAAATTAAGAATAAGTATCATATTTCGAGAGTAGATGATGTGGTTGATCAGCTTGAGGGATCATGCACATTCTCTAAGTTAGATTTGAGATTGGAGTATCACCAATTGAGGATTTGTTATGGGGATGTACAGAAGACAACTTTCAGCACAAGGTACGGGCACTATGAGTTTGTATTCATGTCGTTCGGAATGACTAATGCCCGGTCTGCTTTACGGATCTGATGAATAGTGTTTCGGGAATTCCTAGATCGATTTGTTATCGTCTTCGCTGAGGATATCCCGGTTTATTCAAAAAGTAAAAAACATGTTGCGCACCTTAGGACAATTTTACTTTCTAAGGGAGAATCAGTTATACACAAAAAATTTTAAGTGCGAGTTCTAGCTTTCATAGGTCACTTTCTTGTGACACATTATCAGTTAGAGAGGTCTTACAGTGGATCCAGAGAAAATATAAACAATCTGAGATTGGTCAAGGCCAAAAACAATCACTGAAGTTCACAACTTTCTGGGCTTAGCGGGTTACTACAGGAGGTTTATTAAGGACTTCTCAATGATAGCTTTACCGATGACTACACTTACCAGCCTTTAGTTGGACAATTGAGTGTGAGTTTGTTTTTGAGGATCTGAAAACTAGGTTGATGACCACATCAATACTGTGTCAACCTTCAGGTACTAGTGAATTTCAAATTTATAGAGATGTGTTGGGTCAAGGCCTACACCGTGTGTTTATGCAGTATGGAAAGGTCATAGCCTTTTATTCTAGAAAATTAAGAACCACAAGAAAAATTATCTTGTGCACGACATATAACTACCAACCGTCATTCATGCATTGAAAATCTAGAGATACTATCTTTATGGAGCGTGTTGTGATGTCTTTACAGATCATAAGAGTCCTAAATATATTTTTAATGTAAAAACTCAATATGAGACATCGTAGATGGTTGGAGTTTTTGTTTAATTATGATGTGGATATTCAATATCATCACAACAAAGCAAATGTGGTGGAAGATGAGTAGAAATCGGGATTTTTCTTATTTTCTCATACCCTCAACCGGGCACTAAATACACATATATAGATACATAAGCACGTGATATATCACGTGAAATACATAATCTCAATACGAAATAAAGGTGAATATTCAACTCTCCCCCCTCAAGTTGGGAATATATATTGATCATTCCCAATTTGTCAGTATTGTTCTTGAAGTTGTCGCTGCATAGCCCCTTGGTGAAAACATCGGCAAGCTGATCAGATGAGCTCATAAACGGAGTGCAGATATTCCCCTTGTCGATGTGGGCTTTGATGAAACGCCTATCAACTTCCACATGTTTGGTCCTGTCATGTTGAACTGGATTGTGTGCAATGCTGATGGCAGCCTTGTTATCACAGTAGATAGTAATAGGTTTGTTCACCTGAAGGACCAAATCATGGAGAACGGTTCTCAACCACAGTCCCTCACAAACACCTTGAGCCATAGCTCTGTATTCTGCTTCAGCACTTGATCAAGCAACCACGTTCTGCTTCTTGCTCTTCCATGAAACCAGGTTGCCTCCCACAAATGTGCAGTACCCCGTGGTTGACTTTCTATCATCTTGACTACCAGCCCAATCAACATCAATAAATACCTCAACTTCTAATGACTGATTATCCTTGAACAGAATCCCACGCCCTGGTGTTTTTTTTGAGATATCGCAACACCCTAAAGGCAGCCTGCTGATGACATAACGTAGGGGAGTGCATATACCGGCTTAGGACACCCACCGCATACGTGATATTCGGGCAACTATGGGACAAATATATGAGCCTCCCAACCAGTCGTTGGTATTTTGAGGCGTCCGCTTTCTCCCCACTAATATCTGCATCAATCTTATGATTAGCCTCAATTGGAGTGTCAACAGGAGCACACCACAGCATCTCAGTCTCCTCCAGAAGATCAAGAGTATACATTCTTTGAGAAATGAAGATCTCTTGTCGGGACCTCGCAACTTCAATTCCCAAAAAATATTTCAGCTTTCCCAGATCCTTGACTTCAAATTCTTCTCCCAGTTGTTTTTTCAAGTATTTGATCTCATCCAAGTCATTTCCGGTAATGTTGATGTCGTCCACGTACACAATAAGGATAGAAACCAGAGCACCCTTCCTCTTGATGAAGAGAGTATGATCAGCTTGACTTTGAGTATATCCAAGTTGTAGCATGGCCTTGTTAAAATGCCCAAACAACGCTCTCGAGATTGTTTCAGGCCATACAGAGATTTTAGCAGGCGACAGACCCTCCGGTTGGACTCTTTTACATCAAGGCCAGGGGGAATATCCATATAGACCTCCTCTTTCAGATCACCATGCAGGAATGCATTCTTGACATCGAGCTGTAGTAGCTCCCATCCGCGAATCACAACACAAGAAAGAAGCACACAGATTGAGTTCGTCTTGGCAACAGGAGCAAAGGTCTCCTGGTAGTCAATGCCTTGAGCTTGGGTATATTCTCGAGCCACTAAACGAGCTTTGTATCGCTCCATCACCCCATCTTGGTTCTGGACAGTGAAGACCCAACGGGATCAGACCGTTCGCTTCCCAGGGGGAAGACTAGTGAGCCGCCATGTTTTATTTTTATCCAGGGCACTCAGTTCCTCCTCCATAACCTGTTTCCATTCAGGTATCTGAACAACCTCCTGCCATGTCTTAGGAATCACAATAGATGAAAGAGAGGAGATAAAGGCTTTATGAGCTTGAGATAGGTGAGTATAACAAATGTAGTTGGCAATGGGGTGTTTGGTGCCACCCCTTTTACCTATAAGACGTGCGGGAGGAACATGGAGGTCATCATCTGAATCTGGAGCTGAGACGGTCACTGGCACTGGCGGAACATTCGCATTCTGCATTTGCTCAACAGTCCTGGGACGACGTGAGTACGTGTATAATATACGTGGAGCGGAGGTGGAAGGAGGGGAAGCGACAACAATTGGAAGAGGAGATTCGATGTTAACAATTGGAAGAGGAGATTCGATGTTAAGAGGAGATTCGATGTTCTTGTCACCGTCACCTCTCGTCTCCCCCTGACGAGGACTAAAGTACGACTCCCCCTCACGAAATGTGACATCCACAGTGCAATAGTAGCGCCGAGTCGGAGGATGATAACAACGATACCCTTTGGTGGTAGGGGAGTACCCAACAAAAATACACCGCAGGGAACGCGCATCAAGTTTATCACGATGCGGGGTATGAACATGGACAAAACAAACGGAGCCAAATATACAAGGAGCAAGATGAGAGGTGTGGACGATGTGTTGTTTGGCAAGACGCGATAGGGGCGTATCAAATAAAAGGGCACGAGACGGAAGACGGTTAATGAGATGAGCAGCTGTAAGAACTGCATCACCCCAGTAGGATTTGGGAAGGTGCATAGTAAGGAGTAAACACTGAGCCACCTCCAGCAAATGTCTATTCTTCCGTTCGGCCACCCCATTTTGGGTGGAAGTGTGGACGCACGTGGTTTGATGGATGATGCCATTATCAGATAGATAGGCCCCAAAACACCCCGATCATCATATTCTCCACCCTTATCACTATGCAACACCCGAATTTTGCCACCAAATTGTTGGTTCACCATCTTATGAAACGTCTGAAAGCAGGAAAGAACATCACTTTTCTTTTTAAGCAAATAAACCCACGTAACGCGGGAGTGACAATCAATAAAAATAACAAACCATTTATAACCATATAAAGATAACACTGGAGACGGGCCCCAAACATCAGAGTGAATAACATCAAATGGACAGAAACTAGGGACAGACAAATGACTAGTACTCTGACGAACATGTTTAGAGCGTTCACAAGCATCACACGAGAAAGACTGAATTAAAGAGGTAAAAACATGAAACAATTTAGTAAGATAAAGAGGTGAAGGGTGGCCAAGAAGATGGTGCCAGCGTTGAATGTCATGTAGAGTCGGAGATCTGGTGGATGAAAAAGCACTGGAAGAAGACTGGTCCAGCAAGTACCGTTCACCAACGTTCCTACCACTGTCAAGCGTCCACCTCGTATCCAGATCCTGAAATACACAAACAACAGGAAAGAAGGTCACAGAACAGTTTAAAGAAGTAGTTAAGTGACTAATGGAAAGAAAATTGCGAGGAAAAGACGGGACATGCAAAATAGAGGACAGTGATAGGTCGGGAGAACAGGTGACAGTCCCTTTACCAGCGATGGCGGAGAGAGAGCCATTAGCAGCAATAACCTTATCACGACCAGAAAGAGGAGTATATGAGGTAAAACCTGAGGCCGAACCAGTCATGTGATCGGTCGCACCCGAGTCAATAATCCACTCGGAAGGTGAGGACACAACATGAGCAATGGAGAGACCCGAAGTAGATACAACAGCATGAGAACCGGCAGTAGGAGAGTCAGTGTGGGAGCGCAGCATGCGATAGAGAGCATCTAACGCGACAGCAGACAGGCCTCTGGAGGTGTCCTCCTGAACCTCAGTAGAGTGCAAAAAACGTAGTACGATCGCCAGACTGACGGCCACCACCACAGTGCCCACCGCGACCCCGAGCACTAGAACTCCGACCAGCAGGGGCAAGGTGAGGATGTAAATGAAAACATGAGTCCCTGGTATGGCCCTTCTTCCCACAGTAGCTACAAAGAGGAGGCCCGCGTGAAGCTGCAGCAAGCGCAGAATGATCAGTAGCAGGAGCGGCACCAAGAGTACGATGGCGATTCGCATCATTGAGGAGCATGCTGAAGGCCTCCCGAAGAGAGGGAAGTGGCTCACGATGGAGAACATGTAAGCGAACAACATCAAACTCCATGTTGAGCCCCCATAAGGAAGACGTGGACACAGAAACGATCTTTGTCTTTCTGAAGTGTCAGCGCATCAGCAGTACAAGCAGCCACAAAAGTATTGAAGAAGTCCAGTTCCTGATAGAGGCGCTCAAACTCTGAGTAGTAGGCAGAAACAGACATAGTGCCCTGCTTCAGCTCCAGAACACGGCGAGTTAGCTCATACACTTGCATCGAATTGCCTGCCTGAGAGTAGGTATCACGGGCCCGAGTCCAAATATCATATGCGGAGTCCAACAACATATAACTGCGATACACCTGAGGGGACATCGAGTGAAGTAACCACGAGACAACCAACGAATTTTCCGCATCCGAGATCGGTACGTGGTGGCTCAACGGTGGTACCATCAACAAGTCCATATAACTGGTGGCTGCGAATAGCATGTTGGGCCGCCCTGGACCATTCCAGATAATTCGTGTCATCCAAGGCAACAGTAGTGATCTTCAACGAGCCAGACGAGCCATGGCTCCGAGGAGGGTCGGCAGACGAACCGGTTGGAACACCGGATTGAGGAGCCTTGGAGATAGTGGATTGATCATCCATTGAGGAGAGATGGAAGAGCTCCAAATCAGAGAAGACGGCCTCCAACGGGTCCCCCGTAGATCATGACGCCGGAAAGAACATCGGAGGAGGTGAGCAAGAGGTCTCCGGCTGCCCCATGGAGGACAAAACGGCCGGAGACGCGGGGGGCCGCCCGGAAGGCCGGGCGGAGAAGGCCTCCGAAGGAGGAGAGCAGCGGAAGAAGTACGGCGAGCGGTAGCGGCGGACTGGGGAACGGGAGATGGCGAGCGAGCGCGCGCGAGCGGGAGACGGAGAGTGGGCGAGCGGGCGAGCGGAACTAGCGAGCGGGCGAGCACGCGAGCGGGAGACGGCGTGCGAGCGAGCGGATCAGCGGCGGACTGGCGGCGGACTCACGACGGACTCGCGACGACAAGGGCGAGCGGAATCGACGAAGGCGGGAGAGGCGGGATCCCTAATGCTCTGATACCACGTAGAAATCGGGAATTTTTCATATTTTCTCATACCCTAAACCGGGCACTACATACACATATATAGATACATAAGCACGTGATATATCACATGGATTACATAATCTCAATACGAAATAAAGGTGAATATTCAACTAGATGCTCTTATTAAAAGAGGTTCGAGTTATTCCCTCATTGCTCATCAGGAGGATTTGATACAAGTACTAGAGAAATTGGAGATCAGTGTGATACCATGCGCCAATGGGAGTTCTGCAAGTTTAAGCTGGATAGAAATCACTTGTGACATTAAATACAAAATCAGACGGGTTTTACCCGTGATCCGAAGATGGCAGAAATTTGAGAGTTGACTCAGGAAGGTCAGAAAGAGAAATTTATAATTCAAGAGGGCTTACTGCTACACAACAGAAGAGTTTAAATTCCAGATGCCAGTCATCTTCACAAAGAAACTCTTTGAGGCTCATAATTCTAGATAATTTATACATCCTAGTTGTACGAAGATGTATGTAGATCTTAAGAGGTCAGTGTAGTGTCCAACTATGAATGGTGGCGTTGCAGAGTATGTTGGAAAGTGTGAAACATGCAAGTTAGTCAAAACTGAATGCCAGAGACCATGGGCCAAGTTGCAACCACTTTCTATCCCAGAATGGAATTTTGAAGACATATCGATGGATTTTGTGCATGGCCTTCTAAGGTCTCGACGTGGAAACGATTCTCTATAGGTTATTGTGGACCATCTATCTAAGGTTGCTCATTTTATTCATACTAAAAGGATGGATCAGGGTCCTAGATTGAATCAGTTATACATAGATGAAATAATCCAATTACATGGTGTTCTGAAGTTTATCATTTCAGATAAGAATGACATATTTACCTCTAAGGATTGGAAGTACGTTCTGGAGCTTTTGAGCACTAAGTTAAAGTTTAGAACAACTTTTCACCAGCATACGGATGAACAAACCGAGGTCACAAATAGAACTTATGGAAGTTGCGAATGTGTATTTTGGACTTTGGAGGTAAGTGGGAGAAATATGTCACCAGGGTAAAATTAACCTACAATAATAATTTTCTGGTAAGTATTCGCATGGCCCCTTTCAAGACTCTTTATGAAAGACGTTGGACACCGTTATGTTGGTTGGAAGTGAAGAGACGATTGCCAATAAAGAATCATGAATTGATAAGACCATAGATCAAGTCAAGCTCATTCAGGAGTAGTGCATGAAGATATCTCAGGATCGACAAGCCAAATATTATGACCAAAGGCATAGAACGATGGAGTTCAATGTTGGAGATTTTGTGTATCTCAAAGTCAAATTCGTTAAGGGAATTTCTAGACTTAATCAGATGAAGAAATTGAGTCTCAAGTTCGTAGGTTTATTCAAAGAGCCGGAACGTAATGGTGAGATTGTATACAACTTAGTTTTACCTGAAGAGATGAGTGGTCTGCATGATGTTTTTCACGTCTCTTATTTAAGAAGAGCAGTCAGAACCCCAGTCAGGTGTTCAGTACCGAGAATGCAAAAGTTGAATCAAATCTTAGTATCAGTATAAAACTAGTCAGGATCGTTGACTCAAAGATTCATAAGCTCGGGAGCAAAGAGATCAATTTTGTGAAAGTCTTTTGGATGAATTGCGGTCAACCAGAGTATATACGAGAAAGAGAAAAAGAGAAGATGAACTTTAGAGTAATGAAGAATATGTCATTTTGATCCAGATATAATTGTAATTTTGGAGAATGAAAAGTTTATTAAGAGAGAAGATTTGTAGCATCCAAAATTTTTGCGGCGCCTCTCGCAGTTGCAGGATTTGACCGCGAATGATTAGGATCGGAGCCAAGGAAAAAAAGAGGCATTTATTCCATGCATGGCTAATTTTATGCACCAATCAACAACTAAAATATTGTCATACAATAAGAGTTTATTTCGATGCGATTGTCTATGGTTCCCAAGAGCGAAATGCAATTCAATAACAAGTGTTGGAGTGCAATGACATTCTTATAATTAAGGAAAATCTTTACTCCTTCCTTCCATCAAAAAGCTGAGCCATGATTCCACCCCTTTCTCAGGACTTATTTGGCAACAACGTGCTACTTCCTTCTTATTAAGGACTTATGACCACCCATCTTAGTAAAACCGCGTGAACTACGACTCCTCTCAGTCCCGTGAAATTTACGGCTTCTCCTCCGTCTGATTTCTCAATTTCAAATAATAAGTCTTACGATTTTCCTTCTTCAAAAATTCTAACAGCCGGTCGAGTATCCTTATCTCTCGATCAATCCTCCTGGACTGAGATTGGCTCCTCCCAAAAAATTCCGGATCTAATTGACACCAATCTTTCAACCTCCTTACTCTAGATTTGAGGTATGTCAACAATTTATGTCGATTAGAGACCCTTCTCCCTCAAGTGTAGCAAATATAAAGTTTTTCATTCCCTTGTAGGTGGAGGTGTTGGAAATCTATGTTCTTTCCCTTTGTGCATTTTGAATGACATCTGTGACAGCGGATCCATCTAGGTTAGTTGAGACTAAGAGTGAATGCTTCCACCTCTTGCTAACATAATTTGCTTTTGCATTCTGTAACTGATGATAGGTGGAATTTCGGGATAAGAAATCTAATGAAGTTGTGATCGCTGCTCTAACCTAGTCCGCTATGCCGCCACACCATGTCTATGAGTGCCGCAACACCAATGTAAGAAATTTTATTCTTTTTAGCTAGACATACGACGCATTTCAATTGTGATTTTTTTCTCTTATAATTAAGAGAAGATATGTAAATAATATGAAATTGCATGTATCGAACATCAATCGTAGATGAGAATAAGGAATAATAAATCCATCGTTACATCAAAATAATACGATTAAGACATGCCAAAACATAAGCAATGCGTTTATTTTCAGTTAAACAACTTGTGAAACTATAAATTATATGTGATCACATGTTTTTTTATTAATGTAAGAATAATATGAAAACACTAGAATATGCACGTGAGACGAATAATTATAATGAGATACAATCTAAGATGCAAGGATGAACAAGTATGCAATCCAAATATTTAAAGTGATGTAAAACGAGTGTTATCTTAAGATTAATAATGTTATCACTAGTATTGGGTTAAAGAATTAATGGAACACTAAATGTAAATTAGTGGCTTTAATCGAGTGTTGTTCAATGTTCATACCTGTCACTACTAGAGGATAATTATGAGGCACAATCGAGGTTTTCTCTCGTGATAGATAGACGCACACAATCTTACTCATAAGGCTTAGCAGGCCATATAAGCCTCAAGTTGGGGAGTCAGCACCCCATATAAAAGATTAGTATATACTAATTCGTGTTCGTGACCGAGACACTAGAAAACCTATGTTCGCTAGTAGGGACTTGAATCGTTGTATGTGTATAAGAATCTACTTAACTAAGAATGAGAAAAAAGGAAGATATAAGACACATCAATTTCAAATAAATGCAAAAATATAGAATCTTTATAGTTTAAGAATTTCAAAATTGGAAATAAAATTCAGTTCAAGAACACATAATAGAAAGGACGTTTATGTTCAAGTAATTTTATAAAAAAAACACGCATAGAACCATATCATACATTTATTTAGTATATAATGTTATTTTAAAAGCATGCACGTATATTTTTATACAAGTTATTTTTAGTGTTATGACAAAAGATAGGGCACAATGACGACAAAGGATCCATATAGCCGACCCCACTATAGTGGGATAAAGGCTTGAGTGTTGTTGTTGTTGTATAATTTTTCTAACTCACAAGTTGGCCTAATCCTGTCATCGGGCATTTCTTTTTAGAGGTCACAGGTGGGGAGATACGCCTATGATAAGCTCCAGATGATGAGTACTTTAAGTTTTTTCTCCTTTAAAATTGTTGTATCATTTAATTATGAATTTAGATATATCAGACTCTTTTAAATTTCAGTATTTCAGACTATTTACTCATTTAAATTCTAGTTGACTCGATGAATCAGATTTTGAGGTATTTCTTTTAATCGTAACTCCAATTTTCAAAACATCAGTCATGTGCCTCAGTTATTACCGGTTATGCACCAATTTATATATTGTGGCTTAGTTTATTTCATATCAGAAGTGTCATCCAGGCTTATGAATTGATGTTAAAATAGGTAAGGAAGTTACACTATATGATGCAAGGTAGGCTAGGAAGTCGACTCTAAGTAATGCAACCCTAGGTGTAGTGCTGGGGAAAATAAAGCGTATCTAACCCTAGAATGACGTATGGATGCAATGAATGATCCAACAATGTTTTGCAAGTAATAATTAATGCATAAATACAAGTATTACACAAATGATTTTGAACAAGCAAGCAGAATAGCCTTTCCTCTCATTGGAGAGGCCAAAAGCCAATATGTGCCAGTGATAAAGGTTTTGCATGTCAAGATTAGTGCAAAAAAATATAAGATCAAAGGAAGACTTCCATAATCATATAATAATCAGATCCGTACAACAAAATGAAGAACAAAGGAAACTTGAATAACAAGCACTCACAAATGATGGGTTGTAGACGAATGCGCAGAGATTCGGTGATCGTAAAAGCGGTGGGGGTTGTCCGGAACGATGAGGGAGGATGTGCGATAGTTGTATGGGGGCGGGTATGGCAGTTTGAAAGTTGTTTGAGGAGGGGGTGCCTTGGAATGGGACTAGGGTTGTATGGTGGTGACAGGGGGGGCAGGTATGGTCTAGATAGGAGACTGGGAGGAATATGGAGGCTATGATGTAAGGGGAATGTTAGTGTAGGGGGTTGGCGATTGTAGGTGGGATGGAAAGAGGTCTGGTGAGTGCAATTGGGGTGTAAAGAGGGCTCGTAGCCACTGGAGTAGTAGCTGCAAGTTGCTGAGAGAAGGTTTTTGGCGAACAGCTATGGGAAGTGGAGTTGGAGTTTGGTCAGGAGGACTTTAATGGGTAGCCGAGGTGATTTGGAAAAGATGTTGCTAAGCTTAGGGTTGAAGGGAGAACGATGAGGGAGGATGTGCGATAGTTGTATGGGGGCGGGTATGGCAGTTTGAAAGTTGTTTGAGGAGGGGAATGGGACTAGGGTTGTATGGTGGTGACAGGGGGTATGGTCTAGATAGGAGACTGGGAGGAATATGGGCTATGATGTAAGGGGAATGTTAGTGTAGGGGGTTGGCGATTGTAGGTGGGATGGAAAGAGGTCTGGTGAGTGCAATTGGGGTGTAAAGAGGGCTCGTAGCCACTGGAGTAGTAGCTGCAAGTTGCTGAGAGAAGGTTTTTGGCGAACAGCTATGAGAAGTGGAGTTGGAGTTTGGTCAGGAGGACTTTAATGGGTAGCCGAGGTGATTTGGAAAAGATGTTGGGGGAGGCTAAGCTTAGGGTTGAAGGGAGCGGGACGATCAACAATAAGATACTAGAGAAACGAGGAAACAAGCCTAAGGAGTCGACACCTTAGGGTTTCGTGGAGTCGACACCTCAGGGAATGAAACGTCGGGTAAATCCATCTTCCAGGAAGATTGTTCTCCAAAATATGAAATGAGTCTCAAAACCAACCGCCTAACACTTATATATACTAAACATACTTAGGGCAACCACTGTGGATGGCTATGATTGACTATACATGAAAGTTGTTGATCTCACTAAATAAAAAATAAAAAATAGATACAAATATCCAAACATCGCTCCGAAAAAGACCAAGGGCTAGGATAATTTAGATGACGATCCGATCAATGTCTTCTGTGAAAATAAATGTGGGTGGACACCAAAGTGCGGGGGCCTACACTCGAAGTGTGATCTCCATCACTATGCTTCATAACTCTTTCCTAGAGCTTCATTGTTTGACTCATAAATTTAATTCCATTATAATTGGAATAATATAGGGCATCTTTCTTCTTAAAAATTGACACAAAGACAACACTTCCCCTGTCAATTGTCATCCTCTTACTCTTCAAAATTTCATAGAAAAGATTTATTAACCACTCCACTACAAATGCGTTCATAACTTAAAAGTCTCAATAGATCTCTCATTAAAATCTAAAGCCTTGCATTTATGCACCTTCTTCAAAAATAAATTCACTTCAATACTTTTTGAATCAACCTATAATATATCTAGTATTCTGCCATTATGATTTTTTTAAATACTTTGTTCTTTGAATTTTTCATTAAATGACTTCTCAAAATAACATTTGCATATCTCCTTAATGTTCATCTTTATTTAGCATATGATTTTTTTCACTTCAATACTTTTTGAATCAACCTATAATATATCAGTATTCTGCCAATGATTTTTTTAAATACTTTGTTCTTTGAATTTTTCATTAAATGACTTCTCAAAATAACATTTGCATATCTCCTTAATGTTCATCTTTATTTAGCATCATATTGTCTTCATTTTAATGGAACTAATTTGATTGAAGTCTCTTTATTTTTCGCCTATAGCCTTTAAATACTATATATAAGTCTTACTTTTTTTTATTAATACCGAGACCATATCTAAATCACCATAGTCACTTGATGCAAACAAGGGCGATGCCGTCTCTGGCCAGCGATACGCACATGTTTATACACGACAGGAACGCGGCCCGAGCATGGCGGAAGAATGATTGACCTACTTTGTTATGTGTTGTCTTATGTTAGGGACCTTCCTATATATAAAGGAGTTGAGTGTATTTCATTACACTTATTTTGTATCTTAATTTCGGAACTTGAATAGAAAGGAGAGAGAACAACCCAACATTCTGCCTTTGTTTCCCATCACTACTATCAACTTGGTTTGCCTGTCTCTTTCAGCGATCGCCGATCTCACGACTTCTTTCCCCACTAAGTGGATTTTCTTGATCCACGCTTCTCGCGGCAGGCCCGCAGATCTCGCGTCTTCTCGTTGAGTCGCGTCGTCCACGTTCTATTCCGCTCTGCCTCTTTCCTTCTCTTTTCGATCCGCGCTTCTCGCGGATGTTCCGCGCCAGCCATCATTCCGCTTGTGGAAATTCGCCTTTGTCGACGATTTCTTCACCTCTGTGTTATCCTCAGCCTTCGTCGATTCTCGAACTAGAGGTGCAAATTTAGCATGAGCCCGATTGCCCGACCCAGGTCTTTCCGGGTCTGAGCCCAACTAGGCCTAGGGACCGATTAGGTCTAGGTCAAGCCCGGGCTAGACCTAAGGGGGCTCACTAGGCCCCCTTACTTGGTCAGAGCCCGACCTGGTGCCCGGCCCGAGTCAGGCCTAGGTCCTGCCAAGCCCAAGAGCCGACTAATATGCTTCATGTTGGGGCTGCCGCGGTATTTAATTGCTGGGGCTATGCCCCAACAATTAAATTGCTGGGGCGTGATGTCCCCAAGCTGGGCGGCCTGCACAAGATGGTTGCCTAGCTAGCTATTGTAAGCTAGCTAGCCATTGGCGTTGGGGCCTGCTAGGCCCGGTTTTGTGGGCTCAGCAGGCCCCATTATTTTGCAAGGGCCCAGGCAGGCCTAGGCGTGGTTTGAGTTGAGCCCAGTCTGAGCCCGAGAGCAAAAAAACCAGACCCAGGGGTTTTGGGCCCGACCTGAGCCCGACAGGCCTTATTTGCACGCCTACCTCCAACTTCTCGATTCATGCATGCCTGTGACCAACAACACGACGCGTGAGGACGCCCCCTCCGTCGAAGCTCTCTCTAACCACATCAACATCACGCTCTCCGACCTCCAAATTGTCATGTGCAACATCCACTCCCTACTTTCCAATCGGCAAGCCACACCACCGCCACCACCGCCTCCAGCCCCATCTGTTGCCTTGGCCAGCAACACTGCCGACCCTGTCGGGCTGCAGTAGCCCCTGGGCGACCCCTTAACAACCCACCTATGTCGGGCTAGGCATTCATGTGTTTTTCAGGGACGACCCCATGCGATGGTTGGCCTGTACGGAGAAGTATTTTGATCTAAAAGACACTACCAAGCTTCAAACGGTTCTCCTTACGACTATTTACATGGAGGGTTCATCCCTCCACTGGATTCATTGGATCCGCCAATCCAATCCTACCCTCTCCTGGTTAGGCCTCAAGGACTAGGTGATTCACGGCTACAATACGCGCCATGTCGGCAACCCTTTATAGTGCTTGAGCAACATTCGTCAGACAGAGTCGGTCGACTCCTACATCGACAAATTCATCAAAGTGGCCACAAATGTCCCTGACATGGCGCCGACCCACTACTTGGGCACCTTCCTCGTCGTCCCGCAACCGCATATTTCAGCACACCTGGGCATACATGACCCGACTACCCTCACTCGAGCTATAAATCAAACCTGTTATGTCAAGGAAGACTTTGCCACCTTCTCCTCAAGTTCCCCTCAGCAGACTGCTGACACATCGTTCACTCCTCAACATCAGTACCAACCCAAGCCTTTTGCCTCTCCGGGCCGTCCTACAACCGAGCCCTCAACCACCCCGGGACGTCTTTCGACGAGGCCCTTGCCAGCGCCCACCCGGCCCAAGGTGCCAGTGTACAAGACCTCTCACCAAAAATACTTAGACCTCTGCAGCCAAGGTCTATGTTTTCGTTGCAAAGTTCCCTACTCCCCCACGCATAATTGCCCCAATAAGGATTGCAAAATGATCCTAGGAGGGGAGGACAACTAAATCGGGTTGGCCTTAGAGTTAGATGAGGATGACACGATTTTCCATCCACCAGCTCAACTAAATACCCTGATGTCGCTTCCTACCGGCGTGCAAGATAACTAGTCGATGCACTATAAAGATGATAACCTCACTTTGCGGCCGCTCCGCAATGCTTTTGATCAAAAGTGGGGCGAGCAACAATTTAATTTCCCAGGACCTCATTGCCGAGTTACAGATGTCAATGACACCAGTCCTAGGATTTCACGTGTTCCTCGGTGATGGCCTCCGCACTCGCACGAGAGGCCACTACGTGTAGGCCTGCTAACGGTTCAGTTCGATTATATGTAAAACCAAAACCGAACCGAATAGCATCGGTTTTTACACACCCAAAACCGAACCCGAACCGAACCCGAACCCGAACACGAACCCGAACCCGAACCCGAACCGAACCCATTCGGTTCAGTTTGGTTTTTTACACATCGGTTCGGTTTTCTACATTTGCTTCGAAGTTGTTTAATTTTTTTTATGTACACGAGTTATATCATTAAGCTCAACCGCTAATTTTTTTTGTTCTCGTGCATCCAAATCTATTATACCACAATTGCTATAGTACAGACAAAACACCATTCAAGAACCTATTTAATGAGAAGCTCATAGCATTTGCAAAAAATTATGTAACAAAATGCTTCACTAGCACAAGTTGTTCATCATTCCAGTATACTAACTAGAAAAAATATATATATTCAACAATCAAATTAGTTTTCATAATATAACCTTGATTGTAGTACTCTGCAAAATTATAACTAAATACTTCACAGACAATGAAATATCAAGAAATGTAAGGATCTTGTAGAATATTGTCTCCACTGAAATTATAACTGAAATTACAGCCGAAGAAGAAAAACAGGAAGAAGAAAGGGCCGAGGCATGAGGTGCAAGTGACAAGGATAACTGAAATTAATTAACCACAAATCACAATACCTGTAAGCAGGAAGAAGAAAACACCTCCACTGAAATGTGAGGTGCAGGAGGCAAGTATGGAGAAGAAAGGGTCGAGGATTCCTGTGAAAACATCAGGAAGAAACTAAGAACATCTGGACTTGGGAGAAAAAGGAGAGATCGCGAGCTGCTTGCCAAAGATTCGAAGAAACGCAAAGCCGAAGAGGAGGACTGGAGCGACTGGTGGAGAGTCGGAGACGAAAGGGCGAGGGCTAGCAGACGTGCGTGACTGGCGATCGAGCGGTGGCGTGACTGGCGATCGTCGATCGAGCGGTAGCGTGGTGAAAATTTGGAACGAGATCGGCGCAAGAAGAAATCAGAAATCTCGCATTCTCGTTGTCGCTGGCCCCGCTCCTTCCAAAAATGAAGCCAACAGTCGTAAACCCTAAATAAAATCCCATGCATAACGCATTGTTGGTTATCGGTTTGGTTCAATCGGTTTTCCAATGGTGGAAACCGGACCGAACATGTCAGTTTGGTCCAAAAGTCGGTTCAGTCCAAAAATCGGTTCAGTTGGATCGGTTCGGCTCAGTTTGGGTGGTTTCGGTTTTTTATGCACACACTTAATTACGTGGGCATTTCCCTCTACATGGAATCGTATTCGGGCACAAAGGATTTTTAGGTCTTCGGACTGGGCAGTTTGGACGCCATTCTCGGTATTGCCTGGGTGTGTACTCTGGGGGATGTCAAGCATAACTGGGATCGTCTCACAACGGTCTTTGAGATACCAGGGGCCTCCCACCTCCTGCGAGGGGACCCGTTTTTATCGCTCACCGGCCGGCCTGCACTCCATTCTCAGGACTGTTGACCCAGAGCTTTGCATTCTCTTGTGGCATATGAGGACGGAGGCAGCCATGCTGCCGACCAGGCCGCACCCAGGAATTCAGTGTTTGTTGGACAGGCATGCCTCCCTCTTTGCCACACCCCACGAGCTTCCCCCGAACAGAGTCGTGGAGCACCCCATTGTCCTTCAGTCAGGGTTGGTTGCGATCTCCGTTTGCCCGTACCAATATGGTCATGCCCAGAAATCCTCCATGGAGACTATGATGGCAGAGATGCTACACGCGGGTATCATCCAGTCGAGAGTCAGCCCCTTCTCGAGCCCAGTTCTTTTGGTGCGCAAAAAGGGTGGGAGCTAGAGATTTTGCGAAGACTATCAGAGCTGAACAAGCTCACGATCCTCGACAAGTACTTGATTCTTCTTATTCAGGAGCTGTTGGATGAACTACATGACGTAACTTCTCCAAACTAGACCTCTGATCGGGCTACCATCAGATTCGAGTCTGGGCTAAGGATGTGCCCAAGATAGCTTTTTGCACACATGATGACCACTATAAGTTCTTAGTCATGCCTTTTGGCTTGACTAACGCCCTCGTGTCGTTTCAGTATACCATGAATGATGTCTTCCGCCCTCACCTGTGTAAGTTCATTTTCTTTGATGACATCTTGGTCTACAGTTCTTATTGGTATCTCAACCTCGACCACCTGGCGACTGGCGACTATACTGCAACTCCTTGCGGGGCACAAATTTGTGGCCCATCAGAAGTTCATCTTTGGTAAGACTCAGATCGAGTACTTGGGCCATATAATTTCAGCCGCCGAGTTAGCAATGAACCTGTCCAAGGCCGCCGACGTCATCCAATGGGCAACACCTTCCTCCCTGCGAGTGGGCCGGGGATTTTTAGGCCTTATGGGATGCTAACACCGCTTCATCCGCAACAACGATGTGATTGCGCAACCGCTTACCAACCTCCTCAAGAAGGGGGTATCGTTCGAGTGGAGCCCGATGGCCCAGGAAGCCTTCCACACCCTACATCAACCCCTGGTCTCTGCCTCCGTCCTTAGCATGCTTGACTTCTCCAAGCCCTTCGTCATTGAGTGACATGTGTCAGGGAAGGGCGCGGGCTTTGTTCTCATGCAAGAGGGTTGTCCCTTCGTGCACTTCAGCAAGGTTTTTACAGATCGCAGAGCGGTGTCCTCAGCCTATGACAGCGAGCTTCGGGCGCTTGTTTTGGTAGTCCAACATTGGCGCCCAAATTCCAAGTACAACCATTTGTGGTATGTACCGATCACCGCAGTTTGTGACACCTATGGAGTAAGAAGGTCACGATCCCTGCATATCAAGTTTGGATCACCAAGCTTATGTTTGTCACTTTTCATTAAGTGCAAGGCAGGGACCGTGAATTTCGGGCCAGATGGTCTTTCGCGCAAGGCCATTAACGGTACTTTATCAAAGATCTCTCACTCGCGATGGCACAATGTTGGCGCCATCACTGTTGAGGTGTGCCAGGACCACCACTACACCACCATGATCGAAGATCTACAGCAAGACCTAGACTCACCACCACCACCCCCTCCACCTTGCTGGGGACCAACACCATTGCCACGATTGTTTAGTGGTTGCATATTCATTGTCGTGGATTCCTTGTCTCCTCCACGAGTTTCATGCCACCTCTACAACATGGGACAACTACCTATCGATGATTGGCCGCCACTTTGTACTGGTGGGGCATGATGCGGGGAGTGCATCAAATCGTCGCCAAGTGTCTCAGGAGTAAAAGGGCCAAGTACCAGACTCTCGCTCCAACCAGGTTCCTCCAACCCCTTCTGTTTCCCAACCTAGTTTGGGAGGACATCGCGATGGATTTCATAATTCGACTTCCCTGGTCTTAGGGCTATGATTGCCTTCTGGTCGTGGTGAACCGTCTCTCTAAGTATGGGCAATAAGACTCACCCCCTCTCCACCTTGTGGTGGACCGTCTCTCTTTCTCTCTCTACTTCTCTCTCACTCTTTATCTTCTTCTCCCTTGGAACTCTAATTTCTACCTCTCATATATTTCTTTATTATTATGAATGTTAATGCAATGATATTTTGCTAAATTGCACATCAAGAAATCTTGTTCGTAACATAAGGGTTATGGATTGTGTGTTGGGCAACTCGTGAACATTCAAGATAGTTGATCTCATCTAGCGGCACAATGGTGATCTTCGGAGAGACAGAATGACCATGAATCATAACAGGGTCACTCAACTGTGGCACTTGAACACTTGACGAAGAATCCCCCATAGAAGCAAGGCATGAAGGGAACCAAGAAGAACAAAAATGCTAGTGCAATCACCTCATCATATCTTCACTTGTCGTAGAAGGCAACATTTTGAGGGGCTCATGAGAGGGAATTGAAAGCCGTCTAAGCATAGAAAGGAGGTTGGCAACCCTAAAAAGGGTCGAGAAGAAGATTCTAGAGTGCTGACAGGATCAGCTTAGATCAGATTGACGTGCTGGAGGGATCGGCCTAGGTCAAAATAGGAAGAACATTGAGAGGAACTGTTGGTGAGACCTCCCAAGAAAGACATCAGCGCAAGCACAGTCACCATGGGCATTAGAAAGCCATGGCGAAGTCGTCAAGGGCAAATAATCTCTCGGATGAGGTCGCCAAGGAGAAAGAAAAGCATGCCTGAGATGTTTGGTTCAATTCCGTGAGACATTCGTTGACAAGGACGGTAAACGGGATAAAAATGCTCCCGGCTCAGATACCGAGTTGAAAATAATGAAATTAGATTAATTTACTCACTAACTTCTATTGATACATACACATGGGAAAGAAGGAATACTAATCACACTAATGTCATCACTCATTATATTGAAAATTAAACTAAAATAACATAAGATTTGATGTATATATACATACATACATATACACACACACACACATATATATATATTCAATGCAGCAGCTAGATATCTATGTAAATAAAATGATTGCTACGCGGCTATGGGGGAATCTAATGATATTGCAAATATCGATGCTGAAATTAATAAAAAATTGAAGATAATGATCCTCTGTGAAGATGATTTACACCGACCCACAGAACAACATATTAAACTTTTAAAAGTTTATTATATATGGATAAGGCTGAATATGAATCTGTCTAAATCTGAAATAGAATCTGAGTTAGAATCTAAATTTGAACTTGAAGGTGAAACTAAATATGATCATTTAAAGCAAAGCACTGAATTTGGTTCAAGGCCTTCTATTGAATCATATAACCATCATGCTTTAACGTTAAACAAACTATTCTTATTGCATTTCCAAATCATACAGTGATTATTTTATGGCATTATGTGTTGATATTTTCATGGAATACATATTGATTCAATAAATCATGGCCTTTGTTATGGAGTTAGGCAAAAAAACGAAAAAGAAAATAACACAGAGAACACCGTTAATTACATAGTACACCTCAAGATGGTCTATGTCCAAGGCAAGAGCAGGTTGTTTTACTAGATGAAGTACAAAAGGTTACAAAAGAGGAGGCACTCCGAATTTTATGTGCCCGAACATCATGCATACCAAGGTCAATTGTTATTGTTTATGAAATAGGAGGGAGTTATTATCCTTATGTGGAAACTTTTAAAACTACTCTTCCTTTTCAAAAAAAAACAAACTATAGTGAATTTTATATAAAAAGCCAAACAAATATCGATCAATTTCATAAACTTTTAACTTAGGGAAGTATTACCTAGACCTTAACATATCAAGCAGGTGGGAGGCCATGGACGATGCTTCTGGATGCATGGCAATGCATTTCATACATATCCCAAGTAAGTGTATCAATTTTCCAAGAACAATGAAGTCCCTGTTCACAAAGTCAACGCCATGGCTCTTTTTGTCATATCCTTGCATGGCAGGAAGCATAAAGGCAGCAGCATACAGAGGAAATCTGTTTTTAGTCTGATTTGGTGGGGATTCTCTTGTTTTTCCGAGGCTCCATCTCCGTGATTTACCTTTCTTAACTTGGCCTGGTCTGGAGGGAAGCACTCTCTCATATCTGTGAGACCAACTTAAAACTCCGACCTCCTCAACCTCCTTCCAGGGACCTGCTCCACGAGGTCCATGGCGACTTGGGATGAACCATTGCTGGTTTTCTGATACAGAAGATATCAAGCTCCTTGACTGATCCACTGTAATGAATGTAGTATCAGCAAGCTCCTGAGCTGCCTCCGACATAACATCAATTATTAAAATACGTTGACTAATATCAACTTTTGGTGAATAAAGTAATTTCGTGAGAACATGTAAAGACTCAAACGGGCATGACACAATCAGAGCAATTAAGGCTCTTTGCCTCATCTCTTCAGTTGAATCTTCATGTCCTTCAACAGCTACATCATTGCAGCGAACACTCACTAATGCTTGAACAAGATCGCCAGAACTATGAGGGAGTTCATCGGGTGATGCTCTTATAAGCTTTTCAGCAACATCAAGTGCTCGTGTAATCTGCAAACACGAATAAAAAAATTATCAAGTCAATAGGAAAACTTGATAGTGCATAACCATAAGACTGTTCGTTTGGACGGAATTGAATCATTGGAATTGAATAGATCAATTCAAATTCCATTGTTTGGTAACAAAATAAAGGAAATCATACTAAATTCTGTGGAATTCATTTATGGTAGTCTCAATTCCTTCTATTAAATGGTCATAATTGGCTAGGAATTGGATTTGATCTCAATTTTAATATCCAATTCAAACACCGTCCAAACAAATGGAGCTAAAGATATTCATGTGACTCACACCATCAGGATCATCAGACTTTCGCAAAGCTGCACTGACATCAGCTAACTGTGAGAATCTATTTTGAAGATCACCATCATCATCAGAAAGATCATAGGGCTGTAAAGATGAATCACTTGTTGATTCAGAATGATTGCTGTCGACATCACTGACATATTTGGCATCAATATGATCATTATTACGTAACTCTGGACCAATACTCTCATCAGGAACACTCTTTCTCGCCTCTAAAATCTGGATTTTACTATTCTTCTCATTATCCTTTATATTCTTATGTTTTTTATTAAAATATGCAGGATCTTTATCACTTTTTGAAATCTTTAACTCAGCATTGTCAGTTGAAATTTTGTATACTTCTTGTTGCTTTTTGGCCAGAGAAACAAGCCCAAATTCCCAATCAATATTTCCACAACAAATATCTTCAAGATAGATCGGATTTGCTGGATCCACAACTCTAGAGAACGCTAAAGCAATGGAACTACCCATTTTTCGAATTAAATGAATAGGGCTCTCTAACCTGCCTGCAAATAGCAATGAATTTAGAAACAGAAACAAGAATTTGCAATACTTACAATTATTTAACTTGAAGAGTTGAATAATACAGCTGACTCCTTGAAGAATCGACGACAATAAATCTTTAGTTGTTTCTAGTTCTTCATTAGTCATCTTCTCCAGACACAAGCCAACAGCTGCTGTAATGTCTGAACTTCAATTAAGAAAGTTCTATAATTAGTAGAATAAGTGTACAATAATTACAGAGGATACAAGCTTGCTGCTCCACGTGAGCTGACTGAACAAAATCTCGTTTGGACCATACAATAACTAAACGTTGTACTACATCAAAGAATTTTTTAGTCTTTGGATATGTTGAGCCTTCATTGTTCGGTGCATGTTCAAGAACGGAGAACTGAATGATCCATCTCAAGCAGCACACGGGAAAGACTTTCCAGATCAAAAATTTGTCCACAAAGATGGCCCTGAAAATAAACTTTCTTATAAGAAAAATAGAAGCTAGTGCCATCTAATAACTCTTAAAAAGTGGTGACAAATCCATCTACAATTTCAAAACTGATTTTTAAGTTATCACCACCTTACTGGTACACTCCCTCTCAAAATTAAAATTATGTTCGCGTGTACAGACGATGCTAAGCAATTGGGCAACCCACCTCAGAGGCCTTCCCACCTTGCCACTGCTGTGCCTGTGTGTGTGGTCTATAATTAATTAATAACTTCAAATTGACCACTTCAAAATTGATTTGCTTGAATGTAATATACATATTGAATACCCATATTTAGCCACAACCGAACATTTTGGTAAAATCTGTCATATCAACAAAAAATATGACAAGAAACCAGGGCTAAGTATGATGAGTTGATGACTCCAAAAAATGAGCATTCAAAGATCATTCAATATGAAGTATCGGGCATTCACAATTTGAGAATACTCATAGACAATTACTCTATATACATCAAAGACTATCCGGTCTAATATGGGCATTGGCTACAATTGACAAGGAGCAGCCTTCTGATAGATGTGGATATGTAATTTCATCAAAGAAAGCATTTCAAGAGCAACGATCGTCAACATTAAATGTCAACTGTCATGACGTATGACTATTCAAACCATTTGATTTACAAACGCATTCAATGAGATAATTTAGATCATTGAAATCAAAAGCTGCTTCATGTAATATGAGACGGTCCAAGACATGGCTTTCTATCTATAAATACATGTAAAATCGAGAAGGAACATGATGCCAGACGAACCTATAAGTGACTAAGGGTGAATATCCTAACCCTAAATGCAAATCAAGCAAGCTAACGACAGATGCAAATGAAGCTACGACCAACCTTAAAATGATTTGAGTGCATAAACAGTCCAATAAAAGGCCAACTTAATGCAAATGCAAATGTAAGGCCGACTTACATTGACAATAAGAAATTAATTAACATAAGAACTTAACAAACATAAGAACTTAACAGGTGCACAATTATTCACAAAATTAATTTAAGGAGAACAAATTATAATTCACAACTGACTAAGGCGCAATATTTTAAACACAAGCCAAATGTATCCCGCAATTCATACGATATAAGGGAAATTGTTGCGGAAATTAAGGTAGAATGAAAAAAAAAAAGCAATCACAGACGATACAGATCTATGTGATTCACCCCAAGATGAGCTACGTCTACGGGCAACAACAATTGAATTTTCATTATCCAGAACAGAGGTTGTTACAGACAAATGGGCAGATTTATGTATTCTGAAGAAATCACAAACCCCCAAAACTACTTCAAAAATTACAACACCGAAGACAAAACAACCATGAGTTTCTATAACACTCCATACAAAAAAAAATACTGACATGCCCTTGGCACACACCCATGTGCCTCGGGCGTGTATCTGAATCAGCCTAAGAGTGCACCGGATCCATTTGTAAAGAAGAATGATAGTTTGAGATTGTACATTTGATTACTACGAGCTGAACAAGTTGACAACAACATTCAAGCCTTTATCCCACTATAGTGGGGTCGACTAAATGGATCCTTTGTCGCCATTGTGTCCTATCTTTTGTCATAATCTCACTAATGCCTAAGTACATCATGTCTTTCCTTATAATTTCATTCCAAGTCTTTATTGGTCTACCCCTCCCTCGTTTAACATGCCTAGTGACTAGACTCTCACAACGCCTAACAGGTGCCTCTAATGGTCTCCTTTGTACGTGTTCAAACCATCTTAGACGAGCTTATCGCATTTTCTCTGCAATTGGTGCTACTCTTGTCTTATCCCTGATACTTTCATTCCTAATTTTACCTAATCCCGTGTGTCCACACATCCACCTAAGCATTCTCATCTCCGCAACTCCCATTTTTTGCTCATGTGCACAATTCACTGCCCAACACTCAAAATCATAGAGCATCGCGGGTCTAATTGCAGTACGGTAAAACTTGCCCTTAAGTTTTAGTAGTACTTTACGATCACATAAGATCCTTGACGCGCCTCTTCACTTCAACCAACCTGCTTGGATTCTATGTGTCACATCTTTATCAATACCTCAGTCTTTTTGAACTATCGATCCAAGATATTTAAAACACTCACTACGAGAAATATCTTGATCACCCAACTTAATAATGAAGTCATTTGTCTTTATTGTACTGCTAAATTTAAGCTCCATATACTCCGTCTTTGCCCTGCTCAACCTAAAACCCTTCTTTTCTAAATTATCTCGTCAAGATTCAAGTTTTGCGTTTACACCCTCGCGCATCTCATCAACAGAAACGATATCATCCGCAAACAATAAACACCAAGGTATTGCTTGTTGGATATGTCTGGTGAGCTCATCTAAGATAAAGGTAAAGAGATAAGAGCTTAAAGTTGAACCTCGATGTAAGCCAACAGTGATAGGGTATTCCTGTGTTAATCATCCAGATGTCCTCACCCTTGTCACTGAATTTGTATACATATCTTTGATTGTGTCAATATATGACATATTTACACCTTTCTTTTCTAAGACTCTACATAAGATCTCTCTTGGAACTCTATCATAAGCCTTCTCAAGATCAATAAACAACATATGCAAATCTTGTTTTCTTTCTCGATAATTGTCAATGAGTCTCCTTAAGAGATGTATAACTTCCATGGTCGACCTTCCTGACATGAATCCAAATTGATTCTTCGAGATGTTAGTCTCTCGTCTTAATCTTCTTTCTATTACTCGTTCACATAGTTTCATGGTATGACTCATCAATTTAATTCTTCTGTAATTAACACAATTTTGTATATCCCTTTTATTTTTATACAAAAGTACCAAGATATTTTCTCTCCATTAGTTTGGAATCCTCTTTGACTTTAATATCTTATTGAAAAAACATGTAAGCCAAAAAATTCATTCATTTCCTAAACATTTCCATACTTCGATGGGTATATCGTCTCGCCCAGCCGCCTTTCAATTTTCATCTTATTTAGAGCATCTTTTACCTCTGATACTTAAATTTTACGATAAAACGTTATATTCTTATATTTTTTCTAATTTACTTAACTCTTCCAAGTTCAATTCATTATCCTTTGTTTCATTATAGAGTTGATAAAAGTATAATTTTCATCGCTCTTTAATATCCACATCAACCGTCAAAATTGTATCTGTCTCATCATTTATGCATTTTACTTGACTTAAATCTCTTGTCTTTCTTTCTCTAGCTCGAGCAATTTCATATATGGCACGCTCTCCATCTTTGGTATCTAGTCGCTTATAAAATTCTTCCATAAGCTTGACTTCTTGCTTTACTTACTGCATGTTTAGCTTCTTTTTTAGGCGACTTTATACCTGGTTAAGTTTTCATAATTCCTACAAGCGTAGAGTGATTTATAGCTGACCCTCTTTGCCCTCACTTTGTCTTGTACTTCCTCTTTCCATCACCAAGATTCTTTATTTGGGGGCGCAAGACCTTTTGATACTCCAAGTACGTTCTTTCCACTTATTCTTAAATGTGAATACATAACTTCCCGTGAGACATTAAGATCAACATAAGGGTCATCAACTAGTCGTTCAATAACTGCCTTTTTGAAAGCAACCTGTTTTTCCATCTTCAAGTTCCACCACCGAATTTTTTGCAATATTTTTGTTCTTATCTTAAATTTATTATATTTAATTTGTACATCTAACGCCACTAACTTATGTTGTTTTGTCAAACTTTCTCCTGGTATGACTTTACAATCTTCACAAATCATTTTATCCATTTTACGAGTCATAAAATAATCAATTTGTGATTTCTTTGGTCCGCTTTTAAACGTAATTAAATGTTCTTCCTCTTTATGAAAAGCTCATTTGATACAATTAGCTCATGTGTTAAGGCAAAGTCTAAAATAGTTCGTCCTTCTTCATTCCTTTCTCCATATTCATATCCTCCATGAACGACTGTGTAATCTACAATTTTCTTCCATATATGTCCATTTAAATCTCCTCCTATGAAAATCTTCTCTGTTTGTGGGATTTCTCTTACTAAATCATCTAAGTCTTCCCAAAATTGCACTTTAATAGCTTCACTTAATTCTACTTGTGGCGCTTAAGCACTGATCACATTAATAGTTTTCTTTCCTATTACCAATTTAAGAGCTAAGATTCTATCACATTTTCTACTTACCCCAACAACTTCATCCATCCAAGTAGAATCTACAATAATACCTACTTCACTGCTTGTTTTATTTTTTCCTGTATACCATAATTTAAAACCTGAATTATCTAAAAATTTAGCGTTATCACTCACTCATCTAGTCTCTTGCAGGCAAAGAATATTTATCATTCTCTAAATCATTGTATCCACTACTTACATCATTTTTCCCGTTAGCGTACTTATATTCCAACTTTCAAATATAAGTCGATCACAATTTCTATGATATACTTCCCTAGGACGTCTAATATGTGAGAAATTTTGCCTATTTAACACTACACCCAAGTCCTCTTGGAGGTGCAGCGGTCCTTGCCAAGACGCCGCATTCGGACCATACGACGAGAACACTTGCAAATTTAACACTACACCCAAGTCCTGGAGATGCAGCGGTCCTTGCTAAGACGCCGCATTCGGACCATGCGACGCGTTCATTAAGGGGAACAACCTAGCTTTTGCATAATTTCTCAAATGATCCATATTCATAAGAGTGACTAAATTTTATGTTGGTCGTCAACCTAACACAACCCTCACAGAAGATAGATGATTTGTTTGATCAACTCGGGGGGTCTTGCACATTCTCTAAGTTAGACATGAGATTGGGATATCACTAGTTGAGGATCCATAATGGGGATGTTCAGAAGACATTTTTTAGCATGAGGTACGAGCACTATGAGTTTGTAGTCATACCGTTTGGACTAACTAATCCTTTATCTGTCTTTATGGACCTGATGAATAGAGTGTTTCAAAAATTTCTAAATCGAATCATTAAAGTCTTCATCAACGATATTCCGATTTATTCAAAGAGTCAAGAAAAATATGTCGTGCACCTCAGGACAATTTTGAGTACTCTCATGGAGAATCAGTTGTATGCAAACTTTTCTAAATATGAGTTCTGACTTTCAAAGGTTGCCTTCTTAGGACATATTATCAGTCAGAGAGATCTCGTAGTGGATTAAAAGAAAATAGAAACAATCTGAGATTGGCCAAGGAAGAAAGAAGTCACTAAAGTTTGCGGCTTTTTTGTCTTAGCAGGTTACTACATGAGATTTATTAAAGACTTCTAAAAGATGGCTCTGCCAAACTTACCAGAAAAGGAAGAGTTTTTAGTTGGACAGTTGAATGTGAGCTTGCATTTGCGGAGCTAAAAAACAGATTGATGACCACACCGATATTGTGTCTACCTTAAGTATTTATGCCTTTCAAATTTATAGTACTGCTTTGGGTCAAGGCCTGGGTTATGTGCTTATGCAGCATGGAAAAGTAGGACTTCGCCTCTACACAATTAAAGAATCACGAGAAGAATTGTCATGTGCACAATTTGAAACTAGCATCCATCATCCATCCACTAAAGATCTAGAGACTTATTTTTATGGGGGCATTGTGATGTCTTTACAAATCATAAAAGTCTAAGTATATTTTTAATCAGCGAGAAGTCAATATGAGACCGTGTAGACGGTTGGAGTTTTTGTCCAATTATGATGTAGATATTTAGTATCACCCCGAAAAAGTAAATGTGGTTGTAGATGATCTTAGTAGAAGAGGCTCAAGTTATTTTCTCGTCACTCTGCAAGAGAATTTGGTACGAACACTAAAAAAACTGGAGATCAATGTAATACCACGTGCCAATGGGAGTTTTGCAACTTTAAATGGATAAAAATCACGTGTGATATAAAATATAGAATTAGACAGGCTTCACATTTAGATCTGAAAACGACAAAAATTTGGGAGTTGATTCAGGTAGGTCAGAAAGAAAAAAACTTTATAATTCAGGAGGATTTTCCTGGAAGAATTTGCATTCCAGATGTCAGTCATCTTCACAAAGACATGCTCGTTGAGGCACATAATTCTAAGTGCTCAATATATCCAAGTAGTATGAAGAAGTATAACAATCTTAAGAAGTTAGTTTGATGACCAGGAATGAAGGATGACATTACAAAGTGTGTTGGAAAGTGTGAAACTTGTAGGTTAGTCAAAGCTAAAAATTAGAGACAGGAGGCAAGATGCAGCCACTGCCTATTAAAGAGTGAAAATTTAAAGATATATCAATGAATTTTTTGTATGACATTCCAAGGTCTCAAAGTGGAAATGATTCTCTATAGTTCAGTGGACAACCTATCTAAAGTTGTTTATTTCATTCCAAAAAAGAGGACTGATCAAGATCCGAGATTGGCTCAGTTATACGTATATGAGATATTCTGAACATATGGTGTTCTGAAGTCTAAAATTTTAGATAAAGACGATAGATTTACCTCGAAGGATTGGAAGTACGTTCAGAAACATTTGGGCACTAAGTTAAAGTTTAACACAACCTTTCACCATCTGACCGATGGACAAGCAGAGCGCATTAATAGAACTATGAAAGATATTATTCAAATGTGTATTTTGGACTTTGAAGGTGTAGAGAGAAATGAAATGTGCAATATATTCTTCCACAATGGGGCATAATATAGGAGATACAACAAGACACTCAACATCAATAGACGGTGTGGGACTAAACTCAATAATATAAATACTACTAACTCTAACACTCCCTCAAGCTTGAGGGGAAACCTAGAGCTTGAACACAACATAAAACGGAAGGTAAAATAAGGTTGGCAACATGGGACAAAACAGCAGCCATCGAGGCCCAACCACGTGTCACCTGGGATAGTACAACCGAGCAAAGGCCACACGACGTTGGTCCACAAACCGACCATGATCACGCTGCATACACCCGGAGCTGAAAATAGGTCAACCAAGAATGCCAAACCATTCCTACCACAAAGCGAAGAAAAGAAACGGGGAGACACAAACAACAGACGAAATCAACCTGTGGGACACGTGTGACTAAGGCAGGAGTCGGGAAAGAGGCATTCGAGTCGCCGTTATCACAAACACTCCCCCTCACATGGAATACGCGCATGAAGGCATAGACTATGCCTGGAGGCCGTGACGTACACTCCCCCTCACGTAGACCACGTGCACGTGTGGGACCCTCGTCGGGTACATGAACCCAGATCACGTGGAGGAAGGCCGAAATCGTAAAGAGACACAAACAACAACACAATAACCACAAACAACTTAAAAAAACAGCAGCTACGGAAAAGCTAGACCGGGAAGAAGGAAGAGGCTCATGCGCAGCAGCAGCAAGGCACGGCCATCAAATCTCGGCCGGAAAATAGGAGCAGCAATACTGGAAGGAAAGAGCAGCAGGCCAGCAGCAACATGGATCCACCAAGCCGGAAGAGGAGGCGGCAAGCCAAAGTTGTCGACGGGAGAAGCAACAAGACCAGGCGGGAGGAGGCACGGTCCTGCAGATCTAGCGCAGACGGGGGTGCTGGAGGAGGCGCAACAGCAATAGAAGGCCGACGGGAGAAGCTGAGCGTAGAGGAGCAGCTGGCAAGGAGCCTTCCGGGCCAGAGAAGAAGCAGGCCCGGGTGGAGCAGCAACACCATCTATTGTCGACGGGAGAAGGGGAAGCTCCGCAACAGTCGTCAATGGCAAAAGCAGTCGGCGAAGTCGTCGGGAGAAGAAGCGCGCTGGACGAGATCGTCGACGAAGGCAGACAGAGCCGGCGATGACGTAGGCGTAAGCAGCACACGGTAGCAGCGGCGGAAGCAGCCGGCGAAGCAGCACGGCAGCACACGGCAGCAGCAGCGGCGGAAGCAGCACACGACGTTGATGACGCAGGCGGAAGCAGCACACGGCAGCAGCGGCGAAATCGGAACCGCTCCTGTTGACGGGATCAAAGATAGACTTTGTCGACATGAGCGGGAGCGGCGGGCGTAAGCCCTAGCAACTCTCGGAAACAGAAGCACGGGTCGGGGGGAGAGCAGTAACGGACACAGAATCGGGAAAAAAAATTTAGGTTTCAGCAACCTGGCTCTGATACCGTGTAGAGAGAAATGAATGGTGCAATATATTCTTCCACAATGGGGCATAATATATGAGATACAATAAGACACCCAACACTGATAGGCGGTGTGGGACTAAACTCAATAATATAAATACTACTAACTCTAACAGAAGGTAAGTGAGAGAAACATGTCAACTTAGTAGAATTCTCCTACAAAAACAATTTTCAAGCAAGTATTGGGATGACCTCTTTTGAGGCTCTTTATGGCAAAAATTGTCAGACGCCAATATGTTGGGTAGAAAATAAAGAGAGAATTGTCAATAAAGAATCATAGATTGATAAGACCATAGTTCAAGTTAATCACATTCAAGAGCGTATGGAGATAGTGCATGATCGACAAGCCAAATATTATGACCAGAGATGCATAACGATAGAGTTCAATATTTGAGATTTTGTTTACCTTAAAAGTCAGGTCAGCTAAAGGCAATTTCTAAATTTAAGCGAATGAAGAAATTGAGTCTCAGATTCGTTGTTTTATTCAAATTGCTTGAACACATTGGTGAGCTTGCATACCGGTTAGTCTTTCCTGAAGAGATAAGTAGTCTGCATATGCGTTTCACGTCTTTTATTTAAGGTGAGCTGTCAGAGACCACAGTCAAGTGATCAGTACTGAGAATGCACCAGTCGATTCAAATCTTAGTATCGGTGTAAAGCTAGTCAAAATTATGGACTCAAAAATTCAGAAGCTCAGGAACAGAAAGATTCGTTTCCTGAAAATGTTTTGGATAAATTGTGATCGATCAGAGTAAAAATGGAAAAGAGAAAATGAGCTTTGGAGTAATAAAAAACATGCTTTCCATTTTGACCTAGGTATGATTGTAACTTTGGATGATGAAAATTTTATTATGAGGGGAGAATTGTAACATCAAAAATTTTTAATTTTAATTTAAATCTTTAATTCATGGTCGGATCAAAGGTAGCGCCGACATTGCGGACTCCAATCGAGGTATATATGCTGCTATAGCTAAATTTTATACGACAACACTCAAGCCTTTATCCCACTATAGTGGGGTCGGCTATATGGATCCTTTGTCACCATTGTGCCCTATCTTGTGTCATAATCTCAATAATACCTAAGCACATAATGTCTTTCCTTATAGTTTCATTCCAAGTCTTTATTGGTATACCCCTCCCTCGTTTAACATGTCTAGTGACTAGACTCTCACAACGCCTAACAGGTGCCTCTAATAGCTTCCTTTGTACGTGTCCAAACCATCTTAGTCGAGCTTCTCGCATTTTCTCTGCAATTGGCGCTACTCCTGCCTTATCCCTGATACATTCATTCCCAATTCTATCCAATCTTGTGTGTCCACACATCCACCTAAGCATTCTCATCTCCGCAACTCCCATTTTTATAGCTAAATTTTATATATTAGTTAAATAATAAACAAATTCCAACTGGGAGAAATTTTAAGAGAATTATCTCAACGTGATTTTGTAGTTCGCGGGGGTGTTTCCTATTCGAAATAATAAGTGTTAATGCACGATGGCAATTTGGTAATTAAAGTGAAAAGATTAATTAACTCAGCCCCTCTCACACTTACAGAAAAGAGAATTTCAGGTTCCCACCAAGTCTAAATACCGCACGCTCAGGTGAGGTGGTTCTCGTCCCTTTTAATTTCTTTGCTGCCATTCAACTGAAGCCCTCGATGCTGGAAAAGGAAAAGTCAGCCCTGGAGAAGGAGAAACCGCCATGTTAGAGAGTTTGATTCCTCGTCTGAAGTGTAAGAGGGGGATCGGGAAATTTGCTACTAGGTTTTCTTATCCTTGTCAGTTAAAGACGCGGACGTCAGTCGCACCTAAGGGCATCAACGCCCAGCCTGCTTCAATCGTTGAGGCTTGATGACACGTATGCGTCGATCTCTGCTTGCGGTTGATCCTTTCCGGCAATCCTATCCAGGTAACTGTCGTTCCCTTCTTTCATCTCAGTTGATGCCCTTATGTCACTCTAGTTCAGAGCTTCCAGTTAGAGCCATATGATGGCTATATGGTTGATCTTCTATGACAGTCGTGGCTTTGGATCGGCAGCTCCCAATTTAAGTTCTGTCATTTCCATTTCTGGAACCGCAAACCTTATGTTGATCGATCAAAGAAAAACGTCCTTAATAAAGGCACACGAAAATCTCCTTATGGACTGTCATTTTTATCTATCTTACCTATCACCTAAATGTTATCCTTAAAATTACAGAGTAACCCTAGAAATGAGGAAGGATTTTACTTGCATTTCTGCCGTGTTCTGTCGAGTTGGGGAAATGTGAGGAATTCTTCCCTTTATAATTTTTGAATTAATTCTATCTCCTCTAACTTAGGAAAGGATTTCCCTTAAAACCCCCTAGTCGTGCTTAAGAGGAATTTTAGAGAGTAGTCAGAGGAGATTGATTAATTTCAATTCAATCCATAAAAATCATTTCTCCGCATCACATTTATGAACGCTGCAAAATCGAGGTAAGAAATTTTATTCCTTTTGGTTAAACATATTACAGAGTTCAATATTTGTGTTTTCATCTCATATTTAGGAAAATATATGGAAATTATATGAAATTATATTTATCGAATTTTTTTCGTAGAAACAATAAGATATTATAAATCTATCATTTTGTCAAAATAATACAAACAAGGCATATGTTAGAAAGTAAGAAATGTTTTCCCTTTTAGTTAAAAATATTATGGATCTTTGAAACTAGTCAATTATATGTGATCGCGTACCTCTAGATGAAAACACAGGTTTGGATGTAAAGCGTATAATTATTATGAGAAACAATCTAAGATGCAAGGATAATAAAGTATGTAATCTAAAGATTTAAAGTAGCATAAGATGAGTATTCTCTTAAGATGAATAATGTCGTCATTAATATAAAGGTAAAGGATTAATGGAACACTTAATTTAAAACTAGTGGTTTTAAGCGGGTGTTCCATTTTGTTGTTCATGGCGACTATTACGAGAACATAAATAGGAGGCATGATCAAAATTTCCTCTTGTGATTGAGAGAGACACGTTATCTTACTCATATGGCGTAGCATACTAAAAAAATTATTAGGTATGAATCCATGTTCGTGACCAAGACATACTAGGCCACCAACGTTCGCCATTGGGCAATCAAATTGCTAGATTGTGCATAAAATTTTATTTCAATAAGAATAAGAAGAAGAAAAAGACACCTCAATTACAAAATACAAGTTGAAACCTAGAATCTCTAAACATTAAGGATTCCAAAATTGGAGAGAAATTTAGTATAAAATCAAGAAATAGACAAGACATTTATGTTCAAAAGTACTTTTATAGAAAAGCATGCATAGAACTATACTATACATTTTTTAGCATCAAATATTGTTTTGAAAGCATGCACACATTTTAATCAAGTTATTTTTGTATCACTAAGATGAATAATTATTCTTACACACTAGTTAGGCTGATCTTGTCTTCAGACATTTCTTTTCAGGGATCACAGGTCGGGAGATACGTCTGGGATAAGCTTATGAGGATTTCTACCTTTAGTTTATTTTTCCTTTAAATTATTGTATCATTTATTTATGAACTCAAATGTATCAAACTCATTTTAAATTTTAGTATTTCAAACTATTTGCTAGGATCTTTTTTAGTTGGCTCTGTGAATACGATTTTTGACATTTTTCTTTAACCATAACACTAGTTTAAAAAAATTTCAATTTGTACTTTAGATATTGATGGGTTCCCCCTAAAGGTTCCCAAGTCAAATCGAACAAAAGCACTGGAATTCAACCCGACTGAGTGAGCCACGCGCACGACCCTCACTCGCTTGAAGGAGACAAAAACCACCCCAAAGGGGGAAAATTGGGACGACGCGCGCATGCGCCCCCAAAGGGATCAAGCTCACTCGCGCTCGCGCATGAGCCCCAACACGCATACAAAGGCATTCGCCGCACACGCGTGACCGCCGCCGAGAACAAGCGCACGTACGGCACAGAAGCACGAGCCCCAAGCGTGGATGCGCACCGCGCCGGTGCGGACTTGAAATACGGGCGCGTGCGCACTCCCCGCACGGACATGCGCGCCCCTGCGCACGCTCGCCCGACACGGAGCTTCATCAACCCAAGATTCAGTCTGGCGCAATTACTAACGCGACCATTCAAGAAGGCTATAAAAATGCCTTCAGGACTTCATTTGATGAGAAACAACTGGAGAGACTAGAGAAAGCTCTGAGGTTTTCCGGCGAGGACGAGGGACTTAGATTGTTCTATCGCTCGGATTTCACTCTGCTCCCTCTCTAGTTCGCTCACGCTCAACACGCTCGCGGACGCAGCAGCAGGAGAAGGAAAGAGCTCAGGAGAATGCACTTGTGGAAGCTCCTATAGACACACTCATCGAGTCTTCGTGGACTTGGCCATTTTTTCATTTCATAACACCCAAAGCTTGTAACGGAGATGTGCTCTGTCACCCTCCGAGGAACTCAAATACGTGTAAACGAAGGAAAAATAAAGGATTTTGGACCGGCAAAGATCCGTCGATGTGGTTTTTCACCCTTTTCGAGTTTTCCACACTAAAAAGCCTTCGTGTCATTGCTACTTGGATTTCATTTGACTGTTTGCACGCCCGGTCCAACTTGGAGCAAGTGCGGTCCGATTCTCCGGACCGGAGGAAAACCGGGCGACCCACAATAATTTGGCGTCATCTGTGTGAAGCTATTCCCAACTCTTCAACACAACTGCGAGCATCATGGTTCCCCACGCAAGCACCCGGGACTAACAACAATTACAAAAGGAATTACTCGGGTCATTAAAGGGGCAACTCCCGACGAGCACGTTGATCAAGCCCCCGCCAAGTCACTTTCAAGCAATAGGTCACTCGACGAGGAGGCCTTACCGCGACAACAACACTCGTGGAGAGGTGCATGCGCTTGATGGAGGAGCGGCTGGCCGAGGTGCTAACTTTGCTAAAGGATCTAGAGGCCTCCCGCAACCCCGACCCGGTCGCAACCCTCGGAGGGCGATCGCCGCATGCACGAAACCGCGACTTGACAGAATTTGCTGACGAATTGGAAGACCTCGCTACAGATGAGTCATCTGATGCCGCCAGTCCCGCGCGTCTTGCGTTACCCGATGGGCTTCCTGTGCACGCACAATGTAACCCCTGTGCGACAAAGGAAGTTGTCGTTTTGACCGACAGAAGACTGGCTCGCGAGGAAGTGAGACACGTGACTGAAGAAGAATATGGGTAAGGGGGAACACAAAAGTCCAACGCCCCGTACACCACATCTCCTCGCTGGCTCCACAGGTCCTGGTGCATCTCGTTCTACCCGGGTTCAAACTCCCCAACTTTAAAACTTTTGATGGATCAAACGACCCTCTAGAGCACGTCAGACCCTTTGCAACTATCATGTGCATCTACAACGCTCCAGACCCGCTCCTGTGTCAGGTGTTCCCAATAACTCTGAAAGGACAAGCCCGCACTTGGTTCCATTCTCTAAAAGAGGGAGAAATCAACAACTTTGTAGAGCTAACCCAGCTTTTCATGGATCAATTTGTCGCCAACCGGTGAATCATTCGAGACCCTTCGCACCTCTCGGGGATCCGACAGATCGAGGGAGAGTTGCTTAAGGATTTCTTTTGTCAAATCACTGCGGAGGCACGATAGATTCCGGGGATCAAGCCTGAGATCCTATGCGGAAACGACGAGCGCCACGACCACCCCCACCGGAACAGAGGAACTCGTCTGCATTAAGGCTACTCCCCTCAACACTTCTCAAACGAATGTACTCCTTTCCATTCGCAACGACAATGCTATCAGGAGGCCCGGGCCGCTTCCTCCAAACACCGACAACCAGTCGCAATATTTTGATTTCCACCACAGGCGTGGACACAAAACTGAAGATTGTGCTCGATTGAGGAAAGAAATCGAACACCTTATCCGACAAGGGCTCCCTGGAGAATTTCTGGAGACACGAGCACCGAGACAGGACACCTTGAGTGGGCCCAGGGGGAATCTCTGAGAATGATCACCCTCGGCGCAAGGATTCTTCCCCGCACCCAGAACACGCAGAGTCCGCGCCACATCTATCAGCAATTTCCCTTTTCCTGCCTCAAGGCAATGAGTCGGGAGTTCAAACTTGCGTGATATCTTCAATGTTGCGGTAATCGTTTCCTGAACTTCATTACGAGAATGCGAGAATGAACCTCCAAGTAACTATAACAACTGCCTTCGGGCAGCGCTCTATCAATTGCAGCAACTACCTCCGGGCAACACGCTCATTTACAGCAACTGCCTCCGGACAACGCTCTAATTTACAACAACTACCGACAACAGCACAATCTCAATTACAGTAAAGGCCTCCGAGCAGCGTTCTCTCAATTACAACAACTGTCTCCAGGCAGTGCGCTCATTTACAGCAACTCCCTCCGGGAAGCACGTTCACAAGTACAACAGCTGCATCCGAACTGCGCACTATCAATTACAGCAACTGCCTCCAGACAGCGCACTCATTTACAGAACCTCCTACGGGTAGCGCACTCTCGATTACAGCAACTGCCTCCAGGTAGCGTGCTATCAATTGCAACAACTTCCTCCAGCCAGCGCGCTCAATTGCAGCAACTACCTTTGAGCAGCGCGCTGACACCACCAGCGTCTGACTTCGGACCGTGCGCTATCAATTGTAACAACTGACTCTGGGCATCGAGCTCATCTGCAGCAATTGCCTCTGGGCAGTGCGCTCATTCACATCAACCGCCTACGGGCTGCACTCTCTCGATTACAACAATTGCCTTCGGTCAACGTGTTATCAATTGTAGCAACTGCCTCCGAGCAGAGCGCTCAATTGCAGCAACTGCATCCAAACGGCATGCCCATTTACAGCAACTGCCTCTGCGCAGCGCACTCACACTTTCAGCAGCTGCCTTTGGACAACGCGCTATCAATTGAAACAATTGTCTTCGGACAATGCGCTCATCTGCATCAACAGTCTCCGGGGCAGCACGCTCATTCACAGTAACCGCCTACGGGTTGCGCTCTCTCGATTACAACAACTGCCTCTGGTCAACGCACTATCAATTGTAGCAACTGCCTCCGAGCAGCGCGCTCAATTGCATCAACTGCCTCCAAACGGCACGCCCATTTACAACAACTGCATCTGCATAGCGCGCTCACACTTTCAACAGTTGCCTTTGGACAATGGGTTATCAATTAAAACAACTGCCTTTGGGCAGCGCGCTCATCTGCAAGAACTGTCTCCGGGGTAGCGCACTCATTTACAGCAACTGCCTGCGGGCAGCGCGCTCTAGATTACAACAATTTCCTCTGTGCAGTGCGCTATCAATTGCAACAACTGCCTCCGAGCAGCGCGCTCAATTGCAGCAACCGCCTCCAGGCGGCTCGCCCATTTACAACAACCACCTCCGGGTAGTGCGCCCACAATTATAGCCACAACCTCCAGAAGAATGGGCATTGAGTTCTTCTGTGCCTCCCAAACAAACGGACTCGTGTTCTTTTACTCAACGACAAGAACGGATCCCGAGTCCTTTTACTCCTTAAGACAGGAGCGAGCCACGAATCCTCCTCCAGATTTCACTCTGGACGAGTCCCAAATCCTCCTACATTATTCAGTAAAAGCGGACTCCGAGTGCATCCACGCCACAAAGACAAGGGAGGCAGAGCGCCCCTCCACGTCGCGTTCACACATTCGCCCCGGGTACTAAAGCCCAGCGACGACCGCTAAAGCTAACGCGCAGCGCCATTCTCGCACGTTTATACGGAGAGGACGTGTAAAGCAAACAGTTTTGCACCAATACAGCGCACAAAGCTCAAAGTAGAAAAACGTCTCTACAAAGGGTCGCAAGAGCCGCATGGCAAGCAAGATCAGTGCACGTGCAAATAATCGCAAAAAACATCGTTTAACTCGCAAGGCTAACATAAAGTAACGCTAAACGATCTGCATGTACTTCCACACCTACATTTTCTGACTTAACGAAAAGGAAATCTCATGCCGCAAGCAAAAAATAATTTATGGCACGCGCATGCTGGAATGATTCGAAGTCCGCGACCCTAAGGAGAAATGATCAAGGTAAAAAAAAATCGAGCTCGTCGCTTTGCGGATCACGACCCACAAAAATTTGGAGACATTAGATGAGGTTCCCCCTAAAAGTTTTTGAGTCGAACAGGACAGAGCTCGAGGAATTCAACCCAACTGAGTGAGTCGCGCATGCTCGAAGGAGCCAAAATCGGCCCAAAGGGGGCAAGTGGAACAGCGCGCGTATACGCCCCGAAGGGATCAAGTTCACTCGCGCTAGCGCACAGGCCCCCGCACGCACGCAAAGGCATTCGCTGCGCGCATGCGGACCGCCACCGGGAACAAGCGCACGCACGACACGGAAGCCACCCCCTTTGGCCACTGCTGCTTCCAGCCGCCGCCGCCTCCAAGATGCCTTCCCAGACCGCCCGGGAGAATGTTCGTCATTTCGGTAAAATTGGTGATCCGGATGACCGGAATGAAGCAACGTCATTTGTCAACTCAAGATTCAATCGGACGCAATTACCAACATGACCCTTCAAGAAAGCTATAAAAAGACCCTCAGACCTTCATTTGATGAGAATCTACTGGAGATACTAGAGAGAGCTCTGAGATTTTCCAGTGAGAACGTGAGACTTAGATCGTTCCATCCCTCAGATTTTGCTCTGCTCCCTCTCTAGTCCGCTCACACTCAACACGCTCGCGGACGCAGCAGCAGCGGGCAAAGGAAAGAGCTCAGGAGAACGCGCTCGTGGAAGCTCCTGCAGACACATTCTTCAAGGCTTTGTGGATTTAGCCATTTTTTCATTTCTCCACAACCAAAGTTTGTAACGGAGAGGTGGCAAGTCACCCTCCGAGGAATTCAAATATTTGTAAACGAAGAGAAAATAATAAATTTTGGCCCGACATAAAATCGGCCATGTGGTTTTTCACCTTTTTCGGGGTTTCCACGCTAAAAAACCTTTGTGTCATTGTTATTTGGTTTTCATTTGAATGTTTGCGCGCCCGACCTAACTTTGAGCTAGGGCAGTCTGATTCTCCAAACTGAAGGAAAACCGGGCGACCCACAACAAATATTACTTGTTATGTACCAATTTATTTAATGTTGCTTAGTTTGCTTCATATAACAGGTGTCTACAGGGCTTATAAATTGATTTTAAAATAGGTAGAGAGGTTTTAAACATCAGCATTTCACAAGTGATGGTCTCCACATTATATGACACCTCTCCTCGTATGGCCCCTATGGAACACAAAGTAGACCTGACTCCAACTGGACAAAAGTTCAGAATTGGTCTGGTGCGGCCCAAGTTGGTTCGTCGCACGGGTTTGGATGAGCTAGTTTGAAGTCTGAAGGGCTTTGACTCTTGCATTTTTGGCATCGTTGGAAACGTCTCATTGAGCTCAATGCATAAATTAAGTACCACATCAATTTAGGAAACTTCAAAAAAAATATTTCAAAAGAAAGCTTCGGAAGGCTCGGAATTTCTCTCACATTCATAGAATTCTCAATTAGCAACCAGTCTCGTGATGTCGCCGTGGGTCTCTTGATATTGGGAAACAATTATTTTGATTATCGAGGGAGATTTTCCCAGCAAGAACATCGGGTGCAGATCGAAAAATGTGTTGTTTCATTTTTGTAGAATAAATTGGATCGCGTTCTTGAGGTGTTTCCGTGTGACCTTGAGGTCACAGGGGTCCTGGAAGCAACCTTTTGCAAAAATGCATGGTAAGGTTTGCTTACATTTCACCCTTGTGGTGGGACCCTTTCCCGGACCCTCACTGTGCGGGGCAGCCCTAAATGGGATCACGTCGGGGAAAATGATAAGGAGAACACAGTAAACTTTGATGGATCAAGTTATTTTAACTCAAACGAACTACAATTATTCTAATTTTGGTGTCTAAGAAATCATTGGCAAGCTCGGCGCATCTGTTACGTTTCTAAAAGCTTTAGAATACTAAGTTTTTAGGAGTACCAAACAAGAGAAAAGTTACTCTAAAAGCAAGCGGACCAAAAAGTCAAACATATAATGGGAGATAGCTAGCTCAAGTAAGGCAAGAGACATAGATGTTTGAAGGTAAAGAGAAAAAAAAGCTCCAGCAAGGCACGGAGAGTATTTTGCAAATTATTCAAAGTATATTTTAACACATGGTTAACTGGCATCCACAGTCATTTACAAATATTTTAATAGATAAGATTTCAAAGAGCTGCAAGCAAAAAATAAATGACAATTACTACTTTGTCATTTTACTGCTTTAAATCTTAGTCATTCACTATGAAAATTTAAGATGTGACAGAATAAATCTTAGTCATTCCACTTTACTTTATTATTTTATCAACAATATTTTTTATTTTGTTTTCTCTTCCCTTTATATTTTTATATTTTCTATTTTAGCATATGTTATTTTACTTTAGTTTACTTTTTTTTACTTAAAATATACAGTGAATTTTATAAATGGCGATAATTACAAGAATTATTTCATATTGAATGAATCGGACAAGTTTGATGGTCTAGTATATGCTTCTCTTATATATATATATATATATATATATATATATATACATACATATATGTATATATATGTAATATATATAAACATATATATACATATATATGTATATATATGTGTATATGTATATACATACATATGTATATATACATACATATGTATGTATATATACACATATATATACATACATATGTATATATACATATGTATGTATATATACATACATATGTATATATACATATGTATGTATATATACATACATATGTATATATACATATGTATGTATATATACATACATATGTATATATACATATGTATAGATATAAAAATATGTTTATATATATACAAGCATCGAGCTCGTGCTCGATGCTTTTGGGCGGGCTTTACCAACATCCAAGCGGCCTCTGCCCGCATGAAGGCCATGTCGCTCGTTTATGGTGAATTATTAGAATTTCAGCTGACTTATATAGGATACTAGCATCTTCGCACGGGTGCTCTCCCTCTTCACCTGCATGAATCTCGTGTACGCCCGTTTATGGTGAATTATTAGAATTCCTATCGACTTATATAGAATACTAGCATCTTCGCACGGTCTTTACCTGTGGGAAGATGCTCTCGAGTTGGCTTCACCCGCATCCAGGCGGGCTCCGCCAGCATGAAGTCCATGCTACGTCCCTTCCCAGCTTAGTTATTAAAGGCGCAAGGCGCACCAAGACGCAAAGGGGCCTTGGAGTCTAGGTTCAAGGGGCAGACGCGCGCCTGACGAAGGCAAGGCGCAACGACATCCATTATAAGGCTTCATTTTGTTTAGCGATTTCGAGCGGCGTTTGGAGCAAACGCCACCGGACGGAGGGTAACAAAATGAAACTTCGTCTCTGTTTGCTCCATTTGCACCCGCAGCAAGGAGGAAATGCCCCCCCCCCCCCCCCCCCCCCCCGCTCTGTTTCGACCCCCACCCCCCTCCGGTTCGAAAGCTCCGTTTGGACCCGCTTGCTCCTCCCGCCATCGCTAAACCAAATGAAGCCTAAATAATCTACATCAAATATCATTTCAACTTCTCGGTCAAATTCTTCATCTAGTTTACTAATTAATCATTCATTGTTATCGTTTCTCTCTCTTTAAAAATAGAATTAATGTGGTCACTTGCATCATATTTAAGTCTCAACGCACAATTATCTTTTACGAACATTAAATAAATAAAAAATTATTAAGTTCTTATATTATTTTTTTCTTAATTTTTGAAAAAAAAAATTTACAACAAAATTCTCACTCACACACGACTTTTATATTCTAAAGGCCCAAATAAGACGCACGGAGGCGCAAACCTCTGAGTCTGAACTCTGAAGCCTTAGGCGCACCTTTAATAACATAGTTGCCCGGTAACGATAGTCGTCTGGCCCCGAGTTGCTACCACCACTCGCAGACCTCGGAGCACAATGACAAGTAAAACAACATCCATGATACAATGCTTCGGGGTTCGCGACTGGCAGTAGCGACGTGGGGTCGGGCGATTATTATTACTGGGTACGGTCGCACACGAGAGCAGTGAGCATGAGCTTCATGTGGGCGGAGCCCGCCTGGATGCGAGAGAAGCCATCCCAAGAGCATCAAGCACGGGAAAATCTCGTGCGAAGATGCCAGTATCCAACATAAGTCAACAAAAAATCTAATAATTCATAATTAGCTGGCATACAGTGGCTTCATGCGAGCAGTGCGCACTTGGATGCGGACGAAGCGAGAGAGCATTGAGCCCGTGCTCGATGCTCTTGGGCGGGTTTCGCCTGCATCCAAGCGGGCTCTGCTCGCATGAAGCCAGTGTACGCTGGTTTATGGTGAATTTGCACGGGCATCGCTCATACTCGATGCTCTCCTTCACTTGCATTCAAGAGGGCTCTGCCAGTATGAATCTGTGTACGCCCGTTTATGGTGAACTATTAGAATTTTTGTTGATGTATATAGAATACTAGCATCTTCGCACGGGCCTTGCCCGTGGGAAGATGCTCTTGGGTTGGCTTCACCCACATCCATGCGGGCTCCGCCTGCATGGAGCCCATGCAACATCCGTACCCAGTCACGACAGTCGCCCGGCCCCACATTGCCACCACCACTCACAGAACCCGGATCACAATGACCAAGTGAAACAACATCCATGATACAGTGCTCCAGGGTCCGTAAATGGAGGCAGCGACGTGGGGTCGGGTGATTGTCGTGATTGGGTACGGTCGCACCCGAGAGCAGCAAGCATGGGCATAGCACGAGTTTCATGTGGGCGGAGCCCGCTTGGATGCAGGAGAAGCCCGCCCAAAAATATTAAGCACGGGTAAAGCTCGTGTGAAGATGTTAAGTATCCTACATAAGTCAACAGAAATTCTAATAAATCACCATTAGCGGGCGTACCCTGGCTTCATGTGAGCAGAGCCCTTTTAGGTGCGGACAAAGCAAGAAAGTATCAAACAAAGGCGAAGCCCGCACGTAGATGCAAGTGTCCTATACAAGTCAACAAAAATTCTAATAATTCACCATAAACCAGCGTACACGGAATTCATGCAGACAGAGCCCGCTTGGATGTGGGCGAAGTCCGTCCGAGAGCATCGAGCAACTTGTGCGAAGATGCTAGTATGTAGAGTTGTTTTTAAGAAACTGCTCAAGACTTATATGTTGCGGTTTCGACTTCAATTCTGATTCTAGTCTGGATAATAAAATAAAGGAACCGCACTTGGACCATTATAGTTCACGGTTCCAAAATTCAAACCAGAACCAAATAATACGCAAACGGTTCTGTTTGAATCTCTGTGATTTCAGTTCGGTTTACAGTTTTCAATTCGCCTTCACACACTTCATAGACATTTGTGAAGGATGACTTATTATTTTAATATATATTTTTTACATTATATTATATACTTTTATTTTCTACCTTTGTGTTCATTTATCTAAAAAGTATTAATTTTTTTATATATAATTAAAAGGGCAGCCAGGTGCACAAAGTACCCCGCGTAGAGAGGGTCCAAAGAAGGGTCCCACCACATGGTTGAAATGTAGGTAAACCTTACCCTACATTTTTTCAAGAGGCTGCTTCAAGGACTCGAATTCATGACCTCGAGGTCACACATCAACACATTAACCATTGTGCAAAAGCTCCACCTCATTTTTTATATATAATTAAAATATAAAATTTGTTGTATGATCGGTATTAATGTGATATCACAAATAACATGCATTAAATAGGTTGTGGTAGGAGGAAGAGTGGGTACGAAAGAAAAGCGGATATAGCCGTATAGGGCAACTGAAGATGAAGCAGGGGTAATTTTGGAAACTCAAAAGTAGTGTGGGTGGTCGCCAGGCCACTGTCGAGGCATTAAGTCACTTTATATATCCATATTATATACTATATATAACGCGAAACCCGTAGATGAAAAGTATCAAAATAATACTGTTATGATACCTGACGGCCCCGATCCGCGTTGGGGCCGCACTTATTAGTCTCAACCACCGGCCACGTCCACATGAGGGGCTCGATTATCTTTGTTGGTTACGTTATGTCTTATTTTTATTTTGTATGGTGTTAAGCTCAAGTGACTGGCGCGTTGTGGAATCGGGGTTATGAACCAGGTTGGACTTGAAGTTTGGGAATGCAAGAGTTAATTTCCTCTTTCCTCTCTAATTCTCTCCCTCTCTCTACCCTTTCCGTTTTCCCGCAGGAAAACCCTAGCCGACGCTTAGCTTCCGCTGAATTCAACAAAGGACCCCCGTCGGAGCGGTTTCCGCCTCCCCTGTTCTTTCCGCCTATAGCTCTCTTCCTCTCTACCTCTCTACTCCTCTCTCCTTCTCTCCTTCTCTCTTCTTACCCCATCTTCAATCATAGCACCTAACGGATCAAAGACGGGTTCTACCGAACCTTGGAGATCTTCATCTTCTTCAGGCCCGATCACCAGATCTAGGTCGGGGAACCACATCAACTTGGTATCAGAGCCAAACGCTAGCACCTACCACGCCGCCCTCGCCGCGCCGCGTCGCCTACCCGCTGCCCCGCCGCAGCCGAGTCAAGCCGCCGGCCTTCTTCCCGCCTCGATAACGCCCCTCTCGATGCCACTGTCCATGGCCGACGGAGGCCCTTCCCTCAACCAAATCATGGAGATATTCCAATCTATGCTCGCCACCCAAAATGATAAGATGGATGCCCTCAACGCGCGTTTGGACACCCTACAAGGCCCTCCGACTCAGTCGTTGCCCGCACTCGCCGACATCTAGCTGGGTCGACTCAGTCCCTCCTCGCGGGGACAATTTCTCTTTCCCTCACTCCATCTGTATGGATTTTTCAATCTATGAAGGCCGCGAAGATCCCCTTCTGTGGATTACGCGATGTGAGTTCTTCTTCACCAATCAACACATTCCGGACGATAAACGTGTCGGACTCGCCTCCTTCCACCTACTCGGGCCAGCGCAACTGTGGGTAACTCAATTCCTTTGCAAATAACCTGAAGCTTCTTGGGAGGATTTTTGGGCATCATGCACTCTATGTTTTGGACCGGCACCCCTTGGCAATCTCATCGCCCTCAAGCACACCGGCTCTATCGAGACATACTTGGAGCAATTTCAAATGTTGTTGTCCCGTGCCACTTCAGTGTTACCGTCGCAATAAGTTACACTTTTCACGATCGGGCTACCTGACCGGTTACGTTGAGATGTCGAGTTTCAGAAGCCACCGGATCTCTTGACAGCCATGAACCTTGCTTGTGCGTTTGAACACGGATTCGCACTTGAACAACCGTCTCCGAGCCGCCACGAATTTTTCATTCCACGACCACCGTCCAGTTCTTCTCCTCCCAAGCCGTCGGGCGGGGACGATCCTCAGCGGCCTACTTTTCGTCGTCGTCTGTCCCGACCAGAGATGGTCGTCCGCCGCGAGAAGGAGCTATGTTTCAATTGTGATGAGCTCTACACACTTCATCATTGGTGCAAGCGCTTATTTTGGTTGAAGGTCGACGATCCACCGAACGATGATGATAACGAGTTCGAAGATTCCGGCACTCCGCGGCTCTCTCTACATGCCTTAGCCGAGACGCAGGAAGGTTACACTATTCAGCTCTACATTACTGTGGTGGGCACGCCCCTCTTAGATCTCATGGATACGGGTAGCACCCACAGCTTCATTCGGCAAGACAAGGCAATCCGGCTTCGCCTCCCGTACGTTGCTCGTAATCACGTCAAGGTGGGGGTAGCCAACGACCAACAGATGACATGTCCAGGCGTTTGTCGGCGTGTATACTTCATCGTGGAGGGGTACCCCTCCCAAACCGACTTCTTCGTGGTGGGTCTTCGTGGTTTTGACATCGTGTTGGGTGTTCTCCGGTTGCGCACGTTGGGACTCCTCATGTGGGATTTTGACCAATTAACTATCTTGTGGCAGGAGGGCTCTCGTTTGATACAGTGGCAAGGATAGGCCCCTGAGAAGTCCCTCGCATCCTTCTTGGTTCACACAGAGCCTCTGGCAGCTCCTCCCCACTAGTTGGAGGACCACCCTCCAGACCTTACACATCTACTCCAGTTGTTTCTTGAGAATTTCAGTCCACACTTGGGCCTTCCTCCACGGCGACGACAGGACCATCGCATTTGCCTCCTTCCAGGGGCGGCTCCGATAGTGGTGCGGCCATACTGTTACCCCTTCCTCCAAAAGGATGAAATCGAGAGACAGTGTGATCTACTCCTCCAACAAGGACTCAGTCGGCGTAGCGTGTCACCTTTCCCCTCTCCGGTTCTATTGGTGGACAAGAAAGACAATTCGTGGTGCATGTGCGTGTACTACCGGGCATTAAACACCAACACGGTAGGACAAATTTCCCATTCTGGTGGTTGAGGAACTTCTCGATGAGTTACATGGGGCGTGTTTCTTCACCAAGCTTGATCTCTTTTCTGGTTATCATCAAGTTTGGATGGCAGATGTTGATGTCGAGAAGATTGCCTTCTGCACCCACCACGGCCATTTTGAATTTTTGGTTATGTCGTTTGGCCTAATGAACGCACCCTCGACCTTCCAAGCATTGATGAATGAGGTATTCCAACCACTCCTCCGAAAATACGCTCTTGTTTTCTTTGACAATATTCTTGTGTATCGCAAAACTTGGGAGGAGCACCTACAACACCTTCAGGCCGTCCTTAGCTTGGTGTGCACGCACCACTTGATCCTTAAGGCTTCCAAGTGCTCGTTCGGTCAACGCTCCGTCGCTTACTTGGGACACGTCGTAGACAGCTTAGGGGTGTCGGCCGACCCGGCAAAACTCCAAGGAGTGGCGTCGTGGCCCTAGCCGCAATCCATCACAGACTTACGAAGTTTTTTTGTCCTAACAAGATATTATCGCCGCTGCATTCAGGACTACGGCGCCATCGCCGCTCTCGTGAGTGTGCTGCTCTGGAAGAATGCCCTTACGTGGACGGACACCGCTACTCGGGCTTTCCACTCGCTCCAGGCTGCTTTGCTTTCCGCCCCGGTCCTCCGTCTACCGGATTTCACCATACCTTTCCTTGTGGAATGTGACACCTTCGGCATCGGTTGTGGGGATGTGCTGCAACAGGAGGGGCACCCTGTAGCTTATTTTAGTCGGCCGACCGCCCTACATCATCGCAAATTGTCTGCTTATGAACATGAGCTCATTAGCCTTGCAAAGGCCGTTCAACATTGGCGCCCGTATTTGTGGGGGGAGGCCTTTCATCATACGAACGGACAATTACAGCCTCAAATATTTGCTCGAACAAAGGTCGAGTATAGTCCCTCAGCAAAGGTGGGTGAGTAAACTACTCGGGTTCGACTTTCAAGTGGAGCACAGGGCCGATGTGCTCAACCGCGCCGCCGACGCACTATCTCGTCGGGACACACCATCAGATGCCTCCCTTCTCACCATCTCCTTCCCAACGGCGCACCTCATCGCCTTGATTCGCCAGGAGATCCAGCACTCTCCCAATTTGGCCGACCTACTCCGTCCGGCGAAATAGGGGCTCGCGGGCCCTCAATGGACAGCACACCACGGTTTGATTCTTTACCGCACTCGGATGTATGTTGACACGACGTCACCTCTCATTTCGACTATTATAGAGGATGTCCATGCTTGCAGTCACGAAGGCGTTCACTGCACCCTCCAACACCTCCGCATGGAATTCTTTTGGAAGGGCACGCGCAAGCACGTCCATGATTTCATTGTCAACTGTGTCGTATGTCAACAAAACAAGTCCGACCATCTCCTTCCGGCCGGTTTACTTCAGCCCCTACTGGCGCCCACACATATTTGGGTGGATCTCTCCATGAATCTCATGGAAGGGCTGCCTTCTGTTCGCGGGAAGTCCATCTTGATGGTGATGGTGGACCAGTTCTCGAAGGGAGCCCATTTTCTCGCATTGGTTCGGCTGCTTATTGCTGAGAACGTGGCGCGTGTTTTCATCCAGGAGATCTTCCGGTTACATGGCATGCCAGAAACTCGTGTCTCCGACCGAAAAAGGGTGTTTACCAGTAATTTTTGGAGGGAGCCGTTCGCCCTTAGCGGTATCAAGCTTGCCTTCTCTTCAGCCTATCATCCTTAGTCCGATGGGCAAACCAAGGTGGTTAACCACACTTTGGGGATGTACTTCCGGTGTCACCGGCGACCAACCACGCGATTGGTCGTGCTGGATTCCTTGGATCGAATATTGTTACAACACAACCTATCACACCGCGTTGCAAACCACCCCGTTTTGCCTCATCTACAGCCAGGAAACTCCCCGTCTTTTGTCATACACGGGAGGTTCGGCCCGCTTGGCGGCCGTTGACCGAGAATTGGAAGACCGAGATAAATTTCTACATGCAGACCAGAACAGACTCATGCAATCCCAAAAAGTTATGGAAGTTGCTTACAATCGGGGACATCGCGAGCTCATCCTTGTCGTGGGTGATTAGGTGTGGGTGCGATACCGCCCTTTCCGCCAAGTGTCCGCATCCTGACCGACCTCCAACAAGTTGGGGCCCAAATTTTTTGGTCCTTTTCAGATTACGGAGCGCATTGGGGACGTGGCCTACTGCCTCTCCTTACCCCCTCAAAGCCCGGATTCATGATGTCTTTCACATTTCACAGCTCAAGTTGTTCGTGGGACCGCCGCCGTTAGCGCCTCTAGTTGACATTTCATCCCAGTTTGAGGACAAGCTGTCTTCTGACGAGGGCGGTGATGTTACGATACCTGACGAGCCGGATCTGCATTGGAGCCACACCTATCAGCTCCGACCACCGACCACGTCCGCATGAGGGGCTCGACTATCTGTGTTGGCTACGTTATGTTTTATTTTTATTTCGTAGGGTGTTTTTATTTGTCCCACGTGTTTAAGCCCAAGTGGGGGCGCGTTGTGGAACCGGGGTTATGAACCGGGTTGGACTTGGAGTTTGGGTATGCAAGAGTTAATTTTCCTTTTCCTCTCTCTCTAATTCTCTCCCTCTCTCTCTACCCTTTCCGTTTTCCCGCAGGAAATCCCTAGCCGACGCTCGGCTTCCGCCAAATCCAGCGAAGGACCCCTGCCGAAGCGGTTTCCGCCTCCCCTGTTCTTTCCTCCTACAGCTCTCTACCTCTCTACTCCTCTCTCCTTCTCTCTTCTTCCCCCATCTTCAACCATAGCACCCACCAGATCCAAGACGGGTTCTGTCGGACCTTGGAAATCATCATCTTCTTCAGGCCCGATCCCCAGATCTAGGTCGGGGGACCACATCAAATACCTTGTCCGTCGGTCGCTCACAGGTTTTCTTTGGGCCACCCCGCTTGAAGCAGAGAAGAAATAAAGTGAGGAAGAAGAAATAGCTTTCTCTCTCTTCCCCCTCTCTCCCCCTCCCTCCCATCATCATCGTCCTCTTAGAGAGAAAACAATGAGAAGGGATCCTTGCTACAACAAATTGGTATTGAAGAAGGGGAGATGGACGGCGGAGGAAGATCGGCTCCTCGCCAACTTCATTAAAAATAATGGGGAAGGTTCCTAGAGTTAAATACCTTAAAGGGTTGGTACTGAGAATATGCTTTTTACAAATCGACTGAATATTTCGTCTGACATTTCAGTTTCGATTCAAGATGGTTTTTTTAATGGTTTTTCAGAATGAATATGGTGGTCATCATTGCTATATAGCAGGTGTCGGAGCTCGTCCAACCCTGATTGAAGTACTGGAGAAACATAGTGGCGAAGAAGAAATATCTTTTTCTCTCTTCCCAAGAAACATAGGGGAGAAAAAGAAATAGCTTTTTCTCTCTTCCCTCTCTCTCTCCCCCTACCTTCCATCATCTTCCTCCTAGAGAGAGAAAATAATAGGAAGGGCTCCTTGTCGTGATAAAGTGAGACTGGAGAAGGGAAGCAGCCTCTTGCAAAACTGCAGAGTAAGGTTAGCCTACAATTCACTCTTGGGGTGGGACCCTTCACAGGACCCTCGCTGCGTGGGGATGCTTTGTGCACCGGGCTTCCCTTTTATGTGATTCAAATTTGTGATCTAGAAACTTATGTTGAACACGAAGAACTCCATTTAAAGATGTAAATTGATTAAAGTTTTAGATGTTTATTACCATAATCATGCGTATGAAAAGGAGAAGGAAATGGTCAAAATTAAAATACTTCCCATTTCAAGAAATACTAATTGCATAGATGCCAGGGAAATTAAGTGACACATTCAATGTCCAGATGCTGGGAAAAGACTGCTACAAATATGCCCTTAAAGACAAAGAAAGCACACGTCACAGAGAAATGATAGTAATATAATATTCATGCTAAAAAAACACTAGTTATTAGTGAACATGTTAAACATCCATGCTGCAAGCAACTCAAGCTACCGCCAACAAAAATATAAAAATATAAAAAGTTTAAATCACATCTAAAATTGGAAATAGAAGGCACATCGAATGCTGAAACTGTAAGGAAAATGCCAAAATGTGAGATTACCTCAAGGAATTTTCATGCTTGAAGCACCTATTAAACAGTACCCAGAGAACCCAATAAGCTTCTATTTCACTGGTGTTTTTAGTTGACAACTGCCGCAACAACGTTTCAGACAATCTTTCAACAGCATACTGGTCTTTTATCGCTTCCATTATCCTCAACCAAAACATAGATTTCGGAGTCTTTTCAAATATGGTGATAGAACAATCAGAGTTTGTCGTTAAGCAGCTTCTGACTAGATCAATAATTCTGGGAATCATTTCATCTGCCAGAATGTCTGAAGATACAATTGGAGTTAGTAGAAAAACAGAGAATGAATGAGAATTAGAATGTAATGATAAGCAACTTGAGATTACATGAACAAGCCTACAAGACTCTGAAGATAATAACTGATTTTAGTAAAAGAAAAGGAAAATGTAACAACACATTAACACCAGGCTTAATTTCAAAGAGAAGGTATTAGATGTTCATACCTTTTGAGATGGTAAATATATAATCTTAAATGCAAAAACTTGAATAGAAAGTGTTAAAAGTCACCAATCAAGCAGTAATAGTTGCAGGAATCTTGAATATTTTTTCTAGGTCTGTGACACGCTGAAGGAGCATTACACTTTCACAAGCTACAAAAGGTTTCAAATTGGCGGGGAATGTCATTATATCAACTTAAAGTTGAAATACCCATATTATTTCTTATTACCTTTTGTCCCGCATCTCTAATATTGATTTAAGAAGGGGAGCCTTGGCGCACCGGTCGAGGTGTTGTTGTGCGACCTTGAGGTCACGAGTTCAAGTCCTGAAAGCAACCTCTTGCAAAAATGCAGGGTAAGGTTTGCCTACATTTCACCCTTGTGGTGGGAACCATCCCCGGACCATCGTTGTGCGGGGATGCTTTGTGCAGCGGGCCACCCTTTTATCTCTAATATTGTTTTAGGTTCTCCTCCCTGTGTGTACATATAGAGGTGTCATGTAATAGTTATTCTTTAGATTGGAAATAATATTTCTTTCAATTCTCAATTCGGTATTAGAGCAAGGTTATTTTTTGCTTCTCGCTTTTTTTTCTTCGAACCGCTGCCCCGCACTACTTGCGAGTTCTTGCAATTTTTGGCTCTTGCACCTTTCAGCAGTAACTTCTCTTGCACCTTTCGGCAGCAATTACTCCTCGATCAGAACTTTTATAGAATTTAGTGTGCACGCCCCACTGATTTGCTGACATCATTGTTCCTACGAGCTCCTTTTGCAACTACAAGCTCTGTCTACCTATGAGTTTCATTCACACCTGCTAGCTCTTGCAAGCTCAGCCTACCTGCGAGCTCCACAAGTACATGAGAGCTATGCTTACCTTTGAGATCTACTTACCAGCGAACTCTACTGACCTTGCTACCTCAGCATGAAGTCCTGCAAGCTCCATCCTTCCTGCAAGCTCCATCCTTCCTGCAACCTCAGCCTTCACATGAATTCTGTGAGATTTGCCAACCTCGCTGAATCGGTGTGAAGGCCTACGAGCTCCTGCCAACCTTGTCGTCTTGGTGAGAAGACATGCTAGCTCCCACTGACATTGATGTGAGCCCTACCGAACTTTCCAACGAGCTCAACTCCCACATGCTCCTTCCCTTGAGCTCCACTCCCGTGAGCACTCTTCCACCTCCATTCACGCTAATTCCCCCACACACAAATTCCCTTCCAGCGTGTAATTTTCCTATGAGCTCAGTTCCCGCGACTCCTTCCCATGAGCTTTGATTTACAATTTGGAGTATTTAGATGGAGAGCTCCTCGGATTTGAGCGTTCAGATCTCCTCTCCGATTACAAGCCCTCGGGGTAATGATTATCCACGGACACATGGTTTCTCCAGCTCCCTCTAGATTAGCAACGTGCCTTTGGACGGTTACAATTATCTTGAATGGTCTCAAGCGACAGAACATGTCATCTACAACCATCAACCGTATGGGTATATTAATGGTACCATTGTTCAACCTCTCGATACTAATTCATCGTTGTGAAAGTGGGATGACGACAATTCTTTGGTGGCCTTGTGCTCCTCCACTAAATGTCTCCCTTAGACTACTGTAGTTGCATGCCTATGGACTCTGCCTTTGAGATATTGACTCGAGCTCGCAAAACTTATTCTAAATTTGGTAGATATACACAAATGTATGAGCTCACTTCGTGTCTTCTTGAACTCAAACAAGGCTCCTCTAGCATTGTCTCCTACTTCTTTGAGTTAGAACGCCTTTATCAAGAACTTGACTACTTTGAGAACTTCACTATAGCATGCACTGTCGAGACCCGTGCATTGAAAACTGAGGACCCGTAGTGTTTTCATGTCTTCATTATAGGCCTCACTTGAAGTTCGACACAATTCACACATGTCTTTAACAATCAACCTCTTCCCTCTCTTTGGGAAGCATTTAGCATGGTCTTGAGTGACAAGGATCGTTGACACTCTCTTAATTTCAATAGGGTGCCTGATCGATCCTCCTTTGTTGGCATTGATCGAGGCCTTTCGTCTTCCAGACCACCTGTTTGGATGTGTGATCAATGTGGAAAACAAGGAAATGTTCAGGACTCTTGTTTTCGCATATATCCTCACAAGGCCCTTCGCAAAAAGTTAATAATAGTTGTGGGTGTGGTAGTCCTCGCAATCCCAACCATCATCCAATTGTTCATGCTACTGAAGTCAATACAGGTAGACTCCCCTCCGATGATTTTTCAACTAAACTTGATGCTCTGCGTCGCCTGGTACGCTCTCAGGGAAATTCTTCCATCGTTGTCTTTGCAACATCAGGTACTCTAAGCATACAATCTGCTTCCTCTATCCAATCCGAATGGATAATCAATTTCGGGCAATTGATCACATATGACCAAAGCACCGCCAGGTTTTGCCTCCTAAAACTCACCCTCGGGTCGTGATAAAATTATCATCGCCAATGACTCTTTTTCTTCCATTGCTGGCAAGGGGACATGTCTTATGTTCCTTTGTTATGCCCCTCACATTTATTTCGCATGTTCCTAAATTTCCTAGAAATTTGTTATATATTAGTTATTTGATCACAATCTTAAACTGCTTTGCAGCATTCCTCCCTGGTGGTAAGAACGAAAACATTCATAAAATCGTGGATCATGCATCTATACATATATTATGAAAATGTCATTACGAAGAAAAACTTTATTATTTCAACAATGAACGCTCCCAAAAATTCCCAATTCGGGCCTAATTAAAATTCATGATATTATTTTATTACTCAATTGGCCATCATGGAATTAAAACACATGAGTACCTCGATTGAAGATTGTGGCGTCTGCTAACTCTGTTCCGACCCTGAATTAAAAATAACGTTTAAAATTTCGGATGTTACAAATCTTTTCTCATAATAAAATTTTCATCATCGAAAATTACAATCATATGGGTCAAAAAGGAAGGCATATTCTTCACTGCTTTGCAGTTCATATTTTTTCCCCATGTATATTATGGTCGATAAAAAGGAGACCATTAGAGGCACCTCTTAGGCATTGTGAGAGTCTAGTCACTAGGCATGTTAAACGAGAGAGGTGTAGACCAATAAAGACTTGGAATGAAACTATAAGGAAAGGCATGATGTACTTAGGCATTAGTGAGATTATGACTAAAGATAGGGCACAATGGCGACAAAGGAACCATATAGCCAAACCTACTATAGTGGGATAAAGGCTTGAGTGTTGTTGTTGTCGGTGGTTTATATTACGGTCGACCACAATTCATCCAAAAGACCTTCACAAAACTGATCTCTCTATTTCTTAGCTTTTGAATCCTTGAGTCCACAATCCCGACTAGCTTAACATTGAAACTAAGATTTGATTCAATTGGTGCATCCTCAGTACTGATCATCTGAATAGTGTCTTTGACTGCTCTCCTCAAATAAGAGACGCGAAACACATCATGTAGACCACTTATCTCCTTAGGTAAGGCTAACTTGTATGCAACCTCACCAATTCGTTCAAGTCCATTGATTGACCAAGAATTCTGAGATTCAATTTCTTCATTCGCTTAAATCTAGAGACACCCTTAACTGACCTGAATTTGAGATAAACAAAATCTCCAACGTTGAATTTTATTAACCTGTGTCCCTGGTCATAAATATTTAGATTCTCTATCCAGGGCTATCTCCATGCGCTCCTGAATGAGCTTGATGTGAGTTGTGGTCTTCTCAATACATGATTCTTTATTGACAGTTCTCGTTTCACTTTCACCCCGATATAAAAATGTCCAACAACGCCTGACATAAAGAGCCTCGGAAGGTGTCATATCAATGTTTGTCTGAAAGTTGTTATTGTAGGATAATTTTACCAAGGTAGCATAGTTCTCTCACTTAGCTCCAAAGTCCAGAACAAACACATGTTGCATATCTTACATCATTTTATTAGTGCGCTTCGTTGCCCATCAAAATGAGCGTGAAAAATTATACTAAACTTCAACTTCGTACCAAAGTGCCCTGAACATATTTCCAATTTTTATAGGTAAATGTACCATCCCTGTCTGAGAAGATGGACTTCGGAACACCATGCAATTAAATTATCTCATCCACATATAACTGAGTCAATCCGGGACCCTAATTAGTCCTCTTGTTTGGAATGAAATGAGCAACCATAGTAAGACGGTCCATGATGGCCCATAGAGAACCATTTCCACTTCGACACCTTAGAAGACCATGCACAAAATCCATCGATGTCTTCAAAATTCCATTATGGGATACGAAGTGGCTGTAACTTGAACCTTAGCATCTCGCATTTAGCTTTAACTAACAGACTTCTTTAAATCTACATACATCTTAGTACAACCAGGATGTATAGGATACTTGGAATTATGAGCATCAACGAGTATGTCCTCGTAAAGGTGACTGATATCTGGGAAGCAAACTCTTCCTTTATGCAGCAATAAGCCCTCCTGAATTACAAAGTCGTCTTTTTGTCATGTCTGAATAAACTTCCAAATTTGTGTCAGCTTTGAATCTAAAGATAAAGTCTTTTTTATCATATCTTTTATATCACACCTTTTTTTATCTAACATAAGGTTGCAGAACTCTTACTGATACACGATATCACACTAATATCAAATCTCTCCAAGGCTCGCATCAAATCCCCCTGATGAGTAATGAGAGAATATCTTGAACTTCTATTAAGAACAGCTGCTACCACATTTGCTTTGTCAGGGTGGTATTGAATACCCATATCGTAATTTATCAGAAACTCCAATCATCTACGTTGTCTCATATTGAGTTCCCCCTGATCAAAAATATACTTGAGACTATTGTGATCTGTAAAGACATAACAACACACTCAATAGGGATAGTATCTCTAGATCTTCAATGTGTGTATGTCTATCAATAACTCTAAGTTATAAACAGGATAATTCCTTCAATTGTTTGGATGTGGAGGCTATGACTTTAGCATACTATATAAGAACACAACTCAGACCTTGACCTAAGGAATCATTATAAACCTGGAAGTCATCAATCCCTGAAGGTAAACTTAGCGTTGGTGAAATCATCAACAAGGTCTTCAGCTCATCAAAAGCAAACTCGAATTCCACTGTTCAATTAAAAGCTTTCTTTTTCTAGTAAGCGATGTCATTGGTAAAGCTATCATTGAGAAGTCCTTAATAAAAAAAATCTCCTGTAATAACTCATTAAGCCAAGAAAGTAGCGAACTTCAGCAACCATCTTCAGTCTTGGCCAATCTTGGATTGATCCAATTTTATTGAAATCCACTGCGAGACCTCTCTGACTAATAGCATGTCCCAAGAAAGTAACCTCTGAAAGTCAGAACTCGCACTGAAAATTTTACATATAACTGGTTCTTCCTGAGAGTACTCAAAATTGTCCTAAGGTGCGTGATATGTTCTTTGCTCTTTGAATAAACCAAGATATCGTCAATGAAGACGATAACAAAACGATCCATAAATTCTCGCCATATCTCTGATTTTCACTATCCGACATTTAAAAACTTAATTTGGCATGTCACCGACATCCGATATTTACAATCTTGCCTATAACCATATCTTCATGCTCTTTGGCCTCCTATTAAACAATTCCATAAGCTTTGGGTTGTACCAGTTCTTGTCATGAGGACAGCTTTACATCAACATCAATCATTGTCTTTCATTTGCCGATCCTACTAGGACCACCAACATCGAACTTTGATTATAGAATATGTCACATTAATGTGTATTAGACTATAAAGGAAAGAATTAATTTTATGAGAAACACAAAACTTCAGATTGATTACTTGATTATTAGGAGGTCTTTGATAGTAGCGAGCTATGTGTCCCAGCTGCTGGCATTTGTAACATACATTTGAAGCAGCCAAACATTCACCCTGATGGTGACAGTTGAACTTAAGGCAGAGTGAAAAATCCTTGATCTTAGCCCCGACCGGATTTCCTCGCTTATCGCACGTCCTCTGCCTCTTGCTCCAATGTTTTCTTGATGATTTTTGTTATGTGGGTGATACGACGCTTCTTGCGTTCACCTATTCATATAGTTATTGTGCGTTTGCACCCTCTCCACGTCTGCCTCCAACTTCCTAACAGTGTATACATCAGTCTTCTATAATCAGCAGTGTTCATGGTCAGTAAAGCATGTCTCAGGAAGTCATGAAGGCCTTCCTTAAAGCGGTAGCACTTATCTTCCTCACTTCCCAGCAATAAGCTTGGATAACGAGACAAGTGAGTAAACTCTCGCTCATAAGACGTGGCAGTCTTATCTCCTTTTATTAGTTTGAGGTACTTATCATATAGGGTGCAACGCTCCGAAGGAGGCACAAATTAGTTTGATAATGCTGTGAAAATTTGCCCCATGTAAACATGTCCACAGTACGGTCTGAAATAAGGAGGGATTCAATATACTGATGTCATAAAAGAAATGTATTTGAAAGGATGGAATTCAAACTTAAATACTTATCAGTAGGGTCATCAATTATGTGTCTACTCCACATTAATTGGCTTCTCCTTAATGAAGGAAGGCCGCTAAAGGCACCTTCTTATTCTTTGGGAATTGCATCACATTAAACAAGTCCCTCGTCTTAAACAACCAGTTTTCTATCTCCATGGGATTTTCTTCTCCACTGAAGTTGGAAAGGCGGAGTCCTCTAAAGTTTATCATGTAACAATCCATCTCGATCTCCACAACAGCAGGTGCAAGAGCTAGGACTGGAGCAGCTGCATGTAAAATATTTTGGAATTCCATCAGGGCTAGAGTTATTACCCTAGGAAAATCTCGCGTGCAATCCACGTAGGTGATGGTTCAATTGGTGGATTAATAACTTCCATGACAATCTCAGGCGTTGCATTTTACCAGGAAGGTTCGTCTGTGTCATTACTATAGGACATATGTAAGACATAAAGAGAGATCAGCATCACGATAAACTTCATAGTAGAAGAAAGTAACTATAAAATATACAACGCATACATGCACATTCTAAAGACAAGATATAATTTAATGACTCGAACGTTGAAGTGATGGTTCAGATGAAATTCTAAGGTTCTGTGACTTTTGGGAGGTTCAAAAGATCCTAAACCTTGCTTTGATACCAATTGTAATGACTCAACCCTCACAATATCAGAAGTATTGCCCATTTTGATTCATCTTAGCACATATTGAGCTGAACCGCGCGATTTTTTCCTTTTCTATAGGTGGTCTACGAATACTTCTCAGAAGGTCACCCATCCCAGGACTACTCCCACTAGAGCACACTTAACCTTGGAGTTTCTAACACAACTCCACCAGCGCTCTGAAATATACCTCTGATATTTGAGGATCTGAATTATTACTTAAGCACGGTAAATTTTCGTCCAATTTCGATGTGAGATCGGGCTAATTTTTGCACCTCCTTTCACCTAGAAATTTGTCATCCTAGATGCCTGATGGGAGCTATTATGCATGGACTTCACTGCCCTCAAAGCAATATCCACCCTCATCGGACTACTCTCATTGGATTTGGGCGGTGACATACAATATTAGACCAAGAAATAGTCTATCAAGAATATACAACAAACATATATAGTATTAAAGCCATAAGGATAATGTTCTTTGCATAGCATCATTTTCTCTAATAAGCTTCTTTATTGTTGTTTTCTTACTTTGTCCTTATTATCTTAACCTTTTAATATGCATATTGTTACTGTTAAATGTTGTATTATTGTATACCTCTTTTTCATATATATATATATATATATATATATATATATATATGACTTGGTCCAAGAGGGACAAGTCATCATTTTCTCTCCCTTACATGGTATCAGAGGGACGGACGCTCCGCTAGGGTTTTCACGCATCCGCCGCCGCGTTCGTTCGTTCTCCTTCATCTGCCGCCGCCTTCGTACGCTCCGCCGCGTTCGTTCACTCGTCTCGCCCGTATCACCCGTCGCACTCCACTGGTCCCTCTCGTGCCCTAGACGGAGGCGCATCGCGTGAAGATGCCGCCTGCCGTCGCTGCTGCTACCTGAAGCCGACGCCTACTGCTGGACGCCGATCCCTGCTGCTGCTTGATGCCGCCGCCTGCTTGATCCCTGCTGTTGCTGCTTGATGCCTACCGCTGGACGTCGAACTCAGAAGGACCGCCGATCCATGTTGCTAATATTGGAGCCGATGCAGTCCTCCCATTGCACTGCTGCTACTATTGAAGATGTCGATCTCCTCTCCTCTGCTCTGCTGCACTGAGGTCGCCCGTTGTTGTGTGGCTGTCTTCGGGTACTGTTTGTTGATGCCTCCTGCTGTCTATTGAAGGTTCTTGTCCAAGACCATGGGAGACTCGGCTACAAGCATCACTCAGACACCTGTTCCCTCAGGGGATTCTACCAATACTTTTCCTTCCAATGCAAGGCTGGCTACCACTATCCTTACCTCCTCCAACTTTCAGTTGTGGAAAAAGGGGGTTACTATGTCTCTAGCAGGCATCCGACGTACTCACCACCTTACTAGACTACCTACTCATGCCGTGGGAAGTGCCGAATACGACGATTGGTACAGTGATGATTGTCGTATCTTTGCGCTCCTTCTGAGTTCCATGGACCCATCAGTTCAGCAAATGTGCAAGAATTGTAATAGCACTAAGGAGTTGTGGGACACCCTGCATATGATGTTTTCTCAAGCTAACAACCTCTCTCGTCTTGGTGAACTCTTTCCCAAGATGGCTGAGCTACGACAAGGAGCTAGTCTTGTCACTGAGTACTTCGCCGAATGGAAGGTTCTTGCCGATGAAATCCTAGATCTTTGGGAGATCCCCTCTACTCATGAAGGACATCAGGCTCAACGTGAGCATCTGGTTCTCATCTGGCTTCTAAACGGACTTGATCCAAACTTCTCAACAACTAGAACAGAAATGCTTGCGAGTCCTTCTACTTTGCAGACTGCTAGTGTGTACCATCGTCTGACTAAAGCGGGCTCTGCCTCTTCTCCAGCTGCTCTACATGTTTCCTCCAGCGAGTCGATTGTGCTGGCCTCTCGAGGGGGAAGGGGGATTAGCCGAGGCGGTCGGTCTGGTTCTGGACGTGGTCGGGAAATTGATACGCGACATTGTACTCATTGCGGACGTCGAGGTCACACAAGGGATACGTGTTGGCTTGTGCATGGGAAGCCAGACTGGGCGGCCAAAACCTCGTCAGCTTCACCTTGATCTGCTCACGTTGCCGACTCGACACCGGCACCCCCGGGTCCCCGCACTGTCAAAATCTTTGAGGAGGAGTATCGTCGCCTGCAGGCACTTCCGATTTCTTCTCCACCTCATAGTGTTGCTGTGGCCCAGACTATTCAACCTGCCTGCACTTCCCAGACCACCCAGCGTCCAGTTCAGTGGCTGGCAGATTCTGGAGCTTCTGACCACCTGACTAGTTCTTCAGGTATCTTGCATTCATATCATCCCCATTGTGGATCTTCCATTACTGTTGCAGATGGATCCACTGTTCCTATTGTGGGCTTTGGAAGGTGCAATGTGACACCGGATATGCCTCTATCCTCGGTTGCTCATGTTCCTCAATCAGCTTACAACCTATTGTCTATTAGTAAGCTTACTCGTGATTTAAACTGCACTGCTATCTTCACATCTTCTGGTTGCATTTTTCAGGAACAGTCGACGAGCCGTATTATTGGTAGAGGAAAGCTGCGTGGTGGTGTTTATGTTCTGGATGAAGTTTCCCACATTGCCTGTTCTGCTGCTTCGGCCAAACTCTTGGACCTCCACTACCGTCATGGTCATCCTTCTATGCAGGTCATGCGTCGTTTGTATCCTGAGTTTGGGAACATTTCCCATCTCAGTTGTGAGTCGTGTTTGTTTGCTAAACTCCATAGAGTTAGCTATGTACCTCGTGTAGATATTCGTGCTTCTGCACCTTTGATTTACTTCATTCTGATGTCTGGGGACCGTGTCCTGTCCCTACGTTGTTAGGACACAGATATTATGTTACCTTTATTGATGATTTTTCTCGCATGACTTGGGTTTACTTAATGAAAAATCGCTCTGAATTACTATCTATTTTTCAACATTTGTGGAATGAAATTTTCACTCAATTTTCGGTTCGTCTGAAATGTCTTCGTACCGATAATGGGAGGGAATACATGTCTTAGTCCATGTCTAGCTTTCTTTCCGACAAGGGTATCATACACCAAACCAGTTGCCCTGATACCCCCCAACAAAACGGGGTTGCCGAACGAAAATATCGCCACCTTCTTGAGAATACCCGGGCTATCCTCCATCATAAGCATGTTCCCAAACACTTTTGGGGAGATGTTGTTCTTACCGCTGCCTATCTCATTAATCATCTTCCTACTCATATCCTTCAGGGGGAGACACCTTATCACATCCTTTATCCCGACCACTCGGGGCCTCCTCTACCCTTCAAGGTCTTTGGGTGTGTTTGTTATGTTCGGGATGCTCGTCCCTCCGTTTCTAAACTTGATCCTCGCTCTTTAAAGTGTATCTTCCTTCGATACTCTCGGACTACCAAGGGATATCGCTGTTATTCTCCGGAACTTCACAAATATATCATTTCTTCATATGTTGTCTTCCTCGAATCTGACTCTTACCGTACCACTGGCTCTCCCCTTTCCACTTCATCTTCTGATCTCTCTCTCGATGATATGCTAGTTCCTCGTCCTGATTCTGCTCTCGTCTCTCCGACCAACATATTGTGCCCCCTTTGGGGACAAGTCTACTCTCGTCGCACTTCTGACAGAACTGAAATACCACCATCTCAGCCTAGCTCAACCATTGATGGCACAACTACTGTTCCTGAAATTGCACCTGCAAGTGAGGACCTGAACCAAACTGAAGTGCCTGCCGCTCCACCTCTGGCTAGTACCGAGCTTCCCATTGCTCTCCGAAAGGGAAGTCGGACTTGCCAGAATAGACCTCTCTATGTGAGCTCTTATCAGGGGTTGTCTGCTTCTCATACCGCACTTCACTTGACGTTGGATCAGTACACCATTCCCTCAACGGTTGGGGAGGCCAAAACTCATCCTGGCTGGATGGCTGCTATGCACGAGGAATTGACGGCACTTCAACTGAATAATACTTGGGAACTTGTGTCTTTGCCTCCTGGCAAGCGCGCTATTGGTTGCAAATGGATCTATTCTGTTAAAGCCAATGCTAATGGCTCTCTTGCTCGTTTGAAAGCCCGCCTAGTTGCCAAAGGTTATGCCCAAACTTATGGCATGGATTATGAGAAAACGTTTGCACCTGTTGCCAAGATGTCCTCTATTCGGATAGTGATCTCTCTTGCAGCCACTCACCGGTGGCCTCTTCATCAGTTGGATATCAAGAATGCGTTCCTTCATGGGTCCTTGGAGGAAGAGGTGTATATGGAACAACCATCTGGGTTCGTTGCTGAGGGGGAGCGTAACAAGGTGTGTCGTCTCCTTGCCTCTTTATATGAGTTGAAACAATCCCTACGCCAGTGGTTTGCTCGCTTTTGGTCTGTTGTCACCAAATTCGGGCTTACCAAGAATATCAAAGACTCATCTCTCTTTTATCGGAACTCCTCAGCTGGTACTGTGCTCCTAATTGTGTACGTTGATGATATTGTCATCACGGGTAGTGATCCTAAAGGGATAACCGATCTCAAAGCGTTCTTACACTCCAACTTCCAAACCAAAGATCTGGGGTCGTTGCGATACTTCCTTGGGATTGAAGTTACTGATCATGACGACTCTATCTTTGTTTCTCAATGTAAATATGCTCTCGATCTGTTATCTGATCTTGGAATGTCTGACTGCCGCCCTATGGATTCTCCTCTTGAACCAAGAGAAAAGAGCTTTCATGCCGAGAGCAAATCTTTTGAATCGCCAGAGAAGTATCGTAGAGTAGTTGGAAAACTTAACTACCTTACTATGACTCGCCCAGATATTGCTTGTGCTGTGAGTAAGGTCAGTCAGTTCATGGCCACCCCAACTATCTCTCAATGGGACTCTATTCTCCGCATTGTTAGGTACATAAAGAAGGATCCTGGTCTAGGAATATCATACAAGAATCATGGTCAGTCCAATATAGAGGCTTACTGTGACTCCGACTGGGCAGGTTGTTTAGCCACTCGGAAGTCTACCACAGGATTTACTATCTTTATGGGAGGAAACCTTGTCTCCTGGAAGAGCAAGAAACAGACCACTGTCGCCAGATCTAGTGCTGAGGCAGAGTATCAGGTTATTTCACACACCGTTGCTGAGATCATGTGGATCAGACAGACCCTTTGTGAAATCGAATACCCTGTCCATGACCCAACTCTGTTATGGTGTGATAATCAAGCTGCAATACAGATAGCAACCAACCCTGTGTTTCATGAACGCACAAAGCACATCGAGGTTGACTGTCACTTTGTACGAGAGAAGTATGAAGAAGGTCTTATTTCCTTGAGCCAAGTGAAGACTGGAGACCAAGTTGCTGATATTCTCACGAAAGGAGTTACTGGGGTCAGAATGAACTTCATATGTAACAAGTTAAGGTCTGGGAAGTTCCCACGACCCAACTTGAGGGAGAGTGTTAAATGTTGTATTATTGTTTACCTCATTTTCATATATATATATATATATATATGACTTGGTCCAAGAGGGACTACAAGTCATCATTTTCTCTCCCTTACAGTTACTAACTGTGAGAGCCTCGATATTTGCTTAAGAAATCCACCTACTTGTGTTAGATGGAGTGGTAGTAAGAAAAGAAGATGTTAGCATAACAACGATAGAGGTGGGTTTGGGTGTTGGCATTTGAACACAATTTAAACAATCTTACAATCCACACAAATTTTATCAAAGAAGAGAACAACGGCTACATGTCATTAAATAAATCACAAAGGACAATGTCAAGGAGAGGTCTTGGCGGATGCGAGACAACTCGCGCGAGGCGGAGTTGAGCACGAGGCTAGGCTAGTGGATCTACCCGCGTGAGAACTCGAGTGCGAGCAAGAACGACAATGAGAGCAAGAACGGCAGTGCGAGCAAGCGTAGGATCTCGAGCGAGCTCGTTCTGTAAGGCACGAGAGATCTGACGACGTTCTGTGAGGCGTGAGAGACTCGACGCCGAGTACTTTCTGCAAGGTGCGAGAGCTATGGTGTCACTGGATCGGGAAAAGTAGGGCTTCATGAGACTTGAACGGGCGAAAGGGTGGCGCACGAGACAGAGCGTCGGGAGAGCGCAACAAGAAAGAGATGCAATGACATGAAGATACGAGAGCTCCGTTGAAAAAAAGTCATATGATGGGTGAGAGTTTTGTTGAGGCGAGAACTTAGTGCAGTCAAAGAGCTCAGCAAGAGAGATTCTACATCAGAGATGAGTGATCGCGTGCGAGATGTTCAACTGAGCACAAATTGTTAATTTGCATGAGCGAAAGAGGGCAGCAAGAAGAATTGGTTTGGACCTGATACCATGTTAGAACTTGAAAATATAAAAATATATTACTTCCTTATATCTCTTTTAGATTGAAACTCCCCTCTATATATAGCGTAGAGGGGTTACAACTGTAACGGCCCAGAATCCGTCACAATTTAATTCAATCTTTCTGAGAGGGTTTTTCATAAACTATACGCAGCAGTATAAAAAAAACAGGGTGTACCAGTGAAAATATAACATCACAAATCATTAATGTACATAATATACACACTATTTCAATGCCAGGTACGGAAATGTCTACATCTCGTACATGCCAACTAGCTATCATAGTACAAGGAAAAACTCAGGCTAACCCGTAGACGAGTCACATCTTCAACTAGTCTTTGGTCTGCATCTGCCTGAGCCCGTCTAGCGGGGTCTAGTACGCTGGTACTCGGCTCCTGAAAGAAAATTAGGAACCAATTAGTTTTGAAAACTAAGTGAATTCCTTACCCTTACCTGTATCTTCGCACTTCAATCAGACAAGAGAGTCAGCAACAATAAATCTATATGAACATGTTTCTAAGCTAGTAACATAAAAAATCAACAATTCTATTCTGATATCAATTCATATTTCATTTATTCTGTTTCTATCAATTTCCATTCCTTCGTAATGTGTTTCTCGAAATACTAAGGGTCAAATATCTCGATCATCCGGGTCCGTCGACCCTTCATATCAATATCCGCTTTAGGGCGCTCAAATGCGCAGCAGGCTTCCACGCCTCCTAAATTGGATTCTCATCATATTCTGTAGGAGTTCGACCCCTCCTACGAGGTGTGAGAGTTCTACCCCTCTCACGAGGTGTAGGAGTCTGAAGCATCCCCCCTACTAGGCCGACCCTTAGCTTTTCGATGTGTCGACGCGATCTCAATTTCAATTCAAATTCTATCTTTTTGTTTCATTTCATTTTCTTAACAAAATAGGATTTATTTGTATGTTTTCCCCTCAGAATCTATCGCTCGCTAAGCCACGTTAGTGTTTTCGGCGATTCATATATTTCAGTAATATCAAATAACAGGAAAGTAACTAGCTTAACAAGTTCACCAGAAAGTAGTAAGGACTCACCCCAACTTTTCCTTTGCCCTTGTCCCCCGAAGGAGTCACATCACGCCTATCGCCGGACGTCATTCTCTGCAGTATCAAAATATCATTTACTTTAGGATTGCGCCTTAAATATTTACGAGCGGACTCCTACGGCGGTCACAACTACGACATCTAGGAGTTGTCTAGGAAAGGACTAGCGTGGGTGACTCATACTAAATGTGTATCATTCGACCAACATAGAGTTGAAATACCCATGATAGAATTCCAAATTGCTACAATACACAACTGCAAGGGTTGCCATCATGGCAACTCCAAGCGTTGTGAACAGCAGCTCACCTCAAAGTATAAATCCCTTCTAAAATAGCTGGATAGCTAACACAAGCAGCCCAAACACCACTTATAGTACTCAGGTAGTCTCAACAGTACAGCCAGCATACACACACACACCAATTGTCAAGGTACAGTCGGCACACCAAGACACACAGCAACTGAGCCGGCACACACATCAAATTTACAAGGAGAGCAAGATCAAACCAAACTCCAAATGAAACCCTAACTTCATCTCTCCCAAATATTGTTCAAATTCAAGGAGTAAGGTTTGGTAAGCGATACAGAACTTTTGATTACAAAAGGGAGTAAAGAAAACCAAAACCCCAAACCCTAGGGTTTTCACCCATCTGAAATCCATACACCAACTTCATAATCAACACAAGAGGAGTTGAGGGAAGGAGATTACCTCTCAATCGCAAGAAGAATCACAGAAATCGGAGAAGAATCGAGCCCGATAGAGCAAGCGGCGGTAGCGGCTTCCGCGGTTTCTTCCGTACCGTCGAAATGAGAAGAATACGATAGGGTTAAGAAATATAAAGCTCGGGATAACATCACCGCCTAACCAGTAGAGCCGGTTCAATAGAAGGTAGCCGGTTTTCAATAAGATAAGCACAGCCGCAGCCATAATAACCAAAACAGCCCAGCACCCAGCCGGTCCAACAAAAGAAACCCCAACAAAATCAAGCCCAAACTCCATTCAGCTCATATAAAATCCGGCCAACTCAAGCCATTTAAAATTAAACGAAAACGAAACGACTGTCGCAGAATCAAACGGAAAAGCCGAACATAAAATTTTCGTGCGACATCGAATCAGCACTGCATTTATTCTTTCATCATCGGGGAGTAATCACATAATCTTTATTTTACAAAGTAAAAACATTTATAATTTTTTGGGTATTACAATCTCTCCCCTCCTTATCAGAATTTTCGCCCACGAAAATCAGGCATCTTCGCCCACAAAAATCACGCATCTTCGCTATGTCCGAAGGAGGGAAAGATTTTCAACATTACATCCTCTCGTTCCCAAGTAGCATCCTTGGCAGGGTGGCCGGTCCACCAGACTTTGACAAAGTTTACCTGTCGATTCCGGAGATTTTTGCTTTGCCGATCAACAATCTGGTAAGGTGTTGTCGGACTTGATAAATCAGCTTCTATCAGCACATCACTGACAGATATCATCAAATCTGGGTTCGGAATATATCGTCGAAGTGCGGATATATGGAAAACATCATGCAACCTCTGTAATTCAGCGGACAGAGCTAGGCGATATGCCACTTCGCCAAGTCGTTCAATCACAGGAAAGGGACCAACATACCTCGGACTTAATTTTCCAATTCGTCGTAATCGGGAAATTCCTTTGAACGGTTTAATCTTCAAACACACCTGATCGCCCACAGCAAATTCTACCAGACGATGTCGGGCATTATAATATTTCTGTTGACGATCCTGTGCGATTTTAATTCTTTGATGAATGATGCGAATTTTCTCTTCAATCTTATCTGTTCTCTTCTGCGGGAACAATTTCTTTTCTCCATCCTCTGCCCAGCTCAAAGGAGTTCTACATCGCCGCCCGTATAGCGCTTCGAACGGGACCATTTGGATCGTTGCTTGATAGTTATTATTATAAGCAAATTCGGTTAACAATAAGTATTTCTCCCAAGAGCCTTTCAAGTCCAAAACCACCATTCGCAATAGATCCTTGAGCATTTGGATGGTCCGTTCGAACTGGCCATCTGTTTGCGGATGGAAAGCAGTACTGAACAATAATTTTGTTCCCAATGTGTTATGCACCCGTCGCCACAACTCAGATGTAAACCGTCCATCACGATCTGATACGATCGTACGTGGAATACCATGTAATCTCACAATTACATTTACATAGAGTTCCACCAATTTTTCTGTCGGCCTGCTTTGCTTGATCGGTATAAAATATGCGCTCTTTGTCAATCGGTCAACGATGACCCAAATTCCATCATTCCCGGCTTTACTGCGAGGCATGTCAAACACAAAATCCATCGCAACATCATCCCATTTCCATTCCGGAATGGGCAGAGATCGAAGATACCCAGCAGGCTTCTGATGTTCTGCTTTCACTACCTGACAGGTATGACACTGGGCAATATACTGAATGATATCCTTTTTCATATGAGGCCACTAGAAGTCTTGTTTCAAATCATTTTACATCTTAGTCCGACCAGGGTGAATTAAAATGGCGTATTATACGCCTCATACAAGATATCCTTCTGCAGGTTATCAGCATCTGGTACACATAATCTGTCATTCAGGAGCAATAGGGAATCCTTTTCAACAAAGGCACTCACTTGTCCTGTCCACAATTTCTCAAATATCCCCATAAAGAAGGGGTCTTGAGGTATCGTTTTCTGGATTCTCTCTTTAAGCGAATATTGAATCCGCATCTGGCACAGCTGTGCTTGCTTTTCTTCAGGCGTAAATATTGCGCATATTCACATATCCTGAAGCATATAAAGAAGCTTCTTATTATATCGCGGTGTCACGGACATCGCAGCAATATTTTTCCTGCTTAAGGCATCTGCGACCACATTTGCCTTACCTGGATGGTAATGAATATTCAGATCATAATCTTTAATACATTCTAGCCATCTTCGTTGGCGTAAATGAATTTCTCGCTGATCAAAGATATATTTCAAACTTTTATGATCTGTAAAGATCTCGTAGCGAACACCATACAGGTAGTGACGCCAAATTTTTAATGCGAACACAACAACAACTAATTCCAGATCATGTATCGGATAATTCTTTTCGGCATCCTTTAATTATCGCGAAGCAAATGCAATCACGTTACCATGCTGCATTAACACGCAACCCAACCCTTTATAGGACGCATCGTTATATATTTGAAAACCATCCGAACCTTCAGGCATCACCAACATTGGCGTTGTTGTTAATCTTTTCTTTAACGCTTCGAATGCTTGCTGGCAATCATCTCCCCACGCAAATACTACGTTCTTCCATGTCATTTGTGTCAAGGGTAATGCTAGCTTCGAGAAGTCTGTGACAAATTTCCGATAATAGCCAGCTAAGCCTAAGAAGCTTCGTACCTCAGTCATAGATTTCGGTCGGGTCCAGTTGAGGATTGCTTCAATTTTAGTTGGATCAACAACTAACCCTTCTGCATTAATCACATGACCGAGAAAGCCCACCTCAATCAGCCAAAACGCACACTTTGAGAATTTAGCATACAACTGTTGTTCCCTCAATGTTTGCAATACTTGACGCAGGTGTTGGGCATGCTCTTCCTCTGTCTTCGAATAAATCAATATATTATCAATAAACACAATCACGAACTAATCCAAGAATGCCTTAAACACACGATTCATTAAGGCCATAAAAGCTGCAGGAGCATTCGTTAGGCCAAAAGGCATAACAACAAATTCAAAATGCCCATACCTGGTACTGAATGTTGTCTTAAAGACATCTTCCTCTCGAATCCTTAGTTGATGATATCCTGAGCGAAGGTCAATTTTAGAACATATACAGGCACCAACCAACTGATCGAACAAGTCTTCGATACGCGACTAAGGGTATTTATTTTTTATTGTCAATTTGTTCAGTTCGCGATAATCGACGCATAAACGAAGAGCTCCTTCCTTCTTTTTCACAAATATGACTGGAGCTCCCCACGATGAGGTACTCGGTCGGATAAATTTCTTATCAATCAATTCTTGCAATTGGACTTTCAACTCTGCAAATTCTTTTGGTGTCATACGATATGGCGTTTTTGCAACTGGAGCAGCTCCTTCGATCACTTTAATTTCAAATTCAACTTCTCTGACTGGAGGCACACCAGGTAACTCTTCTAGGAATACATCCACATAGTTCCGTACTACGGGCACAGCCGTAATTTCTTTCTTTTCTTCATTTCTTTAATCATTACCAAAATGGCCTCACAGCCTTTCCGTACCAGTTTCCTGGCTTTTATAGTCGAAATACTGATTTTGGCAACTTCGCCCAACCCTTGACAGATCATCGGACTTCCATCTGGGCATTTAAACGCCACCTCTTTCGTTTTATAGTTAATAACTGCTTCTCGATCTAATAGTCAATCCATACCAAGGATGGTATCATACTCAACCAACGGTAAGACCGCGACATCAGTTTCAATTCGTTTATCATTAAAAGGTAGTGAGACTACGGCTCGCTCCTTTGTCATCAAAATCATATTATTCGGTAACAATACACTCAACGGTTGAGCAATATGATATGGCCGTATGTGAATTGATTCCAGAATAGATGTTGAAATGAACGATTGACTAGCACCAGTATCAAATAAAACTTTCAAAACTTGATTATGCACAAGTAGCATACCTGTAACAACCGTATCATCTGCCTTCGCCTCTTCTCAGTATCTAACTCGACTAATCGAGCTTTCTCCACCAGTAGTGCATGCTCAGTAATATCAAACGGAACCACTGAAGCGCGGATATCATCCCGCAACCCTTCCTGGAACCGTAAACAGCGAGCTTCCTCAGTGGCCACTGCAGACTCAACATAGTATGCAAGACTGCAAAAATTCGGCTTCATACTGAAGGACAGAGCGGCTTCCTTGAACTAATCGCAAAAACTTCTCCTGTAGCTGCCTCTTTTCCATCCGCGGCACAAACCACTTTGTAAATTCGCGAATAAACTCTGCCCAAGTCACATTCGCCAGACCACCAGTCTGAAACTTCCCTTTCATTAGGTTCACCCACCATCTCTTAGCCTCTCCTTCTAACAAAAAAACGACCAACTCCACCTTCCTCTCCGCAGGGCACCGCATCGTATCAAATATTGTTTCAATACGCAGGATCCAGTCTTCTGTCTCGATCGAGGACAAACCACCACGGAAAGTCGGTGGTTTCAATTCCAAAAATTGCTTCATATCAATATCCAGTAAGCAAGGCTGCTGCGGTTCTACAAATGCTGGAGGAGGCACAGCTGGCACCACTGGGGTTACTCCATGAGGAGGCACAACTGGAGGGGTGTCCCGAACCAATCTAATTGCCTCAGCGATGGCTTGAGCAATATCAGCGATGTGAAGTGAGGTAGACTGTCGTCCACTCACACTTTCTTCTGACCCGGAATCTCTAGAGTCCTCAGGTTCATTCCGAGCCTCTCGCATTCAGCGGCTCGAATATACTTGAAACGGTTCCCGAGGAAAAACCATAAAACAGTTCAGTATATTCTGATATACAATATCATCATTGTGAGTTTATATTCTATTCTGGTACTCTCTGCGTTACACGCTCTGTGAAAAACCTGGCTCTGATACCACTTAATTGTAACGGCCCAGAATCCGTCACAATTTAATTCAATCTTTCTGAGAGGGTTTTTCATAAACTATACGCAGCAGTATAAAAAAAACAGGGTGTACCAGTGAAAATATAACATCACAAATCATTAATGTACAGAATATACACACTATTTCAATGCCAGGTACGGAAATGTCTACATCTCGTACATGCCAACTAGCTATCATAGTACAAGGAAAAACTCAGGCTAACCCGTAGACGAGTCACATCTTCAACTAGTCTTTGGTCTGCATCTGCCTGAGCCCGTCTAGCGGGGTCTAGTACGTTGGTACTCGGCTCCTGAAAGAAAATTAGGAACCAATTAGTTTTGAAAACTAAGTGAATTCCTTACCCTTACCTGTATCTTCGCACTTCAATCAGACAAGAGAGTCAGCAGCAATAAATCTATATGAACATGTTTCTAAGCTAGTAACATAAAAAATCAACAATTCTATTCTGATATCAATTCATATTTCATTTATTCTGTTTCTATCAATTTCCATTCCTTCGTAATGTGTTTCTCGAAATACTAAGGGTCAAATATCTCGATCATCCGGGTCCGTCGACCCTTCATATCAATATCCGCTTTAGGGCGCTCAAATGCGCAGCAGGCTTCCACGCCTCCTAAATTGGATTCTCATCATATTCTGTAGGAGTTCGACCCCTCCTACGAGGTGTGAGAGTTCTACCCCTCTCACGAGGTGTAGGAGTCTGAAGCATCCCCCCTACTAGGCCGACCCTTAGCTTTTCGATGTGTCGACGCGATCTCAATTTCAATTCAAATTCTATCTTTTTGTTTCATTTCATTTTCTTAACAAAATAGGATTTATTTGTATGTTTTCCCCTCATAATCTATCGCTCGCTAAGCCACGTTAGTGTTTTCGGCGATTCATATATTTCAGTAATATCAAATAACAGGAAAGTAACTAGCTTAACAAGTTCACCAGAAAGTAGTAAGGACTCACCCCAACTTTTCCTTTGCCCTTGTCCCCCGAAGGAGTCACATCACGCCTATCGCCGGACGTCATTCTCTGCAGTATCAAAATATCATTTACTTTAGGATTGCGCCTTAAATATTTACGAGCGGACTCCTACGGCGGTCACAACTACGACATCTAGGAGTTGTCTAGGAAAGGACTAGCGTGGGTGACTCATACTAAATGTGTATCATTCGACCAACATAGAGTTGAAATACCCATGATAGAATTCCAAATTGCTACAATACACAACTGCAAGGGTTGCCATCATGGCAACTCCAAGCGTTGTGAACAGCAGCTCACCTCAAAGTATAAATCCCTTCTAAAATAGCTGGATAGCTAACACAAGCAGCCCAAACACCACTTATAGTACTCAGGTAGTCTCAACAGTACAGCCAGCATACACACACACACCAATTGTCAAGGTACAGTCGGCACACCAAGACACACAGCAACTGAGCCGGCACACACATCAAATTTACAAGGAGAGCAAGATCAAACCAAACTCCAAATGAAACCCTAACTTCATCTCTCCCAAATATTGTTCAAATTCAAGGAGTAAGGTTTGGTAAGCGATACAGAACTTTTGATTACAAAAGGGAGTAAAGAAAACCAAAACCCCAAACCCTAGGGTTTTCACCCATCTGAAATCCATACACCAACTTCATAATCAACACAAGAGGAGTTGAGGGAAGGAGATTACCTCTCAATCGCAAGAAGAATCACAGAAATCGGAGAAGAATCGAGCCCGATAGAGCAAGCGGCGGTAGCGGCTTCCGCGGTTTCTTCCGTCCCGTCGAAATGAGAAGAATACGATAGGGTTAAGAAATATAAAGCTCGGGATAACATCACCGCCTAACCGGTAGAGCCGGTTCAATAGAAGGTAGCCGGTTTTCAATAAGATAAGCACAGCCGCAGCCATAATAACCAAAACAGCCCAGCACCCAGCCGGTCCAACCAAAGAAACCCCAACAAAATCAAGCCCAAACTCCATTCAGCTCATATAAAATCCGGCCAACTCAAGCCATTTAAAATTAAACGAAAACGAAACGACTGTCGCAGAATCAAATGGAAAAGCCGAACATAAAATTTTCGTGCGACATCGAATCAGCACTGCATTTATTCTTTCATCATCGGGGAGTAATCACATAATCTTTATTTTACAAAGTAAAAACATTTATAATTTTTCGGGTATTACAACAACAATCTCCAATAGAAAATGTGGGAAGATGAGTAAGACTACAATGGCCCATATAATGGGCTTTCTGCAATGGGTTTTAACAAAATGCATTTAAGTGGATAAATAAAAGAAAATTCACTTACTGTGACTGAATGGATACTTCCAAACTATTTTAGATTATGGAGACTGACTAGTAAAATATCAAACAAGGAAAAAAAAAATAACAATTCGTAAATAGAGATACAAACTGTGGCTCAAGATTTTCACTATTGTCACAGAAGTGTAGAAAAGCACAGAAAACATTGTAAAAATAAAGTCTGCATGACAATTTGCACCTGTATTTTGGATAGTAATGTTTTAAATATATGTACGAGTCTTGTTGCCCAAGTGGTGTTAATATGAAATGTAAGTGCTAAGTGTCATATTTTGTGTATTATATAAAGGTCACTGTTGTACAGCTACAGATTTTGGATGTACACATATAGGGCAGTTTATTAGTATCATTTCATTTCTTGATATTCTAAGATCTTAATTATGATTCTTCCGTATTGTCTACTATGATGATTTTATTTCTGCTCCAAATAAATAAATAAAAATTGTGAAAATCTATTTCTCTAATGTTATGGACAAGATTTTGAATTTGTGACGGCCTAGCGGGCAGCTATAGACGTAGTCCCCCATGACACATAGTCCAGCCATGAACCACTCCAAAACATCATGTGGGACGCTACAGATCTGGGTCAGAGAAATCTGACTCCAATATCATGTAGAAACTCAGGAAACATCTAACTAAAAACCAGGCAACTAACGTGGAGAGTGTCCTCAGGACTATAAATCATCGGAGGTAACCCATGATACATGACGTGAGACTAAAGAAACAATCCGTCGCATAGTGCACGAATAGACACGGGTCACAGAGGGGATAATGCAAAAAACAAGTAATCCTGCATGACACGTGGTTCCGCTATGAAACACTCCGGCAGGTTGCTAACTCAAATTTAAAAAGGTCCAATTTAGCTGGGTTGGTTCAGTTACAACTACCAAAAATATTTTGATTGTGTACTAAAGCTGAGCATTCCATTTACATACTGTAAATCATCTGGAAAAAATGTGTAGACAATTAAGTGGGGATGTTTATGCATGTCCTGCATGCAAGCTTGCTTGACTAAGTAGATATATTTATATACCATACAAGTGCCTAACGCATAATATTTCATGGAAAGTTGAATTTCACGATGAACACAAATTGGCATGTGATTACAGAGACCGCAACAATTATTTTGAAAGTGCAAATTAAAAAGCTGCTTATCTTTTAAAAAAATCTCACCTGCAGATCCACGCCTGCAAATACGTGAAAAGGCTTCTCCAACAAAAAAGTAGCTCCCATCCACGGGAGTAGCATCAGATGTATCCACGCTACTATATAATTCCAAAGTTCTTTCTTCTACTCCATTAAGAAGTTGAATGACAATGCGTCGGATGAAGGAGCTAAGCTAATAGTCAAGGATAGACTCTAGATAATAGGAAGACCAAAAGTGAAAGAGAACACAAAAATATCTGAAATGAAAGAAACTTGACTTTCTGTGCTGGAAGGTGCAAGCTATCAAGATGATGATAAAAATAAAAAGAGTCACTGGTCCATTTGTTCGATTCCATGAGAATGATAGCCGTGAAGGAGAATGCCACAAGAAAAAAGTGAAGAAATTCATAAGAAGAAGAAAAAGAGAACGTACTTCACCATTGTAATCTTGACCTGAACTTTTTAAGAAAGAGAGGACCTTCTTCTTTGGAAATATTTCCACAAAACGTCAACATTCAAAGTTAATCTCTTCCAAATCATTATTAATGCAATGGATTACTTTTAGAGAGAAAAGGTGGAAGCCAAAATTTGAATGTCCCAAAATCACAATTATCCTAACTCTTCTCTAGTCATTCACTTTTGGTTCAAGTAATGCATACTAGAAGATGGAATGGTGGACAAGACTTTAGCAACCATCAGCCACATTATGAAGCATCTCCACATAATTAATGTCATAGAGCGTTGAAGCAAAGTAAATTTGAATCTTCCATTTCTTCCTTTAAAGCTTCACAATTCATGTAGCCTCTCTATTGCATTGAAAATCATCACCTGTTACATTGATTCTATAACATCTTTAGCTTATATTACTCATTGCATTATTTTGCGTTATTGATTAAAAATCACATAAATATTGTTTTAGGTATTTCAATACAACAATAAGACAAGCCAAATGAATGTGTTTGATATTTCATACATAACAAGTGGCACAAAAGAAGAACATGGAAAACGCATGGTAAGGCCACTGTTACGGATACGAACAACGGTGAGGGGCATCCTCCCAGGTGGCATGTATATTGACATAAGGACAGAAGAGACGAGGACACGGATCCCAACATGATGGCGGACATTGGCCAGCAGTGCGCAAAGGCATCGCGACAATCAACATCTCAAATTTTATTATTGCATGTGTATTTCAGGCATGTGTGGTTACTTACCATTTGCCTTTTTGTGCTTCTGAGTAAGGCACTATATAATCTCACACATGACTTATTATTATTCATCTTGGAAGTAAGACAAAATTGAAGGTGAGTCCAGGGGCTGAAATTTCTTCTCTAATCTCCCTTCTACTTGCCCCTTCTTCCTTCCTTCAACCGTAGTTCCTAATATTTGGTTCGACCTGTCTGACAATGTTCGTTATTCCGGGATGGTGATGCATAGTCTGTGTGGTGTATGCCAATTGAGCCTCCATGACGACCACATCGACAAGTTCATTGTGTTGGCAACGCACATGTCAGGCTTACCGATAGATCATTACTTGGTTTTTTCATGCAGGTCTTCTTCCCTGCATACGATCCCACCTTCGCAACAATATCACATTTATTCACATCGGCCATTCTCGGGAAGTTTTCCGCACCGACAACTTGACCGCCCTCCAACACCCTTCTGACTACCACCACAGGAGCAAATGGTGGCTCCCCCCCCCCTGTGTCCCATTCTACCTCACCCGGCCTCACCGGCTATCGACTAGCCCCCGAATGACAAACCAAGAATATCACAATCTTCGCACTAAGGGTTTCTGTTTCCTTTGTAAACAACCCTACTCCCCGACTCATGGCTGTCCCCAAAAAGAGCCTCGTATCACCATTGGAAAGGGGGACCCAAAGGTCACCCTTGAGGATTTCAAAACCCTTGAGGGCAAGGGCACACCACACAACGATGGAACAGAAACCTCGTTTCACTCGTCTCATGCTCTTCGTTTCTCGGTTTGCGCGATGATTATCGTTGAGCAACTATGGGGCCTCTGTATGGGCCTAGGAATGACCGAGGGTCCATGCCCTCTCCGAGCAAATTTATACTCCATTGAGCTCGAGGGCATTGGAATCATATTGTTCGTTGTGTGGCTTCATACTTTTGACGACATGTATGTTAACTGGGATTGCATGACGATGAGCTTTCATCAATCGGGAGTTCCTTTACTTTTGGCAGGGGAGGCATCCCTCACACATCAAGTGGTTGCCTTCCATTCTCTTCAGAGCACAGCAGACGTACACTTTGTTGCGTACTTGGAGCATGTCGTCGAGCCGACCCACCCAGATGCCCCTACACCACTCTAGCTGCATCACATCCTGGATGCATTCCCAAGAGCTTTTGTCGATGTCACCCACCTTTCACCTTTGTGTAAGTGGAGATAGCATTATCTCGGGTGTTTTCGGGCATTGCCTCACCAGTTTACTTCCCCCAACTAATCCAGGATATGCGCACTTTGCTCCGAAAGGATCTCACAGTGGATCCGGTCTTGGTGATGTGGTTTGGCTGACCCCCACCTAGGGTCTCATGGATGGACCACGACACATTTTGCACCCAATTCCTAGACTTCTTCCTTAAAAACAAGACATATTTTTCTAGAGGACGGATTGTCATGGAAACAGACAAGGGAGAAATGCGTCCTCCAATATAGCACGTATTTTAACACTCCAGTTTTCCCATAGTTGAAAAACAATAGTTTCTTTTGAAGCTATCGCCGGAGATAAAAATATCGCCTAGAGATAGTGGTCAGATCGATGCATTCGACAAATGATGTAGTTGATGCAGTCGACAAATGATGTAGTTGATGCAGTCGACAAATGATGTAGTTGATGCAGTCGACAAATGATGTAGTTGATGCAGTCGACAAATGATGTAGTTGATGCAGTCGACAAATGATGTAGTTGATGCAGTCGACAAAATTGGTAAAGTCAATTTGCTACCGCTAGCGACAATGATATCACTGGCGATAGCAATGCAATCGATACAGTCGACACTGATGCAGTCGATGCAGTCGACACCGATGCAGTTGACACTGATGCAGTTGATGCAGTCGACAGATCAGTGCAGTCGGTTTACTACAGCTGATGATAGCGAAATCGCCAGTTGATAGCATACAACGTGGCAGACCTCCACATGTCAATTGGCTATGAAGCGGACGTTGAGCGGCAAAGCGGTGCTGGATAAGGACACCGCCACCGCATAAGATATTGCCCGACGATAGTGGCTATCGCCCAGCGATAGCATTTGATCAAATCTCTCAAAGAAAATTTGGTCGTCCGTTCCTTTTGGCTTGGGTATCATGTGGCTGAGGTTACACCCGTGATTGCTAAGATGGCTGAAGGGGAAAGAGTTTCTCACTCTTTAACATATTCACTCTCTTAAACTTGAGTAAGGAAAGGGAAGAGGAGGAAGAAGAAGGCTGGTCCAGCCATTAGAGAAGCGTTGGAGGAGATTCCAAGGTCGGAATCGTGAGCCGAAGCTAGATCCGTGGAGAGGAAAGCGCTGTTAGTGTTTCCATCTGGATAAAAAGCAACTTCGTGGCTCCGAAACGTGCTACGAGGGTAACGACTCTCCTTTTGAATACTTGGCCATGTTAAGTCCTTTATTTGGCATGTTTGTGTCGAGGTTCTCACCAATTGGAGGAGGAAGAGACCTCCATCGGGTTGATATGGTTTATCCCCGGTAGAATTTGTAGTTAGAGTCTGGATCGTTGTACGGCATAGGCATGTTGTGTGAAGCCCATCTGTGACAAGTTGGTTTGGTTTGGTGATGTATTTTTTTGTGTGACGGAGAAGACTGAGGAAAAACGAGTAGATTTCGGAGTTTTGGGGTGATGCATGTTGCTGCAAAAGTACTAGAGGGTGTCTCTAGGAAGCACCTGAGATTGCAACAGAAAACGGAGTTCTATTGCTATTGTCAACGATAGCGATATTGCTGCCAATAGCTCCCAGTGAGCTGATGTGATGGATGTGAAGCCCAAGTCTTGAGAATCGGGCGCGTAACATTCAACTGTGAGGTCTGCAGTGCCTAGCTTTGTGGCCTTGTGTGCAGACCATAATAGAAAACGTTGGTTATCTTTTTGTTAACGAGCCGAGGTGAAGCGGTACCCGTGTCGTGACAGTGAGATTCCGGGGATTTGAGCACGGGCAAAGCTGACCCAAACCCGTCCTTTACTGGTAGGTGAAGAGGTCGCTCCTCGAGGCACCTTCTGATTTTGGGAGAGTCTGTGAGACAAAGTGGCCTTGACGATAAAAGCTCAATGACAGCCTAAGTGGTTGATACTTAGGACAGAGGTGAGACTTGATTTTCAGTACACCAATAAGTGCACGGGACGTGTGGTCGTGCGTGCCAACGTCTATGATGAATGTGAAATTATATACACACTACCATGTTACTTGTTTGCAGGGAAGGAGTACCACCGCCCTGGGAATAAGGTGGAGTCGTTATAATTGTGGTCAGCTAAAGCTGATCGTTGCTTTGTTTTGTCACGTCTTTGTGGATTGGACTTGTGCAGGTGCTGGCGAGTCGAGCAAGGTAAGTACAAATGTTTGTGTATACACTCATTCCAAGGTATATCTATATAGTGGATATTCCGTGTTGTGGGTTTTTCTCCCTTTGCTTCCGCTAGAACGTAACTCTGTGATAGGCTACGTACATGTTTGGTATTTAAATTTCATACCGCTTTCGTCTGTTCGTGGAATATGGCGTGGGGTCCCAGTCGGACCTTCTGTTACATTCTTCGTGACGGGCAGGGTGTTACACGTATATCGATGTCGAGACTACGGAGACAAGGACACAGATCCTAACAAGACGATAGTCATTGTCAAGTAAGGCGCACGAGCATCACGCACACTGTCGTCTCTATTTTTACCATCACATATGTACATAGGGCCAATATGATTATTTATGATTTGTCCTTTGTGTTTCTAAGCAAGGCACTATATAAGTTTGTGCATGACTTATTATTATTCATCCTGGAAGTAAGACCAAACTGAAGGTGAGCTCTATGGGATGGAATTTCTTTATAATCTCCCTTCTTCTTCCCCTTCTTCTTTCCTTCAACCCTAAATCCTAATAGCCACACAGATTTTCTATAAAAGAACTTTGTTGTTTATCAAGATTACAAAAAACAACAGAACATTATGAAATCATATAAATCCATAGTACAAGATATAAAATCAGACGTGTAGGTTGAGAAATAGAAGGTGCCTTTTCATTTACATTCAATTAATTACAATTATACAATGACACTGCTATATATAGGAGAAGGGGAGAGAACATCAACCCATCATTTGAACAAAAGCTTTAAGCGTCGTTCTTCCTTTGAATTCTTTAGCGTTGAAGGTAGGAAGTGTTGAAAGTTTTTGAGGTGGCTAGGGTGACCCTCTCTCTGAAATATCTCATGATGGATATGAATCCCAAAAGAATAAATTATTTTTATAATTCTCTGGGGGCTATCACTTGCGGTAGAGGATACCGATGGGCGGTAGTAGAGGTGGAGATAGTATTTTGTTTTTTGCTGCTCCATGAAAACAACTTTGAGCCTAGGAATTGACAAGTTACTGAAGTGCCCCTCCCATCAAGGATTTCTTCTCACGGGTGCTCTCCATGACAACACGATCACTAGGAGTATTCCATATGTATTTATGATTCCCGCGGATAACTCATGTACAAAGATAGCACTAAATGTATTCCTCACTTCATATGAGGGTTGATTAACTATGGGTTCAATTACAATTAAGCTAAGGTTGGCCGGCTAGTATTCCAAATCATGCCTTGAACTGCAACGGTGCAAGTGTCGAATGAGAGGGCAGTTTGGGTATGCGGCTTTATGAAGTCGGGTAAGCTTACTACGGGACCTGCACCCTGATAATCTCCTCAATTTCACCCTTAATTCCTCTTGCCATATTATTTTAGTATTTCAAACTTGTTTTCACTTCTTTAGTGGTTGATTACCATTCTTATGACTTATCCCTCTAAGCATGCATTTTGCCTTGAAACGCACTGCCAACTACCATTACAAATTCATGAGGATATTTAGAAGATGGCCTTAAGCGAGAGATACGGCCACTACGAGTTAATTGTGATCCCCTTTGGCCTCATGAATGTGCCATCAACGTTCATGATTATAGGTGAGGTGTTACATACGGCTTATCTTCCTCTTTCTACAAGTTGCAACCTCAGTAAGAGCTCTCTTCTCAAATCAAGGAACACAGCGACTTCATAGAAAGCTTAGAGAATCAATCTCTAGCTTTCCCCTTGAAATACATATTGAGATGTGTGCAGGCACGAGATTGTAATATTTTTGGGAATTCAAAGTGTAACTGATACTTTTGGGAATTCAAAGTGTAACTGATACTTTTGGGAATTCAAAGTGTAACTACTACATGCACGACAAATGAAAAAACTTACATATAGAAACCTTTAGCGTTGGTTACGTGCTCATTTAGATGGCGACCTATGGAGGCAAGGATACAAGGGAAAGCCCTAAAAATGAGGAGGAGGGAAGTTGAAACCCTAGAGAGGGTGGAGGAAGGAGAGAAGAGCTTTGAGGGAAGTAGAAGAATACCTAATGTGGGGGTCTGAGGGAAACTATAACTTGAATTCATTGATTAATTCCCTCCTACACGACAAGGCGTTCATATATATAGGACCCTAGATGGAATAATTGTAAATGCAACAATAGACATGACAATATTAAAATTTGACGACTCTAATAACGATGACTACGACAACAACGCATACTACTCCATAAAACTCGACTTTATACAATGACTCGACGATGTGGACGAAGGGGCTGGCAAGGAAGGGGCGGGCGGTGTAAGGTCTAGCAGAAGGGCTAAAGAGCGGCGAGGTGGTCAGGAGAACTGGTAGAGCAAGGGACACCAAAGCAAGGGCCGACAGAAGTGGCGGCGAGGTGGTTGGGGGAATCGACAGATCAAGGGCCGGCGGAGGCGGCGATTGCACGAGGAGATTCGATGACAGGGAGGACGAGGAAAGCATCGGGTGGCGGTAGAACAGGGCCAGTCGTATTAGCAGTGGAGACCGAATAATCGGCGGTGAGACCGGTGACGATGTAGCGGGTTAAGGACGAGGTGGCCGAGTGATGGAATAGTCGCCCGTAGGGTGAGGTGAGCCGATGACCTTAGAGAGTGTCGAACTCGCGGTCGACTTGAGCTTCAAGACAGTCATACCACTTTTCAAAACGGTCGAACCGCCCTAGCAGTTATGTGAAGAAGTCATCCTTAGACATCATAAATAATTGAGTATTTAATTTATTCAATTAAAAATTAATTAGAATTATCAAGAAATTAGTATAGCCCTAGCCATGAATAAGGGCTACCGCGAGATGTGGCTCGATGGAATTAGGTGGCTCCCGAGGAGGTCGGGGAGTTCTGGCTTGAGAAGAAAAGGGTGGTCTTCTACGGATTGAGAGGCTCGAGAGAGGAGCATGCGATCTGGGCTTTAGGGGCTCGAGGAGATGAAGGGGAAGGTGAGGAAGCCCGGCTCAACAAAACCGCATGCAGACAAACGCGGTTGTTTTGCTTGGGAGATTCGAAGAAGAATGAGAAAGCGAAATAGTGTGCGGGAAGAATCCGAGAGGCAACGTCGATGTTAGGAAGGAGTGCACGTCATCCAGGGAAGAAACCAGGAGGTGATTTGCTGGAGTCGGTGAAGAGTTACTATGTCAAAAATGGCGTGGTTGCTTTTGCCATCGCAGCAAGAAAGAGAGGTTCAGGATTGTTGTCGAAATGACGCTGAAGCAGCAATGCAAGAGGATAGGGAGGTGTCAGCGAAGTAGAATCTTAGTCGGAAGGGGAGGGAAGAGTGTCTCTGATACCAAATATATTACGTGCTCATTTGGCCGGCGATTGATGGAGGCGAGGATATAAGGGAAAGCCCTACAAATGAGGAGGAGAGAAGACAAAACCCTAGAGAGGGTGGAGGAAGAAGAGGAGCATTAAGGGGAAGAAAAGAAAACTTAACAAGAGAGCTTGAGGGGAACTTAAACTTTCATTCATTGATCCCCTCCTACATGACAAGGAGTTCATATATATAGGACCCCGGATGGCATAACTGTAAATATAATAATAATTGTGACAATGTTAAAATACGACGACTCTAATAACGACGACTACGACAATGACTCATACTACTCCAAACTCGACTCTATACAATGACTCGACTCAAAATATATAATACTATAATAATAATAATAATAATAATATAAGAAGATAACCTCCCTTTGATACTAAATATGTTACATGTTCATTTTTTCAGCCAATCCATAGAGGTGAAGATACAACGGCAAGCCCTAGAAATACGAAGGGAAGACAAAACCCTAGAGAGGGTGAGGGAAGGAGAGAAGAGCTTCGAGGGGAAGAGATAAAACCCTGACAGGAGAGATTGAGGGGAACTTAAACTTTCATTCATTCATTGATTCCCTCCTTCATGACAGGGGGTTCATATATATAGGACCCTGGATGGCATAACTGTAAATACAACAATAGACGTGACAATATTAAAATACAACGACTCTAATAACGATGGCTACGACTATGACTCGTACTACTCCATAAAACTTGACTTTATACAATGACTCGACTCAAAATATATAATATTATAATAATTTAATAAGATAACTGACGGGTAGACATGTAACAGCGTTAGAGGACTATACACAGTTAGAAGAAGCGTTGATTAGGAAAATATCAACAAAATGTAGCACCTCGGCTTACATGTATGAACATTCAGAAGCAGACAAGCTTATAGTCCAGCCTACAGGGACGTCGGAAGAGGCCCGCTGAGACAGGGATGTCGGAAGAGGCCCGCTGAGACTCCTTCTCAGCAAAGCATGGAGCAGAGTTCCAATAGGAGGGAACCCTCAGGTTGGGGAAGATTTCTGGTGAGCAAAGGAAAGTTGGACCTGGACGAGGACGTCCGCATCAGTGACAGGAGCAATGGACACGGCGATGAGAGAGTTGTGGGGGGCAATTTGGAGCAGTTTTGAAGAATTTTTGAGGTACTTGGCCTAAGGACACGATCATGTCCCTAGGTCTTGAGTGCTTTGGAGTCTCATAAAGTTGGTTATGGAATAACACGTGAGTACCTAAGTTGTGGAGAGGAAACTGTGTTCGAAAAATTTCTATTAAGCAGGAATCACTTAAGGCTATTCCATCAAAGAAATGGTTAATTGAAAGGTGATTCTTAAATCAAATTCAAGATGTTAGAGAAATCATTGAAGTGATGAATACACAGACTTGACATTTAAATTATGATGAAGGGTATATGGACAGCCACAAGTCCCAGTTTACAAACCTACACAAATCCTTTAAACAGAGGTTTTTCTAGGAGACAAGGCACCAAGAAGAAGGAAAAGTGTCAATATCAGTATTAACCAAAATAGTGAAATCAAAATAACCAAATTATAAAATACCAATGTGGGACAAAAGCAAATACAAAGAGACGAAATATCATGACTCCCCCTCAAGATGGAGCATATATATCGTATGCATCAAGCTTGTAACAAATATAAGATATCCTGAGACTTCTAAGTGATTTGGTGAAGATATTAGCAAGTTGATCATTTGAGTTGATGAAGAAGTTATTTCTCTGGCAGAACCTCTTCACAAACAAAATGATAATATTTCTATATAATTTGTTTGCTCATAAAATACGGGCTGCATGTTGTGTAAGGTTGCCAGATAATCACATATGAGGGGTTGTCTGATTATCACATATGAGGGACATAGTTGATATTACAGAACTTTAACTTGGAGATAAGTTGTTTTAACCATAGGATTTCACATGTGGTCAATGCAATGGCTCGATGCTCTGCTTCAGTATTGAATTTATCGACAACATTTTGATTCTTTCTTTTTCATTTTCCTGAAAGGTGGCATCACTAGAGAGAAGAGTTCTCTTGGTTGGAGGATGGTAACATCTATAGCCCTTTTGAGCGGGGGAGTATCCAATGAAAACACGCCAGAGGTCACGAGGAGTATGCGACGTTATGATTATGGACGAAGCACATAAAACCAAAGATTTTTGGAGTAAGGTGAGTAGGAGAGACACCCAATATAAGAAAAGGAGTCTTGTTTCCTAATACATGAGTAGGTAGACAATTGATAAGGTAGGCGATGGTAAGAAAAACATCTTCCAAATATTATCGAGGTCGATGCATGTTAAAGAGGAGACAATGAGCAACCTCAAAAAGATGGTGATTCTTCCGCTCAGTGACCCCATTCTGAGCAAGAGAATGAACACATGTTGTTTGATGCATTATCCTCAGGGTAGTCAAATATGTCTCGAAGGAGGTATTAGCGTATTCACGAACATTATTAATGCGAAGAATTTTAACGGTAGTACAGGTATAATTCATGGTATGAAACTTTTTGAACAGAGGTAAATCTTCATTTTTATATTGCATCAAATAAACCCAAGTGATTCGTGAAAAGTAATCAATGAAGGAAACAAATCATTTATAACAAGAAATAAAAGCAACGGGGTAACGCCCTACACAACAGAGTGAATTGCAGTAAATGGAATAGTAGAAGATAATGAAAAATACATAAAAGAGATAAAAAGAGACATTCTTATGTTTAGTCAATTTGCATACATCACATTGAAAGTTCTATAAGACATGAAAAGTAAAATTAGGAAGTAAAATTCTCATAGAGGTAGAAAACTGATTGCCCAGACGGAAATGTCAGCACTCCAAAGATGGATTCTGAGAGACATGCAAAGATTGGGCTGAAGTAGTAGGATCAAACACATGGAGAACATCTTGCATCCTACCAAAGCCAATCATCTTCTTCATATGTAGGTCCAAAAAGACATAATAAGAGGGGGGAATTGTAATTAAGCATTACACGGAGTTAGTCAAGTGACCAACAAATAACAAATTTTGAGTGGAGCTTGGTACATGAAGGGCAAAGGTTAAAGCAAGAGAAGAACGGGGAATGGAACATTTCCCTATAATGGAGGAATGAGATCCATTCGCAATGCATATTTTATCTCTGCTAGATAGTGGGGAGTAAGAAACAAAACCTGATGAGGAGCCAGTTAAGTGATCAGTAGCACCCAAATAAAATAATTCAGAGAGAAGGTGAGTGGACGGCAGCGGAGTGGGCACTCAGAATACCTGTACGGGCAAAGGAGGAGGAGGATTCAGAAGAAGGCTCAATTGAGAGGCCTTGTGTCATCCTGTGGAAGGCCTGTATTTCCTCTACGAGAGAGAGTTGAGCACTGAGATAGGATCAGAACTAGAACTCCCCACATTATGGTCTTTAAAGCTCTCAGTCAGATGAGGAGCATAGTAGGCAGAAGGGTCCCCATCCCCCGGAATCTCCCACAGCCCCGACCTCTACGTGGGTTAGGTCCTCCTCAAGAAGGGGGGAAACCATGGAGCTTAAAGCAGGAGTCCTGGGTATGTCGAGGTTTATCACAATGATCACAAACAAGATGATCTTTGTCTGAAGTCCTTGGCTTGTAATCTTGTAACGAGTGCCCTCCTGAGGTCGAGTATGTAATAAAAATGGAACCTTCTTGAACATCTCCAGGTAACCACGACTATCTAAGATCATATTCCTGTAGAAAAATACAATAAACATCGGGTAAGTATACGACCCAGAATATGCAGTTATGCACAATGATCTGATCAAAGTCCATATGACCGTGTAAGAACACAAACACATTGTTGCGATCTTCTAGAGCCCTAACGAAAAGCTTATCACCATGGAAAAGCAAAGTAAGGGAATCAAAGTGGTCATAATCTTGATATAATTAGATGAACTCCGAGTAGTAGGCAGATTGAGGAGGATCTCCTTGACGAAGGAGAAAAATCTTTCTAAGTTGAAATATCTGGGCAGGGTACCCTTTTCGAGGGTAAGCAGAATCAGCCTCTTCCAAATGTCGGTGGTGGTATCAAGGAACAAGTAATTGCAAGTTATCAACTCATGCATAGAGTTGATAAGGCAGTACATGACTAATGAGGTCTTGGAATCTCATTGCCCCAAGCAGCAATATCATGAGCGGGTTCTCTGATGCTCACATCTACATAGCCAAACAACTTCTGACTCTTAAGTGACAAAGTAATGGATCTCAACTAAGACAGGTGATTCGAATTATCGAGGCAAATAGTCGTAATCTAAGGGGCATTAAAATAATGACTAACTAGGGTAGATCCGGCGGGATTCAATCGGTCCCATGAATCAATAGCATCTGACATATCTAGCAACAATAAGGAACAAGAGAGACTTGGGAGTAAATCAAAACCAAACTACAAGTTGAACGATCGCCAGAAAACAGGTCCAAGAATCACCAAAACTGAAAGAGAAAGATAAATCCCTCATTAGAACAGGCCAAGTCCCAAGAACATGTCATGTTGAAGGTTGGAGGGTTATAGAGGAGACAATTGTGTTGTAGAAGTGTTTTTCTCAAGTAAAGGGAAATAATCCAAAAAACCTAGATATGAAATTTAGGGATATCCAACCAACCATTAAATCCAAGAATCCCCTTAGTATGATATGGTGAAAAGGGATATGAAGCTACGGAAGAGATTTGGAGTGAATCTGACGGTCAGAATGGCTTAGCAAACTATCCCAATTGATTGGTGTCAATCCGATCGACATTATAGGTGGAGAGAAGCAGGGGGAAAACAAAAGTTATTAGAGGGGTCCTCTGCATAGACCGAAAGGGGATTACAGAGTGAGGAGATGGGGCGGATGATCGAGCAGTGCAGTGGAAATGGTGGAGGCGATAATAGGGCGAGAACCCACAAGCGGAACACCTTACCACTCTGATACCATGTTGGGATCGAAAATCATTATTATTTTGATAAAGATGGGCACTCCTCTATATACAATAGAGGGTTGTACACAAAAATACTAATAATGTGTGCCTTTCCAAATGTCGTAACATGTCTTGTAGGGTCGAAAGTTGAACAATAACTCGGGATCAGTATATTGCTTCAATAAAGATACCAAATGATAGTCCAGTAAATGACAGAAAATGTATTCTCATTATACCCTAACCCAAGGCAAGCATACATATATAGGATACCAAACACGTGGCATATCACGTGTGATGTGCAGAGGTAAAATAACAAACAAAAAATAAAATATGCATATTCAACTTTCCCACTCAAGTTGGGAGTATATATCAATCATTCTCAACTTGACCGTATCATTCATAAAGTTGTCATAGTTTAATCTTTTGGTAAAGACGTCGGTCAGTTGATCACGAGAATTCATGAAAGATGCACAAATATTTTTCTTGTCTAGGTGATCTTTAATGAAATATCGATCAATTTCAACATGTTTGTCCTATCATGTTGAACCGGATTGTGAACAATATTGATGGAAGCTTTGTTGTCGCAATAGATAGCAACAGGCTTGTTCACCTGGAGCAAGGTTGTCAGGATCGCGATCCAAATCATAAGATCTTACGATCCTACGATCCAGATTTTGTAAATCGATCCTGATTTTATAAAGTGATCCTCGATCCGACCCTACTATCAGATCCGATCCTATCTCGAAACGATCTCATCTAGGATCTCGATCCTGACAACCTTGACCTGGAGTCCCAAATCCTGGAGAATTGTCTTCAACAACCCCTCACATACTCCTTGTGTCATTGCCCTATACTCCGCTTCGGCACTTGAGAAAGCAACAACATTCTTTTTCTTGCTCTTCCATGATATTAAATTTCCACCCGCGAATGAGCAATACCCGGTAGTAGATTTTTTATCATCTTGGCTACCCGCCCAATTAGCATTTGTAAACACTTCAATTTTTAAAGGTTGGTTTGCAGAGAGCAGAATCCCACGTCTTGGAGACTTCTTGAGGTATCTCAATATCCAATATGCAGCCTGTTGATGGCGAGTTGTGGGGGAGTGCATGAATCTACTTAGGACACCCACAACATACGTAATATCAGGGCGAGTATGGATAAGTATATAAGTCTCTCAACCAATCATTGGTACCATGAGATGTCAACTTTCTCCCCTCTAGTATCAACATCAATCTTGTGATTAGCCTCAATAGGTGTATCCACGGGAGCACACACACGCATACCAGTTTCCTCCAAAAGATCAAGGGTATAATTTCTTAGAGAAATGAAGATCTCCTGACGAGATCTTGCTACTTCAATCCCTAAAAAGTATTTCAACTTTCTCAGATCTTTGACTTCAAATTCTTTGCCCAACTTTTCTTTCAAGTGAATGATTTCCTCCAAGTCATCTCCTGTAATGATGATTTCATCCACGTATACAATGGGTATCAATATTTGAGTTTCTCTCCTCTTGATGAAGAGAGAATGATCAGTATGTTCTTGAATATAACCCAGTTGTAGCATGGTTTTGTTAAACCGTCCAAACCAGACTCTAAGGAATTGTTTCTGACCGTATCGAGATTTCTGTAGATGGCAGACATTTTCATTGGACCCTCCTTTAATAAATTCTAATGGGATAGTCATGTAGATGAGCTGCATCCAAAACCGCATCACCCCAATAGGGCTTGGGAAGGTTCATGGAAATTAACAAACACCGAGCAACCTCCAGTAAGTGCATATTTTTTCGTTCAGCCACGCCATTTTGAGTAGAAGTGTGGATACAGGTGGTTTGGTGAACAATGTCATGTTTGGCAAGATAGACACCAAATGCTCTCCGATCATCATACTTCTCACCATTATCACTACGAAGCACAAGAATTGTCTCATTAAACTGTGTCACAACTATTTGATGAAAGGAACGAAAGTAAGTAAACACGTAACTCTTCCGTTTTAACAAATACAGTCAAGTAGAACGAGAATAACAATCAATAAAGGTAACAAACTATTTATAGCCAGATAAAGATAACACGGGGGAGAGGACCCCAAACATCATAATGAATTGCATCAAACAGACAGGAACTAGGAAAAGAAACATGATTAAGACTATGACGAGCATGTTTTGATAGTTCACAGGTGTCACAAATAAACGATTTAATTAAGCAACTAAAAGAAGAAAATAGTTTGGTAAGACAGAGTAGAAGGGTGGCCAAGACGAAAATGCCACCGTCGGATGTCATGTAAAGTCGGAGCACGGGTAGTGGAGAGAGCACTGGGAGATAACGACTGGTTTAGCAAAGCACAGTTTGCCAACGTTCCTACCTCTATCAAGCATCCGCTACGTATCCAGATCCTAAAACGCACAAACATCAGGAAAAAAGGTTACGGAGCAGTTTAAAGACGCGGTTAAGTGACTAATGGAGAGAAGATTGTGAGAAAACGAAGGGACATGCAAGACCGAAGAAAGAGACGGGTCAGGAGAACAGGCAATAGTTCCTTTGCCAGCAATAGAAAAAAGGGAACCATTGGCAGAAATAACCTTATCACAACCAGTGAGAGGAATGTAGGAGGTAGAGCTGATCATGTGATCACTTAAGACAGAGCCGATCATGTGATCAGTCGCACCCGAGTTAATGATCCACTCGGAATGGGATGAAGACACGGCAAGAGCACTGGAGATACCCGAAGTAGCAAACGCAGCAGTAGAATCAGTCGATGTAGAGTCGGAAGGGGAACGCAACATGCGGTGAAAGGCCTCTAACTCTATAGCAGAAAGGCCCCCAAAGGGGGGATGCCCTCATAAACTTCAGTCGAATGCGCAGAATACTGTGTGCGGGCACCAGCTTGACGCCCACCACCACGATAACCACCTCTCCCACGAGCACTAGATCCCCGACTAGGGGGAGCAAGATGAGGGTGTAGACGAAAACAGACGTCCTTAATATGTCCTTTCATTCCACAGTGGCCGCATACAGGAGAGGAAAAAGGAGGAGGGTCACGACTAATCCCAGCAAGGGTAGAGTGGTATGTAGAGGAACAAAGAGAGCGGCGATGATTCTCATCACTGAGGAGCATACTGAAGGCTTCCCTAAGAGAGGGAATAGGCTCGCGGTGAAGGACATGTAGGAGAACAACATCAAACTTCATATCGAGCCCCATAAGAAAGACGTGAACACAAAAGCGGTTGTTATCCTTCTGAAGAGCCCGCGCATCGGCAATCCATGCAGCAGTAAAGGTGTTGAAGTAATCTAATTTCTAAAAAAGACGTTCGAACTCAGAGTAATAAGCAGAGAAAAATATGGTTCCGTGCTTCAGCTCCAAAACACGGCGAGTGAGCTCATAAATCTGCGTCGAACTGTCTGTCTGAGAGTAGGTGTCACAGGCCTTTTTCCAAATTTCGTGAGAGAATCCAGAAGCATGTAGCTGCGATACACCTGAGGGGACATGGAGTGAAGTAACCACGAGACAACCAAGGAATTGTTCGCATCCCATTTTGTCCATGAGGGATCGGTACAAGGTGGCTCAACAGTGGTTCCATCAATATGTCCATATAGCTGATGACTTCAAATGGCATGATGTGCCGTCCTGGACCATTCAAGATAATTTGTGTCATACAAGACAACGGTAGAGATCTTTAAGGAGCTAGATTGATCGTGGCTCCAAGAAGGATCTCCAGAGGGAACTGTGCGGGGAGAAGATGAGATTTTGGAGGGAATCACCCATCGATGACCGTCTGAAGACAACTAGCAAGAAGAAGAACTCAAGACGGAAAACTACATTCTACGAGTGTCCCTTAGATCGCGCCGCCGAAGAGGACACCGGAGGATGTGACCACGATGTCTATGGCAGCCCCCATAGAGGACAAACGACCGGAGACAAAAGTTCGCTCGTAAAACGGGCGGACAGAGGCGCTGAAGACTGCTAACGCCGCTAGAGGAGGAAGCAGAAGAAGCGATGTCGCTAGAAGCCCTAGGCGCTGGAGATGGAATTGTGGGAGCGGAGGAAGCGATGCACTGGAAGCCCTAGGCGAGGGCTACAGAAGATGCGACGAGACAAACGCAACGAAAGCGGGATCGAACGCTGCGGAAGCGAGATCGAACGCGGCGAAATCGGGATTGAACGCGGCGAAATCGGGATCGAGCGCGGTGGAAGCGGAAGGGCGTGTGTTGGCTCTGTTATGAAGTAGACGACAGAAAATGTATTCTCATTATACCCTAACTCAAGGCAAGCATAAATATATAGGATACCAAACACGTGGCATATCACGTGTAATGTGCAGAGGTAAAATAACAAACTAAAAATAAAATACGCATATTCAACTAGTCCACCTTCGTCAAATGATCACGATCCTCGGTAGATATCTCCTCAACTTGCTTGATTAAGTGATCAGATAATCCATGTCCAAGAAACTAGATTTCGACAAATGCTTGACAATCCATATAGTTCTTGTTTGCAAGTTTCTCTGATGTTATGGAAGAATTATCAGATAAAGTGACATTATCCCTTTGTATAAAGGTGTTGGGGCAGCACTATGTTTGTCGGGCGGAAGAGCCATAATCCAATGTTACTGGCTCAGAAAGGAGGAGGAAGCAATTCAAGGTGGACTTTTTTTCTGTAAGGATTGAGCACTGGACGAAGTGAGTCGATTGAGAGAGCGGTGTACGAGAAGAACAGACGACAAGATGCCTTGGATGGCTCGACGAAGGGCTCAGGACTGCAAGGTGATCTAGACGCCGAAGAGATCTGTTCTGGACGACGAGTTGTGTGGAACGCAAAAGTGCTCTGGACGACTCGATGAGGAGAGTAGGTTGACGAGGAGATCTGGTTCTGTACGGAAGCATGTCGGCGAGGAGATCTGGTTCTGGACGGGGAGGGAGCTGACGAAATGCACCGGACTTCGAAGGGATCTAGACGACTCGACAAGGAGAGCTGAACGACGAGGAGAGCTAGACGGCTCGATGAGGTGCACAGCTTGATGAGGAGCTCTGTACGGCGAGGAGATTTGGAAGGCAGGTCGATGATAGCGGCGAGATGACGAAATCGACATTTGGACAGACGAGGGGCTCGAGATGACGAGCAAGCGAAGACGTGAGCGGCTAAGTCGTGGCTCTGCTACCATGAGAAATAGAAGGAGCCTTTTTCATTCACATTAAATTAATTGCAATTAAACAATACCTCTCTTATACATAGAAGGGGAGACCGGATTACAAAATATCCAACGTGAGACAAAAACATCAATAAAAAAAGACGATATATCAGCATAGGCTATAGCTTGTTCAAAAAAAAAACTGGGAATAAAGAATAAATTTTCAAAAAAAACATGCAGGGCGTAATAAACAGTTAAACAAGGGAGTTTCTAACAATACACCTAAACAGCCCTTTGATGAGTTAAATTGGTCTTAAGTTTGAAAAGGCACTATTATAGAATGATCAAAAGGGAAACTATGACTTCCTGCCTTCAGAAAGAGTAATATGCACTGAAAGTATGTGATAAACTTTATGACAAGTACATGATATAAATAAACAATATCCAGGATAATGAGATGAAAGTAAAGGTAGGGCTTTCAATGTTGCTCTGTCGGGAATGGAGACAAGAAACTGTGCAGCCCTTGATATAATTAATGATCCATCAGCCTTCAACAATTCACCAACATTTCTTCCGCCTGCAAACTGGAGATCAAACTTGGAGACCATGTGATGCACCCCTTCTTTTTCAAGCAAGCACAAAACCAATAGCCTGTTACAAGCTCCATGAATGATAATTGGCATGATATTCTAAAGAGCAGTCCGGTGCACAAAGCATCCCCGCACAGCGACAGTCCGGGGAAGAGTCTCACTACAAGGGTGAAATGTAGGTAAACCTTACCCTGCATTTTTGCAAGAGGCTGCTTCCAGGACTCGAAGCCATGACCTCAAGGTCACACGGCAACACCTCCCCATCTGACATGATATTCTAAAATGAAAATGAAAATATTGTACCATACAAAAAAAAAGGAAATGGCATTTAAAGATAAGCTCAAGATAAAATATAACAGTAATATATGAACAAATAACAAGACTTGTTCAAAGTTAAAATTCATAAGGATAATTCCTAGTCAAATAAAGAACATAGATCTGTGTAATTACTCTTTTTGAGACAATTTGATTTGTGTACCATTATTCATTCATTTTTTTAAGTGTTGCATATAATGTTAATTGTATTGAGTGCATCTTTTTTGCACAGCTTCTACTGATGTTACCATTGGTTAACCCTTTTTATGTGGTAAGAATTATTCATTCGCCATCATTAGTCATTCAGAAACGATTTTATAAACCCTTAATCTTGAATTATACTTGTTAAGTGCTGCATGATATCTTAATTGTAGTCCGCATAAACCTACATGTCTATCATGTTATCTTCGATCAACCTATTCCTTCCTAAACTTTAGTAAGTACAGTAACCAACCCTTGTGCATTTTCTGCCCTCCTTGAAATAAAATAAAACATACTTTTAATAGGTTCTGATCCCATGAATCACAATTGTCATGTTCATGTTCTCCGCATCTTTTCCTTTCAACCTTTGAATCACTGAGTATCCTGTGAGCCATGGAGGGCAAAAAGTTCGCCGAAGTTTGTAAACTTGCAGCTCTATGGAAACAAAAGAAGCAGGAATTGAAGATTCATTTGGCACAAAGGATCCTAAGAAATAAAACCAGTAACACAGGTCATGAGAGGTAAGGGAAGTAGGAAGAACTTAATTCAGTAGGATGGATCATGTGGGTTCCCTACAGAGTTGAATGGCACCTCTTCAAATAAAGTAACATCCTTGAATTTCAATTATCACTGTGGTTGAGGACTGTAGAACATCTAGACACGTCACGGTTCCGGTTCAATTCTGGTTCCAATAAAACCAATAACCGAACAGTCAAGGTACCAACTCTTCAGATTAGAACCAGAACTTTATTTGGTTCGGCCGGTTCCGATTCCAACATAATTTTATGGAACCATAGTGTCTAAGGTTCGGTTCTGGTTCTAGTTCAACAAGAACCAGAAGTAAATTATTCACTACCAGTTCGGTCTGATTTTGTGTTGTTTCGATTCGATTCTTATTCCTAATGGCACGTTCATCTCTAGAAAATTGCTCAAGTTATGTTTAGAAATCATTTGTTTCCCCTTTACTGACCTCACTTTGTTGAAAGATTCAAGGACAAGAACCTTGAAAAATAATCATCTTATCTGCTATGAAGGATCGAATCCTTCCATGTGTGTATTATCCCCCCCTCAAGGTTTGAGAGAAGAATTTTAATCCTAGAATCACACTAACTTTCAGCAAGATTAAAGAAGTTACTAAATCTCTAACCACCTAATTGTGCCTTTCATAAGATACAACCATTAATCAAGGGGCACCATCTACGAAGGTGTCAAAGGCCTTTGTGTAGGATCAAGTCAGACAAAATGTGATGGAGGAAGGGCATAAGAGTTGTTGAGAATGATGTTCCCCCTTGATCCTCGGTGGCGAACTATGATGCATGGTGGAGAAGGAGAGCTAGTACGCTCGCGATAGAGCCACATATGGCTAGTCGGCACTAGGGAAGCAACGGCGACTGTAATAGGTTGCAGTTGTGTGTCAGCTAGATCACTGAGGCCTTCGGTCAGGCAGCACGGGAAGTAGACGGGGGTAGGTCGCTCGAGTGCAAGAAGAGCCCTAGAGAGTTGTCGATGATGCTGGGGTCACCCGAGGTGGCAGGCGGGTATCTTGGGAGTAAAGCCTAGTCCAACGGCTGCTTAGATAGAAAGAGAAGGGTGGCATGGTGGAGGAAAACTAGAGGGAGCCCTAAACCTCTTTGATACACAAATGAAATTTTTACTCAAGCATGTGTAGTTGGGTATAAATGTGAAGTCTCAACTAAATTGAAATGTGTGGGGTTTGAACCAAACTGTGCTTGTAAATAAATATGCCTGGAAAGTCGAGGGTGCATTAGTGAGCTTGCATGGCATCCTCAAGAACTCAAAGTAGTTGTGATGGATTTAGATGATAGTCTTCTCCACATCATCAACATGTATCTGAATTTGGTGGTAGCTAGAGCACAGGTCCAACTTCGAGAACAGGCGAGCCCCAAACGTCAAGGAACTCGTCGGCAACTGGGATTAGAAATTTGTCCTTAATGGTTTGACGTTAAATTCTCAATAGTCCGCGCAGAAATGTCAGAACCCATTGTGCTTCCTGATCAGAAAGACAGGTGGAGAAAAGGGGGATTGGTCGGGCCAATTGATTCCCTACTACAACAACTCCTGGCATTGCCTCTCGATCTCATCATTCTAAAGGAAGGTTGGAAAACTACCGGTATTGTCCCAGGTACCAAATGGATGTGGCGGTCCAGGGATCCCGGCAGGAAAACCCATCGAATCCTCGAAATGGGTCAGAAGTTGATGGATGAATGGTGGCGAAGCATAGGGAGCTCTTCCGCTCCTACAATTAGCAAACACATGCGACAATACTATAGCCAAAAATTCATGGTGATGGAGTCGAAATCTTAGACGATTGGACCCAGAGTGTTGAGCAAATGGACCCCCCAAGACGATGTCAAATCCAGCTAGTTGAATGGCGTAGAGGCCCACCTGGGTGAAGTCGGTCTAACCTCCAACTGGATGTCTGCACATATGTCTAGGCTAAGTAACCGTTCTTAGTTGGTGACAACCATGTGCATGCGCTTAATGGGCAAGATAGCATACGGAGAGCCCAAGTAATGATAACCTCGATGAAATTGTGGGTGTTGCTAGAATCTACCAACACTCGAAATGAGTAGTAAGTCATTTGGCATGTAACTGCATCGTTTGAAGACCTCATGTTTCAATCATGGCATGGAGAGAGATCATCGGCTCGTCATCATCCATAAGGGTTGCTCCCATCATCTTCCACCTATTTAGAGAAGAGCTTTTTGCACCAATATTTTGGTGCATAAGCATCATGTCAATTTAAACAAAGTTATGTTGTTTGGCACTGTGTCATTTCCGCAGGAGACAACCTACAAATGAATGGTGGTGGAACCATTGTTGGTCCCCAGTCCCTAGGGCGGTGGCCCCGTATATCCAAGGTTTGGTGTCTGAGAGGTGGAAGCATTTATCGATATTCACTGGCCCAATCTAACTAAAGTCAAGATTGTTGAGCATGTTGTCTTCTCCTTGATCCTCGGTGGTGTCCTATAATGGGGTCAACGAATGGAACCTTTTTGTGACCCAAAAAGAGGTTTCAAGAGGAAAATGGAGGTTGGGAGAAGACGAGACCTTACATAGAGAAAGAGGGCTCGGGCACTGATGGTAGAGCCACCTAAGGTTGACCGTGTTAGGAAAATCTCGATTTGATGAAACGGATAAGGGTTAGAGTGATATATGAAAAACCCTTACAAATCATATATAGGAAAAGGGTTTACTTATATGTAGTATTTTATTTTAATCAGAGATGAAGAGAACTGCAAATCTGTCAAAGTCAAAAAAATTCGTCGACTACGTACATCGAATGCAAGTATGTTATTCAAGAAGAGTTAATAAGGATGTGACTAAGACTACTCCTTTAAAGCTTTATGTCATTGTCTCAGTATAAAGAAGCCGTTTTCTCAATCTACCATCGAATGGCACTGGAGATCAAGTTCATTCTTAGAGGAAGAAGCCTTTAATATATGATCCATCTTCAACCGAGCTGTAGTCGGCAATCAACTATAAGACGAAATCTAATTTAGAAGTACTCAAATTCAAATGAAGTCATTGCAAAAGTTTATAAGCACCGAAAAAATTTGATCTAAGAAAGGAAGAAGTTTCTTGATAGAAGGAACCTACCTTTGCTAGTCATTTCTGTTTAAGGAAAGAAGAAAATCGTTTTTTCAGTGGAGAAGATTTTGTATGAAGATATATATAAACTCTTCTATTGAAAGAACAATATATACACAATACACAGAATAAGAAAGAAAAGAAAGAATTAAAAGTCATACAAAATAAACATTATGAATAATTTCTAAGAAGGCAAAGGAGATGATACTCTAGATCTCAAGCAAAAATTCACATTAAAATTTATTGTCAATATCCAAAACTTTCATCAAGGACCAAATTGTCGAAAAGCAAAGTATTTACTTTATGATTATAAAAGACTTCTAGGAGTGTCTCTCAAAGACCCGGTTTTTGAGTTCTAAGAGTCTCTCTGATAAAAAAGACTAAGGCTACTTTGGAAGCAGTGAATTTTCCCCAGTGATAGAAGAGAGTGCAGCATTTGGGAGCCTCTATAATTTTTTGTGTTCAACTCCTTATAGCTAGTTTTATCTTGTACTGTGGTTTGTTTGTATTTTTATTTAGATCTATGATTGAAATTACCTAGCTTGAAGAGTGATTACTAGTGATAATTTTTTTTGTAACTATATTCACCCTCCTCTAGAATCAGTTCATAAGAAATTCTCATATACTTTGCACTGATTGAAATTACTTAGTTTGAAGTGTCTTTAGTTGTGAGAAAGTTTTTATAACTATATCCCCCCCCCCCGCCTCTAGAGTTAGTTCATAAGAACCAGAGATTCCGTCTCTTCAACTCCAAGTTCAGCATTGATGAAGAGTGATCATTTTTGGCTCCCCCTCCATAGAAACTTGTTGGACTTCCTGTGCAGCCTGCAGGTGAGCCCCATCTTTCTCCGTTTTCTCTTATTCCTCTTGAGGAATGTGATGCAGAGAAGAGACGAGGAAGAGTTTTGGGCCCGTTCGAGACTGATTTAGCGACTTACCATATATGGCGTGCCCGGACCGCCGATCCGACTCTGTGGTTGCGTCCGGAATGTCGCCGCGAGTCAAATTCATATATTAGTTTATTTTTATTGGTTTATTTTTCATGTATTTTAGTGGCCTCTCCCACCGGCCAATCATAGTCGTTGATAGGGATGCCCTAGTGTCTTGTTTTATTATAAATAGTGGTCTAAGAGGCTGAATCAAGGCATTGCAAATTTTGGAGACAACAATCCCGGAATCCAGCGATCACCCCCCGGTGTCGACGTCGTGGAGCCCTAGTTGACGACTCCTAGGTTGGTTTCTCTTCCCCTAACCCTAGCCTTCGTTTTCCACCCCTCAACCCCCCCCTCCAGCCGCAGCCAGCCCCCAAACGGCCCCCTAAACCCGGCGGCCGGCTGTTTCCAGCACCCTACAGCCGTCGGCCTCCAGGAACCCTACCGCCGGCCTGTTTCCCCACCGCCGACAGCCTCCAGGCCTCCACCTCCCTTCTCCCCCTCTTATCCGGCCATCCAGCCCCTTCCCTCACTCTGGAGACCCTCTCTCCTCCACCACCTCCCTCCCACGCCCCTCTACAGTCGGCAGCCCCTTCCCTACCACCGGTCGACCACCTCTTCCCCTCCTCTTCGTGGAACCACCTCCAAATCGCCCTAATTCTCTAGATCCATTCAGATCTGAGAATTTCAACCCCTGATCCGTTATTTCCACCACTCATACTTTCAATTTTTGCACGGATCCGACCCTAAATAGCGGATCCACCCCTCCCCGGCCCGGATCCACTCGTACGTGGCCAGATCTACCTTTTTCTCACCCGATCTTATCATTTACCGCCGAGGACAGCCACCGCCTTCATTGTCACGCGCCGATTCCACCTCCGATCGCCGATCTACACATCCAGATCCAAATTCTTCAGTGTCTCGGTTCAGCCCGCTACTTTGAGTTTCTTGTGGTATTTGCTTATTTGATTTGACATTTTCATTGGTGAATTAATATATGTGATGTGATTCTTGCTAGTAGAAGATTGTTTCGATACACTATTAATTTGCTGAGTTATTCGCCGCAGGCTTTGTCTTGGCCCTCCGAGCAGAGGAAAGTGGTTATAAAATTGCTGAATCAAATAATTGTTTTCAATTTTAAATATTTGTGTGGTGTTAGAGAAAATTTCATTGCTCAAATTTATTTGTCGTCGTAACTGACGGTCGCATTGCATTTAGGGTCATACTAGAGAATCACCTTGCGTTTACACCTAGAGTCCTAGGTTTTGTGCACCTCTTAGCCTACCCTACGCTCAACTCGCAGGTAGACCCTGCATTCATTAGTCCTTTCTTCTCAAAGAGGGTGATCTTCGATCATGTTGGCAGAACTAACATAATATTTGGGAGCAATCCTTGGGTCAATGAGAACTTGAAATTGTTTACCTCTCACGCCAAATTAAAGAACTTGATGATAAGTGAAAACCATGGCCTGATACTCATTTAGGGTGGGCCAGCCGGAAATTATGTTAGTTGTTAAGAACATCTACTACAACAAAGATTCCAAGAAGGGTCACTCTGATGCAGTGACAGAGAGTGCGACACTCCCCTCGATCTCCATTTCATCCTTAACGAACCCGTACAGAGGTCTGACACAAGCTTGAAACTTCTTAACGTTGTTTATCGCCTTGAAGGCAAGTTTGAAAAGCAAATTGGCATAGCTTCTTTTGTCTATCAAAATCCTCGACATAGAATAATTCTCCGCGGCCACTTTGAGTCTTCGACGATGACAGCTCATTTAAAGGATTAGTGATCTTTGGGAGACCATCTTCAATGAAGATGACATGAGACATCCTCTCGAGGTGGAGTGATCTGGGAAGTGAAAGTTATTTCCTATCAAAAACATGTCTCACACTTGCCTTCTTAGAAGACTCCAACCTTCCTTCCACGTGAATGCAATGGATTTGGTTCGAAAGGTCAACATCTTCCAAGTTGATGCATTCCAAACACAGTTAATATTGCTAAAAGGCCAACATATTCAAGTCTTGAGAAATGCACTTTGGCAACCTTCTTACCCCTATCAGGCGCGAGCTTGCTCTCAGACTTACAGGCTACAAACTCCTGCAACTTATCGGCCTTTACCATCCTTCCAACGAGATCTCAGAAAGCTCTGTGATTCTTCGTACCATGGCTGACATATTTGTGGAACACGCAAAAAAGTTCCTTATTACGATTTTCGTAATCCGCCCTCAGTGGAGGACACTTGAAGCCCAACTACTTATGAAGAATACTCATAACTTCCTCCATCAGCAGAATTAAGTCGGCATATTCTTCATGGCGGTCTTTATACCTCCTAGCATGTATGGGAGGATGGTATGCTTGAATTGGATGAGTCAGCACTATTGCAGAATGCATCATTGGAGGATGTAGCCTTGCAGGATAATTTCTTGGGGGAGATCGGGATTTTGGAGGTCTCATATGCTAGAAATGATGGGGCGTAGGCGGACAATTATGATGAAAATTCCTTCCTCCCTGCGCCATAGGAAGAGGATTGCGATGATGATCGGGGTCGAGGCTTTACAACCCGACTATGTTGGTTAACTAATTGTTCTCCCGCATAAGAACTCTCCTCGTGTTGCCTCTGCACAACTTAAGTTAATGAGGATACAAACTCAGGATCAGTGATCTTTCCTTCAATGAAATGAGTTGTCATATCGATGAGTTCTTCATAAGAACTCAAAGGATTTTTTTTCTTTCTTCAAATTTGAAAAATCCCTTCTAAAGATCACAAACTAGAGCAACATGGTACATCATTGAATCAATGCCATGGATCCCAATAATCTTTGCATGGAATCTATCGATGTAACTTCAAAGGGTTTCTGACACCCCTTATTTGATCTGGAAGAGGGTGTGTGACCCAATCTTTCTCTTCCCAAAGATTGCAAACCTCAATAAGAACTCTCTTCTCAATTCTCTACTCAAGTCTCTGAAAGAGTAGATTGACTTTGAAGGTGGCTAGTATAACCAGTCTCTCCACGAAGGACGTAAAGCGTAGTATGCAGTGAATACCATCTGAGATGTTCCGCAGAGAGATCGCACACTCAAAAGTCTGAACATAGATGGGATCTTTTCTTCCTGTAAAACAGAAGAGATGTGGCTCTCCAAATCCAACTAGGACAGGATCTCAATAGATTGCATCATAGAAAGCCGAGGACTCTTTTTTCACTTCATAAGAATTAGAATTTTTTCGAAGTCCAAAAAACGCAAGGGCCCAAGACACACTGTGATTCTATAATGCCCTCCTGCATCCTCATGGCGAACTCATCCTCTCTACACCGAAGCCTTGGCGCGATATGAATAAGCAGTAGGTGAACGTTGAGGATATTTGTCGCACCCATATCAACATAATAAATTTGACCAGACAACTGATTACCGGCAGCGAGCAGAGCATTGAACTCGGCTCTCGCAATTGACCCTCGGCATTATAGAGAGAACCTTCCAATGACTCCCCAACTTCAACTTGCCCAATCATCGCAAATGTGTTCACCAACACCAGAAATCTGAAAGATGTGTCCGTTCTATTGGGGATGAATCGACTCGACCCTACTTCGCAAACTCCAAGGGAGTAGAAGACAACCTAGCAAGGAATACTTTGGTTCACAGACAGTTTGACAAGGGAAGAAAGAAAAGATAGAACCAGTAAGAGCCGGCTTCAAACAAGGTGAATGTACAGTCATGTGAGATACTATATGTTGGAATGTAAGAGTTTATTATTATATTAATATTTGTGTGTGAGTGGGTATTAGTCCCACATTGTCAGTTCAGTCTGTAAGTGTCATTGTATTTCTTATATAATTCCCCTATGAGGATGAATAAAATATAACTTCTATTTCTCTTTTATGTCTTCCAACATGGTATCAGAGCTCAAATTGGCTCATCCCTGAAATTTGGTTGCCCTAATTAGGGCAACGTACATTTCTGTGTGGCTTCCGCTCTCGATTCCTCGTGATTTCTTCCCTTCCACCAACTATTCCCGTCTATTTTTCTCTCGGGCCGCTTCCGCTTCTCGCTCCTTGTTTTGGGAGCCCTTACCGAAGTCCGTCGAGCATTCTATTCGAAGACTCTTGTTGGGCCTTCCTCGTTAACAATCGGCTTCTACCTCATCTTCAAAGGTTGCGGCTACTCTTCATCCCTCTTCGTTCTCTTGTGTCGTTCCTGTCGTCTGGTGTTTATCGATCTTGTCGTTGATCCCGTATACCACTACTCGATCTAGCTACTGCTCATCGACGACGAAGACGACATTGTCCAGGCTTCTTCCTGTTGTTGTCGATGGAGTCTGATGTTGTTACATCCAATACCGACAACGCATGCTGACGACGCCGCCATCTGACGAACCCTCTCCGTCTGACAGCCATCTTCTCCTGGCTCCTGATCTAAGAAGTTTCTGTCATTTTGATCGTGTCGACGATGTGGTTCCAGTCAAACGAGTGTCTTCTCATCCTGATGTTGTCCCCTCCAGCTGCTGCTCTTGGCGATCCCATTGCTGCTCACTTGTCGACGATGAAGATCTTCTTTTCCATGTGAAGTTCTAGGCTTCAATCTCCTCCAAACGTGTTGCGACCTTCAGATCTGTGCTCCAGCTGCCTCCCGCAGTTGCCCCTCATCGCTCGGTCACTTCACTGCTCTAGATCCAACCGTTTCCCTCATTTTTCTGATGATTCCAGTCGATTCCAGCCGCCGCATACCCATCTAGGGCGTTGATCTCTCGCCAAAGCTGAAGTTGTGTTGTTCTTTGGTCTTTTGTGTGGTTTTTTTGTCTATTGTTAGTATTTGATTTGTATGGTCTTGTTATGCAAATATGCACGTGGTATCCACGTGAGGGGTAGTGTTTGGGACAAATGCATCATAGATGATCTTTCCCGACCTTTGGCCTTCGTTCCACAAGGCCCCTAGGCTTATATCATATGTTGTTAGTGTCTCCCCATATTTCTTTTGATTGGTCGTGTTTAGAGTTGTCACTTAAAACCGAAAAACCGCAAACCGAACCGGAACCGAACCAGAACCGCAAAGAACCAGACCGAACCGTTCGCAAATTATTATGGTTCCGGTTTGAATTTTGGAACCGTGAACAACAATGGTCCGGATGTGGTTCTTACATTTTATTATTCGGACCGGAACCGAAACCGAAACCGCAACATATAAGTCTCAAGCAGTTTCAAGATTTTTAGACCCGATCCGAACCAAACCGAAGTAGAACCGAACCGCAACCCGTTTATTATTATTATATTGTTATTATTTTATAATTTATCTATAATATTTATACTTACTATCACGAGTGAAGCTGGTTCAGTTTGAACCCAAACCACAATCACACTAAAGGGGGTCGATTTTGGACCGAACAAAACTTCACCGCATAAAAATCGTGTGGTATGATTTGACATTGGTGCGGTTTGGAGTCAATTTTTGCAGTGCACTTTTTATTTTTATGTAGTTATATAATATATTTTCAATTTTACATACATATTTTTTTGAAATATTTCATTTAAAAAATATAGAAGATATACAACTACTATTTATTAGTAATCTTGAAAGACAACGAATTGTAGCCGGTTGTTACGGTTGAGCATGCCGACGAGACGTGCAGAAACCAACTAAAAGTCGTGGCAAGTCTACACGCGTAGGAAGACGAATGATACTATCCCACCGATCATTGAAAAGACCGTCGAGAAGTGCGCAACATAATTATTTCTATTTCGATGTTGTTTTGAGTTTTACTATTTGCAGGCCGCTTTTATTTCATTTCGGCAAGTTTGATTTTAGTTTTAGTTGGAACCGATTGGAACCGGACCGAACCGCATGGAACCGGACCGAACCGTTAGTGGCTGGTTTGGTTTTGGTTCTTGTTGAACCGTAACCGAAACCGTTGACACGACGGTTCCAAAAATTAAGCTGGAACTGGAACCAGAATCGGAACCGGTCAAACCAAATAAGGTTTTGGTTCTAATTTGAAGAACCGTTATCTTAGTGGTTCGGTTCATGATTTTAGTAGAACCGGAACCGTGACGGGACATGGCGGACATTGTTGTTCTAATCTCAGCGAGTTATGTCGCGTGGAACCGTGTCATGCGGGACTGTGTCGTGTGGGACCGCCCTTTGTGCGGATTATCCCCGACAGATTATCCCCGGTTGCCCGGTTGATGATTTTCTCCACATCTTTTGTTATTTTTTGCATGTTGTGTGTGCAGGTGATGTTAGTTGACCGGTTTCTAGCGAGTCCACATCGTGTGTGGGTCCTGCGTAGTGTGTGGCTATATCCCCGGTTTGGAATTTTCCCCCGGTGGCTCGTCTGATGTTTTGTCCCGCATAGCTTACCTCCATTGTCAATATTTGTGTGTGAGTGAGTATTAGTCACATATTGTCAGTTCAGTCTGTAAATGTCGTTGTATTTCCTATATAATGATAAAACTTTTATTTCTTCCAACACTATATATAAAATTTAGGTTACAAAGTTAGTTACTTGATTTTATATGGGTCCTTGCGAAAGCAAAAGATAGGAGCACGCGAGCACAGTTCCAAAGGAGTGAATTTTCAGCGAGTCCTACAATTGATTTTGATATCTTTTTCATTGTACTATTCACCCTTATTTATACTATTCAGGACCTTGTCTAGCAGGAAGGCTACACAAAAATGTTGTCTGACTATAGAGAAAAGTGGGCAGGCTGCAGAAAATGTTCAGCAAGATGAAAAATAGTTTTTACAGGAAAAATGATGAAGTGGCAGGAAAGAGATGTGTGAGTACTTGGCAAGTTGTGGAGAGCTCTTGTAAATTGCACTACAGACAAATGAAGGTTGCTCTTCTTTTGAGAGATCTCATTGGGGCTCAGCAGAGCAGGCAAGTTTGTCTTGGAGAGATCACCAGTTCTTCGGGAGTTCCCACGAATGCTTGAAATACATGCAAGAGGCTTGAAAGCTTCAGGTGAATTCCTAGTTTTTGCGAAAGATTTAGCTAGAGAATGCGAGCACTGCAGAAAAAGATAGCTTCGGGACTTCGTGTTGTTCTAAATATATTGTTTCTTCTAAGAAAGTAGATGTCGCTGAACTTTGTTTGGAAAATTATCACTAGTACGGTCAATTGTAATGTTATATTTGCCCATAAAAAGGAGTTTACAATGCGGAAATTGTTTGTGGAAAAAAGTTTTGTTTTGGGCATGCCACATTAGTCGATGACATAAGACCAGTCTCACTGTTTTCTACGGTTTTATTTTTAAAGCTTTTTCTTTGACCCAACAGAGGAACCCCGTCCAACTCATGGCAACCGCCAATGTGCTCCTATTCACTAGGTCCTACAAAACACAGTAAGGACAAAGGTAGCACTGCAATTTAACTATTTTGTGAGGCTATGCACAAATAGGTAGTAGATGATGTGAAAGACATCATTAAGAGATAGCATAAGAGAAACATAAGTAGAAGTCTTCCTCGAGATAGAAGTGAAGGATCTATGTGATACTATTGCATTAGCAAAGTTAAGGATAATGTATGTTATATTGTCATGTTGGCAAATCTTCATGTCATATGGTCATAGGTGCCAGAATGGATGAACCAAGGTGTCTCGTGGCTGTGTTGAAGAGCTAGAGGGTAAGAGTGGCATTGCTACCATTTCTTCGTAAGGAGCCCTCAAAATTGCAAAAGATATTGCGAATTCATGCAAAGATTGGCAGCCCTACTAATGATAGTAGTCACCCTCATCTCTAAAATTGCTCTTGGTAAAAGCATCCTTTTAAATAAATTTTCCCACAACATTTCTTGCGAAGGTTTTTAGGTATCAGGTAAAAGTGAAAGAGTCGACAAATCTCAAGCGCGTGTTTTCTTTCACCATATTGTAAACACATCACCTTTTTTTAGCACCCGATGGTTGAAGACGAGATTTGGTCATCATTTCAGATATTTGCAACATGTTTAAACTTAATTATTTGGTAGGATTCTCCATGCAAGAAGCATTTGAACCCGTGGAAATTAATGTTCGGATGGAAGGCTGAAAAGAAAGATCCTTGATGCAAGTATTTGATGTAGTTTGGACACATGACATATTGGTGAAGTTCGACCCATTTGTATTAAGTACCTCATAGTATTCTTCAAAAGTACACTGACATGGAATTAAAATATGGCCATTTTGGAGTGGATAAATCTAGCCACATTCTTCTTTGAATAATTATCCTTCTCTACAAAGTCACATGTACTCACGGTGAAAGTGCAAAATGTGAGATGGCACGCAATATTTGTCCAAGAGTTGAAAAAAATCATGTCATGGCAATAAAACTGTCACATTCCCATTCACCACAAAATGGATGGGCAAGCTTGGATCTCATAATATACCTCAAATTCTATTTGTCTTATAATGAGCATCTTCATGAATTGAGCATATAACAAATAATTCTGATCAATTAATTTAAAGTTTGTGACATAAATGTTCATGGTGTCCTTATAGGTATTCAACAACTTTTGGGGCATTAGAGTTAGATTTTGCATTTTTAGAATTCATCAAATAGCTAGGGCATATGAACTAAATGAAATTTCACAAAAACATTGTCAGAGAATATTATATTATATGCATATACACACACACACACATGAGGGATTAAAGTACTTGTGGTTTTGATTTCATGATATCAGAGAGTTTGAGGTGACTGTATTTATTGCCTTCCGGCTTCCACTGCTGTGTCTTGTGCATCTCCTTTGTTGATTGTATGCATTGTCATCTATGTGATCTCGAGTCATCATTGTAGTCAAAGTCAGTGGAAAGGTACAATATCTTCGCATTTCGACAAACTATTTTTGTTGCTATTCTTTTTACTTCAATTGTTTCCTCATAAACTGCTTGTGTTGGATTGTTTCTGATAGGATCATCATAGGTTGTTTGACCTGTGGATTGTTTCCGCCATAGTGTTTTCCCTGCAATCTGTGTCTTTGAAAGATCGTCAGTTGATCTCAAAAAATCGCCAAGCAATGGAAGGGAGCGTTCTATAATTTTTAAGCTACTTCGAGAGAGAATTTATTTCAATGGAATGCAAAATTTTCCCTTTGTTTGTTGATTATTTTGGACTAAATTATGATAGTGAAATTTGACTTTTCCACTAGTTGGTGCTTCCAGATTATCTATAATATTGGAATTTAACTCTACTCTAGTTGATGTTATTTTAGTAGATGGTTTCCCACTTACAAATCTCAAATATCATATATAATGTCTGTAAGTAGAGTGGTTTATGTTAGATAGGCTAGATTTCTTCCGAATAAGCCTCAGTTGATCAACCCATATGTTATTTATGTTCAATCAGGTAATGTTACAGCTTGTGTTTCATCTAACTCACAAACTTGGACCACTGATTCTAGTGTCGCAAACCAAGTGACAACTGACAAATAACCCAAAGATTTTCTATTAGATATCTACCAAGGTTTCTCGTACACCTATTTGGCTGTAGATTGTTCCACAACATACGTGAAGAAACTTGAGTCCATTACCTTGCATCCTAAATTAGAATTTCCTTCAGTTTTATATGTACCTAAATTCCCGTTAAATTTATTATATATCAGTAAACTTACTAAGGCCTTGAATTGTACAGTGATGTTTCTACCCAATTCTAGCGCCTTATAGGACCTGAGTATGAGGAGAATGGTTGCATGGGAATTGAGCTTAGAAGACTTTACATTTTGAAAATCACATCCCCCACAACCTGGCAAACATCATTCACTCTTACTTGAGATAAACTGCAGACACTTTAAGAGTCAAATATCAAATCAATCCACAGAAAAATCAAAGAACTACAAGTCACCACTTGTCTTATGGATCCAAGTGAAGAGACATTTGCATGGAAAATCTTTTTTGAATAGAGTACAGTTCATCCGTGATGCAAGTACTCCAGAATGTCTCAAACTACTGGCAGACAATTTTAATTCAATGTGAGGGGAAATAGCTGTGAAATTGCACTTTTCAGAGCTTATTACCTTTCTATGTTTAAACGGATAGCCTCAAAGTTAAATTTATCAGTACTCCCATTTTGCTTGAGAGCAGGTACCAAGATCTGAATGATCTCGGTTGAGGGGCCTTCTATAAAGAATGAATCGTAAACTTGCTTGCGCGCCATCGGAGGAAAGGAACTCAACCAATGAGACGTGACATCTGCAGATAGTATCATGAAATACGTGCATCAGACTAGCAACTTTTTACAGTCTTGGCAACATATTTTAAATTAAAATCTGTAAACAGAAAAAAAACAGTCCTCTGTTGAAAAAAAAATGAGGTAGTAAAATGAATTCATTTCGTTATACATAAACATTGAAGAGCTGAAAAACTACTTTGATCTGCAACTAGTATCAAATATTGACGACTAGGAATATAATTAATCACTTCATCTACCTCTTGGAAAAAATTCAAAACTTTAATTTATATTGATATGTTTATAAAAATTACAACTAATCACTTCATCTACTTCGTGGGGGGAAAAAGGAAGTCAGCATGTCGAATAAAGTTACCATCAATAAGCAATCAAAAAGATTAGTATGAGTTACAATAAAAATCAAACTTTTTAAAACCCGACCGGACCGGGCGGTTCAACTGGTTGGACCGCCGACCGGTTCACCGGAGGGTCCGAACAGATTTAAAAAACCGCCCTGCAGAAAACCCCCCTAGAACCGGTTAATCGGGCGGTTGAACCGGTTAACCGGAAACCGGGCGGTAAATAAGTAACCGTGCGGTTCCAATAATGACCCTCAGATTTAAATCGAATGGATGAGGATGACCCCCCGGACTTTAGGTTTAAGATTTAACCTTATTTTCAGATTTTTTATTCCTGATCAGCCGTTCTTCTCTCCTCCTTCTCTCAACGATAGGAGAAAAGACTTCGCTGCTACTTCCACCGACGACCTTCGGAAGATAGGCGAGGAGAAGCTTCTTCCTCACAACAACGGGCGACGGGTGGTCTGTAGTCCTTTCTTCCTCGCGACAACAAGCGAGCATGACGTCTGTTATTCCTCCTCTCGACGACAAGCACCGATCTCGACAAAACATATCTTACCATTGTTGCCCGCTGCTCAACAACGAGGTTACGATTCTGGCAAGCTGAATCAGACCTGAGACTTGAAAGCTTTTAAGAACTCTTTCCACCGTGTTGCTGTCTTCGTCAACTCCTGAGGTAATGTTCCTCAACTCCTCTTCATTTCTTTGTTATTTTGATATTTTCCCATAATAGTTGTGTTGAGAAGGTGATTTGAAGGAGAACAAAGTTTTATGATTTTTCATTTATCCAAACTTGGTTAGGCATCCTCTTCATTTCTGATTTTGGCATTTTGGATCATGGTTTATCATTTATCCGAACAAAGAATGGGCATCCTCTTTATTTCTGAATTTGGATCATGATTTATTTGAACTAGAAACACATGAACGGCTATCATTTGTGAACAAAGATGTGGAAATTGTTAAACGGCTATCATATTATGTTTGATTTCTGTAACATCTATGTATAGTTGTTTCATGTTAAATGATGTTTGTAAATGGGTTTATGGGTGGCAGATATAGGTGATATGAGTTTATATAGTATTGTATGTTCTATCAATTGTGTGAATAATTGTTTGTATTTTTGTAATTTGCATATCAGAAAATGGAATCACCTTTCGAGCCATCTAACGTTTCTTTACAAGCTGTTCAAGAAAAAATGATCCAGGTTGAAATCATTTTAGTCTCATTCAAAGTATTGATGGCAAAAAAACATTATAAATGTTTGTATTGTGAAGTGACCTATAAGGGTGGGATAATTAATAGAATGAAGCAATATCTAGGAGGATTAAAAGAAAATATTGGTGCTTGAAAAAAAAATTCACTTGATATTCGACATCAGATGCAAGAAATTTTGAAAGGGATAAGTGACAAAAAACAAGAAGCACAAGAATCCTTAGATAAGAGTTAATTTGCTAAGAGATTGCAAAGAATAATGTCGGCTTCCTATAGATTCATATAAAGAAAATTGGAGAGTAACTAGATGCACATTAATGGCAGATGGTTGGAATGATAAGAGAAATAGTACGTTGATTAATTTCTTAGTTTATTCTTCTCGGGGTATCTCTTTTTGTAAAACTGTTAATGCTTTTGATGTCAGAAAGGATGCAACAACTCTATGTTTTTTATTTTCAAAAGTTGTTGAATGGATTGGTCCAACAAGTGTGATTCAACTTGTTATTGATAATGCAGCAAACTACAAAAAGACTAGGGAGCAACTAAATGAAAAGTATGGCAATATTTATTGGTCACCGTGTGCAGTTCATTGCATAAATTAAATTCTAAAGAATATTGAAAACTTGAGTCACGTGGTGGATATTACAAAAAATGCTTCTAAGATTGCAATATTTATTTACAACCATATATTTTTTTTTGTCTTGGTTGAAGAAAAGAGAAGGATGGAGAGATTGTTCACCCTGGAGAAACAAGATTTGTCACTACATTTATTACATTAAAAAGTGTATATGAACACAAGCATGACTTGCAAGTTTTGGTAACTTGTAAATATTATACTGATTCCAAACTTTCAAAATCAAGCAAAGGTCACGATGTTATTACTATTATTTTAGATAATCACTTATGGAACATGTGTTTGGTGATGATAAAAGTTGCAGGTCCACTAATTTGATTGTTGTGCGTTGTTGATTCTGATGAGAAGTCATCACTTGGCTATATGTCTATGATGGAATGTATCGAGCAAAAAAGAAAATTAAGTTGATTTTCAGAAATAAGAAGAGATTGTATAAGTCATATACATTAATTATCAAACATAGATAGGATCGTCAACTTCGCCAAAGACTTCATTTGGCAGCTTATTTTTTGAACCCTGCATTCCAATATAATCAAGTCAACTACTCTAATAAACCCGAAGTTGTGCATGGTTTAATTGATTTTATTGGAAATAAAGACATTTGTGGTAAATCATCAGTTGCAATGAATCAGGTTAGGCTATATCATGATCAGCTAAAGAGCTTTGGGAAGCCAATCACAATCAAAATTCAAAAGAAATGCAACCTGGTGAGTGCAATACATTCCAATTTGATTATATTATTGTGTTTTTCAATCTATTTTTTAACTTTTACATCAAATTGATCCTTCATTTTTTTTAGATGAATGGTGAAAAATGTTTGGTTCAAATGCATCTCAATTACAAAAATTGGTTATCCATATACTTAATCAAACTTCTTCCTTCTCTGGTTGTGAACGAATTGGAGCGTTTTTGAGCAAATTCATACAAATCGAAAAAATCACCTCAAGCATCAAAGACTTAATGATCTTGTGTGTGTTCACTACAACTTTAATATGAGGGATAGGAATGTCAAATGCCAAATTAATCGTTTTATATATTAAATTGTATTATTTTACATGTTAAATTAATGTCTTATACTATTATGCATTGTAATGTTGTGTAGGAAATACTTTAAAAAAATAAGTTATGATCCTCTTGATTATACAAACATTGATTTAGAGGATTTTTGGGTGTTTAAGGAAGATTCGGCTCCAGATTTTAATTATAAAGATTTGGAGAATGAAATCTATGGAGAAGTACAAGCTAGTGATCAACAAAATAAATCCACTAACTATAAGTTTTTTGTATATATAATTATTAATATATATATTTATATATGCTAAATTCATTTTTAATTTTTTTTACTTCTATGTAATAATATGATTGTTTTATTTCAAATTTAACTATGCATATGATGTATGTGCAAACAATATTCTGGAACTTGCCGATCTTGAAGCCATTTGAGTAAAACCTTTTGGTAGATATGATTTAGATTTTTGAAAGAATATGTCGCGGCTTAACTTTAGTAGTTTTATTTAATCATTTATGATGTATCTTATGATCTTATCAGTTATTTACTTGTATTAATTAGTTTCGCAATACTATATCCGGCTAACTCTGCATATGTAGTTAACTCCGGTTCAACCTCTTCGTCTTCCGGTTCAATGTCTCGTCCGGTTATGAAAACCTTGGTAAAAAGAGTTCCAATGGAAATGCAAAGAATGTAAGGGAAATGCAAAGAATGTAAGAGAAACGCACTGTATATAAGCATCCTATACACAGCAGGAGAGGCGGCACTACGGTAGAAAACATGCCTCCACTCATCCCTTTCCGAATCACTCGGAACCTTAGCAGCTAGCACCTGATCAAGTGATTCCGATAAGCTTAAATCATCCTCAACCAGAGTAAGATCAGTTACCAAATATGAATCTACAGGGTACCTGGCTTCTGTGCAGCGGATCGATAGCCCCTACATAGAAACAAAAGCATAACCACCCAAATAATTAACCAAATCTTTCGAACAAATCAAATTATTCAACGGAGATTGCACTACACGGGTTTTGGAAGATATTGTGGGAAGGATACCGCATATGCTGGAAGAGTCGATGGGGAAGAGACGGACAGCGAGGGAATGGAGAGCGCAAATAACTTGGTCGACGTTCTTTGCTGAATCAATCTGAGAGGAGAGCTCCTCTACTTTCTGCAGGATTAGGGTTTCCAGTTCAACTTCCACCAAAGGACTTGATACGGTCCCGTCGTCGTCTTTCGCCATCACGGCAACGATTTTCCGACGTTCCCCGTTCTAAGGTTTTAGCGGCTTTCTTCTACTTAGAAATACGTCAAGCGGATACATGCATGCGAAACATTTTCGATCTTCGACGGAGGAGATTATTGTGTCTGGACGTACTGGGATGATTTTGGGCGGAGAGGGATGCGAGCATGATAGATTCATAAAGCACTGTCTTTTTGGGAAGAAAATTATAGGTGGGTTACTCTCATGTATTTCTAGGAGAGATTTGTATTTATCGTAAGATCGAGCATTCAACGGCCGAGATACGGTTGTATGTGTTGGAGATACAACTGTATGTACCGCGCATCGATACGGCCGTATCTCGGCCGTTAATCCTTATTTAACTGCAGATCTCGGTTGTATCTCCCACCTAGAGATACATGGAAGTAACTCACCTACAATTTTTTCCTTTTTGGTAGATTGTACCTTCATCTTCATTTGCACCTTTTTGACAGTTTGCATTCCGAAATATTAAATTGGGCACTTTGCACTTCTATTTAAATATTTTTTGCATTTTGCACCCTACGTCAATCTAATCAATGTTATTTTTGTCCAGCCTCCTTAAGAATAGATATGTATTGTGTTGAGTCCTTCTCAGCATCTCGTAGATTTATTTCCATCTAGGGTTCCAGAGCTCGTCGTCGTTGGATGAGATCGCATTTCTTCATCTCATCGGCGGAGACCTGAGCTAGTCGTCGGAGGCCTGAGCCAGTCGTCGTCACTGAGGTATTCCTGCGCAGAGCTCGTTGTGTTTCCAGCTAGGGTTCCAGAGCTCGTCGTCGTTGAGATGTTCCTGCGCAGAGCTCGTCGCAGCTTCAGGTACCCAGATCCGAACCAAAAGTTTGTTTCTTCCCAAATGTAGGGCTTATTCTCAGCATTTAGAACATAATATTCTTCTTCCCAACATTTAGGCATTCTTCAGCTAGGTTTCGGATCGCAAAGCACGTCGATCCAGTTGTAGGGCTTCTTCAATCCCGGCATTACCCAGATCCTGGTTATTCTCTATTCAAGAGCATAAACTTCATTCATGAAAATACTCTCAGCATTTAGGCCTTATTCTCATCTAGTATTTTCGATTTTTTTTGCATGTTGATTTCAACATTTAGGTACCCAGATCTTGGTTATTCCTTGAAGTATTGTTAATTTTTTTTTTTTACAGCTTTTATGAGATATGTCGGATTTCCGATTAGTCTATTTTTTTTAGTTTTATGGGTTTCATTTCATTTTGAGTTAAGAATGTCTATTCTAGGAGATTTTGAGTGGCAAACTATGTTGGTTGATGAAAGCTTCTCTGAAGAGATGGTTGATGTTGATAGTTGTAGTGATTCACTATATATGGATGAGGAATCATACCAACACAGTTCATTGTTTAGCGATGACTTGAATGATAGTGGATTTGAGTTGGAAGATTTCATACTCAACGATAATGTAGAGGAAGATATTTAATTGGTTAGTGAAAAAGCAGAAACTAAACAATCTTTAAAAACGAACGTAGGAATACACATAAGAAAACATGGCAGTCATTCTTCAGCCAAGTCACAGAAAGGGAAATGTCTAGAAATGAAAGTTTATCAAGAAGAAAGAAATAATTGTTGTTGGTGGCAAATAATCAACTGGTAATTTTGTTGGAAACGTGATTGTGGCTGGATAGTTTTTCCATGAATTTCCTTTGTTTGCACATTGTATTTTGTTTCAGCATCATACAGCATGTAAGATAACATTCTCAAACTTTAGCCCGGGTCGGGCCAGAGGGGATCTTACTTGCCCAAGACGTTCACTCAGCGCTCTTTAAGTGGTATCAAACCACACCACTAAGCGCTAGTTGGCCGCATTGCTCGGCTTGAAGAACAATATTCTCATCTCATCACAGAGTATTGCGGAAGCATTAACAGGAAACCACAACAAATATATATATAATAATATATATCCAAAAGAGTACGCAAAGGCCGCAGCCACAGTTTATGCATGAAGCTCGTAGGCTACAAAAGTACTAATACTAAATACTCATCACACTCTCAATCCTGCTCGCTAATACTCATGTCTCGAACTCTAGAGACGACGGGAGTGCCTCTGCTCGGGCAGTCCTATCAGCTGGTTTATCATCCTACGGCAGTTGGTCATCACAGGTGATCCGCCTCATGTGATAGGTTATAAACATAACCGTTAGTCACAAAGCCTAAGTGGAAACACATCTTCTCCCCGGATCCATATCCTAGGGGACGAGTTCACGTACCCAACAAAAGTAAATAGTCGAAGTACGAGATGGTTAGTACAACATTTCATACATAAGCTAGGAGCAATTATTAAAAGAAGGTGCAGCATAGTATAACTGGAATAACAGCAACATTATGCATCAGTTATAACAAAAGCTTCACTAGCTATCAGCACAACAGGTATTCACAACCTGTATTCACACCGCAGGTATTCAAACTGCCAATACGCTGCAGGCATTAAAAGCCGCGCACACACCCTATGTTGGCATAATATGGACCGCTTTTATTCAAGCAGGGTAGCGAGCCCTGCGGGCCTCACTGATGTGGTCGTCAGTGATAGTGACCAGTCCTGCCACTTCTGGGGGTGATCGTACCGCATAGCCCAGACCTTAACGTACAACCTTGTGTACTCTTGGATGTGAGCAACATCCGGCGATTCAACCTTTTGGCCGACCAGCGGAGGAAACCCAACGGGGAAAATCATAACGACCAGTCACACGTGGTACTCATCTCCCTGTCGCCTTGAGTCGTCGGACTCCCCGCACCGGTACGAACGGCCTGTGGAAGTGACTGACCCGCCATGATTTACCACAAGAAATTAATAAGCAATTCAATTTATCATTTTTTGCTAGCACGCACCGGGTATGCGGCGGTCTGCCCTACTATGCTTCAAATAATTCAGGCAAGTGGCACTCGGCTTGACTTCCAACAAGGAGCATGGGAGCTCTTTATTTGGGATTAATCCTAAAGGAATACCTCAACTCTCGTCATCCCCAACTAAGGCTCAACCTAACAGAAGACTACTCGTCGGAGCAGAACCGTGCTTAAAATGGTAAATTGCAGAAATAAAAGTGCGGTAATAAAAACTGTTGAGAATATAAACTGCAGAATTGAAATGTTGTAGTGAAATATGACCAGTACGAAACTGGAGTAGTACTGAACTGAAAAAACTGGAAGTAAGTACTAAAAGGAACTAGACCAGTACGAGACTGGAATAGTACTTAAAAGAAATAAACTGAACTAAAAGTAAATAAGCAGGACCAGTGCGAGACTAAAATGAGTGCTTAGAACAAATGAACTGAATTGAAAGTAAATAAGCAGGACCAGTAAGAGACTGGAGTACTGAAAAGAAAGTACTGAACTGAAAAAAAATAAAGGAATTGGACTGGTATGAGACTGGAATAAATCATAAAGAAAATGATTAGTAGTCCAATCACTCCATTCAGTTTCATCTCTATTCATAGGAGGCAAGTTCAAATCCATCTCCGTTCTCAAGAGGCAAGTTTAGTTCTATCTCCGTTCTTAGGAGGCATGTTCAGTTCCATCTCCATTCTTAGGAGGCATGTTCAGCTCCATTTCAGTTTTTAGAGACTTCTTTGAGTTTCACTCATTATTAAGATCCGATAATAATTCAGTTGCATCTTTCAATCACAGCTTAATCGGATTAGGAGGCTTATTATGAGTTACACATTTATCATTCATCTGAGAATAAATAGCAACTCATTTGCTCGCGTCAGATCGAATTCGAGAATCTCGTTAGTGAGTACATTCTTTCTCGAATTTTAACCTCGAAAATTGTTTGCAATCACATGAGAAAAATTCTTCAACCAAAACAAGGTTGGGAATTATTTTACTCGAAGCTCGTACTTTCATCTTCTGAGTCCACCCAAAATATCATAGAGTTATGTTCAAGAACGAGGCGCTCGGTGGTTTTGCAAAAACCTCGAAACACTCAAAGCTAGAAATCTTGCCTCGATAACTCTCGTCGATTAATCAATTAAACTTAATACATGATATAGAAAGTAGTTGTGGGCTTCGATTTTCATTTTTGAAGAATTTGAACGAATCAATTTCCGAGCGCGACCCTAGACTCTAAAAAATCAAAAAATCTTCAATTTTTACCACAAGTTTTTCAAATTTTAATACAAACTTTAAGAGGACCTAAAAAGAGGCTAATAATATTTTCAAAAAATTTCGAGTACTTTTGGGCCTATAAATTGGTCAAATAATTCTTATTGAAACTTTTAAAAATACAAAATCAATTCCAAAAATTCCAAATTTTTTGTAAAAATTTCCAATTTTTTTTTAAAAATTCCCTCTTTAAGGAGAATAACTTTTATGTTTAAAACTTTTTCCCTAAAATCCTAGATTTTTCATAAAAAATCACCAACTTTCAATTAAAAATTTGGTCTATAGTTAGCCAAATCAAACATGATCAAGCGGCTGAGATCGAGCCAGACAGATCAAACACAAATCCACTGTGGGGGGCGATGAAGCTGAGGCAGGGGTGGGATTTAAGATGATCACACCCGTCTAATCTCCTGGTGGAGATCAGACGGCGGTGATCAAATCCCGGCGACAGAAGTTAGCGGGCTTCTGCGGCCGCCGCCCGGTGGCCGTCAGGCTACGACACCACCCCCGATCAATTTATCTGGGGTCGGCGAGTCTCGGGGCAGTAGTCCGGCGGCCCAGCACCACCGGCCACCACCGGAATTAACCAACCTGAGAGCAGGTGACGCGACTTGCTCTGCTTTCGGAGATGTCACGCCGCCCCCCTCTCTGGTGGCCCCCAGGCCACAACACCCCCCCCCCCCCAGACGTCACATCGAGGGTAGGGCTTTTCTCCGGCGATGGTCCGGCGGCCAAGCATCGTCGGACGCCGTCGTAGAAATAAAAACATAGCATTTTATTGCTCTGTTGGGTGTCGCTGGAGAGGCAAATTTCGACGGCACCACGACCATCCGCGCTGGGGATAGACTTCTTCGGTGGTGTTATACCTTCCCAGCGCCACCACCGACACTGGGCACGGTTTTCTATCCACGATCACCACCGGAACTAGAGCAAGGCTTGGGTGGCGCCGGCGGTGCTCCGACCACCGCGAGGCACATAAACACGTCGAGAGAGTAGGGAAGGAGGAGGGGAAGGTTTTCAACCTGGTCTAGAGGAGCTCGGGAAGGTCCCAACTGAGACGCCATGGGAGGTGGCGGAGGTGGTGGGCTCAGTTTGGATTTTTCGGCGTGGCAGAGCTTCGACAGAGGGTGGATTGGGTCTACTCGAGCTATGAGTGAGGAGAGTAGAGGGGGCATGGCCTTATATAGGCTGGGGAGGGTGGCCACCCCTCCTCTCCCGGGGGTGAGATTAACCCGAGAGGAGGAGATATTCTCCTCCTACCTCCAGCTCTCTGGACAACTGACACTCATTAAAGAGTCAAATACATGATAATTGACAAGCATCCAAGGGGAGGGGTTGATGGGCTTGGGCTTGGGAGTGAGGAAGAGGGGAAGAATTAAGGGTTGGGCATCATCTTGGCCCATGGACCATCTCTCACCCTATATTGTTGATTTGATGGCCCAAAGGTGAGGGGAGTAAAGCCCTACTCAAGCCATAGATAGGAATGTACATCTTCTTTTGAGAAAATTTTAAAAATGGACTTTTAGGGGGGTTTGACCGAAGTCAACCCTAGGGTGGGTCTCCCTTTTTGGTCAAGTCAAACTAGGTCCAAATCATCGGGGTCGGGTCAAAGATGGGGTATCGTGGCATAATTGGTGTGCACACGCTTTTCGGTGCACGACTAAGCTGTATTTGACCACGGATTGACCACCCATCATCGAAACTAACCAGGATTAATTCTGTTGACTTTGTATTGACCATACGAATATAATGCCACTAACCGAGATCGAATCAAAGTTTGTTTTCTAAATAATCAAAATTTGTGCGTCCTAGCGCACTAAAACGGTCGAAACTCTCACATCGATCGTTACACTTCGGATTGTGACGCAATGAGTTTCAGTGCGTTTGTATCGACTATATAAAATCATATGAACTGACAGAACTCAAATCGAAGTTCTCTAGCTCGATATTCAAAAATCTCGTTTTCGCGACGTTCTATGAGGAACGGTCATATCAACCATATGACCACGGAATTCAACGGAACGAATTCCAACGCACTCGTATCGACTATAAGAGGCCACAAGAACTGATAGAACTCAAATCGGAGTTTTCTCGCTCCATACCCCCGTCTAGGGTTACCTCCTACCCTGGTATGGGCCACGAATAGACGTTCGGGTCATTTTTATTGGGCTCACGGGGGGTTCCGGTGAGCCAATTAAAGTCGGGATGTTACAATCCCAATAAAATAAGAGGGTTTTTCGTCCTCAAAAACTTGCTTAAAGTAAAGGGGAAAATGAAATGTTGCATACATGAGGAAAAGCTCTGGGTGCCTTTCTCGGACGAGTGTTTTAGGTTCTCATGTATACTCGTCACGTTCGCAATTTAACCATAATATTTTGACCATAGGAATGATCTTGTTGCGCAGATTTTTCACGTTAAAATCCACTACTCTGTCTGGTTCCATTTGGATGGATCTATCCGATTGTAGCAGTACTGGCGGTGTAGGGAGATGTTGATCTTGTTACCGGAGGACTCGCCTCAAAGAAGAAACATGAAATACATCATGGATATTTCTCACTTTTGGGGTCAGGGCTAATCGATATGCAACCGGGCCAACACACTCTATCACTTGATAGGGGCCCAAATAACAGGGATCTAACTTCTTTTGCTTCCTCAATCGGGAGATACGATACATGAGCTTGATTTTCAGAAACACCATATCCCCTACGCTAAACTCCACTAGTCGGTGTTACACATTAAAGTATTTGGCATGTCGGCTCTACGTTTCCTGCATTCGATCCTGGATTAGTCGTATCGCTGTCGTAGTATCATCAATATAAGCCACTCCTAGGGCTTCCGGGTCTTCATCCTGAGTCCAAGTTAACGGGGATTGGCAATGCCTTTCATACAATGCCTCGTACGGTGTCATCTTGATGTTAGTCTGATAGTTGTTATTATAAGAAAACTCGACTAAAGGCAGCAGCTGCTCCCATGACTAGTCGTGTTCTACTATGCAAAGTAGAAGTAGATTCTCCATTGTCTGATTAGTCCTTTCTGTATATCCATCTGTTTGTGGGTGGAAGGCTGTAAAGTGTTTGTTTTATGAAACTGATTGACCTTGAGGGGGGTGAATAGGTCTAATTTGAATTTATTCCAATCTTGGCTACTTATGGACACAAAAAATTCGTTAGTGAGGAAGTTAACACAACCACAACAATCAAGAAAACAGATAAACTAAGATCAACACAGATCTAATCTAACATTCACATCACATACCACAACACAAACCACAGTACAACACACGGGAATTTTATAGTTGTTCTCCAAATTATAGGTACATCAACTTTCCCCCTTCGCTTATTTAGCAATGAACTAGATTCGGTCAAACTCCTCCTTTCTTTTCCTCAGATCCTCAGATCTTACACCTCAGAGCCCAGCTGGCTCCTACAACTCAGATTCCCTTCAAGAATCATACCTCAGAGTGCACCTTCACTCCTACACCTTAGGCAAACCCTTGCCCTACACCCTCAGAACACAACTGTTCCTACAACTCAGAGAAAGTCCTTCTTCTCCTACCTCAGACTCTCAGCCCTACCTCAGCCTTTATAATTTAGGCTTACAGCTCAGAGATATATATATCTCCTACCCCTCAGATATGCTACCATATCTTACAAAATAAGAATTAAAGTAGACTAGAATTTGAGATTTGATAAATCACCCAGCAGGAAAGAAACGAGTGACTTCTTCTTGATCAGATCTTGATGTGTAATCTTCTTCCTTGAACTTGATTGAGAAGATTAGAAAGAATAAAGGTGTCGACACTAGTCCTGAGTGTCGACACAACTTGATTCCTTGTCTCATCACTGCTTTTACACAGGTGTCGACGCTTGTCTAGTGTCACGACACTTTTGTACTTAGTTTATTTTTTTCATTATAGAACCTGCACAAGTAAACTCAACATACATCAAATACGATTTTGTGCATATTATTGAGTTGAAAGGATTTCTTCAAATCAGCTACACAATTCTCAATGTACCCAACAAAGGCGATGCTAAAAGCCAACTTAGTCCCTAAGTATGCTTGCACCCGCCTCCATTCTTTGGATGTGAAGCGTCCACCATAGTCCGACACAACAGAATTTGGCACTCCGTGGAACCAAACTACTTGTTCTATGAACAACCTGGCAAAAACATCAACTTCATCACCCTGTCGATTTGGAATGAACCGCGTTACCTTGGTAAGTCGATCCACGACAACTCATATAGATTTGTTTCCAGCACGAGATCGAGGTAAGCCGTGAACAAATTCCATAGAAATATCCACAAATTTCCACTCTAGTATCAGCAGGGGCTGCATCAGGCCTCCTCGATTGCGGCATTCAGCTTTAACCCTTTGACAGGTTTGGCAATGGGCCACGAAGTTGGTTACATCTCTTTTCATTCCTAGCCAGTATATAGTCCTATGCAGGTCAATATACATCTTAACCACACCAAGGTGAATAGAATACCTCGACTGGTGCACTTCTCGAAGAATCTCATCTCGGATTCCTCTAGTAGAGGGGATGAATATGCGGTGCCTGAACTACAAGATCTCATCGTGCAGATTATACTCCTCTCGTGCTCTATCTTGTAGGGACTGGATGATCAGGATCACTTCTGGATCGACCTTCTAGGCTTTTGTATTCGATTTCGGATGTCGCACTGTATCTTCATCTAGTATAACTGAGACTGGTACTCCTCTGGATCCCTACGAGCAACAAGAGTAATCTCCAAATCTAACAAAGACTGAAACAATTCCCTTAGAATCTGCTCCATCCAGCTCCCGGTTATAGAGGGCTGGCGGCTCAGTGCATCAGTAACTTTATTAGCCTTTCATGGGTGGTACTGGAGAGCAAAATCATAGTCACACATAAATTCCAATCATCTGCGTTGTCGGAGGTTCAAATCCTTCTAAGCAAAGATATACTTTAGGCTTTTATGATCGGAGAAGACCTCACATCTTACTTCGTATAAGTAGTGCCTCCAAATCATGAGGGCGAAAACAACGACGCCCAACTCTAGATCGTGGGTTGTGTAATTCAGCTCGTGCGGCTTTAGCTGGTGAGACGTGTATGCTACTACCTGCCATGCTGCATCAGAATATCTCTCAATCCCTTTATGGATGCATTCGTATAAATTATGGACCCTTCGGTTCCTGAGGGGATCGTAGGGATTGGGGCAGAAGTTAGCTGCTTCTTTAATTCAACAAACGCAACCTCACACTCCGGCATCCATTGAAATGCAACATACTTTCTCGTAAGAGTAGTGAGGGGTAACACAATCTTAGAAAACCCTTCCACAAACTTCCTGTAGTAACCGGCAAGACCGAGGAAGCTTCGAATGTCTGATGCCGTCTTGAGTGGTGACCAATTCTGAACTACTTGGATCTTGGTCTTATTTACCGCTACTCCATTCTTATTGACGGTGCCCCAAGAATCTGACTTCCTATAAACAGAATTCACACTTACTGAACTTGGCGAAAAACAAGTGCTCACGAAGCTTAAGTAGCACCATCTGCAAGTGCCTATAATGGTCTGCCTTGGTTTTTGAGTAGATCAAAATGTCATCGATGAAGATGATTATGAAATGATATAGGAAGGGTTCAAATACTTGATTCATTAATGTCATAAATGCAGAGGGTGCGTTAGTGAGTCCAAAAGGCATCACTAAGAACTCATTGAGACTATATCGGGAGCTAAAATCGGTCTTGGGAATATCCTCTTCCTGGATCTGCAGCTGATAGTAGTCCGATCTCAGGTCCATCTTAGAGAAAACAGACGCACCTTGCAGTTGATCAAACAACTCGTCAATTTGCGAGAGGGGGTACGTGTTCTGTATGGTTAGCTTGTTATGTTATTTGTAATATATACACAAGCGCAGTGTCCCGTCCTTCTTTTCCACAAACAGCACAGGGGATCCCCAGGGTGAGGAACTTGGACGGACAAACCCTGCATCAATTAGTTCCTGAAGTTGAATCTTTAACTCAGTCAATTCCTTAGGGGTCATCTGGTAGGGTGCTCGGGACACCGGTCGGGCTCCAGGTAAAAGTTCATTTTGAAAGTCCACCACTCGCTGCTGTGGCAAACCTGAAAGGTATTCGGGGAAAATATCTGGAAACTCGTACCACTGGGACATTAGAGAGCACTTGAATTTTATTTCCCATTTCAAAATAGATAACGTATACCTCATCATTTTGTCAGACTAACTTTATTGTTTGGGCAAAGGTCAATATGATGCGAGAGATGGAGGGCATACCTGCCAGCGTAATGGCCTGTCCATCTAGGTTCTGGAGCTTGAACTCTGGGTCAAATAATTTATATGGGTCTTATGCTCGACCAGCCAGCCCATTCTCAGGATGATGTCAAATCTGGTTATTGCTAGGATTGTCGCAGAAATTTCAAATTCTACATCCATAACATAGCCTAGAACAATCATTTCTCTGTAGATGTCATATCCTGTAAGACCCCAACCTCGGAGATGATCGCGGGACGATCAAACAGTACTTTTGGAGGTCTGAACAGGGGCACACGGCCAGGCACACGGCCGTGTGCCTACCCGTGTTCAGTGGTCTATGGTTTTATGCAGTCTCGAGTCAGAGAAGGACACGGCCTGAGACACACGGCCGTGTCTCAAGCCGTGTGTGGGGCACACGGCCTCGAACACGGCCGTGTTCGAAGCCGTGTTCATGAAGCCCGACGATCGTTCCTGAAGCTCCAGGTAACACGGCCCGTGGCACACGGCCGTGTCAGGACCCGTGTCGATCGGCGTAACTGATATTTTGGGTTGAATCCGGGCCGTACGGATCTTTTATGTTGGATCTAACGGCTGTGGGTTAACCAAGGGGGTTTTAGGGTTGAGTTTGGGGCTGAATTCCCTCATTTCAACCCTACCTTTCTATTTCTAAACTCTTAGAGAGAGGTGAGAGCCAAGAGGAGGAGGAGCAAAGTTCCGGCCGCCGGCGGAGCACCGGAGCACCGACTCGCGATCCGAGTCCGGATCCTCGAAGGCAAGGGCGAGGCGAAGCTTTCCATCCGGCTACATCTTCATGGCGGGCGCGCGGAAATCTACGAGGGTAACGATCCTCTTCATAGGGCATGTGTAGTCGCCCTTCTTTCTATGCATGGGGAAATCCCCCTCTCGCAAGTGAGCGTTGAGGCGCGGAATCCCTTCGGGTAGATATGTAAAGTCCCCGTTGTTAGAGCCCGGAATCGGAGTACGAGAGTAGGCATTGTGTGTGAAGCCTATTCGGGTTTAACCCGGATCGGTGATGTTTGCATTGCATGGCCGGAGAAGACTCAGCGCCGATGATTTTAGTTTTCCGAAATTTCTACGCGGTAGATTGCATACAGGGATCCTTGGGGGTTAACCTCGAGGCGCACCCGGAAAGCTTGGGCGGAATCGCATTGCCGCCACGATGTTGCCTTGGAGGGCAAATCGGTACATAACGGGGTTATGTGCGTGTTTTGATCGATTGTGGGAATGAGGAGAAACTTGGCCCGCACCGATGGCTAAATGGTCGTGGTGAAGTGAGCAACGGGCGGGTGGAACTCTACCCATTCCAAGTGGTCTCGGTAGAAGCGACCTAAAGTACATGGGACTTCCCGGGAGGCTGGAAACGGGCCTAGGCTTCGGCTGAAAGGGCTAAATGCTCACGAGAGTTGCCATCCGAGGGATGGTGGTGGAATCGCGGTGTCGGACTGGGTCCGGACCGGGTTCACCGGTTAGTGCCCTGAGAGCACGGAGTGTGCGGCCGTGCGTGCCGACACTTGTGGCGAATAGAATACTTTATAGAATTGCTATGGTAGTTTTATATGCAGGGAAGGAGCACCGCCGTCCCGAGAAACGGGACGGGGTCGTTATAATTTGGTCAGCTTTGCTGACCGTTGCCCTTTTGTATTGCCACCTCTTGGGTGGATTGCTTTCTACAGGTGCTGCTGCGGAGCCAAGCGGCAAATAGCGGGCTAAAGCCCAAGTTGCAGCGCCAGCCCTCGAAGGCTTAGTTATTAGCTTTTTCATATTCATGTATGGCCGGCCTGCGCGCCGATGTATGAAAGACGCTATCTTGTTAAGCGAACACTTTTGTAAGGCCTTAAGGTCGTGAACTCTTTTGTGTATTTTCATGTTCGTCATTCCTTTGTGGTATTTTATTACTAGTGGACATTCATGCCTTTATGGGTTCCTTGTTTAACTTTAAAATGCTTCCGTTAGAATGAGTTGTGTAGGACGTTGTTGTTAAATTGGTTGGAATGGTTGTCCATATTCGTAACCTTCCGGTCTGTCCGTAGTATATGGCGTCGGGCCCCGGCTGGACCTACTGCTATATGCTATGCGACGGATAGGGGTGTTACAAATTGGTATCAGACTACCGGTTTCGGTCTAACTTATTGGAATTCGCGGACGAATTCTTTTAAGGGGTGGTGAGCACGGTCACGTGCGTCATCGTTATAACATGAAAAAGAACCCATGAATGTACACTTAGGAATGAAAATACACTTGTTGAGGAACCTGCGTGTTCCTTTAATTGCTGTTTGCAGTAGTGTTTGGTCGCTTATCGGTGTTTTTGCACGAATATAGGTGACCAGAAGTGGCGCTGGGCCGTCTGAACGGCCAGGTTCTGAGACGAGCAGTGCGCCAAGCGATACGCCTGCAACACCTTTGTCTGCCGAGACCATTAGGTTGGTGGAGGAAGCGGTCATGGCAATGATTAATGCGCAGCCTGCAAGGCAGGTGCAGCAGCCTGCTCCTGCTGTGGAGCAAGTACCGCTTCAGACGGCAGAGCAAAGGAGGGTTGAGCAAGTTGTGTTGGAGCCAGAGTTGCCACGGAGAGCAACTGAAAGACAACTGAAGCATGTCATGGGCTTTCATCCACCGGTGTTCACGGGGGCAGAAACCCCGACCCAAGCAGAGGATTGGCTCTCAAGGGTCAACAGGGTGATGACTGCGACGGAAACTGAAGAGTGGCAGAAGACCACTATAGCGACGTTCCTTTTGGATGGGGACGCAAGACTGTGGTGGGAGGGCCTAGAGCTGCATCAGTTGAGGGGAATGCCATTGGCCGAAGTCCCGATGGAGGAGTTTGCGAGACTATTTATGGCTCGATACCTCCCCTCGGCGCAGAGGATCGCGCTAGAGAGCGAATTCCAGAAGTTGGTGCAGGGTGATAGCACCGTTGATGAATACCTCCACGAGTTTACTCGGTTGGGGAGATATGCCGGCGCTACCTTCGCAGACGAGGAGCGCAAGACGAGCCGCTTTTATGAAGGGCTAAGGGATGATTTGAGGTTGCTACTGTCGGGGCCCAAGGCGCAGGGTTTCATGACCCTGGTTAGTTCGGCCCGGTCCTTGGAGAAGGATATGAGAAACGTGCAAGCGAAGAAGTAGAGGGAATCTGGTGGCAAGAGATCAGAGTTCAAGGCGCCGACTACGTCGAAGTCGGGCTACCGCAGATTCTCCAAGAAGTCTAGGACGTCGGGTCCAGCTCCTTCTGCAGGTGCCTCAGGGGAAACTACCAATCGAACCCCGGGCGCTTGTTTCACGTGTGGAAAGCCGGGGCACTTTGCCCGTGACTGCTGGAGTGGACGCTCAAAGTCCGAAAGGAAACAAGGAGCTACCTACGAGGAAAAGGGCAAAGCGGTGGAGTCGACCGCGTCCCACTATGCTCCGACTCAGCCTAGAGTCTACAACTTGGGCCAGCAGGAGGCCATCAAGCAAGCGGATGTGGTGACAGGTATGAGTTAATTTATGCAAGTTGACTTGAGAATACTATTACCTATTGCTTGTTAAGCTAATGTCTTTTGCTTAGACTTTGTGGTGATTAGCGATAGTCCGGCACGGGCACTGTTCGACACTGGTGCTTCGCATTCTTTCTTGTCCGAACAGTTTATATCGCGCATCGGAGTCCCTTCTTCGATGGCGAAGGACAAGTTAGATGTGTTGCTACCGAATGGGTGCTCGATGCGTGCGGACAGAGTGTGCGCCGTGAAGGTTCACATAGGGAGCCAAGAGTTCGACTTGCTAGCGTCATTATTGCCGTTAGTAGAGTTCGATGTTATCTTTGGAATGGATTGGCTGTCAGAGCAGAAGGCTTGGATCGATTGCGACCGTAAGGAGGTCAAGCTGGGTGTAGGGCGGGAGACTACTTTCGAGGGGCTTAAGGGGTCGAGCAAGACACTGATGTCTGCTCTTCAGGTGGTGAAGGCGGTTCGTGCTGGTACAGAGCTGTTCTTCGCATTAGTGGAGGCCGCAAAGCCGAAGTCCACTTTGGATGAGATCCCCGTGGTATGCGAGTACCCAGATGTGTTCCCAGATAGCCTTCCTGGAGCCCCACCGCAGTGAGAGATTGATTTTACGATCGAGCTCGTGCCGGGTGCCAAACCCGTGTCACGTGCTCCTTATAGGTTGGCGCCAAAGGAGATGGCGGAGTTGAAGGTTCAGCTGGAGGAGCTGATGGAGCAAGGTTATGTGCGTCCAAGTTCGTCGCCTTGGAGCGCACCGGTCCTCTTCGTTAAAAAGAAGGACGGTAGTATGCGGCTGTGCATCGACTACAGAGAATTGAACAAGTTGATGGAGAAGAACAAGTACCCGATCCCGAGGATTGATGATCGCTTTGATCAGTTGGTCGGATCGTCTGTATACTCCAAGTTGGACTTGAAGTCGGGGTACTATCAGCTGAGGATCAGGGAATGTGATATCCCAAAGACGGCGTTCAGTACGAGGTACGGGCATTTCGAGTTCACGGTCATGCCGTTTGGACTGACGAATGCGCCATCGGTATTTATGGATCTGATGAACCGGACGTTCAGAGATTACCTGGATCGCTTTGTGATTGTCTTCACCGATGACATTCTAGTGTACTCGCAGTGTGAGGAAGATCACTTCAAGCACTTGCATTTGGTGTTGGAGACTCTGAGAAGGAATGAGCTTTACGCAAAGTTCTCCAAGTGCGAGTTCTGGCTACCCTCGGTAGCGTTCCTTGGCCATATAGTGAGTGGGGAAGGTATAGCGGTAGATCCGGCGAAGATAGTTGTGATATGGGAGTGGCCTGTGTTGTCTTCGGTAGCGGAAGTCCGTAGTTTCCTTGGGCTTGCCGGCTATTACAGGCGCTTCGTAGAGAACTTCTCACGGATAGCGTTACCTCTCACAAAGTTGACCAGGAAGGATCAGAGATTTTTGTGGACGCAGGAGTGCATGCAGGCTTTCGAGGAGCTGAAGAGACGGTTGACCACAGCGCCAGTGCTCAGTTCGCCGAGTGGAACCGAGGGCTTTGAGGTGTATAGCGACGCTTCGGGTAGTGGTTTGGGCTGCGTGTTGTTGTAGCGTGGTAGCGTGATAGCGTATGGATCGCGTCAGCTAAAGGTGCATGAAAGAAATTATCCGGTGCACGACTTGGAGTTGGCGGCCGTGATATTTGCACTCAAGTTGTGGAGGCACTACCTATACGGAGTAAGGGTCGACATATACACCGATCACAAGAGCCTAAAATACTTGTTGGATCAAAAGGATCTCAATATGAGGCAGAGGAGGTGGATGGAGTTCCTGGGGACTACACTTTCAAGATACATTATGTACCCGGGAAGGGCAACGCAGTTGCGGATGCGCTGAGCCGCAGGGCTCCCGCCCAAGCCAACTGGTTGTCGGTGCATGATGAGCGGCTAGTACTGGAGTTGGAGAAGCTTGAGATCTGTTGCGTTGACAAGCAGTCGAGCGCCAATGCAATGTTAAACTGGACAGAGGTGCAGTATGACCTGGCTGACCGGGTTCGGCAGGCATTGGAGTTGGATGACTCCATGAAGGAGCTTTTGGAGGCCGCTCTGGATGGGTCAAATTCCCAGTTCTCGGTAGAAGATGGGTTATTAAGGAAGGATCATCGTTTGTGCATCCCAAGTGGGGGCAACCTCCGGGCGGAGTTGATGTACGAGGCTCATCATACCAAGTACTCAATCCACCCAGGGAGCACGAAGATGTATCGTGATCTTAAAAAGTTGTTTTGGTGGCCGGGACTTAAAAAAGATGTGGCGTTGTATGTGGCCAGATGTCAAGCGTGCGCCTTGGTGAAGGCGGAGTGCCAAAAGCCGGGCGGATTTCTGAAGTCCTTGCCTATACCGGAGTGGAAATTCGACGACATATCCATGGATTTTGTGCATGGATTGCCAAGATCGCAGAAGGGAAACGACGCCATTTGGGTGATCGTTGACAGATTGACGAAAGTGTCGCATTTCTTACCAATGAGGAAGGATGATCCAGTAGAGAAGTTGGCAAAGCTCTATGTGGATAGCATTGTGCGCTTGCACGGGGTGCCCCGCAGTATTGTGAGTGATCGCGATGGGCGTTTCACGTCCAATGACTGGAGGCTAGTGCATCAAATGTTGGGCTCCAAACTGAAGTTTAGCACGGCGTTTCATCCGCAGACGGATGGCCAGACCGAGAGAGTCAACAAAACCTTGGAAGACATGCTTCGCATGTGTACGTTGGACTTCGGAAAGAGGTGGGAGGACCACCTATACTTGGTCGAATTTGCTTATAACAATAGTTATCAAGCAAGCATTCAGATGGCGCCGTTCGAAGCTCTTTACGGAAGAAAATGTCGCACGCCGTTGTCATGGTTAGAAACGGGTGAGTCCAAGCTTTATCAGCGTCAAGACATTGAAGATGCCACTTCTTTAGTGCATACTATACGGGAGCGGTTGCGGATTGCCCAGGATAGGCAAGCCAAGTATTATAATGCCAAGCATAGGAACGTGGAATTCAGTGTTGGCGATTGGGTGTACTTGAAGATCAAGCCGTTCAAGGGTGTCTCACGGATTCAACGCTTGAAAAAGTTGAGTCCGAGATACCTTGGGCCATTTGAGATTCTGGAGCGGATCGGAGAAACAGCTTATAGGTTGAGGTTATCAGCAGAGTTAAGTGCTTTGCACGATGTATTCCACATCTCGGTTTTACGGAAGGCAGTGCAAGAGCCTTCGCAGGTGTTAGCGGCCGACCAAGTACCGGTTGAGGAAGGATTGACAACGAAAGTCAAGCCCATATCTATTGAGGATTTCGAAGTCAAGCGGCTTCGGAACAAGGAAATCAGAATGGTGAAGGTCCGTTGGGATAACTGCGGACGCGAGGAGCTCTCTTGGGAGCGAGAGCAGACGATGCGCGAGGAGTACCCCGAGTTGTTCCCCTCAGGTACTCGTTATGTTTTTTTTGTGTAGTCTCTGTTCTTAATTTCGGGACGAAATTCTCTTAAGGGGGAGGGAGTTGTAAGACCCCAACCTCGGAGATGATCGCGGGGCGATCAAACAGCACTTTTGGAGGTCTGAACAGGGGCACACGGCCAGGCACACGGCCGTGTGCCTACCCGTGTTCAGTGGTCTATTGTGGTTTTGTGCAGTCTCGAGTCAGAGAAGGATACGGCCTGAGACACACGGCCGTGTCTCAAGCCGTGTGTGGGGCACACGGCCTCGAACACGGCCGTGTTCGAAGCCGTGTTCATGAAGCCCGACGATCGTTCCTGAAGCTCCAGGTAACACGGCCCGTGGCACACGGCCATGTCAGGACCCGTGTCGATCGGCGTAACTGATATTTTGGGTTGAATCCGGGCCGTCCGGATCTTTTATGTTGGATCTAACGGCTGTGGGTTAACCAAGGGGGTTTTAGGGTTGAGTTTGGGGCTGAATTCCCTCATTTCAACCCTACCTTTCTATTTCTAAACTCTTAGAGAGAGGTGAGAGCCAAGAGGAGGAGGAGCAAAGTTCCGGCTGCCGGCGGAGCACCGGAGCACCGACTCGCGATCCGAGTCCGGATCCTCGAAGGCAAGGGCGAGGCGAAGCTTTCCATCCGGCTACATCTTCATGGCGGGCGCGCGGAAATCTACGAGGGTAACGATCCTCTTCATAGGGCATGTGTAGTCGCCCTTCTTTCTATGCATGGGGAAATCCCCCTCTCGCGAGTGAGCGTTGAGGCGCGGAATCCCTTCGGGTAGATATGTAAAGTCCCCATTGTTAGAGCCCGGAATCGGAGTACGAGAGTAGGCATTGTGTGTGAAGCCTATTCGGGTTTAACCCGGATCGGTGATGTTTGCATTGCATGGCCGGAGAAGACTCAGCGCCGATGATTTTAGTTTTCCGAAATTTCTACGCGGTAGATTGCATACAGGGATCCTTGGGGGTTAACCTCGAGGCGCACTCGGAAAGCTTGGGCGGAATCGCATTGCCGCCACGATGTTGCCTTGGAGGGCAAATCGGTACATAACGGGGTTATGTGCGTGTTTTGATCGATTGTGGGAATGAGGAGAAACTTGGCCCGCACCGATGGCTAAATGGCCGTGGTGAAGTGAGCAACGGGCGGGTGGAACTCTACCCATTCCAAGTGGTCTCGGTAGAAGCGACCTAAAGTACATGGGACTTCCCGGGAGGCTGGAAACGGGCCTAGGCTTCGGCTGAAAGGGCTAAATGCTCACGAGAGTTGCCATCCGAGGGATGGTGGTGGAATCGCGGTGTCGGACTGGGTCCGGACCGGGTTCACCGGTTAGTGCCCTGAGAGCACGGAGTGTGCGGCCGTGCGTGCCGACACTTGTGGCGAATAGAATACTTTATAGAATTGCTATGGTAGTTTTATATGCAGGGAAGGAGCACCACCGTCCCGAGAAACGGGACGGGGTCGTTATAATTTGGTCAGCTTTGCTGACCGTTGCCCTTTTGTATTGCCACCTCTTGGGTGGATTGCTTTCTACAGGTGCTGCTGCGGAGCTAAGCGGCAAATAGCGGGCTAAAGCCCAAGTTGCAGCGCCAGCCCTCGAAGGCTTAGTTATTAGCTTTTTCATATTCATGTATGGCCGGCCTGCGCGCCGATGTATGAAAGACGCTATCTTGTTAAGCGAACACTTTTGTAAAAACAGAGCATTTTATTGCTATGTCGGTGCTGCTAGAGCGGCAAATTCCAGCAGCACCACGACCATCCGCCATCGGGGATAGACTTCCTCGGTTGTGTAACACCCTCCCAGTGCCACCACTGGCACTGGGTAGGGTTTTCCACCCACGGCCACCACCCGACCTAGAGTAAGGCTAAGGTGGCTCCGACGACGCTCCAGCCATCGGTAGGCACATACAACATGTCGGGGGAGTAGGAAAGGAGGAGGGGAAGGTTTTCCACCTGGGTTGGAGGATCTCGGGAAGGTCCCGACCGAGACGCCATGGGAGGTGGCGGAGGTGGTGTGCTCAGTTTGGATTTTCTTGCGAGGCAGAGCTCCGATAGAGGGTGGATTGGGACTACCCGAGGTGTGAGTGAGGATAGTAGAGGGGGAATGGCCTAATATAGGCTGGGTGAGGGTGTCCACCCCTCCTCTCCCCGGTATGGGATTAACCCGAGAGGAGGATATGTTCTCCTCCTCCCTCCTGCTATTTGGACAATTGGCACTCATTAAAGAGTCCAATACGAGACAGTTGGCAAGCATCCAAGGGGAGGTGTTGATGGGCTTGGGCTTGGGAATGAGGATGAGTGGAAGAATTGAGGGTTAGGCCTCATCTTGGCCTATGGGCCATCTCTCACCCTATATTGCTGATTTGATGGCCCAAGGGTGAGAGAGTAATGCCCTACTCAAGCCATGGAGAGGAGTGCACAACTTCTTTTGAGAAAATTTCAAAAATGGACTTTTATGGGGTTGACCAAAGTCAACCCTAGGGTGGGTCTCCCTTGCTGGTCAAAGTCAAACTAGGTCCAAATCATCGGGGGTTGGATCAAAGTTGGGGATCATGCCACAATTGGTGTGCACACACTTTTCGGTGCATGACTGAGCTTGATTTGACAACAGATTGACCACCCATCCTCGAAACTGACTGGGATGAATTCCGTTTACTTTGTATTGACCATAAGAATCCAATGCCACTGACCGGGTCGAATTAGAGTTCGTTTGCTAAATAATCAATATTTGTGTGTCACGACACACTGAAACGGTCAAAACGCTCACATCCACCGTTAGACTTCGGATTGCGATGCAACGAGTTCCAATGCATGCGCATCAGCTATACGAAGTCATAGGAACTGACAGAACCCTGATCAGAGTTCTCTAGCTCAATATTCAAAAATCTCATTTTCGCGACATTCTACTCGGAACGGTCATATCCACCACATGACCACGAAATTCAACGGAACGAGTTCCAACACACTCGTATCGGCTATACAAGGCCACGGGAACTAACAGAACTCAAATCAGAGTTTTCTAGCTCCATACCCCCGTCTAGAGTTACCTCCTACCATTCTATGGGCCACAGGTAGAGGTTCGGGTCATTTTATTGGGTCTACTAGAGTTCCGGTGGCCCAATAAAAATCGGGATGTTACACAACATACTTTGATGCGTTGAAAAATTAGTGGTACAACACACCCTTATATATAGGAAGCAATTGTCTAGATGCATTGTAAATTAGATTCAAAGATGAAGAGAGGGTGAATGTCATCGACAACATTTAAAAAAAATGTAAAACACAGAACGTGAATGAAAGAATTTGGGCATATGGCGCCAATTGCATAAGGGTGTGCAAATAGGCATGTAAAATAATGGGTGCATAATGCCAAATTAAAAAAAATCAGGATGCAAAACGCCAATTTAATGGATATTGGCCTTATCTGGAGAAAAATACCCTTAATTAAATAGTTATATTTTTTTGAATATTATTACTAATTCCTTTATTTTCTATTTTCAGGTTAATCTGGGCTGCCAATATCAATTTGGAGCTTGCAGGACTGATCAGGAGATGAAACGGAGAAAATCTGAAAAAATCATAGTTTACACGCCCCAGTCACAGGCGTGACCCTCAAGTCACGGGCGTGACCCGCAGGAGCTCCAGAAATCATTACCACGTCGGACTAAAGTAACACGCCCCGGTCATGGGTGTGACCTTTGGGTCACGGGCGTGACTGCCAGGCATGACATCCAGGCGTGTCGCGCATTATGAAGCCAGTTTCAAATCCAGCCAGTTTCAAGCTTACATGCCCTAGGTTACGAGCGTGACCTAGGGGCGTGACTTCCTGCAACTGCCAGATTTAATTCCCGCCGTTTCCAGTAACAATACAGACATTTCCTAGGTCACGAGCATGACCTAGGGCATGACCCGTAGAATGACGAATTTTAGCAGTTTTCTCCCAACGTTCCCGGGATTTCAAGAGGACGGTTCCGCAACTTACATGCCCCCTAGTCACGGGCGTGACCGAGGGGTGTGACTATCCAGAAAAATTCTTATAAATACCAGATTGAGCCAGGAGCTGAGGAATCATCTAGGGAGTCGTCTAAGAGTAGAATTTAGGAATTTTTAGTAGTTTATTTCCACTTGTTCTTGCATTTATTTATTGTAATTTCAATTTCATAGTTTAGGTTTGCATCAAATTTAATTCAAGCACTTTTATTTTCATGTCTCTCTTCTTATGTAGTTTTTTTATATCACGTTAAGTAGCTAATCTTAAATTAGCACTTGATTACGATGATCTTAGAATGAAATAAACTTCTCTTTCAAGCTCTCTATTATTTTCACTTCAATTTATCTTTGATTACGATTTTAGATCCGTATCTTAGATTTACCGAGAGGTTGTGGATATGAGTAGATCACTCAAAGGTAGAGGGATTCACATGTTCTCCTCGAGAGAGGAATACATGAATCTTCCGGATTGAAGTCAATTCCAATAGCGGGGTTCACCGCATAAAGCAAGCTTAGGGGTTTCGACTGTCCGAGAGGTCTTAATCGATCAACCTAAGTTTAGTCGAGAATGTATTCTCGAGAGAGACGCTCTTGTAAATTGGGAACCTCCACGGTCGAAATAGGTAATTTAGCAGTTCGCATTATATGAAAGTTTATTTTAATTTAAACGGAGTCTATATCAAGTGTTATCCTTTAGTCCTTTGTTTTCATTTAGTTTTATTTAACCTTTTTATTTTTATCGATAAAATAATATTAATTTGCATGAGTAGGAGTAGTCAACAGGCCCCGAGTCTAATACGACACTTGATCTTATACTCTAGAACGATATGTACACTTGTCTTATCGATTTAGAATTACGCTCTAGCGTAAATTTTATCCTTCAAGTGCCAAAACTATTCAGATGGGGGGGGGGGTGCAAAGTTCCTTATTTAATATTTCAGGGTGCAAACTGCCAAAAGGGTGCAAATGGGGGGTGCAATAATCCAACAAGCCTAACTCACACTGTAGTTCTCCAACAAAATTGTTTTCGGCGTAACAATATAAATATTTTAGAGAAGGACTATGGTCAACCCAATTCTAATCATCCAATCGCGTTGAAATCAAATCTAATCATTTATTAATTATATTAGAACTCCTAAGTTTACTATGGTAGAATGTCTTAAACCTATATTTTAGGGTGGTGTTAAGAGCACACCATTCAGGGCTATTACCACACCAAAAATGCCTTCCTACATCTACTTCCATCCTATAAAGGAGGAAGTTCCTTCCGATCGCACACAATGGTAGGAAGGAGGAAGTTCGCTCGCTCCTCCCCATTTAGTGGCTCGTGTTTTCCTTCCATCCAGCCTTATTCTGATCTCACCTAGTAGGAGAAGTCGCTCGCCATTCGCCATTTTTGTCGATCCCGTCTGATGTTTTGCCCATTTTCACAAGTGCTCTTAGATCCATTTTTGTTGGTTCATTGTTGGTTATTTGAGTTCACCATTCTCCAATCTTGTAAACCCTACATTGAGATCCATATTCGCTTTTTCGTCCCCATGTATCCAGCAATGTCTGATTTTTTTGGACTGTTTTTTCATTGTTGACTGTTTTTTCAGTGTTTCAGGATTTTGGTAGGAGGAAGAATTTACTTGAACATTAAAACAAGGCCAACATAACCTGCAATAGGGAAACTAAGGTAGCATGTTTCCCTCCAACAGTCCTACCTGAGATTTCAGTGATATCTATTGCTTTAAATTTTAATCCCTAAATAAATTTCAGTTGTTCTCTTTTTTAGGAGTTTGTGTTGAGAGTTTGATCCGATAATTAAGCAAGTGTATTTCAAGAAACTCTTCATACTTCAAGAAAGGTCATTTATAATGCATGAATTTTTTTTAAAAGCAAACATTTTTTCCTTATGCAAGTGTTTTTATAGGATGGAAGTAGATGTAGGAAGGCATTTTGAAACTAATACTATTTTCCCTACTAAAGAATAATTCATTCAGTGGGTTCGAAATATTGTCACAGGGTTGAGATTCATTGTTACTATTCAAAGAGCAGATAAGATTGACGGTAGATCAAGGCCAGGGTTTTTCGAGGGTGTGATAGAAGTGGTTTCCCGAGGGATAATCAGCAGTGAAAGGGCTATGCTAAGAGGAATTTAAGAAAAACTAGTTCAAAAAAGATGTGGATGTTCATTCCTTTTAATTGGACAAAAAATTTCTTATGTAGATGAGTTGAAAGTAGAAGTCAAATGTGGAATGCATAATCATAATTTTGTTCATCTTGAAGCACACAACTATACATGTAGATTAAATGATGAGAAATAAAAAATTATTGCAGAAATGTATGCATCTGGTGTCAAGCTTAGAAAAATATTATCGATATTAAAGAAAAGGAATTCTTCAAACACCTTAGTCATAAGAATAATTTATAATGAAAAAGTTAAATTATTTAAGGAGTTGGAAGGAAGGACTCATATTCAGTTTCTTTATAAGTCCATAATGGAGGCAAAGTATACTAGTTATAATTTTGTGAACCCGATTACTGCAAATTTGGAGTTCTTACTTTTTGCTAACCCAACATCGGTTCAATTAAGCAATATGTTTTCTGATGTCTTTATCATGGACTGCATGTACAAAATAAATCATTTTAGATTGTTGTTGTTTTCTATAGTTGGGATCACATCCACAAATATGACATTTTATGTTGTATTTGCTTTTATCTCAAATGAAACAGATGGTAGTTACACGTGGGCATTGAATTGCTTTAAAAGCATGTTAACTTCTACATCATTGTCTAATGTATTGATAGTGGACAGAGAGATTGCACAAATAATTGCCATGAAATTGGTTTTCCCTCAAGCAATAACCATACTATGTCAAGTTCATATAAATAGAAATGTCCTTGCACAATACAAGAATTTTTTTTACACAAGGAAAGAAATTTGAATCTTTTATGTCTGAATGAAAACTGTTGGTTTACTCACTTACAGTACAAGATTACAATGACTGATTAAACTCTATGTTGATGAAGTGCATCAAAAAATATTCGAATGTTCTTCAATATATGTTAACGACTAGATAGTTCCCTAAATTGATAAGTTATTGCATTTTGAAAATTCTACCACCAACCGAGTGGAGGGTGGTCAAGTCATTTAAAGAAATTCTTGGAAGTTTCTATTTGTAATTTGGCTACTATGGGGAAAACATTTTATCAAATGTTAACATTGCATCACGCAGAGATAAAATGATAATTTGGGCAGAGTTCAATATAGGTGAACAAAGGTTTTAGGGGGTCATTGTATACTAATCTTCTTGAGCATGTTTCGGTTGCAGCTTTGGAAGCAATAATGAAAAAGGAGGAGTTGGTTAAGAGTAATATTGCCTTAGATTCTACAAATTGTTTGCACAAAATGAGCTTCACAATGAGGTGGCAATCGAGGGGAATGGGCGAGATCTCGTCCGGCGAGAGCTATTCCCCAGCCAGTCGAGTGCTGGAAGGTTAGGCGATATGATTGTGCGAGATCAGCCGGCTCGCCCTGTAGTGGAAGGGAGTCCTTTCTACGAGTTGATCGTCTCATCCCCAGTTCCAGAGGGGTTCTGAGAGCCAGAGATGTCCTACTACACAGGCAGAGATGATCCAATTCAACACGTCTAGTGGTTTGAGGATGTAGTTTCAATCAAGAAGATATCAGACACTTTCAAGTGTCGACTCTTTGTCATCACCTTCAAGGAAAATGCAAGGGATTGGTTCTACCAGCTCCCTTCCAGCTTAATCTATTGCTTCGAGGACCCACGTCGAGGTTTCCTATTGAGGATATTGACGTCCAAGAAAAGAAATAAAGGAGACGAGTTTTTGTTCTTATCAAGCAAGGGTTAGAGGAGACGTTGGGGAGTTATGTGGATAGATTTCAGGAAGAGGTTCTCCAAATACAAGAGGTACCAGGGTACACCTTGATGTTGGCCTTCACACTAGGGATACAATAGGGATTCTTCAGGATAGAGTTGAAGCAGGAACCTCCCTTATCCTTTAAGGAGTTGATGGAGAGTGGAATGAAGGAAATTGAGGGGGAGGCAGCAAACCTGACATTCGCTAAGAAGTTGACTAGGTTGGTAGAAGGAGAGGGGAGAAAGCAGGGAGAAAGTGGGGAGGAAGCAGGCAACAAGAGGAAATGAGTGGGGATGAGCCTATAGGGCAGGGACCCAGGGGAAGCAGTAGGGGTGGGGCCGCCATGAGCCAAGCAACTGGCTGGCCTAGTGACAGCAAGGAGGACCTGTTCAGGGTCAAGGAAAAGGATATCAGGGTGGGGGAAATTTCCACGGAGGGCAAGGGCGGTTTAACCCTCGGGGGTGGAGATAGGGCCCGAGATCACCCTTACCCCCACCACAACAATCTATGGACATTGGCCCGGGGCTGGTGGTGTTATTCTACTATGACTTCCACCAGAAGGAAGGTCACACAACCGCCACCTACTCGGAGTTTTCAGGTTACCATCAGACCTCCATGGACCCACCTGATGTCAAAGATGTCTCCTTCATCACAATGAACGGTTGCTACTGCAACAAAATGTTGTCTTTTGGGTTAAGGAATGTCGGGGCAACATATCAAAGGATGATGGGTCGGGACTTCCGAGAACAGAGGGGGAAGACTTGGAAGTATAAGTGGATGATCTGATGGTAAAGAGCAAGGATGTGAGCTCCCAGCTCAGGGATCTAGAGAAGACATTTTCCACCCTGCGGAAGTTCAAGATGAGGTTTACCCCCTAAAGTGTCTCTTCGGGGTCAGCCGTGGAAATTTTTTGGGTCATCTCCTTACCCCCGCAAGGGTAGAGCCCAACCCGACAAGGTGAAGACAATACATGAATTAAAGTTGCCTTGGAATGCCAAGGATATCCAACGCCTGACATGAAAGCTTGTGGGTTTGTGCAGGCTCCTCTATCGGGTAGGAGAGAAATGCTCTCTTTTCTTCAACGTGTTGCGGGGCAACCAGTAGTTTGAATGGTTTAAGAAGTGTAAGGAGGCCTTCCGAGCCCTAAAGGATCAACTCACCGAGACCCCGTTACTCACTTTGTACGGTAGGAGTCCTATAAAATGTATAGGTTTAGGACACCCTATCATGATAGGTTTAGGAGACATATGAAAAAAGATATGTACGGCTGTTGTAATATGGATTTAGATCCGACGGTCGTAATCAATTCAATGAGTTTAAAATTTATGATTTTGATACTTTTATATATATAGTAGAAATATTATATATGTTATATTTCTTTATATTTTCTTATGTACGTTAATATATATGTTAATGTATATATATTAAATATAATATATTATAATATATATTTTATATGTTACAGGGGCGGATCTACATAGGAGCGAGCGTGGGCGACCGCCCGCACTAAATTTTAGAAATATATTTTTTATTAATACAAATATTTTTTTATGATTTAATAAAAATTTAAATATTAAAATGTGATCATAAAACTTTATAGCTCAGCCAGTAGAAGATGGATAGTTTTTGCTGATGGTCAAAAGATAGAGACCACTCATTTGACAATTTTATAAATCTTTTATGTTGTCCTCTCTCAAATCTAAGTACTTTTATGCTTTGAAATGAGAAGTTATTTGCAATAGTTATTAATCCTCCTTTAAAATAGAAGTTGTACTCATTTCATGATCTTCTTTTAAAATTATTTTTTCTAAAATATTATTCATTATTTATTAATAAAAAAAATTAATTTGTATAGCAAAAAATGATTAATTTTAAGTTGACTAGAAATTGATTCATACTCGCTTGAGTTACTCGAGCCAGCTTAATTCGAAGTTGTTTTTTATTTTGACTTACCTTTGAGTCGAAAATTTTTATTTCGTGCGAAGCCTCCTCGATCAAAATCGACTTGATATCAAGTATTAAGACTAATAAAAATATTCTGAATATAAAAAAATAAATTATTGTAAATAATTCTTATGTGACATTAGTATAATAAAATTATTTTCACATATATTTGTCTTGATGAGAGGACCAGCTCGGCTGTCCCAGCATGAGTCACATCGATCTCTCCTCCATTACAATTCTTCACCTTCTCCTGGACCACCTTGACTTTAGCTAGTAAACCTCTGTCATTCGTCACATGACAGGTAGCGCCGCTATCTAGCCACCACTCAGAGGATGAAGTGCGGTGTTGCTTCCGATCATAGCAACAAAGGACTTGTGATCCGAGGCATCTGCCAGCATGTTCGCCACATTTTGTGGGGGCTTCCTCCTTCTTCTTAGGAGCCTTGCAATCAACCACCCAGTGTCCCCACTTGCCGCAGTTGTGGCACTTCCCCCTCTTCTTTTTGAAAGAGGGTTTTTTATTCACCAAATGTATAGAGGCTTCACCTTTGGGTGCTGGTGGCTTCCGTGGAGACTTGTTGGGTCGAGAAACGAAGTTGACAGCCTGTGAAGACTGACTACTTTGTTCCAAACTCTTACCAGCGATATTTTGATCCTCGATATGAATGAACCTTTTGAGTTCATCCAGTGCGATCTTTTCCTTCAGTCTGTACATTTCAGTCTTGAAGGTCGACCACTCAGGAGGTAGCTTGCTAAGAATGAGACACACAAAAAGATTATCTGAGATATCGGACTTGTCGTCCGCCAACTTGAGATGCAGAATTTCCAGTTCGATTATTTGTGAGGTGATTGACGAATTTAAAATGAATCTTAAATTAAATAGTCTCTCCCCAAGGAGATTCCTCGACAACCCCTCTTCCTTCTGGAAGTTAGCGTTCAAGCGATCCCAAATTTCCTTTGCGGTCTTATAACCGCTGTAGGTCAGGGCGAGCCTAGGGTTTAGTGAATTTAGGAGGTAGTCCCTGCAAAAGTCTTCGTCCTTTATCCACTGAAATTCCTCCACGTCCTCTTCGGTAGTGGTGAAGTCGCTCAGAATGGTAAAAAAATATCTCGTGTTCCTTCATTCCAAGCTGGACGTGTAGCTTCCAAGCATGAAAATCAGAAAGGTCGAACGATTGTAGCTTGACGATGTCGTACGAATTATGCTTCAGCATCTCTCTTAAGCTAGAATAGTAAACAAGAAAGAAGTCACCTGAGTCGCACGGAGACGAGACGCGGGTCTTCGGATCCAATCCAGAAATAATTGTGCTCTCCAAGAAGCATCATGGAGGTAGGAAATCCTCCAGAGAACTTCTCTTGATCTCCCTTCTCCAAACAAAATGGATCCTTTGACTGAAGATGAGCCAATCTCTAGAAATTCAGCACCGCACCAAGAAAATTTTTGGAAGTGTACCAAATCTGCAAAACCTGGCAAAAAATCACTATTAGTTTCCTTGGGTTGTTGTCTGGATTCAGGAGTGAGTGCTGGAGAATGGGCATAGTTGTTGCACAGAGAAATTTGGCGCAACAACAAACGGAAAAAAACCTCTTTCTAGCGTGGATCTGAAGATCAACGATGGAGCCAACAGCGAAACGATGTTCCGGCCACTGGATATGCACAGATTCAGCCTGATCTAAAGGCTATGGTCTCTAGTTGTAGAACGCCAACTAGATCTACAAGAGAAATATCTCGGCGATAGGGCTAAGCTTCTGAACCGACGGGAATGGAGAACGGGAGCGGCGCCGGGCTATTGCTTCTCACAATCCACGAAAAATAGGGGCTGCGACTAGAAAATTCAGACCCTTATCAGCGATCTGCGGGAGGCAAACACCAGACAAAAGACGATGCAGGGATCTGCGTCAGCAATGCAGGTGCGACAAACTTTTGAGCGATAGATCTAGATCGGGAAGAAAATGGGCGGCGCAGTCAAAAACAGGCGACACTGCTGTTTCGCAAAAGAACAGAATCGGCGACAACGGCGGATCCCGATCTGCAACCCTAGATCAGCGACGACGGGAAACGCCGAGCCTGCGATGAAATTTGTGATTCCTCCTTCACGATCTGTTGGCAGCAAAATACAGGCGGCAAGAACAGAAATCGCACACGGGAAGAACAGAAATTGCGAAAAATGAGTGGGCAGCGGCGCTCGGGAGCGGAAAACCCTAAACGATTACTTTGAGAATGTAGATGGGAAAGCTCCGCTCAAAGTATTCTATGTACATCTATCGAGTTTGGAATATGTATATATAGTACCTCCAGCGTAGAGCCTAACCCTAGGACGACACGAACCCATAAACACGCTCTGAGTCGGTCTCGACACGTGCGGATATAATCTAATATATCTAACAAAGACTGAGTCTAGAAAGCCTGTCTTGACCTGTCCTGACAAAAGCGTGGTTAGGCTGGATCCGGGCAGGCCTGGTCTAGAGCCAGACCGATCCTGGGGGGCCTAAAAGGCCCCAAAGAAGTGTTTTGCCTGGCCCGAGCCAGACCCAGGCTCAGCCCAGGGCTAGGCTTTGCCTGGGCCCGATCTCAGGCCTTGCATAAGCCTTGTCCGGGACTGACCCAAGCAGGGAAGCACGACAAAATTGTCATGCAATGTCTCTAAATAAATTAGATATGTTGCACAACGTCTCTAAGGCTTTGTTTGGCGCGGCGTTTTGAGAGCAGGGGGCCGCGAATTTTTCAAAAGCCGTGCCAAACAAAAATTTAGAAAACGCCAGTGTCATCAGCCACCGCTATTAATAGCGGTGGCCTGCTATTTCCCAGTCGCGGAAATTTTCCGCGACTGGGAAATAGCTGCAGCGCTACAGCCTTTTGGTTGCAGCGCTGCAGTACTTTTTATATAATTTAAGTTATATAATATTTATATAATATGTTATATTAAGTTATATAATATGTTATATTAATTTAATAATTTAATACGTTATATAATAATTTATATAATAAGTTAATATTGTATAATAAATTTAATAATTATTATAATTAAGTTAATAATTACTATAATTAATAAATATAATATTATTTAAATAATATTTAAAAAATATAATTACTAAACAACACTACAAACGTTGTTCTTCCAAACAGATTCACAGATTCTGCCACCACTCTGCAAAACAGCTGATTATTCCACCACTGCTTCCCACCACTGTTTCTCCAGTCGCTGCAGCCGCGCCAAACATAGCCTAATTAGAGATGTTGCGGGCCTGCGGTAGCCGGCAAGCAACGTCTCTTCAAAGAGACATTGTTGCTAGTCTGCCACGTCTCTTCATATAGACATGGCAGTTGCCACTTGCCAGCAAGGCATCAACGACTCCTCTCTCAATTGAGCTTTATTTATTTATTTATTTGTTTTAGTTATCAAATTTTTATTTATAAATAGATGGGATGATATCTTCTGAATTTTTCCATTGCTATTCTCAAAACTTGAGCTTTTCACAAATCTCTTCTTCTCAATTCTCTAGTCCAAAGTTTCGATCAATGACATCTTCATCTAGTTTCGTTTTCGAAATTGTCAAACACAAACATAGTGCTCCAATCTGAGAGCACTTCGACAAAGTGCGTATCAACAATGACTGTGAGTGTTGTCATTGTTCAAAGTTGCTGACTGCGTCCGAAACTTTAGACTCTTACGACACATCAAATCATGTGTTGTAAAACAAGCTCTGAAATCCAATCAAGCACATTTTTCGGCGACCGGAGAAGTTTAGACTTACGATCAAATGCGACAAAAAGTAGTGCAAATGTAAAATATCTGGTGTAGGGTGCGTCCCGAATCGGAGATCTCCACGAAACTAACGCTTTCCTACGCACTACACGTCGTAGATCTACCGCACCTACACAGCACCTATCGCCCACAATAGTTCTCGTCGCAAGAACGCAGCGCAAATAACAAAGGAGGAATGGTCGACTCGAAAACAACGATTGGAAATTTGAGTCGGAGTATTCCCCAAGAAAACACAAAGGTTGCCACTCCTTTTAGAGAGCAAGACCAAGGCTATAGGCCAAGATCCGCTCAAGCAAATAGGATCCACCCGATCCGGAATTAAAAGCCTTGCAACGGCGATTTCGATTCAAAACTTGTAGCGATTAAATTAAAGATCCGGAGAAAACGAGCGCGAAACCACAACAACTAAAGAAGAGAATCAAACAAGGGAGAGGGAAGAGATTACCCAACCGGAAAGCGTTTCACACAAGATAACTGTGGGAGAATCACTCTGTCCACGGATCCGCCGGCGTCACACCAAAGGGTTTGCAACCTTCTTCCGCGGAGTCGCACCAAGGAAGCCACGCCGGAGTCGCACCGCGCGGATGGAGGGAGCAAGGGGGCGGCGGCTTCACACCACACAAGGGGAGGGGGCGGCGGCTAGATGAGAGCCTTGGCCGAAATTTCACTTGGAGGGGAAATTTGAGGTTTTAATTCTTCAATGCTTGATTCCTCATAAACACCTCTTTAAATAGGAGATTACAATAAGCCTTAACCCTTCATGATGGAGATGTAATCTCATCCACCCGAATGGCTAAGTGCACACCAAAAATAAAATTGTTTAAATTAAAGAAATAAAACATGTCATGAATATAAAATTATCACTTAAACATTGAATAATTTTATATTCTAAAAATATAAAAATAGAGTTTCACGAAATAAGATAATTAAAGCTAATTTTTAATGGCGGTTCGAGCACGCCGCGGGCGGAGGTTGTAACGTGCACTTCCTTCAGCGTCATCACGACGTCTAAGATCTTTATGCCGTAGCGCCTCGGCAACCGGGTCATCATCAATTAGCGGTGGCGCTGCATCAATCCTCCCCCACTCAAAATCACGTATCTCTGATGCGTGAGTGGAGAGATAGCGGCGGAGAAGCTCGGCATCCAAACGTTGAAGCTCTGTCGCGAGTACCCAAGAGTCGTCCGAAGGGGGGCGGTCACGCCAACGGACCAGAAAGCGGTAAGTAGTACCATCCGGAGTAGTGAACGGTTCTGCAGCAAGTATCATATCTGGAGTGAGGAATGTCCTGGGAAACCTGGGAAACATGTCAGCAGTAGGAGTAAAAGAAGGCAACGTACCATCCGATGTTATACCTGCGGGGACCGAAAGAGAGAGATCATCCGAACTACCACTCCCCAACCCATCCGAATTTTGAGTGGGAGAAGAAGACGACAAAGAAATCAACTCTTATGGTGGTGACACAAACATCGTTAAATCCGAAACGTTAAAAATGGGGGAAATCCCCCAATCAGCAGGCAAGTCCAAAACGAAAGCGTTGTCACCTAATTTTTTAATAATCCGAAAAGGGCCGGCGCGCTTTGGTGCTAACTTTTTAACGGTGCCAGTTGGCAAGCGTTCGGGAACCAAACGGACTAAAACTAGATCACCAATTTTGAAGTTTGATACTCTCCGATGTAAATTAGCGTGCGCTTGATATGAGTCGTATTGCGTGGTCAAAGTGGCCTGTATACGTGCGTGTAAATCATGGATGTGTTGGGCGAAGGATTGTGCAAACTGACTTGCCTTGTACATTGGGGGCAACGACACCAAGTCAAGCGGCACAGGAGCCTTATACCCGTGGACAATCTCATTCGGGGACAAACCCGTAGACCTATTCTTGGAGTTATTGTAGGCTAATTGGGCATGGGGAAGGAGAAGATCCCAAGTGCTCTTGTGATCACTCACAAGGCATCGTAACAAATTTCCTAAGCTCCGATTAACCACTTCCGTCTGCCCATCAGTTTGGGGGTGATAGGCGGAGGAAAACAATAATTTCGTTCTCATTAAAATCCAAAGAGTTTTCCAAAAATAACTAGTGAATTTTACGTCCCTATCCGATACTATGGTCTTTGGCACTCCACGGTGACTAACGACTTCCTTAAAATATAGTTTAGCAACGTGAGACGCATCGTTTGTCCTACTGCATGGGATGAAATAAGCCATCTTTGAAAACCTATCCACCACTACAAAAACTGAGTCGTGACGGCGTAGAGTAATGGGGAGGCCTAATACAAAATCCATACTAACGTCTACCCAAGACATGGAGGGAATAGGCAAGGGAGTATATAATCCAACGTTGGTTTTACTTCCCTTAGACACCTGACACGTGCGGCAGCTACTCACTACCTGCCCCACCATAACCTTCAGTTTTGGCCAATAGAATTTGTCCTCGACTAGCGTAATGGTCTTATCTCTACCAAAGTGGTCACTCAACCCTCCGTTATGCAATTCCCATATGATATGTAGTCGTAACGATGACTGCGGGATACATAGCTTCCCGTTCCTAAACAGGTAACCGTCCTTGATAACGTATGCAGATATCGTAGTGGGGAACTATCCTGGGCAGATAAATAAAAGTCCTGAAAGTCAGGACACGTAGCGTACTCATCCTTAATCCGCTCAAATCCTACAACATGTACTTCCATAGAGGTGAGTAAAATAGTAAGACGACTAAGGACGTCCGCGACTCGGTTATCAGCTCCCTTAAGGTGCTTGAGATTAAACGTGTAACCTTGTAAGAAAGCCACCCACTTAGCGTGTCGTGGGTTGATCTTATGCTGGCCGTTGATGAAATGTAAAGCCTCATGATCAGAGAGGATCACAAACTCCTTGGAGATGAGATAGTGCCTCCAATAGTGTAGACATCGAACTACAGCATAAAATTCTCTATCGTAATTTGAATAGTTCAGTTTCGGACGGGACAACTTCTCGCTAAAATAGCTAACGGGATGGCCCTCCTGGCTCAAGACACCTCCAATCCCTACCCCAGACGCATCACATGTGAGCTCAAAGACTTTAGCAAAGTCAGGTAGACGTAAGACAGGTGCCTCAGTCATAAGCTCCTTTATTCGTTCAAAAGCATAGGTGGCGGACTTCGTCCATGTAAACTCTCCCTTCTTCATACAGTCGGTGATAGGCGCCATAATACTACTGAAGTCTCGTATGAAACGTCGATAAAACGTGGCTAACCCATGGAAACTGCGTACCTCACGTAGGGTGGTTGGCACGGGCCAGTCCTTAATGACCTGAACCTTGCCCGGATCAACTCGAATACCCTTAGAACCGACTATATAACCTAAGAACTCTACCTCCGAGGCATTGAAAGTGCATTTCTTAAGATTGAGAAATAAAGTTTCCTTCCGCAGGGTGGAAAGGATCACTCTCATGTGAGAGATGTGCTCGGTAGTAGAGGTGCTATAAATCAGTATATCGTCAAAGTAGACGACAACGAGCTTCCCCATGAATGGCTGAAAGACATGTGTTATCATCCGGGAGAAGGTACTAGGGGCATTGGATAACCCAAAGGGCATCACAAGCCATTCGTACACTTCCTTCAGCGTCATCACGACGTCTAAGACATGTGGCTAATTTTTCATGGCGGTTCGAGCACGCCGCGGGCGGAGGTTGTAACGTGCACTTCCTTCAGCGTCATCACGACGTCTAAGATCTTTATGTCGTAGCGCCTCGGCAACCGGATCATCATCAATTAGCGGTGGCGCTGCATCAATATCATTGGACATGAGTTGTCGTTTAATCACTACGACAACGCATGTATGACTGCTTATGTTTATCAAACTTTTCAATCGAAATACCAACAAGTAGAACTACAATAAGGCATGACACATATAAAACTTTTATTAAAGCGAAAAAAATTAATTAAATATTTTGATAATTCAGATAGTAAGTTAATTTAACTTGCAATGTTTGAAGTAGTGGTCTACAATTAAAACTTTTATATTTACATTACTAGTCATTATTTCATGGAAGCTATACAAACACACCATTTATTTTAATAATTTTGAAGTTCTACGTACCAAAATAGCAATTTATCAAGTAACATGAATTGTGTACGCAAATTTAAAGTAAAAGATAAAACTTTAATTTATTCTTTTGATAACCCTGGTAACAATATCGTGACTATTAATTGATAGTTTAAAAAAAGACTTAAAACGTATGTTAAATGAAGTATTTTTTTTCATACCCGTTATATTTGTCATGTTTATATTTAATTGTCCAGGATAACTTAAAATCCATTGACCAAACATTCTCAAAATTAGAGTTATGCTACAATATATATAGTTCTAAAAAAAGAATACAAAATTTTAAAAATTTGTAACAAATCAGGGAGAAAATATTTTAAAACCCAAATATGACATGTCAATTAGGCAAAATTCCGCTTACAAAATGTAAAAAAAAACAATCCGGCAAAAAACTCTCCTAATGAAATTTTATTCAAGAAATACAGCTCATAATTTAAATGATACGTATTGAGAAACAATTGAGCATTATATGTGTTTATTAGAATGTTTTTATAGAGTAACGGTTCAGTTGTCACGCATTTATTATCCCGCTAGAACAAGAGTTATAAAAAAAATTAATTATTATAAAAATTTTAAATTATTATAAACACCATAGTTTTTGCCGGCCCGTAATTGAAGTAATGGAAATCAAAATTTTAAATATATATATAAAAAATGCCGCCTATGTTTTTATGTGTCACAACTTTAAATCCTTTATTAGGCGTTTTATGTATCAAAAATCTTTTAGAAAATAAATAAAAATTTATACTTAGATTTTAATAGTTTGGAATATGTTAATTCAATAATTTCAAAGTTTAATACAGTTTTTATAGATTTCTATAATTATTATTATGATTTATAGATGATTCAACACAAATTCAAATGACGGATAATTTCAAAATAAAATTTATGAGATTTCATCTAAATGAATTAGGTTTATAAACTAAAATACAATTTAGAGAGTATATGACTAAGACAACAATTGAAAATTTTAATATATTAGAGTTATGAAAAAAAAAGTAACATTTATCTTATTTTGGACTTAATGACCATCGATATACTAACTGTCCAAACTAATATAATAGCTTCGGAATCAACTTTTTTTTAGTGACAGAGTTTTGAACGAACGACGGAGTTGACTTAACGAAGTGTCGTTGGAGGCTTGTATTTGTTACATGGATTACTTGGACGTAGTGAGCAGAGAGAAACATATTGCTTCCTTCGAAGACAGCTCCTCGTCAGTCGAAAAAGAACTGAATTTGTTAAACTTGGCCAATGAAGATTGATATTTAATATCATATTTCGGGTATTAGTAATGTATTTTATATTTTTTTTAGTAGGCCGTTATTCAGTGTTTTGACAATTTACTTATTATGGGTGGGTAGGTTTAAAGTTGTGAGTTTTTGTGCGTTATGTAAGTTCGAGTAGTTTTCTTCAGGGTTGGTGGCCGACCCATTTGTATGTGTTGCAATAATTTTTAATATGAAATAAAATATAGCATTTTATTTTATTGACTATTTAAAATTTTAATATATAAATATAACATAATGTATTTACATTAATTATTTTTTATAAAATAATTAATTAAAAAACAAAATCAGCCTAGGCCATGCCTAAGCCTAGTTAGGCCCGACCTAGGCGGCTAGGCCTAAACCTAGTAATTCTCCCACCCATTTTGCTTTGATGTCTTGCACGGTGTTTGAGAATTTATGTAAGAGTTGTTGTTGCGGTCTACTCAACGCTCCTGGCAGATTGGGCTAAACTTGACCGTCTTAGCCCGCGGAGTGGTCAGGCGCACACACAGTCACAAAAAAGGAGAGGTAGCACACACAATGTTTTTAGCGTGAAAAAACCCCTCAACCGAGTAAAAAATCACGTGACCGAATTTGTGCCGGTCAAACTCCACTATGATCATTGGGTCACAAATCTATCGCGGAATCGAGGGTGGCATGCCACTCCTCATTACAATTGGGGATGAGAGAGTACACTCGCGCTCGGTGGGCAACAAGCCACCTCACGCAAAGCTTGAAGCATGTATTCTTTGGCGGTGATGAATGCTCCTGGGCACCATGCGGGTTGTAACACACCTGCTCGTTCCAAGGAATATAACAACGGATCCGGACGGGACCCCACGTCATATTGAATGAACAAACGAAAGAGCTACTCAATGAATATCAATCCAAACTATATTAAACAACCACACATTAGAATCACACGCTAACAGAAGCATTAATATAAACTTGAATCGGAATGTCCACAACACTATAAGAGTGATAAAACAACAATTACATAATCTTGTTTTGGCCTTAGGGCCTTACACACATCAAATGTTTAAGCTACTACGCGATTTCTATACATCGGCGCGCAGTCCGGCAATACATGAAAAAGCTATAATAAAACTTGAGCCTTCGAGGGCCAGCACAGCATGAGCTCCTGCCTACTATTTCCCCCTCGGCTCACCAACACTGATACCTGTACAAACCATGAAGGTGTGGCAACAAAAGAAGGTAACGAGTCAACTTTTGCTAACCACTATACATGAACGCGCGGTATAACGACCTTACCCCATATCCGGGGCAGTGGTATTCCTTCCCTATATATAAGTCAACAACAATAGCATATATAGAAATAAGCCAGAAAGTGCAATGACAAGCAAGCTAAGCACTAACGCTATACACACAATCATCATAAACGTTGGAACGCACGTCCACATGCTTCGTGCGCTCATGACACATTTTCGGTGTACTGCTTGAGTCCAACCACCATCCCTTGTCCCAGACACGGATGGTCCCACCTTGAGCATTCTTCTAGTCCAACCTAAAGTCAAGGACTCTATCCTATGTCAACAATGAAAGCCAAGTATGTTAGGCACTCTAGTCGAACAACATAGTGCGGGTACAATTCAGCTCTTTCTCATTGCTCAAATTGTCGTGTCAATCAACGACAACGACATGGGTCAGCCTCTCCTTTTCCATTCACAAAACAATGATATGATCCATGGTTGGCACTCACGGCCACACTAAGCTGAGCACAACAGGATCCATAGCTCAACAAGCTAGCCAATATGTCTCAAAAAGCTCCCAGGGAGCTACCGCCGGCGGTAGCCCTACCGTCGTGCAATATCTAACAGAACTCCTATTATACTCACTTTTCTGGGTATTTCCTGGAGTTAGCCTCCAAGACTCCTTGCCACGCTCTACAACACTCAGAACCCGAACATGACATACAACACAGAGTCTTCTCCGACACGCAAATAACAATGTAAACATCATCAATCCAGACCAACTTGTTTGGATGTGCTGCATACATCATTTCCATTTCCAAAATCGAACAGACATCTATATACAATATATGTCGGGGGCGGACTCAATCGATCCGGAGAAAGTCTAGCCGTGCGCTAATTAGCAAAAGAGACACTTTCATATGCGAATATAGAAGAAAAAGAGGACACACATGTCCAAACGAGAGGAGGAAGTTCGTTACCCTTAAAGTTCTCTTTGGTGTGATGGATCAAAAATCCAAACGGATGGAAAGAACCACACCGGGCCGCTCTTCGTAGATCTGGACTCGACTTGCGATTTAGGGCTAGCTTCGAAGCTCCGACAATGGCGGGATCTCTCCTTCTCCTTCTTCCTTTGCTCTCCCCTCTCGCTAACTCTTTAGAAAGAGACACCCTAGGATAAAATGAGAAAAAAACCCTCATCTCTGTCACAACCCGCATTTTCTCCGAATTAAGAATTATCAGAGTAAGAGAAAACACGCGTCATGATGCCACGTCAAGCAGGGGATAACTGCTGACGCTCAGGCAAAACCAACTACAATCTTTATGCAAGAAAATCATGTGCTTAATGAATAGAAAATCAGTTATGTTTAGAGTCTGTATCCCTCGGCTCAGTGGATCATCTAGTCCACAAAAGAAAACTATATTTAAACGCTGCGGAAAAATACTTTAATTAGGTTTTACACCCTAAAGAGCGCATAAGGGTCCCAAGAGAACCACTCATGCTATGCAAGACACTACACTCAGTTTATATAATATATATAAAAAAACGATTTTTCATACGTGATTTGAAAAGTAGTGATTAAGTTTATAAAAAAAACATGCTGATCATGAGCTTCATTTATAATAGTATTTATAGTTTAAAAATAACTAGCAACCTAGCATAAAACCTTCCCAAAGCAAGTAGACTATCTCCAGAAAAAAATAAATGGTAGCAGCAATAGTATATATCTAGTACAAGGTAAAAACTACTAGTGGGCGCCAACAACCTGACACGAACCCACCAGCACACATATATATATCTGTAAGAAAGTACTGAAAACAACCTCACAAACAAGGTAAACGAAACTCCAAAGTCCGGGAGTCCACCAACAACACCACCTCCAACTAGCCACCAGACTGGCTACAGCTCAGAACCTGGGGTATTCCAAAAGAAAACAGAATACCTCAGCAAGCAAAAATCAAGGTAAAACTGCATGAAAGAGTCAACCAGAAGGACAAAGTAACTGAAAAACATGCAGTAGAAAGAGTCACAACTGTCCAAAACAGGACAACAAGAAATGCACAACGTGCAAAGAAACAGCAACGACCCAGCCCAGGAACCACATCCTGCAGGGTCTACTAGGCTGCCAAGAGCCAAAATGCTGCAAAACTACCAAAGAAGAAACTTCTAACACCCTAAACTGTGGGAAGTGATAGTAGCAAAACAACAACGAGGAACCGGATCGAAGGCAAACGCAGTCCCCCAACCCACCATGTCCAAGTCAAAAGCTCGAGGGTCAACACGTGAAAACACAAGGGACCTTCCACCCGACATGCCCAACCCGTACCTGGAGCAAGAAATCCATGGGTGGCCTTGGCTATATCACACAACTCCACCCCCATAAAGAGCTACAACCACCACTACTAACCACGACCCACGATTCGGCCTTTAGGAAAATAAAGAAAACAGCCGACAAGGAAAACCCAGAAATTCAACTGGAAAAACCTACTCGGAAACGAAATACAAGGTAAAGGAAGAGTGTTGAAATAAACCAACACGACTAGGCGTTGAGTGAAACGCACTCAGTGCCTACCTAAACCTTGGCGTTGAGTGAGCTAGCCTCACTTGCCGCCAAAGTAATACCACTACCCACAAGCCCACTAAAGAAAACGGAGCTCGACGACAGTCGAACGACCAAGGCAGAAGATCCAGAACTCGAGTAGTTGCCTGCCACTTGAGTATCTAAACTCCCGCACTCGAAATCATCTAAATTCGCCTATCAAAAGAAAATATACAAAGCGCACGATCAGTGACGCACGATCAGTGGTCGTGCGCACTCATCGGCTGATGATCGTGCGAAACGAACCTGGAAACCTGACAGAAAACCTAGCAACTGCGCACGATCAGTGTCGCACGATCAGTGGTCGTGCGCACTGTTGCCAGCGCTCGTGCGATTGCCCGAGACAGAACTTTGGAAACTGAAATTTATACGCGCACGAACAGAGGCACACGACCAATGGTCGTGCGCCCTAAGGGTTGATGACCGTGCGCGGTCAACCTGCACCGTTTGGAATTTCCCGAACGACACCGGAACGCGCACACGACTCACGCCACTGCAGTAGCAGTAGACAACTATCAACGTCGCACGCTACTACCATTAAAACTATGTCTAACCATTCGAATAATACCTTAACGAAGGAAATTGGCAACCACACCCCCCCTCCTAACTCTCCCTCTCGGCTACGCCCGAACCAGAGCAACAATCAGAGCAAGGGAAACAACGGCTTCACGCCGACAATTTGGATTCCAAACACCACAACATAGGGGGGTTTCAGTAGGAAGAACTAAGCCCTATAGCTAGCAAGAAAATGAGAACAACAAGGCCTCTAACCTGGGCTAACCGGGATTTCAATTTCAGCAAATAAAATCAAAGAAAACACTTGGCAAGGGCAAGAATACCACTTGCCTCAAATCTCAGCGAAGCTTTGGACTGCTCTCCTCCTCTTCGCACGGATCAAGACGGCCGCAACACCTAGAATAAAGACTCGGCCATTAATGGCGGAAAACTTCCAAAACTGAAAATTCCAATCCTTCCAAAACTCCACGAAAATCGAATTTCTTACCGCAGGAATGAAGGTCTCGATGAGAGCAATCCGAATCCACTCTCGGAATCGAATTCCGTCCACAAACGCTCCGGGAATCGGCGTCCGAAGGGAAGGCTCGGCGGTTACTCGTTTCTCTCGTACAGGACCGGCGGTTTCTATCGTGAAGAAGATGATGGCTTTCATTCTAATACTATATATATATATATAATTATATAATTATATTATTAATTACAAAATTACATAAAGCACCAAATCGACGCGAAAACCGAACTACCTCGGAATTCGACGAAATTCGCACCGTAGCTAAATACCCACGCTACGAACACAACAGCGAAGTCGAAATTAACTTTCGACGAACAGAACTCGAGTTACACCCAAACGAAGCCAAACACAAACATCCCCCCGAGAGGCCACACCGGTCACCAAAACGACTCGGTTTGCTAGGGAGATCTTGCCAACAGGCTACCAAACAGGGCACTCAGTTCTAAGGAGCTAAAACATACTCCACACATGGCACAAGCCACGGAAACGCGTCATCGTAACGCCAAACGAGAATAAAATAATCGCTGAAAAGACGGGGCGTTACAGTCACCCCCCCTAAAAGAAAGTTTCGTCCCGAAACTTTACGCACAACCCTCCTACCAAAGGAGGAAAAGGTAACAAACAGAAGTTACAAAGGGAAACATACCGATCAAATCAGCGAAACAGGTGAGGGTACGCCCTCCTCATGGCCGACTCTAGCTCCCAAGTCGCGCTTTCCAAATCCTGATTTTTCCATAGAATTTTCACCATCGGTATGGACTTCTTTCGCAGCACACGCTCCTGAGTATCCAAAATACGAACTGGCACCTCAACGAAAGAGAGGTTGGGCTCTAACTGGGGCACAACATCCAAGAGTTGCTCACTGCTGCGCACACACTTCCGCAATTGGCTAACATGAAAAACATTATGAACACCAGGGAAGTTCGCTGGCAAATCCAATCTATATGCAGACACACCAATCCGCTCCAAGACCTTGAACGGGCCCACATACCTTGGGTCCAATTTCCGATTTTTACCAAATCTCTTTACACCAACCATTGGAGAAACCTTGAGGTATACATGATCCCCTACTAAAAACTCCAAAGCAGACCTACGCCGATTGGCGTTCTTTTCATACCTCTCCTGGGCTAAACGAAGCTTCTCCCGAATAAGCTTCACGGCGACTTCCATCTCTTCCAGAGCATCAGGACCCAACAAAGGCTTCTCACCAGCCTCAGCCCAAAACAACGGAGTCCTACAGCGCCTCCCATACAAAGCTTCGAACGGAGCCATCTGCAAGCTTTCCTGATAACTGTTATTATAAGCAAATTCCATGAGTCGCAAACGCTCAACCCACGCTCCACCGTGGTCTAAAATATAGCACCAGATCATATCCTCAACAATCTGATTGACCCGCTCTGTCTGCCCATTGGTCTGAGGGTGGTACGCAGTAGAATACCTCAGATCCGTACCCAAACCCTCCTGCAGACTCTGCCAAAAACGAGAAGTAAACCGGGAGTCTCGATCAGAAATGATGCTAACCGACACACCGTGGAGTCGGATGACTTCATTCAAGTACAACTCCGCTATCTTCTTCATCGGGTAATCAATCTTATATGGCACGAAGTGAGCACACTTCGTCAATCTATCCACTATAACCCAAACAGAATCATATCCTCTCGGGGATTTTGGCAAACCCGTAATGAAGTACATAGATATACTCTCCCACTTCCAAGTCGGGATATCTAGCGGAGTCAACTTACCACCAGGCCTTCCATGATCGGCCTTCACACGCTTGCAAGTGTGACACTCAGCAACATATCGGGCTATATCTCCTTTCATACCATACCACCAAGCAATTTTCTTTAAGTCACGGTACATCTTCGTAGATCCTGGATGGTAGGCAACGCTGGAACCATGAGCCTCACTGCAAATCATACTCCTAATGTCCCCAACAGCGGGAACGCAAAACCTGCCGCGGTACTTCAAGGTACCCGCATCATCAATAGAAAAATCTGGCAACTCTCCCTTCTCTGTCCTGGTAAAAAGGTGCAACAGATCCGGATCGTCCTTCTGATGCAGCCTAGTCAAAGAAATCCAGGACGGCTCTTCCACTGATAAGCTACTCTGCAAACTACAACATCCCACTGAAATATCCATAAGGAGGAACTCCTCAACTAATCGATCGGCGGAGAGGTTAAAGATCTTTCCCGTCTTTCGGCTCAGGGCGTCGGCCGCCACATTGGCCTTGCCCGGATGATACTGGATTTCTACGTCATAATCCGCCACATACTCAAGCCACCGCCGCTGACGCAGATTCAACTCCTTCTGCGTGAACACGTACTTCAGGCTCTTATGGTCAGTAAAAATCTTGCACTGGGCCCCATAAAGTAAGTGCCTCCACAACTTCAACGCATAGATAACCGCTGCAAACTCAAGGTCATGCGTAGGATAATTCCGCTCATGAGTTTTCAACTGCCTTGACCCATAAGCAATTACTTTTCCATCCTGCATTAATACGCATCCCAGACCTATATGCGAAGCATCCACATATACATCATAATCCATGCCCTCAGTAGGAAGGGTCAGAACGGGAGCAGTACACAATCTCCTCTTTAACTCCTGAAAAGCTTCTTCGCACTTCTCGCTCCAAACAAAAGCCACATTCTTCTGAGTCAGCTTGGTCAACGGTGCGGCTAGAGAAGAGAAACCCTCCACGAATCTCCTGTAATAGCCAGCCAACCCTAAGAAACTTCTGATCTCCTTAGGAGTATTCGGCCTACTCCAATCCGTCACTGCTGCAATCTTTTCTGGGTCAACCGAGATCCCATCCTTGTTCACCACGTGGCCTAGAAAAGAAACCTGAGGCAACCAAAATTCGCACTTGCTCAACTTGGCGAATAACTTGTGGTTCCTCAACTCTGATAGGACCAAACGCAAATGCTGCTCGTGCTCCTCAGCACTGCGAGAATAAACCAACACGTCATCAATAAAGACCACCACGAACTTGTCTAGGAAATCCTTGAACACCCTGTTCATCATATCCATGAAGGCTGATGGTGCGTTGGTCAGACCAAACGACATCACCAAAAACTCAAAGTGCCCATGCCTCGACCTAAACGCAGTCCGTGGAATATCTGCCTCACGGATCCTGAGCTGATGATAGCCCGAACGAAGATCGATCTTGGAGAACACCGTGCTACCACGCAACTGATCAAATAAATCTTCGATCCTCGGCAGAGGGTACCTGTTCTTGATAGTGACCTTGTTCAACTCTCTATAGTCAATGCAAAGCCGCATCGACCCATCTTTCTTCTTTACGAACAAAACAGGAGCACCCCAAGGCGACGAACTCTGCCTGATAAAACCTTTAGCCAACAACTCATCTAACTGAATTCGCAACTCCTCTAACTCACGAGGGGCCATCCGGTACGGCGCCTTAGCAATAGGACGCGTACCCGGCTCCAAATCAATAACAAACTCCACATCCCGCTCAGGAGGGATACCAGGAAGATCATCAGGAAAAACATCGGCGAAACCACGAACAATAGGAATCTCCTCCAAGCGTGGCACGCTAACAACGGTTTCAACCGCCGAGACTAAACAAACACAACAATCAGAAAGAAACAATCTCTGAACACATACCGCAGAGAGAACAGGAGGATCCTGACACGGATCAGCATACACGCTGCCGGGCTGACCGTCGTCCCTGATGAAGTCCAAGCGCTTTCCTTTGCACTGAATGACCGCATCATACCGAGAGAGCCAGTCCATGCCCAAAATGACATCGAAGTCCTCTAGATCAATTATCTTCAGATCCGCCTTCGCAAGAAAATCCCCCAACAAAACCGGGCAATCCAAAATACCCAAATCTGACAACACAGATTCACCAGAGGGAAACTTGATACGGAAGGAATCCCGAACACGATCTAGAGACAACCGATGACGCTCCACAAAGGCTCTAGCCACGAACGAGTGGGTAGCGCCGGAGTCAAACAGAACACGCGCCCAGCGGTTCTTCACCTTAAATTTCCCTATAGGAACGCACAAAGCTAAGGAACTAGCACAACAGTACCGCAAATAATCTAGCAACTAAACTACCAGGCTAGAAAGAAAACAACAAACTACTAACCTGAGATCACCTAGGTCGAAGTCTGAGCCTCCTCGGAAGAAATCACGTTCAGCTTCCCTTTTCCCTTGTCCACACGCTGAGGTGGAGGTAATGCCTGCAATGGAACTGCAGGAAGAGCTGACTGGACCTGAGGACACCTCGACTTAACGTGACCCTTCTGCCCACACTGATAGCAGACTCTATCCCTGGACCAACACTGGGCTGCATCATGCCCGGATCGCTTGCAAACTGAACAGGAGACATCTCTCTCAGGAGCACCCTGAATAGCATGAACCTGCTCCTTCTTCTGAGCTGCCGCCTTCTTGAAACACCTCTCAACAGGATGGCCTGACCGGCCACAAAAACTGCACACCACCCTGCTTCTCTTTCCCGGAACAGCATCGGGTACCAGGGGTTTCTTCTCCTCTACCAACTTCCTCTTATCCTTCCTCAACTGCTGGCCTCTGCTCTTCGCCGTCTCAATGGCCTCAACCTTAAGAGCAGCCTCTACAACTCCAGCATAAGTCACTGACCCATAAGCACTGGCCAACTGCTGCACCTCACTCCTCAAACCACCGAGGAATCGCTTAACTCGATCAGCCTCAACGCTGACCAATCCAGGGGCAAAACGGCTCAACTTACTAAACTCTATCTCATACTCACCCACCGTGAGATGCCTTTGCTTCAGATAGAGGAAATCATTCATGAGGCGGTCACGCTCGACCGAGGGTAAGAACTTCCTCAACAGCATCTCCTTGAACACTCCCCAAGAGCATCCGGCTACCAGGCTCTCCTTCTCTCTCAGCCACCAACTCTTAGCCAAACCTTTAAGCTGATAGGCGGCTATCATCACCCTCTGATCATCTGAAATCCCAGAGTACGAGAACATCTCCTCCATGGAGATCAGCCAGTCGTCTATCACCATGAAATCTGCCTTCCCATCATAAGTGGGAGGGCTCAGCCTCTGAAACTGCGAGATGAAGGCCATCTCTGCTGGCACCACCACTGGAGGTCTCAAGGGTGCAGGAGGAGGAGGAACAGCTAACCCCCCTACAAGGACTTGCGCACCCTGAGCCTGCCCTGCCACAACTGCCACCAAAGACTGAATCTGGGCTTGCACCTCCTCCAACTGCCTACCCATAGCTTCGCTACTCTGACGCAGACCCTCGATCACCGCATCGTTCTGAGCTCCAGAAGATTCACCCTCAGACAGGGGAGTCGATCGAGTCGCAGGACGCCTAGCCATCCTAAAAAAATCATTACAACGCAAATCAGATCCAAATCCCACAACTAGAACCGACTACCAGTACAGACAATACATATGTAGATATAGACTTAAAGCTGCTAAACTTGCTCTGAGAGTTTATCTTCTTCACAATAATTAGATGATATGCCCTAACCTAGGATGGTTAACCACCACCTCACTAACTCTTGTGCCTAGATCGGATGCATGAACTTATGTTAGTTTGAAAACTTATGTGTGTACATATGTCATCCTGCAAATCTTTAGCTCGGCGCGTTGTGCTTATGCAATGTTATGATATGCATGATTGTGCTATGTATTCTAAAAAAAAGGCCCTAATGCATGATATGAGCGGCGTACACATGAAAATATTATGCATCCCATACTACATAACATTTCCATGCAACGAAAAAGAAACGTGCTAGTTTTAGTCATGTGGTGAGGTTATGCATCCCATACTACATAACCCTCACATGTAGCCCCTATGGTGGATCCATATACGAACACATATTATGCATCTCATACTACATAATATGCCCCGTATACTTCATGTTATGCTATGAGTGTAGTGTTCGTGCTTTTGCCAAGACGTGCTGATGACATATCGGTGTGTGAATGACATGATGCTGAACTACTAAAAGCATCCAAGGAAGGTTGCCCAACTAACTTGTCAAGCAACCTCCCTCTGATACCAACTGTCACAACCCGCATTTTCTCCGAATTAAGAATTATCAGAGTAAGAGAAAACACGCGTCATGATGCCACGTCAAGCAGGGGATAACTGCTGACGCTCAGGCAAAACCAACTACAATCTTTATGCAAGAAAATCATGTGCTTAATGAATAGAAAATCAGTTATGTTTAGAGTCCGTATCCCTCGGCTCAGTGGATCATCTAGTCCACAAAAGAAAACTATATTTAAACGCTGCGGAAAAATACTTTAATTAGGTTTTACACCCTAAAGAGCGCATAAGGGTCCCAAGAGAACCACTCATGCTATGCAAGACACTACACTCAGTTTATATAATATATATAAGAAAACGATTTTTCATACGTGATTTGAAAAGTAGTGATTAAGTTTATAAAAAAAACATGCTGATCATGAGCTTCATTTATAATAGTATTTATAGTTTAAAAATAACTAGCAACCTAGCATAAAACCTTCCCAAAGCAAGTAGACTATCTCCAGAAAAAAATAAATGGTAGCAGCAATAGTATATATCTAGTACAAGGTAAAAACTACTAGTGGGCGCCAACAACCTGACACGAACCCACCAGCACACATATATATCTGTAAGAAAGTACTGAAAACAACCTCACAAACAAGGTAAACGAAACTCCAAAGTCCGGGAGTCCACCAACAACACCACCTCCAACTAGCCACCAGACTGGCTACAGCTCAGAACCTGGGGTATTCCAAAAGAAAACAGAATACCTCAGCAAGCAAAAATCAAGGTAAAACTGCATGAAAGAGTCAACCAGAAGGACAAAGTAACTGAAAAACATGCAGTAGAAAGAGTCACAACTGTCCAAAACAGGACAACAAGAAATGCACAACGTGCAAAGAAACAGCAACGACCCAGCCCAGGAACCACATCCTGCAGGGTCTACTAGGCTGCCAAGAGCCAAAATGCTGCAAAACTACCAAAGAAGAAACTTCTAACACCCTAAACTGTGGGAAGTGATAGTAGCAAAACAACAACGAGGAACCGGATCGAAGGCAAACGCAGTCCCCCAACCCACCATGTCCAAGTCAAAAGCTCGAGGGTCAACACGTGAAAACACAAGGGACCTTCCACCCGACATGCCCAGCCCGTACCTGGAGCAAGAAATCCATGGGTGGCCTTGGCTATATCACACAACTCCACCCCCATAAAGAGCTACAACCACCACTACTAACCACGACCCACGATTCGGCCTTTAGGAAAATAAAGAAAACGGCCGACAAGGAAAACCCAGAAATTCAACTGGAAAAACCTACTCGGAAACGAAATACAAGGTAAAGGAAGAGTGTTGAAATAAACCAACACGACTAGGCGTTGAGTGAAACGCACTCAGTGCCTACCTAAACCTTGGCGTTGAGTGAGCTAGCCTCACTTGCCGCCAAAGTAATACCACTACCCACAAGCCCACTAAAGAAAACGGAGCTCGACGACAGTCGAACGACCAAGGCAGAAGATCCAGAACTCGAGTAGTTGCCTGCCACTTGAGTATCTAAACTCCCGCACTCGAAATCATCTAAATTCGCCTATCAAAAGAAAATATACAAAGCGCACGATCAGTGACGCACGATCAGTGGTCGTGCGCACTCATCGGCTGATGATCGTGCGAAACGAACCTGGAAACCTGACAGAAAACCTAGCAACTGCGCACGATCAGTGTCGCACGATCAGTGGTCGTGCGCACTGTTGCCAGCGCTCGTGCGATTGCCCGAGACAGAACTTTGGAAACTGAAATTTATACGCGCACGAACAGAGGCACACGACCAGTGGTCGTGCGCCCTAAGGGTTGATGACCGTGCGCGGTCAACCTGCACCGTTTGGAATTTCCCGAACGACACCGGAACGCGCACACGACTCACGCCACTGCAGTAGCAGTAGACAACTATCAACGTCGCACGCTACTACCATTAAAACTATGTCTAACCATTCGAATAATACCTTAACGAAGGAAATTGGCAACCACACCCCCTCCTAACTCTCCCTCTCGGCTACGCCCGAACCAGAGCAACAATCAGAGCAAGGGAAACACCGGCTTCACGCCGACAATTTGGATTCCAAACACCACAACATAGGGGGGTTTCAGTAGGAAGAACTAAGCCCTATAGCTAGCAAGAAAATGAGAACAACAAGACCTCTAACCTGGGCTAACCGGGATTTCAATTTCAGCAAATAAAATCAAAGAAAACACTTGGCAAGGGCAAGAATACCACTTGCCTCAAATCTCAGCGAAGCTTTGGACTCCTCTCCTCCTCTTCGCACGGATCAAGACGGCCGCAACACCTAGAACAAAGACTCGGCCATTAATGGCGGAAAACTTCCAAAACTGAAAATTCCAATCCTTCCAAAACTCCACGAAAATCGAATTTCTTACCGCAGGAGTGAAGGTCTCGACGAGAGCAATCCGAATCCACTCTCGGAATCGAATTCCGTCCACAAACGCTCCGGGAATCGGCGTCCGAAGGGAAGGCTCGGCGGTTACTCGTTTCTCTCGTACAGGACCGGCGGTTTCTATCGTGAAGAAGATGATGGCTTTCATTCTAATACTATATATATATATATATATATAATTATATAATTATATTATTAATTACAAAATTACATAAAGCACCAAATCGACGCGAAAACCGAACTACCTCGGAATTCGACGAAATTCGCACCGTAGCTAAATACCCACGCTACGAACACAACGGCGAAGTCAAAATTAACTTTCGACGAACAGAACTCGAGTTACACCCAAACGAAGCCAAACACAAACATCCCCCCGAGAGGCCACACCGGTCACCAAAACGACTCGGTTTGCTAGGGAGATCTTGCCAACAGGCTACCAAACAGGGCACTCAGTTCTAAGGAGCTAAACCATACTCCACACATGGCACAAGCCACGGAAACGCGTCATCGTAACGCCAAACGAGAATAAAATAATCGCTGAAAAGACGGGGCGTTACAATCTCACAGCCTTAAACCAACAGGAACCACTCCCCACCGTCGGATCTCAGTATAAATTGACGAATGGCCATGATCAAAGAGATTTCCTGTGCAACGTGTGGTACCAAACTATCGTCGCGCGGTACCAAACTATCTCCGCGCGGTACCTCGGACAGTGGCTTGTTCGACAAGCCCACCATTTAAACTCTCCACACATACGCCGACACGTGGCTGCCAGTAACTGGCACACTGCCGCCACGCGGTACCATACTACCGTCGGGCGGTAGATGATTCAACGTGTTATTGCGCCGCCTACATTGAAAGGTCCACTACTGACAACGGTAACACTACCGCCGGGTGGTATCTCACCGAGAGCTATGACAATTAAATCGGCTATGCTACCGCCGACGCTAGCAGTACCGCCGCGCGGTAGCATCCAGAGAGCTATTTCTGTGTAAAATTTTTGGGGCGTCACACGGGTACAGAATACCACAACGGAACTTGCAGAGTAATGTTGGCGAGGACTTGCGGGATGCTGTGCGCAAGGAGGTTTTTCTGAGCGGCTCGCGAGACTTGCTCTGAGCGGCTCGCGAGACTTGCTCTTGGCGGTGGAGAGGCGGCGGCTCGTAGGAGAAATTCGGCAGAGCTCTGGCCTGATGAGAAGGAAAGCCAGAAGGAAAAAAAGAGAAATAAGGAGGCCTGAAGCTCCATTTGAAGCCTCCAGAAAGTGGTTGCGGTGGTTATGCGGCTATTCGCACACCGTAACCACCAATATTATTATTCTAATCATACTTTAGAGTATATATTTTGCTAATTATGTTTGTTATTTGTAGGCCAATAATATAATTAAAAATATTCTCCCACTAAACATTGTGGTTAGTGTGTGGTTACCCATGAAATGGATGGCGATGATTGTGGCAGAATGATTGAATGGAGAAGAAGGGCCGCCATGCATGGGAGGCCACCTTGATGGCGGATGACCGTCGGCGAGGGAGGACCGCGACCGCGGTAGACGGTAGGGATGCAAGTTGAGTTGAGCCAGCTCGAAAGCTCGACGAGCTGGCTCGAAAAAAACTCGAGTTCAAGCTCGAACATGTCAAGCTTGAGCTCGAGCTTGCTTTCGAGTCGAGCTCGAGCCCAATAACACTTGTTCATGGGCTCGCGAGCCGGCTCACGAGCTTATATATATATGTTTTTAAATAATATAATATATTAATATTAATAAATATAGGTGATTGTTATTAGCACTGCACTTTTGGATATTCGCACTTTATTTACTCTTAATTTTCTGCGCTTTTTGAAAATACTCATTGTACATGTATTTTTAGGAAAAGTGTTCAACACAAAAGTTGTAGATCTCGACGAGATCTACAACTTTCGTGTTGAACACTTTTCCTAAAAATGCATGTACAAGGAGTATTTTCAAAATGCGCGAAATCTGAGCGTATTTTTAGAAATACACTTTATACATGCATTTTTAGGAAAAGTGTTCAACACGAAAGTTGTAGATCTCGTCGAGATCTACAACTTTCGTGTTGAACACTTTTCCTAAAAATGCATGTACAAGGAATATTTTCAAAAGGCACGGAAAATTAAGAGTAAATAAAGTGCGAATATCCAAAAGTACAGTGCTAATAACAGTGACCTAAATATATAATAATACACATTATATTTATACTTGTCTGTTGCCACCCTGTCGCTCCTGCTAATCGAGACTGCTCTTTCAAGCGGTCACGCCCATCATCTTTCACGCATCAGCAGTTCAGCCATTAGATAATATATTATAATACTAGTAAATATTATTAATAATATTTAATATATTCATTTAATATTTAATATATTATTAATAGTATATTCATTTCAGCAATTCAAGCGATCACGCCATCATCTTCCTCGCGAGCGACCGGCGACTCGTGAACAGCAAGCAGCGGACGATGGACGATGAGGGTGAGGAAAAACCTTGATAGATCGGTGACAGACGAGCGATGGACGGCGATAGATGAGTGGCGGACGGCGTGCTTTCAGTCGCGCAGCTTATCGAGCTCGAGCCTATTGAACACAGTCTCATCGAGCTCGAGCTCGAGCCTGAGCTCAGAAAAAATAGCTCGAGATCGAGCTCGAGCCGGCTATTTTTGACGAGCTCGACTCGTTTGCAGACCTATTAGACGGCAGTGGGGAGGAGCGGTCGTAGTGCGGCCGCCCCTTGCGGGCGATGCTCCGCGACCGGGGTGTGACCGGGGAAGGGCGGTCGGGGTGCGACCGCCCTTTGCGAACGGCGCCCTGAGGCCAGGAGGTGGTCGCGGGGATGGGCGGTCGGGGTACAGCCGCCCTTTGCAGACAACACCCCACAACCGCCCCATGCAGGCGGCGCTCCGTGGTTGGGAGGCGACCGCGAAAAGGAGCGACACCCCACGGTCGGGAGGAGGCCGCGAGGAGGGGCATCCGCGGTGCGGCTGCCCCTTGCGGGCACCGCACCGCGGTCCGGAGGCGGCCTCGTGGAGGGGCGGTCGTGGTACGACCGCCCCTTGCGGGCGGCGCCCTGCGGCCGGGAGGCGGCCCCAAGGAGGGTGTCGCGGTGCAGCTGCCCCTGGCGAGTGGCGCCTTGCAGCCGGGAGGCAGCCGCGGCAGTCGGGCGCGGGCTGCTCGGCACTGACGATGGCGGCGCCGACGACCTAGAACAGTGTGGCTCTGATGGTGCACATCGTGGGATTGATGCGCGGGGGATCGTGTAAGGCGATCGTGCGTGCGACGGTCAAATACATGATCCTACTAATTTAGTGGAGATCATGGGGAGTGGGCTAACCACACCTCAATTCGCTATAAAACAACAGGATAACCTCATCACATGTCTCCAAAATTCTCAGTGCTTAGAACTGAAGCGTGAGAAGAGTGAGGATTTTTTTGTGTCGTCATTTGCGGTGATCATGACGGCTGTGAATGGAAAGGTGCCATCAAAAGCAATGGGTTACGATGCGCACGCCAAGGTACGTTGTTAATTTTTTTGAACAGGACGACGTGTTTGGTGGCGATGACGCATAGAGGCGAAGACGCACAGAGGTGCAAAGACGCAATAACGGAGGCACGCGGAGAAGGAGACACATGAGGCGCGGATCTGTGCGGGCAAACACAGTCACAGAACAAGAGAGGTGGTGCACACTATGTTTTTAGTGTGAAAAAACCCCTCAACCAGGTGAAAAACCATGTGACCGAATTTATGATGGTCAAACTCCACTATGAGCTTTGAGTTACAAATTTGTTCCAGAATTGAGGGCAACAGGTCACCCCTCATTATAATTGGGGATGAGAGAGAGTACACTCGTGCTCAGTGGGTGATACGTCGCCTCACTCGAAGCTTGAAGCTTGTATTCTTTGACGGTGATGAACACTTCTGAGTACCGTGTGGGCACTGAATACGGTCGCGGAACGTGCAGAGTAATGTTGGCGAGGACTTGCGGGATGTTGCACGCAAGGATGTTTCTCTGAGCAGCTTGAGAGACTTGCTCTTGGCGGTGGACTTAGACGAATTTCTGGTGGAGAGGCGGCGTGTAACACCCCAAAAGGAGTAGTGGTCATTGGAGGTTACCGCGCGACGATAGTCTTATCGCAGGCAGTAGCTCAGTGAATTAAAAGACTGAGTGCTCGAGTTTTTACCGCCTGGTAATAGTAAGCTATCGCGCTGCGTTAGCAAAATGCCTTCGGCGAGACCACTCAACGCTTTCGAGGAATCGTCGAGAGCGTTACCGCCAGGCGATAGGCGTTACCACGCCGCGCTAGCCTCTCGACGAATGTCAAAAGGATTTCTCGAGCAACCAATCTACCGCCAGGCGCTAAAGAGGTATCGCAGGGCAATAGCTCTGGATAGCGGCGCCAGCTGGTCAAAGCGGTTACCGCCTGTGTTACCGCGCGACGGTAGGAGTTACTGCGCGGCGTTAGCTTTTGTATAAAGGATAGACTTGAGATTTTATTCTCATCTTCTCTCATGCTTTCTCTTCTTTACTTCTGGAGAGGGAAGAGGAGGAACGTCCATGAACTCTTGTGGAGATCGATCCAAGGTGTGCTTGTGATTGGAATCGCGAGTCGACGCTAGATCTGTGGAGAGGAAGTTGTGACAATCAGTTCCATCCGGATCAAAGATCACAGTCATGGCTCAAAAGAGAACTACAAGGGTAACGATCTTCCTTCTTGGACAAGTGAAGTCCTTCTTTTGACATATGCATGGAATCCCCCACCAAAAGGTGGAGAATTGAGGGAATTCCTTTGGGTTGATTCATGAAATCCCCAGTGAGTCTTGCATATAGATCCGGAAATGTGTAATACGGAATATGCATGATGTGTGAAACCCATCTGGACAGGTTGGTCTGGATTGGTGATGTTTATTTTGCGTTCCAGAGAAGACTCCGAGTATAAACAAGTAATATACGGGGTCCGCGGGGTATTGGAGTTGCATTCCAGGAAAATACCCTAGAAATCCACTGTTGAAGACCAGTTGGATATCGCCGGTTGATAGTGAGTATCGCCAACGGCGATAGCACTTTGTGAGCTATTTGTGTTGTATGCTATGGAAAGACCAGTGTTTCTGGCACTGCAGGATGCTGCATGGGTTAGGTTGAGTTTCAGTGCAGAAAGAGAGCTTTTGTTGGTCCCGCCAAGCGATCGTGAGTCGTGACGAACACTGGCACTAACTCCTTTTTTGATTGCAAAGCCTGTCTCTGGGAGACTGTGAGGCTAATCTGTGAGCTGCGAGCTCTTAAAGGTCGTCGAGCCGAACGGATAAGGGGAAGCCGACTCGCGTCAGTCTAGACATTGAATTGACGATTTGAGCAACGGGCAATGACTGAACTGTCTCTGCATTATGGTTGTCTAACTCGAGTGCCTAAGTTATTAGCGTTTGTTAGGATCACATAATGAGAGTCTTGCGTTATACACCATCAAGACTAAAGTCTCCGGTTGTGGGTCGTGGAGCGTGAATGCTCAAACTTGTCGTTATGTTTGGGACCTCTGAACGGTGGTGGGACCCTGGTTTTCTGGTACACTGATAATGTGCCCTGAGTGCACGGAGCATCAGGCTGTGTCGCCGACGTTTGTGATATATTGAACTGTGCGTGAGTGCACGTTTTTGTGATATATCTGCTTGTGAAAATACTATGCATGTAGGGAAGGAATACCACTGCCCTGGGAAAGGGGTAGAGTCGTTATAAATTGTTCAGCTAAATGCTGACCGTTGCCTTGTTTGCCACCCTCGTGGTGGATTGTCTCTGTGCAGGTGTTGGAGAGCCAAGCTGGAAATAGCGGGCTGAAGCCCTTCCTGCTATGCTGGCCCTCGAAGGCCGAATGGAAAAGTTTTACTATTTTCATGTGTGGCCGGCCTGCGTGTCGATGTTTGTAATCTACACCTGTAAAGTTTAACTGTAGGGCCTTAAGACAAAACACTTTTGTGTATTTCTGTATACATTTTTGATATATATATAAATGTGGTTGTTTATATATAGTGGACATTCATGATTGTTGAGTTCAGTAGTAACCCCTAAAGCTTCCGCTAGAATGCTCTGAGTTAGGATGCGTGTACTGGTTTTGATATTCATAAGTAACGTCGATGTCTGTCTGCGGAATATGGCGTGGGGCCCCGGCCGGACCCTCTATTATATTTCATGTGATGAATGAAGGTGTTACAATTTAGTATCAGCTTGTCTTGGTCTTCCTCCTTCGAATTCGTTGTCGAATTCTTGTGAGGGGTGGAGAGCACGTGTACGTGTGAACCGTTATAACATAAATGAACTCAAGAATGTCTATTTAGGAATGAAAATACACCTGTTTGCGGAACCTGCGCTTTCCTCTTAGTTGTGTTGCCGCTTTGGTTGGTTGATACATGTGTCTTGTACGCTTATAGGTGACTCGAAATGGTGCGGGGCAATCTGAGCCCCAGCATTTTGTTGAAAATACGACACTAGTTGAGGTCCTTCTGCGGAGACAGTGTGTTTTGATGTTGAGGCGTTGTTTGTAATGATACACGCACCACCTACTGGGCAGGCCCAACCTGTAATGGTGCCAGAACAAGTTTGTGTGAGGCCAGAACTTGTGGAGGCTGTGGTAGATATACGAGCAGCGGAACGACAACTGAAGCAGTTCATGAGTTTCAGTCCTCCTACGTTCACGGGTGTATGATCCCCAATACAGGCAGAGGACTGGCTTGCGCGAATCAAGAGAATATTGACTACGATACGAACTGAGGAGGAACAGATAGTCACCTAGCCACTTTCCTGTTGGAAGGAGAGACTCGGCTTTGGTGGGACGAAATGGAGTTGCACTACTTAGCAGACAGACAACTAACGGAGGTCTCGATAGGGGTGTTTTTGAGACTATTCTTCGCGAAGCATCCGCCGTCGGCACAGCACATAGCTATGGAAAATGAGTTCCAGCGTCTAACTCAGGGAGAAAGTAGCGTTGATACCTACTTACATGAGTTTACAAGATTGGGACGCTATGCGGGGTCTACCTTCGCCGAAAAAGAGCGTAAGACCAATAGGTTCTACGAGGGACTGCGGGATGAGCTGAGATTTTTGCTCTCGGGTTCGGTGAAACAAGGGTTTCAAGCATTGGTAGATACGACCCGTGCATTGGAAAAAGATATGAAGAGGGTACAGGGCAAGAGGGACTTAGCGGTGACAAAGTTCGAGTTCAAAGCGCCGCGTCGTGAAAAGTCGGGCTACCGCAAGAGATGGGGTAAGAGGTCCAAGTCTTCTGGACAGGATCCTTCTACAGTTGCGTCTGGAGCAACTTCTAGGCAAGACCCACGTGCATGTAATATATGTGGAAAGGTGGGTCATCTAGCCCGTGATTGTCAAGTTGGTCCGCCAAAGGTTGAGAAGAAGGCAGGAGCTACATATGCTAAAAAGGGAAAGGCGGTGGAGTCCACTGCATCCCAATACGCTCCAGCCAGACCAAGGGTGTACAACCTTGGACAATAAGAGGCCATCAAACAGGCCGATGTGGTCACATGTATGAATAGTATAAAATGATGCTTTATATACTGTATATCTTGTGATTTGCATGTTTGTAACTTGAGTGTTCTAGGCCTTGTCCTTATTCGGGACTGTCCAGCGAGAGCACTGTTCGATACAGGTGCTTCACATTCGTTTCTATCTGAGGACTTCGTGCCACGTATCAGAGTGCCTACTCGTATGACGACAGATAGTGTGAATGTGTTATTGCCTAACGGATGCGTGATGCTTGCGGATAGGTCTTGCTATGTTGAGGTGCAGTTAGGAAGTCAGGATTTTGGATTGGAAGCGTCCGTACTGCCAATATCTGAGTTCGATGTGATCTTTGGTATGAACTGGCTCTCGGAGCAGCGTGCCTGTATTGATTGCAACTCAAAGGAAGTCACACTAGGTCAGAATACTGAGCTAGAGACTACATTCGCTGGTATGCGAGGATCGAGAAAGATATTGATGTCTGTTCTTCAAGTAGTCAAGTCTGTTCGGAAGGGCGCAGAGTTGTTCTTCACACTTATTGAGGCTGTTGAGCCGAAGACCAGTTTGTGTGATGTTCTGGTTATATCGAAGTACGCAGATGTGTTTCCGAAGGGTCTTCCGGGGTTACCGCCCCATCGGGAGATTGACTTCTCTATTGAGTTGGTGCCAGGTGCAAAACCTGTGGCCCGCTCACCGTACTGTGTATTGCTTAAGGAAATGGCGAAACTGAAGGTCCAACTGCAAGAACAGCTAGAGAAAGGATATATACGCCCAAGTATGTCACCTTAGAGTGCTCCGATCCTTTTTGTGAAAAAGAAGGACGAAAGCTTGCGGCTATGCATTGACTATCGATAGTTGAATTAGCTGACAGAGAAGAGCAAGTAACCGATTCCACAGATTGATGACTTGTTCGATAAACTAGTGGGATCAACTGTCTACTCTAAGCTGGACTTAAAGTCTGGCTATTATCAGTTAAGGATTCGGGAATGTGATATTCCCAAGACAACGTTTGGTACACGCTATGGTCCTTACGAGTTCACTGTAATGCCATTTGGGCTAACAAATGCGTCATCGGTATTCATGGACCTAATTAATGCACCGGACATTTCGAGAGTACTTGGACTTATTTGTCATCGTCTTTATTGATGACATTTTATTGTACTCTCAGTCTTAAGAAGACCATGCGAATCATTTACGAATGGATTTGCACACCTTGAAAAAGAACAAGCTCTATGCCAAGTTGTAACACCTTCCCTATAATGACCGTATAATATGAGTCCGGTCGGGGCCCCACAACATACAGATGCCACAGCTTTGGCATTAAAAGATGATATTAACTACCCAATCTCAAAACTCAGAATAAAACACAGTGGAAATAAACCAAACAACTAGAAGTTATCCACTACTAAGATAGGAGTATCACTACGACTTTATGACCTTACAACAAATGAGTCCAAAATGGAGAGACCATAAGGTCTAACATCAACGTGCAACATCACTCCTAAACTACCTCGGCATGCAAGCCGGAATATACCAAAACATGAAGCATACAGTCAAAAGGAAACAAGCTAGAAAGCACAGCAAACACTTCATGAGGCTTAGGTCTTTTCAGTCGGCGCACTTGCTCCCGCTTGCGATCCTTGCCCTGTAAAAATTTGTAGTAACGTGGGTCAGAAAAGGCTGACCTCTACTGTGTAACCAACACATCTCCTCCCGGCCGCCCCTAACGGACCCCGGGGTACCCCGCAAGTCAGTACTTTGTATACGATATACATAAACATGTAAAGCTTTTAAACAGGTTTGGATGTCTCATACAACAGTCACGTTTTCTATGTTGAGCACAGAATAAAAAGGGGCCTACTATGCAGCATGTATGCAGAACCGGGCTTCGCCCCAGACACCCTATAACGTATGCAACTAGCACATCATCATCACAACTGGGTACTTCCGATTCCCCATTGGCGTAAAGCCGCAAATAAAAGGGGACTACAATGCCCCTAACGGCCCAAAAGCCGCTACACGGAAATCTTGCCAAGGCCCCACCCGCACATGGGTCTTAAACCCGGGCTTTCCTGCAAATTCTGACTTCTCGCGTCAGGATTCTATCTCACACACAAATCGATTCTAAGAACCCTTGTTGGACCCTACACGCTTATGGCTTCATTGCCCGGGCTTGCCCTACGCTTGGTGTTCTCGTCAGTCTCACAGAAAGGGACTAGTCTCGCCGGGACACTCTCCTCATATGACTTGCACGTAATGGGATAGCTAGCTGACCACAGAGACATAGCCACACCTTAGCATAACACAACCATAATTTTTCCCACCCTAATCCACCATTTGTACAGCAACGTTCCCGCACATCAAGGAAACCATCTACCGCCAATGCGGAGCTAACCTTGTCCGGTTCCGACTACATGTACTCACTCAAGAAAAGGGGGAAAACACATACATCACAACGACATCTTGCCGCAACGAATTTCTACCGAATCCTTAAGGCTCGCTATGCAACATCACCGAGTTGGACTAACGGTCGCGCCTACGGCTTCACCCACAATGCCTAATCCACTAACGAAGCGGATCACTAATGCAAAATCATGTCGGGGGCGGACACAATCAACCCGGAGGTTCCTCTTGAATCAAGGCAACACAAACCCCTCTCATTTGAGAGATCTGGAGCCCAAAAACTTAAAAGAAGAGATGATAAGCGTGCATCCTAAAAACCAAGAGGAGAGGTGTCGTTACCTTACGACCTCTCTTCCTAGCCATGGAAAAACTTAGTCAGATGAACACCACCACAACAGTCTTGCCTTCGCAGATCTGGACTCGGCTCGAGAAACGGGGCTCTGAAGCTTCTCCGATGGCCGGAGTTGACCTCCTACTTCTTCCCATCTCTCCCCTCTCTCTAAACTTTGGAAAGAGAAAGCCTAAGTGCAAATGAGGGTTTGAAAACCCTATTCCCGGCCAAATACCAGCAGGGGATAGCCTGAGTCATCAGATCCTAATTGAAGAAAACGAACGACCATGATTCGCCCTGAAAAAGAACTTCCTGGGCCGAACACGGCTTGCGACACACCCGTGTCCAAGGCCATGTTCCCTCATTCCCCGTCAAACCAGAAATTACAGAATAGGACACGGTCTGTGACACGGCTTAGGACACGCCCGTATCTCAAGTGACACGCCCGTATCATAGGCCGTGTGCCTCAAACGACACAGGACCAAAACGTCCCGAACAGGCCACGGGCTTAGACACGCCCGTGTCAAACTTGACACGCCCGTGTCAACCAGTACACACCCGTGGTCCGGGTCGTGTTACTCAACTCAGCACAACTCACCAAACTGCCCGAGCAGGACACGACCTATGACACGCCCATGTCTCAGGCTGTGTTCCCTATCTCGACGCTCGTCGATTGAAATTTGTCGACCTCTCGGAAAATCGTCGACCTCATGCACGAAACGCCCTATGACACGCCCGTGTCACATGTCGTGTGCCCTGTGTCGATGCTCATCAACTGAAAATCGTCGACCTCTCGGGAAATGGTCGACCTCAAGCATGACACGCCCTGTGACATGTCCGTGTTAGCCTACTCAGAACCCAACTTGACCTGAAAATGCCATCCGTTCCTCTTTTGAGTTTCAGGGCGTTACACAAATTCTCAAAGTGTGAGTTCTGGCTGTCGTCAGTGGCCTTTTTCGCCATATGGTTAGTGGAGATGGCATTACGGTGGATTTGGAAAAGATAGTTGCGATACGAGAGTGGCTGGTGTTGTCTTCTGTAGCCGAAGTCAGGAGTTTCCTTGGACTTGCGGGCTACTACATGCACTTCGTACAGAACTTTTCGCGGGTATCCTTGCCACTCACCACATTGACGAGGAAAGATCAGAAATTTGTTTGGACACCGGAGTGCCCGCGAGCTTTTATAGAGCTAAAGAGTCGTATGACCATGACGCCTATTTTGACGTCGTCATCTGGTACGGATGGCTATGAGATTTATAGAGATGCGTCAGGGAGCGTCTTAGGCTGCATTCTTCTTCAGTTGGCAAAGTTATAGCTTATGGCTCACACTAGTTAAAAGTGCATGAGTGGAACTACCCCGTCTACGACTTGGAGTTGGTGGCGGTGATATTTGCACTTAAACTGTGGCGTCATTACTTATATGGCATGAAAGTTGACATCTTCACGGACCATAAGAGCCTTAAGTATTTTCTGGATCAAAAAGATCTAAATATGCGACAACGGAGGTGGATGGAGTTCCTTGGGGACTACACCTTCCAGATTCACTATACTCCCGAGAAGGAAAAATGAAAATGTGGTCGCAGAAGCCTTGAATCGTAGGAATCCGGCAAGGGAAAGTTGGTTGCGGATGCATGATGAGCGTCTGATCCAGTAATTGGAGAACTTAGACATTTTCCGTGTTGACAAGAGTGCCACTGCAAATGCGTCCCTGAACTAGATAGAGGTTCAATATGACCTTGCGGATAGGGTTCGACAAGCAACATAACTCGATAAGGGTCTACAATATTATGCATCAGATGCATCAAATGCACAATTCTCCTTGGATGATGGACTTTTGCGAAAAGCTGGTCATTTGTGCATCCCGAATGTGGGCAAACTTTGTGAGGAATTGATGTATAAAGCACATTTTACAAAGTACTCAATTCACCCAGGGAGCACGAAGATATATAAGGACATGAAAAAGGTGTTCTGGTGGCCAGATTTGAAGAAGGACATAACCCATTATGTGGCAAAATGTCAAACTTGTGCCTTAGTGAAGGCTGAATGCCAGAAACCTTGTGGTTTCCTGAAGTCATTACTAATCCCGGTATGGAAGTTCGACGATATTTCTATGTTGTGCATGGTCTGCCGAGATCTCAGAGCGGAAATGATGTCGTGTGGGTGATCGTTGACTGATTAACTAAAGTGTCGCACTTCATACCAAACAGGAAGGACGATTCAGTGAAAAAATTGGCCAAGCTGTATGTGGATAATATTGTACGATTGCACGGTGTGCCTCGTAGCATCGTAAGTGATCGAGATGGGCGCTTCACTTCAAATGAATGGAGGCTAATCCATCAAATGTTGGGGACTAAACTAACGTTCAGTGTGACCTTCCTTGACCATATGGTTAGTGGAGATGGCATTGCGGTGGATCTGGCAAAGATAGTTGCGATACAGGAGTGGCCGGTGTTGTCTTCTGTAGCCGAAGTCATGAGTTTCCTTGGACTTGCGGGCTACTACAGGCGCTTCATACAGATTTTCTCGCAGATAGCCTTGCCTCTCACCACACTGATGAGGAAAGATTAGAAGTTCGTTTGGATGCCGGAGTGCGCGCGAACTTTTGAAGAGCTAAAGAGTCGTTTGACGACGACGCCTATTTTGACGTCGCCATGTGGCACAGACGGCTATGAGATTTATAGTGATGCGTCAGGGCGCAGCTTAGGCTGCGTTCTTCTTCGGTTTGACAAAGTTATAGCTTATGGCTCACGCCAGTTGAAAGTGTATGAGCGGAACTACCCCATCCACGACTTTGAGTTGGCGGCGGTGATATTTGCACTTAAACTGTGGTGTCATTACTTATATGGCGTGAAAGTTGACATCTTCACGGACCATAAGAGCCTTAAGTATTTTCTGGATCAAAAGGATCTAAATATGCGACAACGGAGGTGGATGGAGTTCCTTGGGGACTACACCTTCCAGATTCACTATACTCCTGGGAAGGAAAATGTGGTCGCAGATGCCTTGATTCGTAGGAATCCGGCAAGGGCAAGTTAGTTGCGGATGCATGATGAGCGTCTGATCCAGGAATTGGAGAACTTAGACATTTTCCGTGTTGACAAGAGTGCCACTGCAAATGCGTCCCTGAACTGGATAGAGGTTCAATATGACCTTACGGATAGGGTTCGGCGAGCAACAGAACTCGATAAGAGTCTACAATGTTATGCATCAGATGTGTCAAATGCACAATTCTCCTTGGATGATGGACTTTTTGCGAAAAGCTAGTCGTTTATGCATCCCAAATGTGGGTAAATTTCGTGAGGAATTGATATACGAAGCACATTTTACAAAGTACTCAATTCATCCAGGGAGCACGAAGATGTATAATGACATGAAAAAGGTGTTCTGGTGGCCAGGTGAAGAAGGACATAGCCCATTATGTGGCAAAATGTCAAACTTGTGCCTTAGTGAAAGCTGAATGCCAGAAACCTGGTGGTTTCCTGAAGTTGTTACCAATCCCGGTATGAAAGTTCGACGACATTTATATGGATTTTGTGCATGGTCTGCCTAGATCTCAGCGAGGAAATGACGCCGTGTGGGTGATCGTTGACTGATTAACTAAAGTGTCACACTTCATACCAAATAGGAAGGATGATTCAGTAGAAAAATTGGCCAAGCTGTATGTGGATAATATCGTACGATTGCACGGCTTGCCCCGTAGCATCATAAGTGATCGAGATGGGCTCTTCACTTCAAATGAATTGAGGCTAATCCATCAAATGTTGAGGACTAAACTAACATTCAGTACGGCCTTCTATCCGCAAACAGGGACCAACAGAACAATGGAGGATATGCTCCGTATGTGCGCCCTGGATTTTAGGAAGAGGTGGGAAGATCACCTCTATATGGTTGAATTCGCTTACAACAATAACTATCAAGGTATTATATAAATGGCGTCGTTTAAAGCTTTGTATGGTAGGAAGTGCAGTACACTGTTAGCTTGGGGAGAATTAGGCGAAACTAAGTTGTATAAGCGGAAGGAATTTGAAGAAGCTAATTCAACAATACAAACTATCCGAGAGAGACTACTGATAGCTCAGGATATGCAGGCGAAGTACTACAACGCCAAACACCGAAATATGGAGTTTGCTGTGGGCGATTAGGTATACTTGAAGATCAAACTATTCAAAGGCGTGTCTAGGATTCGGCACTTGAAAAAGTTAAGTCTGAGGTATCTTGGTCCGTTCGAGGTGCTGGAGCGAGTTGGAGAAGCTGCCTATCGGCTAGCTCTTTCGGTAGAATTGAGTAGCTTACATAATGTATTCCACATATCGGTGCTTCGAAAAGCTGTGAAAGAGTCAACTCACTGGTTGAGGATGATCGAGTACCGGTCGATATTGGGCTAACAACAAAAGTTAGGCTTATTCGAATCGAGGATACGACGATAAAGCATCTACAAAACAAGACAATCAGGATGGTCAAGGTCCGGTGGGACAACTGTGGCTGTGAGAAGCTGACATGGGAGTGAGAGCAAACCATGCGTATTGAATATCCAGAGTTGTTTGTATAACATTATTATAACAACGTTTTTATGAATAAAAAATTATTGTGACATTTAAGTTGCTGTCTTTCTTATAGCTGTATGAAAATTTCGAGATGAAATTTATGTAAGGAGGGGAGGATTGTAACACCCCAAAAGGAGTAGTGGTCATTGGAGGCTATCGTACGACGATAGACTTATCACAGGCGGTAGCTCAGTGAATTAAAAGACTGAGTGCTTGGGTTTTTACCGCCTGACAATTGTAAGCTCTCGCACTGCATTAGCAAAATGCTTTCGGCGAGACCACTTAATGCTTTCGAGGAATCGTCGAGAGCACTATCGCCAGGTGATAGGCATTACCGCGCCGCACTAGCCTCTCGTCGAACGTCGAAAGGATTTCTCGAGTAACCAGTCTACCGCCAGGCGCTAAAGAGGTATCGCGGGGCGATAGCTCTGGATAACGGCGTCGGCAGGTCAAAGCGGTTACCGCTTGTGTTACCGCACGGCGGTAGGAGTTACAGCGCGACGGTAGCTTTTGTATAAAGAATGGACTTGAGATTTTATTCTCATCTTCTCTTATGCTTTCTCTTCTTTATCGCGAGTCGACGCTAGATCAACGGAGAGGAAGTTGTGACGATCAGTTCCATACGGATCAAAGATCACGGTCATGGCTCCGAAGAGAACTACAAGAGTAACGATCTTTTTTCTTGGACAAGTGAAGTCCTTCTTTTGGCATATGCATGGAATCCCCTACCAAAAGGTGGAGAATCGAGGGAATTCCTTTGGGTTGATTCATGAAATCCCCAGTGAGTCTTGCATATAGATCCGGAAATGTGTAGTACAAAATATGCATGTTGTGTGAAGCCCATCTGAACAGGTTGGTCTGGATTGGTAATGTTTATTTTGCATGCCAGAGAAGACTCCGAATCTAAACGAGTAATATACGGAGTCTGCGGGGTACTGGAGTTGCATTCCAGGAACATACCATAGAAATCCACGGTTGAAGACCAGTTGGATATTGCCGGGCGACAGTGAGTATCGCCAACGGCGATAGCTCTTGGTGACTATTTGTGCTGCTATGGAAAGACCAGTGTTTCTAGCACTACAGGATGTTGCAGGGGTTAGGTTGAGTTTGGGCGCAGAAAGAGAGCTTATGTTGGTCCCGCCATGCGATTGTGACGAACGCTATCACTAACTCCCTTTTTGTTTGTAAATCCTGTCTCTGGGAGACTGTATGGCTAATCTGTGAGCTTCGAGCTCTTAAAGGCCGTCGAGCCGAACGGATAAGGGGAAGCCGACCCGTGTCAGTCTAGACATTGAATTGACGATTTGAGCAACGGGCAATGGCTGAACTATCTCCGCGTTATGCTTGTCTAACTCGAATGTCTAAGTTATTGGCATTCGTTAGGATAATATAATGAGAGTCTTGGGTTGTACGTCATCAAGACTAAAGTCTCTGGCCGTGGGCCGTGGAGCGTGAATGCTCAAACTTGCTGTTATGTCTGGGACCTCTAAACGGTGGTGAGACCCTGGTTTTTCGGTACACCGATAATATGCCCTGAGTGCACGGAGCGTCGGGCCGTGTGGTCGATGTTTGCGATATATTGAACTGTGCGTGAGTGCATATTTTTGTGATATATCTGCTTATGAAAATACTATGCCTTCAGGGAAGGAATACCGTTGCCCCGGGAAAGGGGTAGGGTCGTTATAAATTGGTCAGCTAAATGTTGACCATTGCCTTGTTTGCCACCCTCGTGGTAGATTGTCTCTGTGCAGGTGTTGGAGATCCAAGCGGGAAATAGCGGGCTGAAGCCCTTGCTGCTATGCTGGCCCTCGAAGGCCGAATGGAAAAGTTTTACTGTTTTCATGTGTGGTCGGCCTTCGTGCCGATTTTGTAATCCACACCTGTGAAGTTTAACTGTAAGGTCTTAAGGCCAAAAACTTTTGTGCATTTCTTTATACATTCCTGATATATATATATATATATATATATATATATATATATATATATATATATATATATATATATATATATATATATATATATATATATATATATATATATATATATATATATATGGTCGTTTATATATAGTGGGCATTCATGATTGTTGAGTTCAGTAGTAACCCCTAAATCTTCCGCTAGAATGCTCTGAGTTAGGATGCGTGTACTGGTTTTGATATTCATAAGTAACATCGCTGACTGTCTGCGGAATATGGCGTGGGGCCCCGGCCGGGCCCTCTGTTATATTTCAAGTGATGGACGGAGGTGTTACACTGCGACTCGTAAGAGAAATCTGACAGAGCTCTGACCTGAGGAGGAAAAAAGCCCAAAGGAAACAAAATGAGAAATGAGGAGGTCTGGGGATCGTTTTATAGTCTCCAGGAGGTAGTTACGCTGGTTATGCGGCTATTCGCACACTGTAACCACCAATATTATTATTCTAAGCATTTTTTAAAGTGTATAATTTGCTCATTATGCTTGTTATTCGTAGACCAATAATATAATTAAAAATATTCCCCCATTAATTATGGTGGTTGGTGGGTGGTTGTCTATGAAATGGATGTCGATGATTGTGGCGGAATGAACAAATGGCATTGAAGGGCATCCATGCTTGGGCGGGCACCTTGACGGCGGACGTCCGACGGCGAGGGAGGACCGCGGTCGCAGGAGGCGGCCGAGGGGAGGGGCGGTCGGGGTCCCCCTTGCGGGTGATGCTCCGCGGCCGGGGTGCGGCTGCCCCTTGCGGACAGCGCCCCTTGGTCGAAAAGCGGCCGCGGGGATGGGCGACCGAGGTGCAGCCGCCCCTTGCGAGCGGAACCCCGCGGTTGCCCCACACAGGCGGCACTCCGCAGGCGGGAGACAGCCATGAGGAGGGGCAGTCGGGGTGTGGCGGCCCCTTGCGGGCGGCGCCCCTCGACCGGGAGGCGGCCGCGAGGAGGGGCAGCCGCGGTGCAGCCTCCCCTTGCGGGCGGCGACCCGGGGCTGGGAGGTAGCTGCGAGGAGGGGAGGCCGCAACGCGGCCGCCCCTGGAAGCTGGCGCCTGGCGCCTTGTGGCTAGGATGGCGTGAGACGATTGCGGCTCGGCGCCGGCGATGGTGGCGCCAGCGGTTGGTCGCGATGTGGCTCGGATAGTGCACATAGTGGGATCGATGCGTTGGGGGTCGCGAGAGACGATCGCGCGAGCGGCAATCAAACCCATGATCCCACTAATTTAGTGGGGATCCTGGGGAGTGGGCTAACCGCATCATAATTTGCTATAAAAAACACGATGGGCTCATCAGTTGTATTCCAACACTATGAATTTATTCTTTTTAGAACATGATGACAGCTGAGAACATAACACTTTCTAGCAATCTCATTCTCATCACTAGAATAATGTGTCATTGCTGGGCATTTTTTGATAGCGTGTAACTACCATCAATATCAGGAAAGAATCACATAATTATATGGTACATCAGCACAACACAACATCAAATAAGAAAGCATGCATAAGTTTGTACTAATAAAGCAATGTTAAGGTTCCTTACAAAAGCTCATAATAATAAGAAAACATAGCTAAGGTCTCTCCTATTACGACCCTTTAGTGTAACTGTACAACCCATATTTAGCGAGCTGGCTCCATATCAGCCTCGAGTGAGCAGCCAACAACCGAGGCAACGAGTTAGGTAGTTAATGTAATCATACGCTGTGAAAATAATATCCCCGATGATGAAATTTGATATCAGTGCCGATGCAATGTGCACAGTAATTTGGATGTTTGGATATTTGTTTCCACTTGATATTTCATTTTTTTGTTACTTGTGACAGCCGCTTCGTTTTCATTTAAATGGTTTGAGTTTGCCGGAATTGATATAAACTGAATCTTTGGACCGGCTGTTACTTGGCTGTTTTACTTGAAATACATATGTTCATTGTGGTTGTGCACTGTTGACCCGGTAGTGTTGACCGGCTGGATGTTTGCTACTGTGGCTGTGCACTGGTGAACCGGTAATTTTGACCGGCTGTTTGGGTTAGGCGGTGAGGCTCCCGTGATATATCCCTACACTTATTCTTTTCTTCTTCATTTCTTCATTTCGACGGAACGAAAGCAGACGGAGCCGCTCCTGCGCCGATCCCTCTAGCCGCCTCAAATCTCCTCTGATTCGTGCGATTTCTTCTCCTTTAGGAAGGTAATCTCCTTCCCTTCACTCCTTTTGTGTTGATCATGAAGTTTGTATATGGAATTGTGATGGATGAAAACCCTAGAGTTTGGGGGTTTTGGTTTTGCTTCATTCCTTTTCAACATAAAGTTGGTTTTATAAGTTTCCAAGCCCTAACTCTTGACTTTGAGCTCCTATTGCCGGCTGTGAGGGCTGCCAGTTGTGCTGGTCGGCTGCTGTTAGTTTGGGGGTTATTTTGTGCTTTCCAGCTGCTCTTTTGTAGGAGTCGCGTGTGCTGGCTGACTTTGTTGATGGAGGTTGTCTTACACTGGAATTTACACTTTGTTAAGCTGCTATACGCAGCCCTTGGCGTTGTAATTGAAGCAATCCTTGCGGCTGTGTATTGGAGCACCTTGGATAGAGATACGCTACATGGTGTACCCTCTTTTTGATCACTCATGTTAGTCCTTCCCTAGACAACTCCTAGAGGTCGTAGTTGTGACCGTCGTAGAAGTTCACTCATAACTATTTATGGCGCAACCCTAAAGTAAATGATATTTTGATGCTGCAGAGGATGGTGTCCGGCGATAGACGTGACGTGATCCCTTCGAAGAACAAGGGCAAAGGAAAACTTGGGGTGAGTCCTTACTGCTTTTTCCTCTTTTCCTGTGAAGCTACTTACTTTTCAACTGTTATTGAATTGATGAATCGCCGAAAACGCTAACACAAGTTAGCTAGCGATAGAATTCTGAGGGGAAAACAAATAAAAACATATTCTATTTTGATATAAAATGCATGAAAGGAACTGATAAAAATAGAAATGAACTGAACTCGCGTCGACGCAATGAAATGCGAAGGGTCGGCCTAGTAGGGGGGGAAGTTTCAGACTCCTACACCTCGTGAGGGGGGTAGAACTCTCACACCTCGTAGGGGGGGGGGGGGGGTCGAACTCCTACAGATGATATGAATTCCTTTAGGAGGCGTTGAAGCCTTGTGCGTCGAAGCACCCTAAAGTGGATACAGATATGATGGGTCGACGGACCCGGATGAATGAAATAGTTGAATGACCCTTAGTATTTCGCGAATGAAATATGAAGAAAGGAAATTGATATGAAAATATGAATTGAAATCAAATATAGATGATTTTTACCTGTTTAGATTAGAAATATGATTATACAGATTTATTACTGCTGACTCTTTTGTCTGCTTGCAGTGCGGCGCTACAGGTAAAAAGTAAGGATTTCACTTTGTTTTCTAAACTAATGAGATGTTTAATGTATTTTAGGAACCGAGCACCAGCGTACCAGACCCCGCTAGACGGTCTCAGGCAGATGCCGATCGGATACCAGTTGAAGACGTAGCTCGTCCACGGGTTAGCGTGATATATATATTTTGTACTCTGGTTGGCTTGATTCGTAGTAGAATATTTGTAGATAGTGTATATTTTGGAAATAAATGAAATGTGATGTTAGGTTTGCCCTGGTACATTTTAAATATTCATTTTGCTGCGCATAATTATGTGAAAACCTCGCTCGAGCTAATGATTCAAATTGTGGCGGTTTTTGGACCGTTACAGTTAAGCAAAAGGGGCAAGTTGGGAGCAGAGCATACTCTCCAGCGAGTAGGCGGGGCGGGCGCGGAGCTCTATGCAGCCGAGGCAAGCCCAAGCCTTTCTAGTCATTGGACTCGCCCAGGGTAATGAACATGTGAGTTAGGCAATCTAAATATCAACATGCAAATCAGGGTCTGGCAATAGCATTGTCAAAAGGCGGAGACCGTTGTCCGGATGCCAATTTGGGCTGCTAATAGTATTAACGAAAAGACGGAGGCCACTGTGTGTAGCTCATTAAAGACCATTTCTCCCTCGATAACTTCTGACTATAATTAGACCTCATTGCACCTCAGAGAAGGAGATCTAGCCTCCTAGAGCTCACCCCTTTCAAGCTTTTTCTCTTTGTCGTCCGAGGTGTCGAGCTCAGCTTTGACTTTGGGAGGGGAAGTTAAGAGAGTAACTTTCGGCGTGCGGCGTGACCTCCTCATTGCAGCTCGCGAGTCTGTGTAAAGGAAATCCACTCTTCCTTAGTGAGGGTCGTCTCTGGGCTCAGAATATCCAAGTATAGGGCGTTCGACGATGAGTTATGTAACATATGTTGCCCATCTTAGTTCGAACTCCGTTGAACCGATATTTGGATTTCAACATTTTTATACGGTGAGCGTGGAGTGACAGTTTGATAATATCATTAAAATTATATTTTTTGGGGAACAATTTAAGCTTTCTTTTTATTAAAATAATGTTATGCATGATCTTTTGTATGTATTTTCCAGATAACTTACTTTATCAATAATTTTTGAACAAAACACAAAATTTGGATCAAAATCGGAGCATTTTGCTCACAACTCAAATTTTCATGCATTGTGAAAATTCAAATGACTCGATATGGGAAAACAAAAGTTATGGCGAAGAACTATATTTTTTATGTGAACCATAAAAATACACTTAGCTCAAAGAATACATGAAGAATATATATATATACTTAAAGTCTATGACTACATACTTCTTCCATGTGTAACACACCTAAATATCAAAGTCTTCATCTTCATTCATTAATATGCATTTCAACACCAACCAAGCCACCAAATTATTCATGTTCACACTATCATTTCTCCTTCTTCTCCATTTATAAATACCCGGACACCATTCCTCCTCAAGATCATCCATCATTTTTTTCCTCCTAACACCTCCATTTTCTACCCAAGTTTTCTATTTTTTAGAGAAAAAGAAGTTATGTTTGTACAACCCATATTTATCGAGGGTGAACCCCCTAGTTAGGTCAGCAACAAGTTAAAGTCAACAAGTCAAGACAGAGATCAAAGTCAGCATTCAAGATAGTAGAAGGCATGAACAAGTATGACGAGCTCCCCTCGCTTACTCGCCAGGTAGGCGACTAGGGCAGTTGCTCGCCCGCAGCCGAGTAAGCTTCCTCAGAAGTCGCCCAATCGTCGGGGGTAGGGTGGGGCTATAAATAAGACCCTCCTCCCTTTGGATTTACCTATAAATAGGACACTAGGGGTACGAGGATATGAATTTCGGAATCTCGCAAAAGATCTCAAATACTTATTTTTCTAGACATTGAGCTGAGCCTTTGGATCCTTTTTTCAAAGAGATAAGTGCGAGCTAGGGATTATCTCTCTTAGTCACCGCCTTGACTTAGTCGCCCACTAGAGTCTACCTTGTACCTTGCTCGACCATTTTTTGTTATGGAGGGGAAGCTTCTTCAACGCATCTGGGTACGTGGTAGGACCTCATACCGCAACGTCTGAGGTCCTTTTTGTTGTCCCTCTATTTCTGCGTACTAGCCCGTTAAGTCATCGAGCCCGACCGCTGGACCAGTAACCTTAGGCTGGCTTGATCTAAATTTTGGAGTAGGGATTTTTATGGCTTCAACACTTTGGTGCAGTGAGCGTGGATTGTAGTTGCGAAATTTTTTTTTTCATGTATGCGAGATGGTGAATGGAGGCGAGAATGAGGAGATAGTCGGTGTGCGAACAAGAAAGAATAGACCGAAATTTGGAATAACAAAATTTTTATCATAAAAAAAAGTAAGTATTACAAAGGTATGACCTTCCTTTTATAGAATAGAGGAGAGATGAGAGATTACAAATAAGCAATGTAAGACAAATAATTACAGGTACAAGTGGCTATACAAAAACAGACCGCACAAGCCGCGCGGTTAGACGAATAGGCTAACCGCCCGACAACAATTATAAAGAGAAGACAGGCCGCTAGGGGAGACCCCTAAACCGCCCTGTCTTCAAGTCGCCTGCGTTAAACTGCCTGACAGCTCGGTCTCCAATCAGTAACATCTCGACTACCAAACCACTGGAAACCCCCAGACCGCGCGGTCTTCAAGCCGCTAGGGTCAGACCGCCAGACCGCCAGACCGCCCAATCACCATACAGTAACACTCCCCCTCAAGCTGGAGCATATATATCAATCATGCTCAGTTTGTCGCAAATGTAATAAAAGGAAACGAACACAGGCTTGGTGAAGATATCTGCTAACTCGTTGTCGGAGGTAACGAATGGAGTATAAATCTGTTTGTTCAAAATCTCTTCCCGAATAAAATGACAGTCGACTTCAATGTGCTTTGTTCTCTCATGGAAGACCAGATTTTTGGAGATATATATAGCGGTCTTGTTTCACAAAACATAGGTAGAGGATAGTTGTAGACCTCTCCTAAGTCAAACATGAGAGCCCGTAACCACTTTAATTCACACGGGGTCGACGTCATACTTCGATATTCCGCTTCTGCACTAGACCTGGAGACGACAGACTGTTTTTTGCTCTTCCAACTCACAAGGTTTCTCCCCACAAATGTGCAAAAGCCCGATGTGGACTTGCGATCTCCTTTGTCATCAGCATAGCAGAATCCGAGTACGCTTCAACCTTTGAATGAACATTCTTCTGAAACAGTAGTCCTTTACCTGACACCGCTTTAATATATTCCAATATCCTCAAGGCAGACTGCAGATGACACTCCCTAGGAGCTTGCATGAACTGGCTAACCTTGCCTACAACAGAGGAGATGTCGGGTCTGGTTACCGTGAGATAAATGAATTTGCTGACCAGATGCCCGTACCTCGTAACATCTGATAGAGGAGGTGAGTCATCTGTCCAGGTTTTATCGTCTCCAATAGCCATGGGGCATCAGGCAGGTTTAGCCCCAGTCAACCCTGTCTCTTTTAGAAGATCAAGAGCATACTTACGTTGGGAGAGGACCAAAAAGTTGGAATTTTGAGAGATTTCTATCCCCCACAAAGTATTTTGGAGAGCTCATATCCTTCATGACCAGGTGTTGACGGAAATGTTTCTTTATCAAGGCTACCCCAGCCTGGTCATCTCCAGTGAGAAGAATATCATCCATATATACGACAAGAACCACCAGACCCAGGGAGGTTTTGCGAATGAACAATGGGTGATCGGCAAAACTTCTTGTAAAACCCACGACCGCCACATTACCACTAAACTTGTCAAACCAAGCCCGAGGGCTTTGCTTTAGGCCATAGATGACCTTCTTTAGCCTGCATACCCTTGTCTCCCCCTAAGAAACATACCCAGGAGGTTGCTCCATGTAGACATCCTCTTGAAGATCACCATAGAGAAAGATATTCTTGACATTCAGTTGGGAAATGAGCCAATCCTTGTTGACGGCCACAGGGAGGAGTAATCAAATAGTGCTAAGAAGAGCAACAAGAGAGAAGGTGTTAAAATAATCAACACCAAAAGTCTGAGTAAAGCCTTTGGCGACAAGGCGTGACTTGTAACGATCCACATTGCCATCCAGACTGAAATTCACAACAAAGACCCACCGACAGCCAACAACATCGGTGCCCAACGGAGGAGGAACAAGGGTCCATGTACCCCGCTTAGTGAGGGTGGAAATTTCCTTATCCACGGTAGCCTTCCAATGAGGAACAACAAGGGCTTCCTGGTAGGTGAGGGGAGTGGCAGTGGCAGAGATAGCCAACGCAAAAGTCCTGTGAGAAGGAGTAAGACGAGCATAGGAAACAACAACAGCAAGCGAGTGCTGGGTACATGTCCGCACCCCTTTGCGAAGATCAATGGGACGATCCAGGTCGACGTGTTCCTCAGTATCCGGTGCATCTGTGGCGGAGAGAGCTAGACCGGGAGTAGAGAGAGACGACCGCAGAGAAGCGGAAAACATCGGAGGCAGAGAGAGGAGGTGGAGACAGTGGACACGGTGGAGGAGGATAAATCTCGGTAAGTGTAGACGGGACAGAGGGGACGATAGGAGAAGCGGAAACATTAGGAAGAAAATAGCAGCCGCGAGAGAAATAGGATGCATTTTCGAAGAAGGTTACGTCCGCAGAGACGAACTGCTTGCGAAGAACTGTGTCAAAACAACAATAACTTTTCTGAGTGGTAGAGTAACCCAGAAAGACATATTTGGTGGCACGTGGGGACAGTTTGTCACGGGTGGCGGAGGGAGCGTGCACAAAAGTTGTGCACCTAAAGATACCCAGAGGGAGAGGAAACAGATCCTTGCCCGGATAGAGAATGGAGAATGTGGTTTGACCGTGGAGAACCGTGGAGGGAATGCGATTGATGAGATAGCAGGAGATGAGAACGGCATAGCCCCAATAGGAGCGAGGAACCTGCATCCGTATCATCAGAGTGCGAGCGATATCATGGAGGTGACATTTTTTGCGTTCCGCCACGACATTTTGATGTGAGGTATATACACAGCTAGTTTGATGAACAATCCCATTTTGCATACAGATTGAAGAAAAATCATGACTAAGATATTCTTTGGCATTATTAGTGCGAAAGATTTTAATAGACACATCAAACTGAGTTTTAATCATAAAATAAAAGGACGTCCATACAGAGAATAATTCAGAGCGATCTTTTAAGAGATACACCCACGTATAGCGAGAGAATCATCAATAAAAGTTACAAAATATGAACTACCCCGACCTATGGTGAGGGTAGTAGCAGGACCCCAGACATCAGAGTGAACGAGATCAAACGGATGGGAAGATCCACAGCTTTGCTTCGGTGGAAAGGAGGAGCGGTGATGATTTCCAAGCTGACATGCGTCACAGTTGAGAGGAGGACTGTGCAGAGGGAGGTAGGGCAGAAACTGACAAAGAAGCCGTGGAGGAGGACGACCAAGGCGAAGATGTCATTGCAGAAGGTCTTTAGAAGAGGAGGAGAAGGCAGACAGAGCAGAAACGTTATCGAGGAAGTAGAGGCCGCCACTCTCAGTCCCAGTAGCAATCGTCCGTTGGGAGTCCGAATCCTGAAAAGAACAAGAAGTAGGAGTGAATGTGACGAAACACTATAGTTGTTTGCAAAGAGAAGTAATAGATAATAAATTGCAAGGAAACTTGGGCACGCAGAGAGTATCCACCAAGCGAAGAGACGGAGTGACTCGAACCACTCCCATCCCATGACTGGTGAGGGAGAGCCATCCACAATAAAGACAAGGGGCAACCGATCATGCGTTTCAAGGAGAGAAAAACATTGAGGATTGCCGATCATATGATTGGTAGCACCAGAGTCAATCAGTCATTTACCTTGAGTAACGACGTGGGCATTACCTGAAGATGTGACTAGGAAAGAGGGAGAGACCGCACAAATAGGAAAAAAAAGAGAGAGCCATAGAAGAAAAGAGAGAGGCAAAAAAAGAGGCCGCGTGAGCAGAAACAAGGCCACGCGAATAGGAAAAAGGAGAGACCGCGCAAACAACAAGCGAATAGGAAAGCAGAGAGATCGCGCGAACAAAGAAGGGTATGCACGAAAGCAAGAGAGAGCGGGGAGCAGAGAGACCGCAAAGACAGGTAGCGAATAGGGAGGGAGAGCGATCAGAGAGGCCGCACATATAGAGGGAAAAGACAAAGAAGAAAAGGAAGTCGTGTCAACAGGTCGCAAGAAGAAAGAGCAAACCACGCGGACAAAAGAAGCTCACAGAATCAGGTGGAAAAGATCGAGTCCTCTAATACCATATGCGAACAAGAAAGAATAGACCAAAATTTGGAATAACAGAATTTTTAATATCCAAAAAAGTAAGTATTACAAAGGTATGACTTCCTTTTTATAGAATGGAGGAGAGGGGGAGATTACAAATAAGTAATGTAAGATAAATAATTACAGGTACAAGCGGCTATACAAAAACAGACCGCACAAGCCACGCGGTTAGACGAATAGGCTAACCGCCCGACAACAATTATAAAGATAAGACAAGCTGCTAGAGGAGACTGCTAGATTGCCCTGTCTTCAAGTCGCCCGCGTCAAACCGCTAGATCGCTCGGTCTCCAATCAGCAACATCTCGGCTACCAAACCACTGGAGAGAAACCGCCAGACCACACAGTCTTCAAGCCGCCAGGGTCAGACCGCCAGACCGCCCGGTCACCATACAACAACAGTCGGCAGCTCGACAGGAGTAAGCAACTCGATAAGAGGATGTGACTTTGTGACAGTAACAATGTTTAAAGAGTTTACAAGGAGGATCGAGAGGAGCATCCTAGTAGGGTTCCCTCCTCGCCCAGATATCACAGTAACCTTGCCTCATCACGTAACACCATCAGAGAAATGGGCGCTACATAGACGACCGGGGAAGAAGCGAGCAAGAGAGGGGTAAGAGCGATCAATGCAGTCGCAATACTGTCCGGCGAGTTGCCAGGGGATCAGGTTCTGAGATGCAGACCAGCCAGCGAAGTTCCATGATACTCGGCCGGTTAGCGAGTATGAGGAGGATACTCGTAAGTACGAAGCCCAGCATCGCTAAGGACGGAGGAGCTCCTTCTATGATGAAGTCCTAGCAACACAAGTTCTCGAGGGCTTCAGAGAGCCAGTACTGAGCTATTACTCCGACAGAGATGACTCGGTCAAGCTTTTTCAATGGTTTGAGGACATGGTGTCTATCCGCAACATAATTGATGCATTCAAATACAGGTTTTTCTCCATCACCTTCGAGGGGAAGGCGAGGGATTGGTTCCACCAGTTTCCCGAAGGTTCCATCTACCACTTCGAGGACTTGTGTCGGGGCCTAATGGCAAGGTTCGTGACTTTTAAGAAACAAAATAAGGAGCCAACCGCTCTCTTCAAGATCATGCAAGGGCAGTACGAGAGTCTTGGCCACTACATCAACCATTTCAAGGAGGAGGTTCTAGAAGTCGAGGAAGTGGATAGCTTCACCTTGCAGCTGGCCCAGAAGTTCGACCTCAAGTAGGGTATCTTCAGCCTGCAGATTGGAATTAAGACCCCAAGATCTTTTGAGGAGATGATCGAAAGGGCGAACAAGTTCATGCAGGGGGAGGAGAAGAATCTCGACTTCTTGGCAAGACTAGATGAGTAGAACCTGGGAGGCATGGAAAGATGAGTACCTTCAAAAGTGAGGGTCAGAGTAGCACCAGGGAGGCAGGGAGAGCGAAGGAGAAGGGAAGATCCTAGAAGGAGGAAGGAGTAAAGGAGGAAGGAGATGACTCACATGAAAGAGGAGAGAAGGCTCGTAGCGACTCCAGAGAGAAAGGAGGAGGTATGATAATTTCAATATCTCGTGAATCGGCCCCAGTGGAGACCACCAAGAAGAATCCAATATCTGAACTAGGAGAGGTCGAACGACAACCAGCCAGAAAGGAAGCAGGGAAGAGATCAGGAGGAGATGATGGTCATTGCCTGACAGGGGAATAAGCATCACAGGAGGATCCCACCTGTAAAGAACCAGGCAGAGGAGATTACCCTCCACTATGATCTATATCGAGTAGAGGGGCACGAGATCTTGGCTTGTACCAATTTTTGGTAAGTATATGAAGGTTGTAAGCAGGAGCGACAGAGAGGGAGCAGCCAAGGCAGGAGGCCCCCGCGGGACCAGTAGAGTTCCAAGCTCCAGGGAGGAGGAATGAGGATCGTGTCGACCAAGGCAGTCTCGGGGAGGTGGTCTAGGGCCCAGGAGGAGGACATGTGGGAGTGATCAACGGAGGTGCCGGGCTTGGATCTTATCGCAAGGGAAGTCTTCACCAGATTTACCGCAAGAGCGTCACCTCGATCTCTCAAGCTCCGCTGTCGTTGGAGGAGATAACTTTTTCCTAGGACATGCTGGGGAATGAGAACCCTCTTCATGGTGCCCTCGTCATCCAAGCAGCTATTAAGGACTTAACCATTGACCGAATCTTGGAGGACGACAGGAGCTTGGTGAATGCCATTTTCAAGGGGACATTCGTCGGATTGCAGTTGGAAGTGTCCAAGATCCTAGTTATGGACGGACCCCTCTTTGGCTTCTCCGGAGAGAAGAAAAAGGTGGAGGTAGGAGCAGATCTTCTGGTGGCCCTTGGTGGCACTTCGATCTGATACAAGTTCGTCATCATGGATGCGCCGAGCTGCTACAGCACGATATTCAGAAGACCCCTCATCAACTACTTCAAAGCGGTCTCATTATCATACCATCAGTGCTTGAAGTACTGCAGGGACGACGTCAAAGTGAGGGTCCATGGCAACCCTAAAGCTGTCAGGACCTTTGTGCCGTCAGTACCATCATCTGGATGGAAGACACAAAAAGGCTGGAGAAGATTAAGGAAAGAGAGGACGAGATGAGAGCTACAGAGGAGCTGGAGGAAGTGGAGGTGATCTCTGTAACACCTCCCCTGTAATGACCATATAATATGGTCCGGTCGGGGCCCCACAACATACGGATACCATAGCTTTAGTATTAAAAGATGATATTAACTACCCAACTCAAAACTCAGAATAAAGAAACAGCGGAAACATACCAAACAACTAGAAGTTATCCACTACTAAACAGGAGTATCAATATGGCCTTAAGGCCTTACACCAAATAAGTCCAAAACGGAAAGACCACAAGGTCAAACATCAACGTGCAACAGTACTCCTAAGCTACCTCGGCATGCAAGCCGGAATATACCAAATCATGGAGCAATGCAATCAAGCAGAAAACGAGCTAGTAAGCACAACAAACACTTCCCGAATACGATCAGACAAGTCATTCTGCATTTCAATCCAGTTCAACCGAGCCACGCTAGACTCGCCTCTGGCTACATACTCCATGCCAAGGGACTCCCAATCCCGCACCAACCGCTCATCATGAGCTTCGATCCAATTCTCTTGCCAAGAGTATTTTCTACTCAAGGCATCTGCCACCACATTGGCTTTGCCTGGCGTATACTGAATCACCACCTCGTAGTCTCCAAGGAACTCAACCAACCTGCGCTGTCGCATATTCAAATCCATCTGATCTAGTAGGTACTTCAGGCTCTTGTTGTAACACCCCGAAACTCAAAAGAGGGATGGGTGATGTTTTAAGCCCAGTCTGAATTTTGGAGCAGGTGTCACGGGCGTGTCACGGGCGTGACACGGGCGTGACACGGGCGTGTCACGGGCGTGACACAGGCGTGTTCGGCCACGGTCATGTGGTCGACGTTTTGACGGTCGGAGATCGTCGTGTGGAGGCACACGGCCTGGGACACGGGCGTGTCCCAGGGAGTGTCACTTTGGGCTGTTTTCTGGGGAAGGCACATGGGCCATGACACGGGCCCTGACACGGGCGTGTCAAATTCGACACGGGCGTGTCGGGTGCCGTGTCGCAGGCCGTGTCCTTCTCGGGTTGGGAAAATTGGCCGATTGCACACGGGGGGGGGGGGGGGGCGTGACAGGGTCTCGACACGGGCGTATCACAGGTGACACGGGCGTGTCGAAGGCCGTGTCAAAGGCCGTGTGCTGGTTTTTCGTATCGGTCGAGACGACGAATGGGTGACACGGCCAGGCACACGGCCGTGTTGCAACCCGTGTTCGGCCCAAATTTTATGATTTCAGATCTAATCTTGGCCGTTCGTTTCCTTGACTTTGGATCCGACGGTGGGGGGCTGCTCCTGGGCGGTTTTAGCCGGGATTTAGGGTTGAGAATCCTCATTTCCTTTAGCCATTCTCTCTCTAAGAGTTTAGAGAGAAGGGAGAGCAAGGAGGAAGGAGGAGTCCAAGATCCGGCCGCCGGAGGAGCTTCGGAGCTCCGAATCGCGATCCGAGTCCAGATCCGCGGAGGTAACGCCGTTGCGGTGCTTTCCAACCGCATAGTTTTCGATGGCGCCGCGGAAAAATGCAAGGGTAACGATTTCTCATCCTTGGGCATGTGAAGCCCTTTTTCCCTTTGCATAGGAAGCCCTCTCTCGCGAGTGAGCGAAGAGTTGGAGCATTCCTTGGGGTAGATATGTAAAGTCCCCCTTGTGTAGAGTCCGTATGCGAAAACGGACATAGGCATTGTGTGTGAAGCCTATCCGGACAAGTAGAGCCGGATCGGTGATGTTGCATTGCATTGAACCGGGGAAGACTCCGGGTGTTTGGGCGTTTTTCGGGTTTTCTACGTGGTAGATTGCAACAGGGAGCCTTGGAGATTAACTCCAAGGTGCACCCGAAAAACTGGGCAAAAGCGAGTTTTGCCAACACGATGGCCGGGGAGCCAACGTGAACATAACCGGGTTATGTGATTGTTGTGACGGAAACGGGACTCGGTGAATCTTGACCTGCGCATATGGCTTAAATTGCCGTTGCGATATGAGCACGGGTCAGGCGGAACCGTACCCGGTCTATGTCGTTCGGTCGGACCGTTGGCATGGACGAGGGTCTTCGGCGGTCTATGGCTTAAATTGCCGTGACCAAGGCCAGGAAGGCAAAATGCTCATATGGTTGGCCGTCCAAGAGGCGGTAGTGGAACGGGAACGTCTATGGCTTGAATTGACGTGACGTTGGCTGGTTCGCCGTGAATGTGCCCTGAGTGCATGGGGTGTATGGCCGTGCGAGCCTACGCCTGTGTTGAAGTGTGTTTACACTATTTTTGTTGCCTACTAATAAAGTGCAGGGAAAGAGCATCGCCGCCCCGATTTTTGGGGCGGGATCATTATAATTTGGTCAGCATTGCTGACCGTTGCTATTGTTTGCCACCGGGCAGTGGTTTGTTGCTTGCAGGTGCTGCGGAGCCGAGCGGAAAATAGCGGACTAAAGCCCATGTTGCTGCGCCGGCCCTTGAAGGCCTAATTGTTTATGCTTTCCCGTTTATCATGTATGGCCGGCCTGCGTGCCGAAGTTTGGAAAACACTACTTTTTGTTAAGAGAATAGTGTAAGGCCTTAAGGCCATTTATCTTTTGTGTATGTTTACATTCCTGGGTTTGTAGTGGACATTCATGCTCTGTGCCTGGGTTCTTACTTCTTTTGCAACCTATTAAATTGCTTCCGCTAGGTGTTGTGTAGGACGTTATGATCGGTTGAATGGTTTCAACGCGTAACCAACCGGTCTGTCCGTAGCATATGCCGTCGGGCCCCGGCCGGACCTACTGTTATATGCTATACGACGGATAGGGGTGTTACAAATTGGTATCAGACTACTGGTTTCGGTCAAACTTAAATGAATTCGTGGGCGAATTCACTTTAAGGGGTGGTGAGCACATGTGTGCGTCATCGTTATAACATGAAAAGAACCCATGAAAGTCAACTTAGGAATGAAAATACACATGTTTGAGGAACCTGCGTGTTCCTATAATTGCTGTTTGCAGTAATATTTGGTCGCTTATCGGTGTTTTGCACGATTATAGGTGACCAGAAGTGGTGCTGGACCGTCAGAACGGCCAGGTTCTGAGGCAAGTAGTGCGCCAAGTGAAGCGCCTGCAACACCTCCGTCTGCTGAGGCCATTAGATTGGTGGCAGAAGCTGTCTTTGCTATGATTAATGTGCAACCTGCAAGACAGGTGTAGCAGCCTGCTCCTGCGGGGGAGCAAGTGCCGCTCCAAGCGGCGGAGCCTAGAAGGGTTGAGCAGGTGGCAGTGGAGCCGGAGTTGCCTCGGAGAGCAACTGAAAGACAGTTGAAGCATGTGATGGGCTTCCACCCACTGGTGTTCTCGGGAACAGGAACCCCGACCCAGGCTGAAGATTGGCTCGCAAGAGTCAATAGGGTGATGACAGCTACTGAAACGGAAGAGTGGCAGAAGACCACAATAGCGACGTTCCTGTTGGATGGGGACACAAGGTTATGGTGGGAAGGCCTAGAGCTACACCAGTTGAGGGGAAGGCCGTTGGCCGAAGTTCCTATGGCGGAGTTTGCAAGATTGTTCATGGCTCGATACCTCCCCTCAGCGCAGAGGATCGCATTGGAGAACGAGTTCCAAAAGTTGGTGCAAGGAGATAACACTGTAGACGAGTACCTCCACGAGTTTACTCGGTTGGGGAGATATGCTAGCGCTACCTTTGCCGACGAGGAGCGAAAGACTAACCGCTTCTACGAAGGGTTAAGAGATGAGCTGAGGTTGCTACTGTCAGGGCCCATGGTGCAGGATTTCCTAACCTTGGTCAACTCAGCCCGGTCCTTGGAGAAGGACATGAGAAATGTGCAAGCTAAGAAGGATTCTGGCGGGAAGAAATCAGAGTTCAAAGCGCCAACTACGTCGAAGTCGGGCTATCGAAAATTCTTCAAGAAGACTAGGACGTCAGGTCCAGCTTCTTCTACAGGTGCCTCGGGGGCAACTACCAACCGAACCCCGGGCGCTTGTTTCACGTGTGGAAAGACGGGGCACTTTGCCCGCGATTGCTGGAGCGGACGCTCAAAGTCCGAAAGGAAACAAGGAGCTACTTATGAAGAGAAGGGCAAAGCGGTGGAGTCGACCGCGTCCCATTATGCTCCGACTCAGCCTAGAGTCTATAACTTGGGCCAGCAGGAGGCCATCAAGCAAGCAGATGTGGTGACAGGTATGAGTTAATTTATAGCAAGTTGACTTTAAAATACCATTACCTATTGTTTGTTAGGCTAATGTCTTTTGCTTAGGCTTTGTTGTTATTAGCGATAGTCCGGCACGGGCACTGTTCGACACGGGAGCTTCACACTCCTTCTTGTCCGAAAAGTTTATATCGCGCATCGGAGTCCCTTCTTCGATGGCGAAGGACAAGTTGGATGTGCTGCTACCAAATGGGTGCTCGATGCGTGCGGACAGAGTGTGCGCCGTAAAGGTTCACATAGGGAGCCAAGAGTTCGACTTGCTAGCGTCATTGCTGCCGCTAGTAGAGTTCGACGTTATCTTTGGGATGGATTGGCTTTCGGAGCAGAAAGCTTGGATTGACTGTGACCGGAAGGAGGTCAAGCTGGGTGTTGGGCTGGGGATAACATTCGAGGGACTCAAGGGGTCGAGCAAGACGCTGATGTCTGCTCTTCAGGTGGTAAAGGCAGTTCGTGCTGGTGCAGAGCTGTTCTTCACAATAGTGGGGGCTGTGGAGCCAAAGTCCACGTTGGATAGCATCCCCGTGGTTTGTGAATACCCCGATGTGTTCCCGGATAGTCTTCCCGGGGGCCCACCGCGGCGAGAGATTGATTTCACCATCGAGCTCGTACCGGGGGCCAAACCGGTGTCACGTGCTCCGTATAGGTTGGCGCCTAAGGAGATGGCAGAGTTGAAAGTTCAGCTAGAGGAGCTGATGGAACAAGGTTATGTGCGTCCAAGCTCGTCGCCTTGGAGCGCACCGGTCCTCTTCGTTAAGAAGAAGGATGGTAGTATGCGGTTGTGTATCGACTACAGAGAGTTGAACAAGCTGACGGAAAAGAACAAGTACCCGATCCCTAGGATTGATGATCTTTTTGATCAGTTAGTCAGATCGTCGGTATATTCTAAGTTGGACTTGAAGTCGGGGTACTATCAGTTGAGGATAAGGGAATGTGATATCCCGAAGACGGCGTTCAGCACAAGGTATGGGCATTTCGAGTTCACGGTCATGCCGTTTGGACTGACAAATGCGCCATCAGTGTTTATGGACTTGATGAACAGAACGTTCCAAGATTTCCTGGATCGCTTTGTGATCGTCTTTATTGACGATATATTGGTGTACTCGCAGTGCGAAGAAGATCACTTCAAGCACTTGCATCTAGTGTTGAAGACTTTAAGGAGGAATGAGCTGTATGCGAAATTCTCCAAGTGTGAGTTCTGGCTACCCTCAGTAGCGTTCCTTGGTCACATTATTAGTGGGGAAGGTATAGCGGTGGATCCGGCGAAGATCGTTGCGATACGGGAGTGGCCTGCGTTGTCTTCTGTCGCGGAAGTCCGTAGTTTTCTCGGGCTTGCCGGATATTACAGGCGCTTCGTAGAGAACTTCTCGCGGATAGCGCTACCTCTCACGAAGTTGACAAGGAAAGATCAGAGATTCTTGTGGACGCAGGAGTGCGTGCAAGCGTTTGAGGAGCTGAAGAGACGGTTGACCACGGCGCCAGTGCTTAGCTCGCCGAGTGGGACCGAGTGCTTTGAGGTTTATAGCGACGCTTCAGGTAGTGGTTTGGGCTGCGTGTTGTTGCAGCATGGAAGTGTGATTGCGTATGGATCGCGTCAGCTGAAGGTGCATGAAAGAAATTATCCGGTGCACGACTTGGAGTTGGCGGCCGTGATATTTGCACTCAAGTTGTGGAGGCACTACCTATACGGCGTAAGAGTCGATATATACACCGATCACAATAGCCTAAAGTACTTGTTGGATCAAAAGGACCTTAATATGAGGCAGAGGAGGTGGATGGAGTTCCTGGGGGACTACACCTTCAAAATACATTATGTACCCGGGAAGGGCAACGCAGTTGCAGATGCGCTGAGTCGCAGGGCCCCCGCCCAAGCCAACTGGTTGTCGGTGCATGATGAGCGGCTGATACAGGAGTTGGAGGAGCTTGAGATCTATTGCGTTGACAAGCAGACGAGCGCCAAAGCAATGTTGAACTGGACAAAAGTTCAATATGACCTGGCTGACCGGGTTCGGCAGGCATTGGAGTTAGATGACTCCATGAAGGAGCTTATGGAGGCGACGTTGGATGGGTCAAATTCCCAGTTTTCAGTGGAAGATGGGTTGTTAAGGAAGGATCATCGGTTGTGCGTCCCAAGCGGGAGTAACCTACGGGCGGAGTTGATGTACGAGGCTCATCATACCAAGTACTCGATCCACCCAGGGAGCACAAAGATGTACCGTGACCTCAAGAAGTTGTTTTGGTGGCCGGGGCTCAAGAAAGATGTGGCGTTGTACGTGGCTAAATGCCAAACGTGCGCCTTGGTGAAGGCGGAGTGCCAAAAGCCGGGAGGATTTCTGAAGTCCTTGCCAATACCGGAGTGGAAATTCGACGACATATCTATGGACTTTGTGCATGGGTTGCCAAGGTCGCAGAAAGGGAACGATGCCATCTGGGTGATCGTAGACCGGCTAACAAAGGTGTCACACTTCATTCCGCATAGGAAGGATGATCTAGTGGAGAAATTGGCAAAGTTGTATGTTGACAGTATTGTTAGGCTGCATGGCGTGCCCCGTAGCATTGTGAGTGATCGCGATGGGCGGTTCACGTCAAATGATTGGAGATTGGTGCAACAGATGCTGGGAACAAAGTTAAAGTTCAGCACAGCCTTCCATCCGCAGACGGATGGGCAGACCGAGAGAGTCAATAGAACGATGGAGGACATGCTACGCATGTGTGTTCTGGACTTCGGTAAGCATTGAGAGGACCACCTATATTTGGTGGAGTTCGCGTACAACAACAGCTACCAGGCGAGTATCCAGATGGCGCCCTTTGAGGCCCTATATGGTAGGAAGTATCGCACGCCGTTGTCTTGGTTAGAAACGGGTGAGGCAAGGTTGTACAAGAAGCAGGAGGTGGAGAGTGCTACCTCGTTGGTGAGGATCATTCAGGAGCGCTTGTTGATCGCTCAGGACAGGCATGCAAAGTATTACAATGCCAAGCACCGGAACGTGGAGTTCGCGGTAGGCGATTGAGTATACTTGAAAGTAAAGCCGTTCAAGGGGGTTTCGCGGGTGAGACGCTTGAAGAAGCTGAGCCCAAGGTACCTTGGACCTTTTGAGGTTCTGGAGCGAGTCGGCGAAGCTGCATACCGTTTGAAGCTATCGGTGGAGTTGAGTGGGCTACACGATGTGTTCCACATTTCAGTGTTGCGGAAGGCGGTGCAGGAGCCTTCGCAGGTGATCGCAGTTGATCAAGTACCGGTGGACGAAGGGTTGACGACTAAGGTCAAGCCCGTTTGTATTGAAGATGCAGAGGTCAAGAGGCTCCGTAACAAGGAGATCCAGATGGTTAAAGTCCGGTGGGATAATTGCGGTCGGGAGGAGCTCTCTTTGGAAAGGGAGCAAACCATGCAGGAGGAGTACCCAGAGTTATTCCGCTCAGGTACCGTTAAAAGTTTTAAGTTCCTATGGTTTTCCTTTAGTAAATTTCGTGGGCGAAATTCTTTTAAGGGGGAGAGAGTTGTAACACCCCGAAACTCAAAAGAGGGACGGGTGATGTTTTAAGCCCAGTCTGAATTTTGGAGCAGGTGTCACGGGCGTGTCACGGGCGTGACACGGGCGTGTCACGGGCGTGACACAGGCGTGTTCGGCCACGGTCATGTGGTCGACGTTTTGACGGTCGGAGATCGTCGTGTGGAGGCACACGGCCTGGGACACGGGCGTGTCCCAGGGCGTGTCACTTTGGGCTGTTTTCTGGGGAAGGCACACGGGCCATGACACGGGCCCTGACACGGGCGTGTCAAATTCGACACGGGCGTGTCGGGTGCCGTGTCGCAGGCCGTGTCCTTCTCGGGTTGGGAAAACTGGCCGATTGCACACGGGGGGGGGGGGGGGGGGGGCGTGACACGGGTCTCTACACGGGCGTGTCACAGGTGACACGGGCGTGTCGAAGGCCGTGTCAAAGGCCGTGTGCTGGTTTTTCGTATCGGTCGAGACGGCGAATGGGTGACACGGCCGTGTTGCAACCCGTGTTCGGCCCAGATTTTATGATTTCAGATCTAATCTTGGTCGTTCGTTTCCTTGACTTTGGATCCGACGGTGGGGGGCTGCTCCTGGGTAGTTTTAGCCGGGATTTAGGGTTGAGAATCCTCATTTCCTTTAGCCATTCTCTCTCTAAGAGTTTAGAGAGAAGGGAGAGCAAGGAGGAAGGAGGAGTCCAAGATCCGGCCGCCGGAGGAGCTTCGGAGCTCCGAATCGCGATCCGAGTCCAGATCCGCGGAGGTGACACCGTTGCGGTGCTTTCCAACCGCATAGTTTTTGATGGCGCCGCGGAAAAATGCAAGGGTAACGATTTCTCATCCTTGGGCATGTGAAGCCCTTTTTCCCTTTGCATAGGAAGCCCTCTCTCGCGAGTGAGCGAAGAGTTGGAGCGTTCCTTGGGGTAGATATGTAAAGTCCCCCTTGTGTAGAGTCCGTATGCGAAAACGGACATAGGCATTGTGTGTGAAGCCTATCCGGACAAGTAGAGCCGGATCGGTGATGTTGCATTGCATTGAACCGGGGAAGACTCCGGGTGTTTGGGCGTTTTTCGGGTTTTCTACGTGGTAGATTGCAACAGGGAGCCTTGGAGATTAACTCCAAGGTGCACCCGGAAAACTGGGCAAAAGCGAGTTTTGCCAACACGATGGCCGGGGAGCCAACGTGAACATAACCGGGTTATGTGATTGTTGTGACGGAAACGGGACTCGGTGAGTCTTGACCTGCGCATATGGCTTAAATTGCCGTTGCGATATGAGCACGGGTCAGGCGGAACCGTACCCGGTCTATGTCGTTCGGTCGGACCGTTGGCATGGACGAGGGTCTTCGGCGGTCTATGGCTTAAATTGCCGTGACCAAGGCCAGGAAGGCAAAATGCTCATATGGTTAGCCGTCCAAGAGGCGGTGGTGGAACGGGAATGTCTATGGCTTGAATTGACGTGACGTTGGCCGGTTCGCCGTGAATGTGCCCTGAGTGCATGTGGTGTATGGCCGTGCGAGCCTACGCCTGTGTTGAAGTGTGTTTACACTATTGTTGTTGCCTACTAATAAAGTGCAGGGAAAGAGCATCGCCGCCCCGATTTTGGGGGCGGGATCATTATAATTTGGTCAGCATTGCTGACCGTTGCTATTGTTTGCCACCGGGCGGTGGTTTGTTGCTTGCAGGTGCTGCGGAGCCGAGCAGAAAATAGCGGGCTAAAGCCCATGTTGCTGCGCCGGCCCTTGAAGGCCTAATTGTTTATGCTTTCCCGTTTATCATGTATGGCCGGCCTGCGTGCCGAAGTTTGGAAAACACTACTTTTTGTTAAGAGAACAGTGTAAGGCCTTAAGGCCATTTATCTTTTGTGTATGTTTACATTCCTGGGTTTGTAGTGGACATTCATGCTCTGTGCCTGAGTTCTTACTTCTTTTGCAACCTATTAAATTGCTTCCGCTAGGTGTTGTATAGGACGTTATGATTGGTTGAATGGTTTCAACGCGTAACCAACCGGTCTGTCCGTAGCATATGACGTCGGGCCCCGGCCGGACCTACTGTTATATGCTATACGACGGATAGTGGTGTTACACTTGTGGTCCGTGAAGATCTCCACCTTCGCACCATAAACATAGTGTCGCCACAATTTCAGCGCAAAAATTACCGCCGCCAATTCCAAGCCATGGACGGGGTAATTTCTCTCGTGAGGCTTCAACTGTCTAGACCCAAAGGCGATCACACTGCCATGTTGTACCAATACGCAACCCAAACTACATCCTGATGCGTCACTGAAAATTTGAAATCCTTCAGTCTCTTTCAACAGACTTTGGATTGGAGCTGTCATCAGCCTTTCCTTCAGGGTGTCAAATGCCTGATTGCACTCCTAAGTCCACACAAACTTCTGGTCCTTACGAGTTAGTGAAATGAGGGGTAGAGCTATCCGCGAAAAGTTTTCCACAAACCTTCTATAGTACCCGGCTAATCAAAGAAAACTTTGAACTTCTGCCACGGTCCTCAATATTGGCCAATCTCTGATGGCTTTCACTTTGGTTGGTTCTACCGCCACCCCATCCCAACTAATCACATGGCCCAAAAATGCCACCTTCTCTAACCAGAACTCACACTTCGAGAACTTTGCATAAAGCTGGTTCTATCTCAACACTTGCAAGATCACTCTCAAGTGAGTCTCATGCTCCACCTCCGATTTGGAGTAAACCAGGATGTCGTCAATAAAGATAACTACAAAAGAGTCCAAATATTTGCGAAATACTCGATTATTCAAGTCCATGAATACGGATGGTGCGTTTGTCAAACCAAAAGGTATCACCGAGAACTCAAAGTGACCATACCTTGTACTAAACGTTGTCTTAGGTATGTCCTCGTCTCGAATTCGCAACTGATAATATCCTGACTTCAATTCCAACTTTGAATACACCACTGACCCCACCAATTGGTCGAACAGGTCATCTATCAGAGGAATCACATACTTATTCTTGATAGTCAGTTTATTCAACTCTTGGTAGTCTATGCACAACCGCATTCTACCGTCTTTCTTCTTCATGAACAACACCAGCGCGCTCCATGACAAAGAACTGGGTCTTATATATCCCTGCTCTAACAGTTCCTGCAATTGTACTTTGAGTTTGGCCAACTCTTTTGGTGTCATCCTAAAAGGAGGACGCGACTTCGGCCTAGCCTCTAGCACTAACTCAATTGAGAAATCAATCTCCCGTCGAGGAGGTGCTCCAGGAAGCTCCTCAGGAAACACATCCTCGAATTCTTCCACTATGGGTACTTCTCCGAGTGATAACTTGGAAATTCGAACCTCCAACAAAGCTACAAGAGCTACTCCGCCCTGTTTAACTGCCCGCACCAACTGCATGGCCGAAATCAGGGAAAAAGCAATTCCACAGAGGCCCTCAAACTTAACTTCTATCCGCCCTCCGCTTCTCAGGGTCACCACCTTGGATAGGCAGTCAATACTGGTGCGCTGCTCTGCTAGCAAGTCCATTCCCAATATTACATCGAACTCAACCAATGGTAGGACCGCTGCTATCAACATGAAGTCGACTCCACCTAGGTTCCAACAAATGCGCCCCTTCGCCCCGGTAGTCATGGATGACCCATTGGGCATGCGCACCTTCAGCTCTGCGTCCGCCGAGAATGACTCAACTCCAATCCTCCGGATAAAACTTTCCGCGAGAAAGGAGTGCGACGCTCCCGTATCAAATAACACCCTAGCGAGGTATCCGAAAACTAAAATAAAGCCTAAACACAGACAGCAAACATAAACGGGCTTGAAAGTATGAAGTATAATATTAACTTTAAATTTTCTCATACTTGTCACCACATCGGGTTGATGGATCGCTTCCTGCTTCCAAGGTTATAGGCCCTTGGTTGCACCGGTTGGAACCGAGAAGCGCTCGACTCCGCCATCTTCCCTTTCTCTGTGACACTGGGGCCTGAGCGCACAGCCTGCTCCTGCCTTAGCTCCTGCTCAGCGGCTCCTTGAGTACAAAAACAAGCTATGTGGCCCACCTTGCCAATATTAAAGCACGTCAGAGGTCCCTTAGGGCGAGACCCTCCGGACGTCCAGTTTCTTTTCTCACCGGACTTATACGGGTGAGGCTTTTCCTTCCATCTGCTCCCTTCAGACTTCCCTTGGGACTGAGAAGGCTTCCCTTCCCTTTGCTTGGGTGTGAAACCCTTACGACATTGAGTTCGTTCTATATCGCTCTCCAAAATTCTGGCAGCCTCAACCAGATCATTGAAACCTGCGCGTTTCATAGATATGAGGGGTTACCTCAGGTTCTCCCTCAGGCCGTGATAGAAGAGGTTATCCCTCTCCTCATCGTCCGTCATGGTCGTTCCAGCATAACGACCCAATCACGTGAATTCCTGAACATACTCGTCCATAGTCTTGTCCTGCTGCACCAAGTGCAGGAATTGCCTCTAAAGGGCTAACCTCGTTGAAGCAGGAATGTACTTTTTCAGGAAAGCATTCCCAACCTCATCAATGGACAGGGTGCGTCCAGGAAACTGCCGACCGCTATGGCTCACCCACCACAGCTTTGCGTCTCCTTTAAACATGAAGGCTGTAAACTCGAATTTCTTCTCCTCCGGCGTCTCTGCCAGCCTCAAAAGTTCTTGCATCCGGGTCCACCAATCCTCTGCATTAGTCGGCGTACCAACTCCCTTAAACGTTGGAGGATGGAAGCTCGGAAAATATTTCATCTGCCGGTCACCATGCCCGACAACCACCCTTTCGACCAGCGGCTCTGCTCGTCTGGCTTCTCCGCCCGGCACGGCCAGAGCCGTGTCCAGGGTAGCAGGAGCTGCTACCTGAGTAACGAGAGCTGCTACTTGTGCTGTCGCTGCAGCTTGGGCTGCCACCATTGCTTTTACAAGCATGCGGCAGAAATCAGCCGGTGTTACCCCATGCCTAAAGGACCCTGTGCAGTCACGCTGCTTGCCGAAAGCTCTTCTCTTGGCCTCGACGTTCCCTCCTCGTTGCTTGTACTCTTAACAAAAGCAAGGTAATAAGAAATCAGTCTCTAAACACAAGACCCAAACATAAGGACACTCATGGTCCCGCAATACTCCCATGTGGATAACTTTTTTTAGGCGATTCGATTATGACATTCGACCACGAATCCTTTCCTTGGAAACCTAACCTCCCTCTGATACCAAATTGTAACACCTCTTCTATAATGATCATATAATATGGGTCCGACCGGGGCCCCACAACATACGGACGCCAGAGATTTAGCATTAAAAGATGATATTAACTACCCAACTCAAAACTCAGAATAAAGAAACAACGGAAACCTACCAAACAACTAGAAGTTAACCATTACTAAACAGGAGTATCAATATGGCCTTAGGGCCTTACACCGAATAAGTCCAAAACAGAAAGACCACAAGGTTAAATATAACGTGCAACAACACTCCTAGGGTACCTCGACGTGCAAGCCGGAATATACCAAATCATGGAGCAATACAATAAGCAGAAAACGAGCTAGTAAGCACAGCAAACACTTCATGAGGCTTAGGGCTTTTCGGCCGACGCACTTGCTCCTGCTTGTGCTCCTTGCCATGTAAAAATTTGTAGTAACGTGGGTAAGCAAAGGCTGACCTCTACTGTGTAACTAACACATCTCCTCTCGGCCGCCCCTAACGGACCCCGGGGTACCCCTCCAACCTACAAGTCAGCACTTCGTATGTCATATACATAAACATGTAAAGCTTTTTAAAAACAGGTTTGGATGTCTCAAACAGCAAACACGTTTTCTTTGTTGAGCACAGAATAAAAGGGGCCTACTATGCAGCATGTATGCAGTCCCGGGCTTCGCCCAAGGCACCCTAACACGTATGCAACTAGCACATCATCATCACAACTGGGTACTTCCGATTCCCCATTGGCGTAAAGCCGCAAAAAAAGGGGACCACAATGCCCCTAACGGCCTAAAAGCCATTACACGGAAATGTTGCCAAGGCCCCACCCGCTCATGGGTCTTAAACCCGGGCTTGCCTGCAAACTCTGACTTCTCGCATTAGGATTTCGTCTCACACACAAACCGATACTAAGAACCCTTGATGGACCCCACCCGCTCATGGCTTCATTGCCCGGGCTTACCCTACGCTTGGCGTTTTCGTCAGTCTCACAGAAGGGGACTAGTCTCGCCGGGACACTCTCCCTACATGACTTGCACGTCATGGGATAACCAGCCGACCACAAAGATAAAGCTACGCCTTAGCACATCACAATCCATAACCTTTCCCACCCTAATCCTCCATTTGTACTGCAACGTTCCCGCACACCAAAGAAACCATCTACCGCTAGTGCGGAGCTAACCTTGTCCGGTTCCGGCTATAAGTACTCACTTGAGAAAAGGGGGAAAACACATACATCAAAAACAGCATCTTGCCACAACGGATTTCTACCGAATCCTTAAGGCTCGTTATGCAACATCACCGAGTAAGACTAACGGTCGCGATTACGGCTTCACCCACAATGCCTAATCCACTAACGGAGCAGATCTCTAATGGAATATCATGTCGGGGATAGACACAATCGACCTGGTGGTTCCTCTTGAACCATGGCGACCCAAACCCCTCTCACTTGAGATTTTTGGTGCCTAAAAGCTTTAAAGGAAAATATACTATGCACGCATCCTAGAAACCAAGAGGAGAAGTGTCGTTACCTTACGACCCCTCTTCCTAGCCATGGATAAACTTAGTCGGATGGAAAGCACCAAAACGGCCTCGCCTTCGCAGATCCGGACTCGGATCAAGAATCGGGGCTCCGAAGCTCCACCAGCGGCCGGAGTTGACCTCCTCCTTCTTCCTTGCTCTCCCCTCTCTCTAAACCTTTGAAAGAGAAAGCTCCAAGTGCAAATGAGGGTTTGAAAACCCTATTCCCGGCCAAATACCAGCAGGGACCAACCTGGGCCCTTGGATCCCAAAAGAAGGAAACAAACGGCCACGATTCACACTTAAAGTCAAATTACTGGGCTGAACACGGCTTGCGACACGCCCGTGTCCAAGGCCATGTTCCACACTTACCGTAAAAACTGGGATTATAAAATAGGACACGACCTGTGACACAACTTGGGACACGCCCGTGTCAGTATTGACACGCCCGTGTCATGGGCCGTGTGCCTCAATAGACGTTGAAACCGTCGAATCTCGAACAGGACACGACCATGTGACATGCCTGTGTCACATGCCATGTGCTAGACACGCCTGGGGACACGCCCGTGTCCCAGGCCGTATAACCATCTCAAAACAACCCGGCAAACAGCCTGAGCAGGACACGGCCTGGAACACGCCCGTATCTCAGGTCGTGTGTCTGACCCGAGTCATACGTCGATCGTAATTTTGTCGACCTCCCAAAAAAATCATCTATCTCAAGTACAACACGCCCTGTGACACGCCCGTGTCACAGGCCGTGTCATCCTATTCAGAACCCAACTCTGCCTGAAAATGCCATCCGTTCCTCTTTTGAGTTTCGGGGTGTTACAATCTCCAAGGAAGGAGAGCCCGGACAGCTGAAGATTGGAGGATCCCTGACGCTGGAGGGGAAGGTGGAGATGACGGCCAGTCTGCAAGAAAATGTAGACATCTTTCATCCGGAGCACCGCAGAGATGTTAGGGATTGATGCAGAAGTTGTCTATCATTGCCTAACCTGGATTAAAAGGTTACCCCATCCGTCAGAAGTAGAGGAAGAGCGTCGCTCTGCTGGCTTATCCAATCTGAGAGGAGGTGAAGAAGCTGCTGGAGGAGGGTTTTATTTCAGAGATCTAGTATTCAGACTGTGTATTTAATGTTGTAATGGTTAAAAGGCTGAAGGGGAGTGGATGCTATGCATTGATTTTTACATGTTGAATAAAGCTTGCCCAAAGGATTGCTACCCCTAGCCTCAAATCGATGTGCTGGTTGATTCAGCCGTCGACTTTCCTGTGATGAGTTTTCTTTGACGCTTTTCAGGGTATCACCATATCCGGATTCATCCCCCTGACTTCCATGACATCTCCTTCATCACCGATGATGGATGCTCTAGCTACAAGATGATGTTGTTTGTGCTAAAGAATGCGAGCACGATCTATCAAAGAATGATGAACCAAGTCTTCAAGGAACAAAAGGGGAGGAATCTAGAAGTATGCGTGGATGAACTCTTAGTCAAGAGTAGGTACATCACGGAGAACACTAAGGATCTGGTAGATACCTTTGTGACTTTGCAAAAGTACACGATGCGGCTCAATCCGACAAAATAAATCTTCAGAGTAGGAAGGGGGGAGTTCTTAGGTCACCTCCTCACTCTGAGGGTGTAGATTTTAATCATAACAAATTGAAGGTCATTCTGGAGATGCATCCCCAAAGAAGTTCAGAGGCTGGCTGGGAGGTTGGTGGGTCTTTGCCGCTTCTTATCCAAGGCAGGAGAGAAGTGTTTTCCATTTTTCAAAACTCTCTGGGGAAGCCAGAAGTTCGAGTGGACTACGGAGTGTGAGGAGGATTTTGGAAAGCTCAAACAACAGTTAACTCAAGCTCCTCTACTCCAAGGCACAAGAAGGCGAAGATCTCCTCCTTTACCTAAGAGTGGGAGTGGAGGCAGTCAGCTCTGTGCTCGTTAGAGAGGAGGGGAAGAGGCAGCTCTCCACCTATTATGTAAGTAGGGTGTTTAGGCAAGTGGAGACAAGGTATCCCATCCTGGAGAAGCTAGATTTTGCCTTGGTGATTTTGGCGCGGAGGCTCCAGCCATACTTTCAAGCTCACTCCATCAAGTTCGTCTCTGATCATCCGCTGCAAAGTATCTTAGATGGGGTGGAGCATTCAAGAAGGCTGGCAAAGTGGGCAGTAGAGCTCAGTGAGTTTGACATCTCTTTCTCGCCAATGGTGGTGATCAAGGCCCAAGAAGTGGCAAATTTCCTGGCTGACTTCTCGGCCGAGATAGGAGGAGATGAAGGATCTTCCAACCTAGTCTCGTAGATGGAGCTTCGGGCAAGAGCTCAATGGGAGCAAGCATTGTGTCGGTGAGCCCGCAGGAAACTAGGATCGTACAGGCAGTCGAGATCCTCTTCCCCATCACAAACAACCAGACAGAGTACGAATCCATGGTAGCAGACTTGCGTCTCGCCAAAGAGTTGGGAATCCTCAAGGCCTTCACCGACTCAATAATAGTCACTTCGAAAAACTGGGAAGAGTTTGAGATGTGCAACCCTATCCTACAGAGATATTTAGTAAAGGTAAAAGGCTTGGTAGGAGGTTTCCAATTTTTCTTCGTCGAGCATGTACCCAAGGAAGAGAACTAAGAGGCAGACTAACTAGCAAAATACGACCTGGGGACCGGCAGAACTGTGACAGAGTTGTTTTGACCATCCATCGAGGAAGGGGAGATGATGGAGATCGAGCAGAGAACTTCTTGGAAGGACCCGCCCGTTACTTTCTTAACGATAGGCCAGCTTCTCGCCAGCGAGGGTGACCAGAGGAAGTTTCGGTACAAGACGGCCTACTATCTGCTACTCGAAGGAGAGCTTTATCGCAATACCATCTCGGGCCCCCTGGCCATATGCTTGTCAGAAGCAGAAATCTCTCGAGGGCTCGGCAAAATTCATTCAAGAGAGTATGACAGCTACTCTGGGACTTGTACTCTAGAGCTTAGGATTCTAAGGCGCGACTACTTTTGGTCGACCATTCAGAAGGATGCAGAAGCTTTCTCAAAAAGTGTCCAGAGTGTCAACTCTTCGCTCCCCTACAGTTGCATCCAGCTCGACAGCTTCGCTCAATCACCGCCCCTTATCCCTTCGTCATCTGGGGAATGGATCTAATAGGCCCTTTCCCTCGGGCTAGCGGTGTGTGTGCTACTCCTCGCCATTGTTGTTGGTCGGGTGTGCTTACGCGATGTAAATGTTGTTCCCATAGTGTTAAAGTAGAGTTTTGGGAACAAACTCCCACAGACAGAGCCAAAATATTACGGGTAGCCCGATTTTTCCCCGGCCTGAAGATTCAGACCACTTTGGCTTAGAATTAGACCGAGCATGCAAGAAGTAAATGAAAATCCAGCAATAATGACAGAGAGGCCAGTCTAACATCGAGCTAAGACGGTCTGACTCTCTGGATCGGAGGAAAACTGGATGACCCATAATAGTTTGACGTTGTTTATGAGAAAGTGTTCCCAACTCTGCAATTACTTTCTGGAAGCAACGCTTACTCACGCAAGAACCTCAACCAATAGCAATAGAGAGGAGAAGTGCACAAATTGCCAGTGACGCAACACCAGAGAAACGCACCGATCCATCCCCCACCGACTTGCCCATAGGCAACGCCCTGCTTCGGGAGGAAGCCACTGTCACCGTATCACTAGCATCGGGGGAAGAATGCAGGTGCCTAATAAAGGAGCGTCAAGCAAATGCGTTTACATTGCTAAGAGACTTAAGGGATCATCATCCCCCTGACACATACTTTGCTCCAGGAGTTCAACCATCACTGATCCCAAGTTAGATAGTGTCTGAAGATAAAGCTCGCTCTAAGATCCCGTCACATATGAGTCATCCAACGCTAATAGCTCTGCGCACCTCACACTACTCGATTGGCTTCTCGGGCACGCGTAGGGTAACTTTCATGCAACAAAGGAAGCCACTGCCCTGATGGAAGGCTCACTCACGAGGAAGTGAGGCGCATTATTAAGGAGGAGTACAGGCATAGGGGCACTCTGCAAATATGCAGCGCCCCACTCACCATATCTCATCTCTGGATCCGCATGTCCTGGCACATCCTGTTCCACCTGGGATCAAACTCCATGAATTCGAGACATTTGATGGGTCAAACGACCCTTTAGAGCACGTTATGCATTTTGCAGATGTCATACACATCTACAACACCCCAGACCCTCTCTTGTGTCAATTGTACCTAACAACACTGAAATAAGAAGCTCATACTTGGTTTTATTCTCTGAAAGAGGGAGAAATTAAGCGCTTCACAGAGCTAACTCAACTTTTCACAGATCAATTTTTTGCTAACTAGTGAATCGTTCGAGACCCCTCATACCTCTCGGGGATCTGGCAGATCAAGGGATAGTCGCTTAAGGATTTCTTTCGCCGCTTTACTAAAAATGTACGACAGATTCTGGGTGTCAACACCAAGCTCTTACACGGTGTTTTACTTGGAGGACTCCAACAAGGAAAATTTCACTCCATGATGATGAGCAAAACAGTACCCAGTTACCTTGATATCGTCCGTCAAATTAAGGCTCAAATCATGGCAGACGAGGCAATTGAAGCACATCGACTACAGTTCAAAGGAAGATTTAATAGGAAGAGGAATCTGGAGCCACTGCGAAATCCTAGGGGAAACACCGAGCGAAATGATAATCTCTGTCGGGACTGAGGAACTTATCTGCATCATGACTACACTCCCTTGAACAACACCCAAACCGATATGCTCCTTGCAATCCAAGACAACAGTGAGCTTCGCAGGCCCGAGCCGCTTGCCTCGAACATAGGAAACCAATCACAATATTTTGACTACCATCGTGGATATAATCACAAGAAATAGGTTGCAACCGGTTGAAGGATGAGATTGAGCGGCTCATCTAACAAGGTCTCCTCGGAAGATTTGTGTAGAACTCTGCCCCGAGAAATCCTGTACTGTGGAATGATAATCTAGCTAAGGTTCGCATAGCAGCCCAACACGGATATGTCTGAGACCACGCAGGGATCCCTCCCTCTAGTAGAGCACGCAAAGCATGAATCTCAACTTTTTGTTTTTTTTTTCCTTTTTACATAATAAGCCACAAGATGGAACTTGCGCGCACACATATGTTCCTCTTTTTCCTCCAACATTGCAACAACTTTCTGACTTTTTTCATCCATACAGGTCTCCCCAAAGTAAGATTCTGAGGTGAATACCATAAGTCCTGACGTCGACCCCAAATGACAAGAAATGTAGCTCATTTATGAAGCAAAACATATTGCTCCCATGTTGCAGGGTATCTCGCCCCCGCTTTTGCAGGGCATTTCACTCCCATGTTGCAGGGCATCTCTCCCCCGCATTACAGGGCATCCCGCTTCCACGCTATAGGGCATCCCGCACCTACGTTGCAGGGCATCTTGCTCCCATACTGCATGACATCTCGCCCCCGTGTTGCAGGGAATCCCGCTCCCACGATGCAAGGCATTCCGCTCACATGTTGCATGACTTCTCGCTCCATACAATATATCATCTTGTCCCCATGTTGTAGGGAATCCCACTCACACGCTACAGGGCATCCCGCTCCCGCATTGTAGGGTATCTCTCTCCCACGTTGTAGGCCATCTCACGCCCGCATTGTAGGGTATCTTGCTCACACACGCGTGTGGCCGAATCGAGCGTGCGTCAGCATAAACCCTTTTCGCGCCCCCTTGCATGGGCACGCGCCGGCGGCCGCTGCCGAGCACCTTGCCCGGGCTGGCCGGACTGCCCGAGGGGCACGCTCGTCATTTCATGAAAATTACACCCTAGGCCTTCATTTAAAGACAAGCAAATCCAGAGACTAGAGAGAGCTCTGAGATTTTCAGACGAGAACGTGTGACTTAGATCATTTCTCCTCTTGGAACTCGCTCCACTCCCTCTCTTGCGTGCACAATGCCCGATGCTCACTTGGACACTTTTGTGAGCACAGGAAGGCACTGGAGAGCGCTCACGCGGATGCTCGTGTGAACACACTCCAAAGAATCAAGTACTTAATATTTTTCTCCAAACTTTGTGGACGCTCTCATCCAAGCTTCGAGGACGCTCTCATCCAAGCTCCGTGGATTTAGTTTATTTTCCGTTCCTTTTGTATTCAAACTTTGTAATGGAGATGTGACATATCACCCTCCGATGATACTCCCAACACTTGTAAACTCAAAGCTAAATAGTGGATTTTATCGCGGCACAGTTCCGGCCATGTGATTTTTTTTCCTTTTCAGGTTTTTCACGATAAAAAAGTCTCTTGTCATTACTGCTGGATTTTCGTTAACTGTTTGCGCGCCCAGTCCAACTCCAAGCTAAAACGATCTGATTCTCTGGACATTGGAAAAATCAGGTGATCCACAACAATAGCTTTTTATTTATTAGAATAGATAAATATTATATTAAGTTATACTTTAACATTATAAAAGAAAATATAGTGCAATTTCTATTATATTTACTTATATTAGTTATAAAAGTTATAACATAAACTTATATTTATATTGTTTTAAAGATAGTTATCAACTATTCAACGTGGATGAGTCTTTAAAATAAATTTCAAGTGCTCATCATAATTTGGTTATTGGTAGATTGATCCAGTTTTTAGATAATAGATGTCAGGTTGTTGGTTTAATCCCCAGAAAGCGTTATTTTGCAATTTTGTATTTTTTAATATTGATAAGGGTGAAATTTTAATTTCATGTTGTATTGTAGAGGTCTTAAAATATGGTTGGTCTTAAAAGCACACCGTTTTGGGCTATTGACACCCAAATTTTATTGACAAAAAAAAATTTACACACCAAATGGTTATTGACACACCAATACTAAAATTTGTAAAATGCACACCAAAAATCTTATTTCATTTTTTCTTAAATAGTGGCTCCATCTTGCTAGCATTACTAGTTAGTAATAGATTTAAAAATTGTTCAATTATAGCAATCATTCAAAAAAGATAACATATGTTTGACAAAATAGAAGATTAATTCCAATAATATGTGTCAATCATCTTTGTTTCAAGCCTTCAAATAATTCCAAATATCCTCCAAATTCATAGACATGTAATTAAAAAAATCTATGAAAACATAAACATCTTATACAAGTTTAACAAAGATAATAAAAAATAATTATTATTACTTAATATGTTGTAATCATGATTTAATGAAGATCCAATATAACAAAAATCTAAGATATTTGTACAAGAAGTTATGATGTGAGAATTAGTATTAACAATATCTATTGGAGTATGAATTGGAAAGAAAAAAAATGCATACCAAAAGTTCAAGGTTCCGCCAAACTAACGATTTCATCAACTTGTTCTTTGGAATCACCCACTCTAACTCGGGAAACATAAGTCAAATCTCACCCTTCGACAACTGAAGCATGATACCTCATCCACATAGATATCACCGGTGGTAGTGGACATTCCTCACTCATCAACAATTGTATGAAATGATTGTTGTTAACAAATTCAATAAAGATAGCCTTAATTTAGTTGTTCTTATTGTTTCATCTTGAAATTAACTTCTTAGCTTTCTTTTTTTGATATTGTTGCCCCTTCAGTACATGCTCAAACAAGGAAAGATCCCTCTTTGTAGATGTATAGTCATCATTGAACATTTTATAACTTCTGTGTCGTCTCCCTTTCAATTTAATTGGCAACACTGGTTCTAATGTTTTACTCGTGGTCAGTTCCAATATTTCTCTAAGCTTTTTCTTCATTTTATATCTCTGAGAATCACTTACGTCGTTGTATTTTTTTAGTAAGTCATTTAACTCAACTTATTTGATCCCAACTGAATCGATCTCCTTCTCTTTCAATTTTGTTTTGCCAACTTGTGTATTGCGCAAAATGAGTTGTCTCCAATGCTTATGAACCATCCATAATGGGTACCTGAAAGATTGTTGTACATATGGAATTAATTCATGAGCACATCTTGGGCCGCTGACCCGGGACATTCTTGCCTAGCTTTTGGGATGCGACCACCGAGACAGATGACGTCGACCACTCGCCCCTTACGGTGAATGCGAGATGCAAGGTCTGTAAGACCTCCCTCTTGAAATCTTCAAACATCCCAATCGTGACTCCTCCTGCTAGTGTTGGCGAATGCCCCTGGTCAGCTTCTTCTCCTTTAGATTCTGTCATGGGGCTCAACTCTAGATTTTCTTATATGGGCTATGGTCCACGCTCAACGTACCAAAAATGTTGAAACCAGAACCTGACTCCAAGAAGAGTTCAAACCCAAAAGGGAGTAGCCTGCACCTACTTCTCCTATGCAAAAGCGCCTGACTAGTGACTTAGAATTGGGAATAGACCCTGAGCTGCAGCATGGAGGTCCCGCCACACACCTGAAAGATCGAAGAGAGCTTCTCTTCCCAAGTCAATGTTGGAGCTGAGCACCTTGGAGGGCACTAGAAGTAAACCAAAGCTGACCAAAGGAGGAAGAAGTCAAAGAATCAGATCCCCTCCAAAGACGCCATTGGGGTCTATTTATAGTTTTTCAAGTCTGTCCTGCAAATAAAGGAATCTCGCCTTTTGGTTCTACTATGTTCAACCCAAAGTGGTCTGCCAACAACGTAACTCCGCTGTTCGGAGAGCCTATTAGCAAACCCGGTTGTTCTTCTCTTGGAGAAATACTGTTGGGCGAGCTGACCACTCGCCCGAGGCGGCGAGTGCTCGAGGAGAGACTCACACTTGCTTCTAGTCTTGAGTCCGGGGAAAGTGCGGGTCAGAACAACCCACTCGCCTCGTGCTAGCCTTCTGTTTATGCCACACGCGAGCCAGGGGGAGACCCAATAACCTGCCTACTCGGTTCGCCTAGCCAAAAATAACTCGAACGACTCTTCTTGGTCCGGAGCCCTTATGAGGGACCCATTTGCCAAATATGAGGTTGTACAATATATATATATATATATCTTTATACTATATGCAAACTCCAAAATAGCCATGGTGTAACATTCGTCTCCCCAAAATCCCCCCCCCCCCAGCTATGACGTAACATTCCCATTCCCAAAATGCCCTCAATAAAGATCTCTTTATTTTATTTTTTTTGGTTTTTTGGTCATTTAATTTCCATCGGAACTTTTCCTTCCATACATTTCTTTATTTCAAATAACCTTTTTTAATTTCAAATCAAATGTGAGTTGCTCCTCCATTACTTCCCCACCACGCCACCTCTGTAGCTCCCCCACCTTTTTTTTATTTCAAATCATTTGTCTGTTGCTCCTCCATTGCTTCCACGCCACCTCCACAACTTTCCAAGAAACCTGTACAGCTCCTTCGACAGAGCCTCTCCTGCTATAGATCTCTTCTGCCGCTCCTTGCAAAGACTCCTCTATCCTCTCCTTATAGAGCCTCCTCCTCAACAGCTCCTCCTCGACAGCTCATCCTACATACTACCTCCTCGACGCCTACTCCATCGCAACTGCCTCCCAAAACTCAGCTTGCTCGACGACAATTCTTTCTGTAGATCATTGAAAGTGCTGCTCCTCCATTGCTTTGATGCGTGCTGGACTTTTTGGCAGGTTAATGTGGTAGTTTATGTATTTTGGGAAGGGTATTTTGGTCTTTGTATTGGCCAAGTATATAAGGCAAAGGGGGGATATTAGGGTATGCTGTTAGTGAGTTGCAAGTGTACCAGAGGAAGAGGAGGAAGCCTCCACTGCAGAAGTTCCGGCCACCTGTTCTGGGCGTGTCCCATATGTAAGACCCCCCTCCTGGAACACAGACCACGACACGAGAGGGGTCTTATGCCCAGAACAGCTGCCTTGAGGTAGCACTAGCACTCGGGCTAGCCTGTACTACAAGACGCCTTGCCAGCCTTTACCAATATAAAACATTGGCAACTCAACCATGATATAGAGTTAGAAGTCAAAATCCACACAAGCATATAATAGTCCAAATACAACAAGTAAAGAAGCTACAACAAGCTTCTATAATAAGAGTACGTAAAATATTTTGCCCAAAAGGGCTACATCAAGTCTCTCAAAGACTCACATCAGTCAACGACGGTAACGACCGTACGGTCCCCTCAGGCCCTGTCGTCCTGACCTGGCTATCCTGATGCTGCTCCGCCTGCGGGGTTTCCTCCTAAAAAGGAAGACGTAGCAACCGTTAGTCATAAATACTAAGTGGCTTCACATCCGCTCCCCCGATAACTCCTCAGCACCGGACAGAGAAATGGGCAAAGGTTAAATATATATAAAGTAAGTAAGCATAAGTACAAGCAGGTGACATAGTGTAATCAGTAAACATTGTAATAATGTAGCAGCACAATAAATGATTAACCGTCACTATAGCAGTTCTATCAACTACAACAACATAATAATATAAGGGTACAACAGAAAGTAACTCCACTTATATGAATGCCCATACAAATATATAAGTTGAGGATCGGCTAAACAGAAAAGTAACTCATTGTATAAGAGTGCCCATACAAACTTATACGATGAGGATCTTGTGTATGCGATGAAATGCGATGCAATGAATGTTATGCTATGACTCACCCATGAACATGCACAAGCAATTGTTGTGTCGACATAGACTCTGTAGTTCCACTTTCGAGCAGGTAGCTAACCTCTCAGGCGTCAACCGTCGTGGCCAGACAGTGACAGTAGAGCGGGCATCTCCACTACTAGGCTGGTCTTCACACTACCTAGCCTAGGTCTCCGTACGCCTCAACGCTAAGAACATACAACGGAGCTCACACGCGTACTACGGCTCAACGGGTGTCTCAGGTAGATGTGCACCGAGATCCTAGCCTCGAACTGGCCTATGATGTGACTCGGAAGGAGCCTCGGAAATGAGAACGAGGACCAAGCCCAACCGTTCACTTGGCACGGAAGGAGCCTCGGGACGTGAACTCCGAGGACCAAGGCCAACCTCCCAAGGTCAAACTGTCAACTCCCATCGGTGTGATGATTGGCGAGCTCGTAGACCTGCCACACTATCCTTAACCCAGGACTACGACACCGTGTGTCGACTCACACCGCATGCAATACCACATCATCGTGGCACGAAAGGAGCCTCGGGACATGAACACCGAGGACCAAGCCCAACCGTCCATCTATAACTCTTCTCAACATAACTAACCAGTGCGATCAGACACCCGCACTCACACGCTTTCACAATCCTGTGCCCAAGACACCTTAAAGGTTTACCACAAACACAGGTGGCGAACCACCTCATACAGTGGACCATCTTAGACTTCCCTATATGACAAGCCTCAAGACTATGCATTACTCTTTCAGCCAACATGATTACGTCTATGATATGGTCACTTAACTTTAACATCTCCGATTATACCTCTTTCACCAAACTCAATCTTTCGTGCGCACATGAGTTAATCATCTAACTATCAACAACGATCGAATACACAAGTTCAAGACAATCTTGTTACTAATCGACGAATTACCATTCGTTCACTAACTCCCACCAAATCATTTCGTTCAATTACATTTCATTTCACCATTTATTTGTGTGGGGTCTATCCAACAATTTCCTCACTCGTTGAATTATCACGGTTATACATATTATAATTCTCCAAAACCCCAACGATAATTTGTTACAAGATCTCCACCGAGTCCAAACCCGATTCTACACCAACCCAGGAAATTCAAGTGTAGAACACCTTCTGGACAGCAACTTCGACCAGAGATTCCCGAGGCTATAGGAATCCGGTGGATGCGTGTAACCCCTCGATGGAAAGGTCTTTCCATGGGTTACAACTTTCATATTCCGTCTGCAACCCAGATCAGACTGTATCACACATGAAATTGGCTCCAAATCCTACTGCGTATTGAATACATTTTCTGCACGCTTAGCCTGTCAGCCCGCTACTTCGATCAGACTTTCCCGTGGCTACAGAATTTGCCTGAAGATGTGTAACCACTCACTGGAAAGGTATTTCCAAGGGCTATGACTTTTGTGTTTATTCAAAAGCCCAGATCTGGCCGTTTCATATCTGAAAACGGCTACAAAGATCGCTGCGCGCAAAAAGTAGATTTCTGCGCGCATCTTAAGGCGGAACGAACGACATTGGTTCGTCTTCCTCCTCTAGCCTATCTTCCCAATTCACATCAGAAATTCCTCCTCCCTTATTCACCCTCATCAGGCCATTTCTCTTCGCGAGACCATCCCCCATCATCACATTGAATGAAGGAGAGGTTGAAGATGACTAAACCCTAGAACACAAGTCCTAGCATGACCTCTCCTAGAAATCTTCATCTCACACATCAAGACTCATTTGAGTTGATATATCGCCTTGGATAACTGTAGATCTAGCACCAAGGGAGAGGGGAGGAAGCTCACCTCGTTTCCGACGCTTCCGTTATTTCCGGTCATGGATCTCGTGACTCTTCGCGGCGAAATTCTCTTTTCCTTGGCAACGACGGTGGTTCTTCACGGAGTATAGTTGATTCCAACAACTCGTTCCCTCCTCCAGCAGTTTCTCCACAGAAAAGAAAGCTTGGGAAGAGGATGAAAAACGGCTAAATCCTATATAAATAGGACCAACACGGGTAGGAACACGCCCGTGTTCCTACTCGTTTCCCGCTCGGTGAAGCGTCGTCGACGGTTACATCGTCGTATGAACACAGATACGGGTAGGGACACGCCCGTGTCCACTTCCCATGTCACAGGACACGACCGTGTTCCTACCCGTGTCCTGCCCGGGAGACACGTTCGTTGATCTTCACTCAACGCACACGGATAGGGACACGCCCGTGTCTCTACCCGTGTCCTTCTCGGGACAGGCCCTATCGAATTCCACTCAATGCCTCTCGACACGGGTAGGGATACGCTCGTGTCTCTACCCGTGTCCTTCTCGGGACACGCCCTGTCGAGTTCCACTCAATGCCTCTCGACACGGGTAGGGACACGCCCGTGTCTCTACCCGTGTCCTTCTCGGGACAGGCCATGTCGAGTTCCACTCAACGCCTCTCGAGTTCTACTCGATGCACACGGGTAGGGACACGCCCGTGTCTCTATCCGTGTCCTATTCTGGACCAATTTTTCTTTTCCACACGAGTGTAAGCCTAGTCGTCTGCACTCCCTAGACCCAAGTCAGCTCTCCTGACTCAGAAGCACGCACGAGGGGCCTAGCGCGAATCGGGCCGTTACACCATAGGGTTGGTTTTTGGGTGTTTTGTGGTGGTGTTTTTCCTAGTTCATCTTTATGCTTGTGTGAACTTGAGATTTCATAGTTTTAATTGAAGATATTTGGGAAATTTCTGTCCATTACTGTTTCATTGCAACTTTGCTCTCATCATTTGGTATCAAAGCCACCGCGGGTAGGAAGCAACATGTCAATTTCCGACGCTACCCTTTCCAAGGAGCCCGCCCAAGATCTCGACCTCCTGCGACAAGAGAAAGTCTCTCTGGCCCACTCCATCCAGTCGCTCACGGCGCGGTCCGACCACCAAAGCCGGACCTTGGACGAACTCCGCTCCATGTTGGCTAACCTTCTTCCCGTGAGGACTGAACCTCTGCCCGATTTCGGGGGCCGGAGTTCCACTACCGATGGGCGTAGCCCTCCCCTGTCGGGCAACCATTTGAGCACTCGTCTCGCACGGTTAGAGTTTCCTCGTTTCTATGGTGAAGAATTGCAATAATGGATCTATAAAGCAGAACAATTTTTTTGAACTCGATGATACTCCTGACGACTTAAAGGTGAAGATTGCTTCAGCTCATGTGGAGGGGAAGGTTTTGTATTGACATCAAACCTTCATGAAGTCCTAGCTTACTCGCTATTAGCCGAAGTGGGAGGAGTATGTTCAAGCATTGGCGCAACGATTTGGGTCGGTCATTTTTGACGATCCCATAGCGGAATTGAAGAACTTAAGGCAAATAGGCACGGTTCAGTCCTTCTTAGATGAGTTTGACATGTTGTTGCACATGGTGAACGTCACAGAGGCCTATGCCATGAGCTTTTGCATTGTCGGGCTCAAGGAGGAGATTGGGTGTGCTATCCGCATGTTACAGCCCCTGACACTGCAGGACGTCTTCGCCTTGGCTAGGATGGAGGAAAGGCGCACGACGTCCTTCCAGCGTCGGCTAGGGAGTCATGTTGCGGAGGCGAGCTGGGCGGCTGAATGCCGTCTGTCCTCTACTAAACCCCTGTTAACCTGCCTTCCACTTCCCACACCGCCCAAAACAGGTGGCTGGAACTTCCGCAGTAGAGGCTTCCTCCTCTTCCTCTGGTACACTTACAACTCACTAACAACATACCCTAATATCCCCCCCTTGCCAAAATACATTAACTACCACATTAACCCGCCAAAAAGTCCAGCACGCATCAACTACTCCCTCCTCCGTAACATCTTTGTCCTCAAGGATGGAAGTGTGGGAACGGTTTTTGGATCTTCCACAGGTCCTCCCAAGTTGCCTCCGCTGGTGTCCCGTGCTGAATCGACGCATCATTACTCGCGACGGGCGGGTGGTGACACAACTTTTGATCCATTGGGCACACGAGAAAAATTTCTCCCCAATGAAAAATGTCGCCCCCACGACAAATGTTTCCCCACCTCAAATATCGCACCCACGACAAATGTTGTCTACACGGGGACCCCCGATAATGGTGCACCCACGACAAATGTCGCACCCATGACATTTGTCGCCCCTGACAAATGTCGCACCCACGATATTTATCGCCCCCACGACAAATGTCGCACCCACAACAATTGTCGCCCTCAGGATAAATGTCGCCCCACGAAAAATATCGCATGCACGATAAATGTCGCCCTCACGATAAATGTCGTCCCACGACAAATGTTACCCCCACGATAAATGTCACCCCCACGACATTTGTCGCCCCACGATAAGTGTGGCCCTTACGACAAATGTGTCCCCCACGACAGATGTGACCCCCACGACAAATTTCACCCCCACGAAAAATGTCCCCCCACGACAAATGTTGCACCGACGACAATTGTCGCCCCCACGACAAATGTCGCACCCTTGACAAATGTTGCCCGCACGAGAACCCCAAGCATCCTTGACCAATGTCGCCGCCCCTGACCAATATTGTCATAAATGTCGCGACATTCGTTGCCCTCATGACAAATGTCGCGACATTTGTCGCCCCATGACAATTGTAGCCCCACAACAAATGTCGCTCGCAAGATAAATGTCGCCCCATGACAAATGTCGTCCGCATGATAAATGTCGCTCCCACGACAAATGTCGTCCCACGACATTTTTCGCCCTTCGACAAATGTGGCCCCCACGACAAATGTGGCCCCTACGACAAATGTGACCCCCACGACAAATGTCCCCCCACGACAAATGTTGCTTCCACGATAATTGTCGCCCCACGACAAATGTCGCCCCTCACGAAAAATGTCGCACTCACGACAAATGTTCCTCACACGAGATCCCCGGTGCACGACTGCTTGTATATACACACACACTAATGTTACACTATGGCTACTTTTGTTTCCATTCCCCAAAATACTCCTCCCCATCTTCCGTTCATTTCAAAAAAACATGATTTTATTGTAATTTTTTGTTTCCCTCTCAGATTTTCCAACCATTTTCAATTTCTATGGCATGTCAAATCAAAAATAATCTTGGTGTAACTTTCGTATGACTAAAAATTATCATAAAAAGTCTTCTTCTTTTCAAAATTTGTCAATTTTTTAATCATTTGGTTTTGGGGCTGGATTTTGTCCGCCGCGTGGGTGTAAATGTTGTCAATATTTGTGTGCTTTTCGCTGCACTTTCAACTTTTCTCTGCTCCAAAAAAAATCATTGGTACACACAACCTTTTTTCTTACTCACGCCTCCTCTAAGTCATCCTACCTCCTCCGCAGAGCTTCGATCGTTACAACACTCCTCAACGCAGGGGCGGATTTAAGGGGGGGCCGGCCCCCCAAGAAATATAAATTTTTTTTAGTATATAGGTATATTATATAATTTCTATTAAAAATCATTTTTTTTTCAATTTTTTTGTCTACAATCCCGCTGAATTGCTGCCTAGTTGCCCATAAACTATTGCATCGCGTTCAGCGGAATCAATTTTTTCATTTTTTTTTCATAAGCATCGCGTTCAACGGGATTTTTATCTTTCATTTATAAGCATTCCGCTGAAACTCTTGCCCTAGCCTTTAATCAGAGGCTTAGAGCCGCTCATCCGCCCCATTTCATTCTCGCTTAGTCCCTCAAGGCTTGTCGGCCGCCCATCCAAAAATCGAGCGGTGTCCTCTTGAGTTTTGGCCACTTCGATCGCCATCTCAATCGCCGATTCCACGATTCGCCGTTCGCATCTCTCGCCGGAAGAGGAAGCCCAGCCCGATGGCCTGTCGTCCACCCTCCTCCAGTCCTCCTCGACTTCGAGTCTTCGCCTCTTCGATATTTTGGTGAGTTTTAAGTTCTAACTTCTGTTCTGTTCTAAGTTCTAACAGCATACACAAGCAATTGCGAGCCGCTCAAAAAGTGTACTTCGATCATATGATTGCTCTAGGTGAAATTGAGGCTGGCACATGAGCCAATCAAATTGGTTCACTACAACGACATGGTGACACGTGACACTAAATGGTCGTTTCATCTGAACTCTGTTTACAGTGTTATAAATATGTATAATACTACATGCTCCGTGTTGCTTGATATTAGTGATATGAAAGAACATCTGCTCAACGAAGAGATGTTGAAGCATCATTTAGAAAGATGAGAGTATTCAAATTTATTTTCATTTTGCATTTGATGAAAGAATTTTTTGGAAATCAGTGACGTTTTATGGAAAACACTGCAACATCAATCTCAAGATATATTGAATGTCATAAATTAAGTTTCAACAACAAAAAATCTCATTAAGAAGTTACAAGAATTTGAGTGAAAAAAGTTCTTACAAGATTTGAACATATTCTATGAGAAAATAAAGATAAAGTTCCTGACATGAATGCTCAATATAGTGATCGTCGATTTCGAAGTCCGCGTGAGATCATTACAGTGAAACATCATTTTCAAGTGAATGTTTTCAATGTCACAATAGATTGTGTGTTGTAGGAGCTAGGTTCTAGATTCAGTGAAAATTCTATGAAACTCCTCCGTCTAAGTATGACATTAGATCCATGTGATGAATACAAATCTTTCAAGAATGATGATATATGTGTCATTGTAAAAAATTTCTACCCTCAAGATTTCAGTAAACAAAAAATTTATGTGTTAAATACTCAATTGCAGCATTATCAACTCGATGTTCCTTCACATAAGGACTTTAAAAATTTGTCTACAATTTCCAAGTTATATGAGAAATTGATTGAAACGAAAAAAATCGAAGACCTACTATCTTATTGGCAAATTGATTCATCTCATTTTGACTCTTTTGGTCTCAACATCAATCACAGAAAAGTCATTTTATGTTATGAAACTTGTTAAAATGAGATTTCGTAACAAGATGGAAGATGGATTTCTTGCAAATTGCATGAATTTATATATTGAGCGAGAAATAGCGGAGAAAATTGACGAAAATTGTATCATAAATGAATTCTATGAAGTGAAAAATCGTCGTGCACAATTGAGAGACAAGTATATGGTTGTTTGTATCTTTTTGGCTTATTGAAAAAATATAGTATATTTTGTCGAAAAACTGTCTGTATATTTTTTACATTTATAATTTTATTTTAAAATTTGTTTGGCTTCATTTGGTGACTGAGCCCCCCTAGTCAAAATTCCTGGATCTGCCCCTGCCTCAACGGAGCCTCTTTCACAGCTCCTAATCCGCCGCTCCTCCTCAACCCTCTTCCCGAGTCTTCCGCCATTCTCTCATTTGCCCTATTTCTCGCATTCTTGGAAGCTCAGTCCATCGACGAAAAATTTTTCGGTCCGACATTTGGACCGTGAAAACCGTCCGCCGATAAATACAGTGGGTCCCTCCTCCTTCCCTCCTTTCCTGAAAAGTTTTTATCGCAAAATTTCTGCTCAGGCGCCATTTTTTTGCCTGAAGCTCCTTTTTCCACGCGCCTAAGATTTCTGGTGGGTTTCTTCTTCATTGTGCGAGGCTTGCCTGAAGACATTTCCCTTCGCCGAGAAGCTCCAAAGCCCCGGTGGACATCCTCGCAGTGTTCCCCCAGAGAGGATAATTCGGCCAACGTTCAAGTTAGCGCGGAACAGTTGTCTGCCTCCACAATTACTGCAGAATAACTCCTGTCATCCTTGGAGATCCCGTCATCCTCGTCCCATTTTATCTCAGAACAGTTCACACAATCCCGCTACCATGGAGATAACTGGAGAAACTTTAGACAACATTCCAATTAAGGTAATAAAGAAAAAACCTTTCATTGTCTGCCTCCACAAGTACTGCAGAAAAAAACTTTCCTTATTGTATGATTTTTTTTGGTTGGGATTCATCCGGCCGTAATTTATTAATCTGTAAGCAAACTGAATGTTTCTCCGATCAGATTTTATGTGAATCGTTATTTCTCCGACCGGATTTCATGTAAATTGTTATGTTGCATAGTTTAAAGGTGTAAGGGTCACTGAACACATCTGATTTTGTTTCACAGGAGGAGATTGACGTTGTTGTCTTCCCGACCGTGCATTCTGATGCGGAAGCCTACAATATGTACAGGGAGTACGCCCAAAAAGTTGGATTTAGTGTACGTAAAGAACATATTGTACACTGGACCCATACTCGGATTGTTAAGGGGAGGCAGTTTGTATACGCAAAAGCAGGTTATAAACGAGTGAATGACGAGAAGGATGTCTAAAAAAAATTCCGCAAACTTGATACTCGTACAGGGTGCTTGGCTTGCTTGCATTTTGCTGCTGATGAAGATGGCAGGAATTGGGAGGTGGTAAAATTCGTAGAGAAGCACAATCACCCCCTCGCTCAAGAGAATGACAGTCATTTATTGAGATCTCATCGGGATATATCCGAAGTTCAGGGAAGTCTTCTTAAGAGCATGACCGGTGTTGGGATCAAAACAATTCAAGCATACAACTTCATGTCTGATGAGGTGGGGGGAAACAAAAATGTAGGTTTTTGTAAAACAGATGCTTACAATTATGTTCAACGGGAACGGAGAGCTCTTATAGAAAGCGGTGATGCCACGAGTTTGCTGAAAATATTTAAGGAAAGGCAAAGGGAAGATATCATGTTCTCGTACGATGTCCAAACGGACGAGTTAGGACGTTTGACTAGTTTTTTGCTGGATGGATGGTCATAGCAAAATTGATTATGATTCATTTGGTGATGTTATTATATTTGACACCACGTATCAGTTGAATAAATTTAATCTTGTTTGTGCTCCTTTTATTGGGATTAACCATCACTGGCAAAATGTCTTTATCGGTGGGGCCTTCGTTGCAGAGGAAACAATCGAGTCATTCTGTTGGGTTTTTGATACATTTTTGAGGTTTGGAGGGGGGAAACAACCGGGCATTATTTATACAGACCAGGATTAGACGATGGCCGTTGCAATTGCGAGAGTTTTCACTAGCACTCGACACCGCCTTTATCAGTGTCATATTTCAAAGAAAGCTCCGTCGAAGGTTCCAACATTCAACACCGATAAGAGTGTTAGAGGTTCATTCTATCATTGCATGAGCAAATGAGACGATGAGGCCGAGTTTGATTTTCATTGGAGTGAGATGATTTCAAGAGGCAATTTGAAGGACAACAAATGGCTTTACGATTTGCATAAAATTAGAAATAAATGGTCTACTGCGTTTAATAAAGATATTCTAGACCTTGGCATTCTATCTACTCAGAGAAGCGAATCTGCGAATAATATTTTACATGGGTGCGCAAAACCAACAAGTTCCCTTGTTGAGTGTTATACCGGGATGGAGAAGATGGTTTCTTCGTGGCGTAGGTCCGAACACGATGAAGATTTCAAGTGCAAGCATGGAAGCATCACTTTACGATATAAAAATTGCCCTTTATTAAAGCAAGTAGCGAAAGTGTACACAAGAAAAATGTTCTCCGTTTTCGAACATATTTTTATGGATGGAGTTATTAGCGTGTTCATAAGTGAAACAGTTAAATCCGAGGATGGTCATATTTTATATGTCACTAGACATTGTGATGCAACCGCGGACGACAAGAAATGGGTGGTTAAATTTAACCCTAACACATTGGATGTTATGTGCTCATGCAAGGGTTTTGAAACAAGAGGATTGTTGTGCAAACACATTTTAAGTGTGTACAAAGCCAAGAATGTGAAAGAAATAAGTTCTTCTTACCTACTAAGGAGATTCACACTAGCTGCCAAAAAAGAATTATGCCTTTCGAAGAGCACTTCCTTGAAAGAGGTCCAACCCAACTTGGTGTTTAGAAATCATCTTTTACGGTTCACTTACGACCTAACCCAAATAGTCGGTACATGTCATCCGGCTCAGCAACATGTCTTGGCTGCCTTAACCGATTTGCGGAGGAGCACGGAAGATATTATAGAAAACGAACAGTGTGGTCAGAAAGGATTTAACAAACAAAATTTTCATAGCAGTAGCACGTTAAAGAATCCAAAAGGAGTACGTCCCAAAGGTGTCTCGAATGCTCGATTAAAGAGTTTTTTCGAAAGACCAGCAAAGAAGCAAAGTAAGTTTGCATTTCTATATTTTTTTTTTAAAATTAACCTTCAATATGCTTACAACAACCTTTAACGTAAGGTGCAAATTTTGCAGGGAAGAAAAAAGACCCTAAATCTACGATTGAACGAGGAGCTGAAGAACCAAAGGAGTTTGACTTTCTTGGAAGTGGAAACTTCGACAAAAGCACTGACAATGTTTCCCAGTCTTTGTTTAGAGAAGAAATTGAGGCTGTGTCTGCGTCCAAACCTTATAATTTTAGTGGTGTCCCTGATGTGCTTCTTTGGTAAATATACATACATTATGGTACTGTGTAATTGTGAATCGGCACAGCTGTACAACCCCATATTCGCTGGGAGGGACCCAGAGGCTTCAGTGGTCAGGATTGGGCTAGTCTCAGGCTAGCCTCGGGTTAACCCTAAGGCATACTTGTAGAGTTCTCGTCCTGTAGGAGCTCCCGCCAAGGGCAGGGAAAAGATGGAGAGGCCAAGGCAGATAGTCGAGCTCTCGGCAGGAGAGATCGTCGACCGACCAAAGCAGATGGCCGAGCTCTCGGCAGGAGAGATCGTCGACCGACCGAAGCAGATGGCTCGACCACGGAAGCTTCCGCCTTAGGGAAAGCTCCCGCCCAGGGCAGGCGAGAAGGCCCTAAGTAAGCCTTCAGTCGCGATATTTGCAAGACCGTGAAGGGCGCGAACCTCCCTGGCAAGGGGTCTCGCCAAGGTTGGCCCAGTTGGGGGTCCAGCGAGAGCCTTCACGGCCAGGGTTCTCGCCAAGTGGGCCCACGTGGTAGGGCCCGGCGCTCGTAAAGGGGATTATTTTATTATTATTCCGAGGTAAAATTATCCAAATGCCCTAGGGATGACAGCGGGATTTGGCTATTGGCAGACCCATCAGGGGTAGTTCAGTATTTTCAGGTCAAAGGAAGACTATAAAAAGACCCATAGGGGCTCTTTGGAAGGCAGGCTTTCATTATTCTCCAACTCTAGTGCCTTCTGAGGAGCTCCCAGCCCAGCATTTGGCTTTGGAGGGGAAGCTCTCAAAGATCTTCCGGGTGTGTGGTGGGACCTCCCAGCTGAGGCTTTGGGTCAGTCCTTTGACCTTAGCAGCCAGTCAAGGGTCGAGATAAGAGAGAAGTAGGCGTCGGCTGCACTTTGGTTTGTGAACATTCGTTGGGGTCAATTTTGGCTTCAACAGTTCTGGTGCGGTGAGCGTGGAAGCAGTCGGTGTAAGAAAATCTCGAGTTAAGCCCCATGGCAGGAGGCGAAGGTGAAGGATCAGGCGCAGGAGGATCCCCCACCCGGGTGGACGATGCGACGAAGAAGATGTTTGAGGACTTCAGGCGAGAAGTCATGCAGACGATCAGCTTGGCCTTCTCGGCAAGGAATGAGTGGGAGACGCCGCAGGTTCCGGTGGAGGTGGTTCCGCTGTTAGGCGAGAACGCTCCAGGGCAGCGCCCCGGGAAGGAAGTCCCGGTGGAGGCGGGCGAGAGGGACGTAGCCGCGCGGGAGCTTTTCCCAGGCCAGCGTCCCGAGAAGGAGCTTCCGGCGGATCTGGGCGAGAAGGAGGCGACGGTGCGGGAACTCTTCCCCGGGCATGGTCTCGCGGATCGGTCCAGCCAACCGAGGTCGCGAGACGGGCCTTCTCGCTAGGCGGGAGGCGAGACCCCCTTTAGTGAGCTCATTTTCTCGGCTCTAGTGCCGGAGGGGTTCCGGGAGCCGGACATGACCTACTACACCGGGAAGGATGACCCGGTTCAGCACGTGCAATGGTTTGAGGACGTGGTGTCCATCAGACAAATGTCGGATGCCTTCAAGTGTAGGCTTTTTGCCATCACTCTGAAAGAAAAGGCCAGGGACTGGTTCCACCAGTTGCCGGCAAGTTCCATCTACAGCTTTGAGGATCTGCGTAGGGGTTTTCTGTTGAGGTTCTCAACTTCGAAGAAAAGGAAGAAGGAGGCTGAGTGCCTGTTTGCAGTGAGGCAAGGGCCGGAGGAGACGTTGGATCATTATGTTGACCGGTTCCAAGAGGAGATTCTCCTGGTCCAGGAGGTCCCGGGGTACGCGCTGATGCTTGCCTTCACCCTGGGGCTGAGACCAGGGTTTTTCAGCATGGAGTTGAAGAGGGTGCCCCCTCTCTCTTTTGAGGAGCTCATGGAGAGGGCGGCAAAGGAGATAGACTTTGAAAGGGCAAACCCTGCGTTTGCGAGGAAGCTGGCCAGGTTGGCCGAGGATGATGTGAAGGAGCCGGTAGTGGGAAGGCAGAGAGAGCAGAGGGAGCAGAGGGAGCAGAGGGAGCCGAGGGAAGATAGGAGAAGAGAAGAGCCCCGAGGGCAGGGGCAGCAGCATGGGGGGCCAGGGAGCCGAACAACCGACTGGGTTGGAGGCCTCAGGAGGGTCGCCCACAGGGCCAAGGAGGGCTTCAGAGAAGAGATAACTTCCGGGAGCAAAGAAGGCTGGAGCAGGGAGGATGGCGACAAGGACCAAGGGGTCATTTCCCACCGCCGCAGGAGGCCATGGAGGTGGGAAGAGGAAGAGGAGGAAGAATTCGGGGAGCCGGAAGAAGGGGAGGAGGAGAAGGAAGAGGGGGCAGGGTGGCGTTGCCCTATTGTGACTTCCATCAGGAGGAAGGTCACGCAACGGCCACCTGCCCAGAGTTTCTGGAGATGAGAGGGGCCAGAGGGGCCAGAAGGCAAGACCCGCCGGTAAGGATCGTCGAAGTACAGCGAGAAGAGGCTGAGGACAGGTGTGAAGACAGGGTAGACGTGGGGACCCGAGGAGGGATCGGAGTGATCCATGGGGGAGTGGGGATCGAGGCAACCCGCAAGGGGAGCCTTCAAACCATGTTCCGCCGAGGGGTCGCCTCAACCTCCCTGGCTCCCCCCCCAGAGGAGAAGATCACCTTCTCATCCGCGGATATGCCAGACTACGAGGATCCGTTCTGCGACGCGCTTGTGATCGAGACAGCGATAGAAAACTACACCGTCTCCCGGATACTGGTGGACAATGGGAGCTCGGTGAATGTGATCTTCAAGAAGGCCTTCGATGAGATGAGGGTGGAAGGAAAAAGGGTCCTGGCCTCTGATGGACCGCTTTTTGGCTTCTCCGGAGAAAGGAAAGAAGTGGAAGGGGGAGTGGGCCTGCATGTGAGGCTTGGGGGCGTCTCACGGAACTGTCGGTTCGTGATCGTGGACGCCCCGAGTAGTTACAATGTCATCTTTGGACGTCCCCTCATCAGCGCCTTTCGCTGCGTACCCTCCTCATACCACCAATGCCTCAAGTTCAACAATGGAGGGGTGCAGGTTAGGATCAGGGGGGATCCAAAGATGGCAAGGCAATGCTATGTGACGGCGGTTAATACCGTGTCGTGGATGGCGGAGGCAGAGGAGTTGGAGAAAGAGATGGCTGAGCAGGAAGGGGTTGAGAAAGGGGAGATAAGCCTGGGAGAGGCGATGGAGGTTGTTGAGGAGTTGGCAGAGGTGGAGGAGATCAGCCTAGAAGAGGCGAGAGTAGTGATGGATGAAGAAGAGCAGAGGCAGGAGGAGAGCCTGGAGGAGGCAATGGAAGTTGTTGAGGTTGGGGGAGAGGAGCTCGAGTTTGAGCAGGAAGAGGCAAGGGTAAGTTGGGAGCGGTCGGGGCTGGAACCGGCCGAAGAAGTGGTGGAGATGGAGGTGCTTACAAGAGCGGGGGAGGTGCAAAGGGTTCGGATCAGCGGAGGCTTGAGCCTCGAGGATCAGGAGCGGATGCGAGCCTGCATCCAAGGCAACGTCGACATCTTCGCTTGGAACGCGGCAGACATGCCGGGCATTGACGCGGACGTGGCCTGTCATCGCTTGAACCTGGATCCCAGAGCCCGCCCCATACGCCAAAAGATGAGGGCCATCGCCACCAAGCTAGAAGCCCCCATCCGAGAGGAGGTCAAAAAGCTCCTGGATGCCGGCTTCATCTCAGAGATCCAGTATCCAGGCTGGATCTCCAACGTGGTAATGGTGAAGAAGGGAGGAGGAAAATGGCGCATGTGTATTGATTTTTCTTTATTAAATAAATCATGTCCCAAGGATTGCTACCCCTTGCCTCGAATCGACGCGCTGGTTGACTCAGCTGTCGGTTTTTCTCTTATGAGTTTTTTAGATGCATTTTCAGGTTACCACCAGATCCGGATGCACCCTCCTGATGTCAAGGATGTTTCCTTCATCACAAGAGAGGGATGCTTCAGTTATAAGATGATGCCCTTCGGGTTGAAGAACGCAGGGGCAACGTACCAGCGCATGATGGATCGAGTCTTTCGAGATCAAAGGGGAAGGAACCTGGAGGTCTATATGGACGACCTCATGGTCAAGAGCAAGTGTGTTGATTCCCACTTGCGGGACTTGGAGGAAACGTTTGCCACCCTGCGAAGGTTCAAGATGAGGTTGAATCCCTTGAAGTGCGTCTTCGGGGCTAGTCGCGGGAAATTCCTCGGACACCTCTTGACTCCCGCGGGGGTAGAACCTAACCCCGATAAGGTTAAGGCTATTCTAGACCTGGAATCACCTCGCAGTGCCAAGGAAGTCCAGCGCTTGACCGGGAAGTTGGCCGGGCTAAGCAGGTTCCTCTCTCGGTCAGAGGATAGGTGTTCCTCTTTCTTTAAAGTACTTCGTGGTAACCAAGTGTTTGAATGGACGGCCGAATGTGAAGAGGCATTCCAGGGGCTGAAGAGGCAACTCTCCCAAGCTCCGTTACTTCAAAGCCCGAAGGAAGGGGAAGACCTAGCCTTGTATCTCGGAGTGGGGGTAGAGGCAGTGAGCTCCATCTTGGTTGGAGGGGAAGAAACAGTTGCCCGTCTATTATGTAAGCCGAATCTTTAAAAAGGCGGAGATCCGATACCCCATCCTGGAGAAGCTAGCGTATGCTTTGGTCATCTCAACTAGGAAGCTTCGCCCTTACTTTCAGGCGCACTCGATTAGGGTGGTAACCGACCATCCTCTTCGCAAGGTCTTTGAGGGGGTGGAGCATTCAGGAAGGTGGGCAAAGTGGTCCATCGAGCTAAGCGAGTTTGACATTTCTTTCGTCCCAAGGCTCTCCATCAAAGCCCAAGCCGTGGCGGACTTTTTGGCGGATTATGTCACTGAAGCCGAGGAAGAGGAGCCGAGGCCGTCGGAGGCATGGAAGATGATAGTCGATGGAGCCTCAGGAAGGCACTCCCTGGGAGGAGGTATGGTACTGGTAAGTCCCCAAGGGGTTACCATAGAACAAGCAGTGGCTTTCCACTTCTCTGTAACCAATAATCAGGCGGAGTACGAAGCCGTGATAGCCGGTCTCCGACTGGCAAAGGAGTTGGAAATTCAGGATGTGGAGGCCTTCACAGACTCAATGGTGGTGGCATCGCAGATCCGAGGGGAGTTCGAGGCCCGGGAGCCTACCCTCGCAAGATATCTATCAAAGGTAAGAACTATTATTGGAGGTTTCCGTTCTTTTTCTATTCAACATGTTCCCAGGGAGGAAAGCATGGCAGCTGACCGATTAGCAAAGTTCGGGCCTCGGGGTGGAGGTACCCTAACCGAACTATTTCGGCCAGCCATTGAAGAGGGGGAGGTGATGGAGGTGAATCGGCGGTCCTCATGGGTAGATCCGTTGGTGACCTTCTTGACCACAGGAGAACTGTCGGAAGAAGTCAAGGATGCCAAGAGCTTCAGGCATAAGGCGGCTCATTACCTGATGCTGGAAGGGAGCTTGCATCGGAAGATGTTGTCAGGACTCCTCGCGAGATGCGTGACCGAGGAGGAAGTCCCAGGGATCCTGGAAGAGGTGCATTCCGGAGAATGCGGCAGTCATTCAGGGGGAAGGACATTGGAAGCAAGGGTGATAAGGCAAGGATATTTCTGGCGGACTTTGAGGAAGGATACAGCTGAGTTCGCAAGGAGGTGTCGGAAGTGCCAAGTACATGCTCCCCTCCAGCTCTTGCCCGCCCAAAGGCTTCGAAGCATCACGGCGCCATGGCCCTTCGCCATTTGGGGAATGGACCTGGTTGGACCCTTTCCTCCAGCTAGCGGGCAGAGGAGATTCCTCCTAGTTATGATTGACTACTTCTCCAAGTGATTGGAGATCAAGCCGTTAGCCAAGGTAACCTCCCAGGTCATCAGGAACTTCGTTTGGGGGGAAATCATTTGCAGGCACGGATTGCCCCAAGCGATAGTGACAGACAACGGTCCTCAGTTTGCCAGTGAAGAATTCATCAGTTTTTGCACCCAATTGGGGATTGACCTCAGGTTCGCCTCTGTCCATCATCCTCGGAGCAATGGCCAGGTGGAGGCGGCCAACAAGATCATTGTCAGCTTGCTCAAAAAGAAGGTGGAGAACCTAAAGGGTAACTGGGTGGAACAGCTCCCTTCCGTTCTGTGGGCCTTGCGAACGACTCCGAACACGGCCACAGGGGAGACCCCATTCAAGCTCTCTCATGGGTGTGAGGCTGTCCTCCCGGTGGAATTCGAGGTTAGGTCCCCAAGGGTTGCGGCCGCGGCTGAGGGAAGCGAAGCTTGGAGGTTGGAGAATGAGGAAGGGTTGCGCCTCTCATTAGATATGGTGGAAGAGCTGCGGGAGGTTGCCGCCATCAGGCAAGAGGAAGTAAAACGGTGAATGGCTCGGTACTTCGATAAGCACATCAGAGTCAAGCAATTCGCCGAGGGGGATCTAGTACTGAAAAAGGTCGACGCTGCAGGAAGGTCGGCCGCGGTTGGTAAGCTCAACCCTTGCTGGGAAGGGCCTTACATAGTAGAGAAGGCTCTGGTTAACGGAGGCTACTATCTCCAGGATGCGGAGGGAAGGACCTTGAGTCACACCTGGAGTGGTGACGATCTGAAGCGCTTCTACCCGTAAGAGGGGAAGAAGGATTGTAATGTTGTAAATAACTATTGCATTTTCAATAAGTTTATTTCAGAATATTGACTATCTCTGAGTAGGCAATCTTTATGTTTTTTGTTTTAACCGGCTATGACTCCTCATCTCAATGATAGAATAGGCCTGGTTGAAGGAATCTTCATCGACACCCCGAGCTCGGCTCGGCCCCAGGTAGACCCACTGCGCAGGCTCTCATCAAGCTGGCAGGTCCGAAGGCTCGCCTGTGGGGGAAAGGTTGGCTCTTGTGATACTCTGTTCTTAGCCACTTCTACAACACCCCGAGCTCGGCTCGGCCCCAGGTAGACCCGCTGCGCAGGCTCTCATCAAGCTGGCAGGTCCGAAGGCTCGCCTGTGGGGGAAAGGTTGGCTCCTGTGATACTTTGTTCTTAGCCACTTCATCGACACCCCGAGCTCGGCTCGGCCCCAGGTAGACCCGCTGCGCAGGCTCTCATCAAGCTGGCAGGTCCGAAGGCTCGCCTGTGGGGGAAAGGTTGGCTCCTGTGATACTTTGTTCTTAGCCACTTCATCGACACCCCGAGCTCGGCTCGGCCCCAGGTAGACCCGCTGCGCAGGCTCTCATCAAGCTGGCAGGTCCGAAGGCTCGCCTGTGGGGGAAAGGCTGGCTCCTGCGATACTTTGTTCTTAGCCACTTCATCGACACCCCGAGCTCGGCTCGGCCCCAGGTAGACCCGCTGCGCAGGCTCTCATCAAGCTGGCAGGTCCGAAGGCTCGCCTGTGGGGGAAAGGCTGGCTCTTGTGATACTCTGTTCTTAGCCACTTCGACAACACCCCGAGCTCGGCTCGGCCCCAGGTAGACCCGCTGCGCAGGCTCTCATCAAGCTGGCAGGTCCGAAGGCTCGCCTGTGGGGGAAAGGTTGGCTCTTGTGATACTCTGTTCTTAGCCACTTCTACAACACCCCGAGCTCGGCTCGGCCCCAGGTAGACCCGCTGCGCAGGCTCTCATCAAGCTGGCAGGTCCGAAGGCTCGCCTGTGGGGGAAAGGTTGGCTCCTGTGATACTTTGTTCTTAGCCACTTCATCGACACCCCGAGCTCGGCTCGGCCCCAGGTAGACCCGCTGCGCAGGCTCTCATCAAGCTGGCAGGTCCGAAGGCTCGCCTGTGGGGGAAAAGTTGGCTCCTGTGATACTTTGTTCTTAGCCACTTCATCGACACCCCGAGCTCGGCTCGGCCCCAGGTAGACCCGCTGCGCAGGCTCTCATCAAGCTGGCAGGTCCGAAGGCTCGCCTGTGGGGGAAAGGCTGGCTCCTGCGATACTTTGTTCTTAGCCACTTCATCGACACCACGAGCTCGGTTCGAACCCCAGTAGACCCGCTGCGCAGGCTCTCATATAAGCTAGCAGGTCCGACGGCTCGCCGGTGGGGTGGGGGTTTAATTGGTTGGAGAAAATATGCGGGCAGGGCCCTGACCTAGACCGGAGGCAAGACCCCAAAGGCCTTGGCTCAGAGGTCTCAGCCAGTAAAGGCCTCGATTTGGAGGTCTCGGCCAGTAAGGGTCTCGGCTCAAAGGTCTCGGCTCAAAGCTCTCGGCTCAAAGCTCTCGGCTCAAAGGTCTCGGCTCAAAGGTCTCGGCTCAAAGGTCTCAGCCAGTAAAGGCCTCGATTTGGAGGTCTCGGCCAGTAAGGGTCTCGGCTCAAAGGTCTCGGCTCAAAGGTCTCGGCTCAAAGGTCTCGGCTCAAAGGTCTCGGCTCAAAGGTCTCGGCTCAAAGGTCTCGGCTCAAAGGTCTCGGCCAGTAAAGGCCTCGGTCAAAGGGGGGTTCTCGCAAAAGGAGGCTCCTGACGGACCTGAGCAGGACAACTTAATTGACGACGCGAGGTTCCCGCCTAACGGATTTCTAAGAGGTTATCCTAAAGAGACTAAGGGTCTCGGCAGAAGCTCGCGCGGAAGCCATTCGGCAGAACAATATACTTTCAAGCACACACTGAAAATGAAAGATGAAACATTACTTTACATAAAATTAATTACAAAAAGTTGGAGCCTCTCGCTCATTACAAAAGAAACAAAAAGAAAGAAGAAGCTTAGGGGGACGCATTGTAACTCCCGCTGGTGCTCTCGCTTGAACCATCGCCAGAGCTCTCTTCAGATGTCTCGCTAGCGGTGGTAGAAGTCCTCAGGATGTCTGAGGGAGGCGAGTCCGGCGCGCCCGGAGGTTTGGGAACTGGATCATAGAGCCAAGGAAGAAGTTGGCGAGCGTCGATGGTCGCGCCGTCCTCCCGAAGCAGCTTGACGTCTCGCAGCGTCTCGAGCGTCAGCTTGACGGTTGCCTGAGCGTTGGCTTGCAGCAGCTTATCAACGACGTACTCCGAGAGGTAACGACTCCGCAGCCTCGCATCTAGCTCCGGAGGCGGGACCTTCTCCAGCTCTGAGCGAAGCTGTTCCCTCAAGAGGATGCTCTCGCAGCGCGCGTTGGCCAGCTCTGCGCGAAGCTCCTTGACTTGGGCAGAATCCTGTGAAAAAAGAGTTCAGTCTGGAAACATCGCACCATCGTAACTTTGAAAAACGAAAGCAAGGGTTCAGGAGGGTCTCGCTTACCTCAGTCGCGGGGCGTAGAGACAGCGCCAGTCGAGCATCCGCAAGCTCTTGTTGAGCTTTCGCGAGTTCTTCTCCCGCAGTGTGCGCTCGAGCCATCGCGTCCTCCCTCGCCTTGCGCATATCGGTGAAATTCTTGTCAAGGGTGATGCTTCGGCGCGCACACATATGCGCAAGCTCGAACCCGCGCAATAGAGCCCGGATGGCATCGAAGGCTATAAGGCGGGTGGACATCTGGTCAAACACGCTGGCATCCTCCCGGCTGTAAAGGCCGTATCCAAGCGAGAAGGCCTTGCCAGTCACATCTTCCCCCTCCGCACAGCTGGGAAGGAGCATCGTAACCTTGATTAAGTTCGACTCGGGGTCCCATTCCATCTGAGGCTTCCCCTCCGCGTCGACGTACTTCACGCCGAAGCCAAAGTTCCTGTGCCCTTTCGACACCTCCCGGGGCGGAGCTCGGGCGGAGGTTTCGGCGGCAAGCACTCCTCCCCCAGCCTCGCTTGCGACCGGTGGGTTCCCGGTGGAAGCCTCGGCGCGGCTCTTGGCGGCGGCATCCATCTCGCTGGCTCTCTGGAGGATCGCTTCGAAGGAGCTGCCTGCGGGAAGGGGTTGGACAGGCGAGACGGCCGGGGCCTTCCCCTTCTCGAGAGCAGAAGGTTTTGGCCTCTTTAGCGTTCGGAGAGGAGGAAGGGTGACCTTCCGCTTCTTGGCTGGTGGCGGCAAAGGGGGGGCTGGATCATTTCGGCAAGCGCTGGCGCTAGCTTCCGCGAGCGCAAGGGAGCCTCCCGCGGCCAGACCCTCGACGCTCCGACCTTCAGCGAAGGGTTGGCGCAGAGGGACCTCCCGCTCTCCTGTAAAGTTAAAACGCTTCAGCGCGAGAAGATCTTCGATAAAAGAGGGAATCCGAGGCGAGACCATACCTTCGCCCGAGTGAACGAGTGGGAGGGAGTCGACGTCTCGCCTGAGGTAGGGAACATCGAACTCCTTGGTCCCAAAGAATTCCAGGATTGCGCTCTCGCGCGATCCCAGAGTAGGCAGCTTGTAGGCAGCGTCCTCGTACTGAACGGGCTGAAGCGGGACGTTGCCGAAGTCTCCGCTGACATAAACTAATTTCTCGCCCCAGTGGTGGTGCTTGTTGGCGAGACCGGTAACCTCGAGCAGTTGCCCGGAGAAAAAAACCACCCCTCCCTTGGCGCGGAAGTTGAATAGCTTCCGGAAGATGGGCAAACTGAACTCGATCCTCTCGGATCGCATATAGCATATGAATGCTATAAGGATCGCGACCGAGTTCGGGTTCAGTTGGGCGGGAACCACCCCATAATAGCGAAGAGCAAGCCGAACCTCCGGCCAAAGGGGAAGGCAGAAGCCCACCTCGAAATGCTCGAGGGGGATGGCGAGTTCTCCCGGCTCCGGAGTATTCACCTTATCGTGGTTTCCCGGGTTCCGCGCCGAGAAGCCGGCAGGGATGTAGCGGTCAACGATCATGTTATATTCGTCGAGGGTGAGCTTGCAGGAAGGGAAGAGATGTTTTTGGAAAGCTTCCGCGCAGTGGGCGCGACCCTTGTTCTCGCCAGGCTTGGTGGGTTTGCGAGTGAGAGCGAGAGCTGAAAAGAGGTCGAAGCGGAAGCAAGAACGCGAGAGCAAGGAAGGAAGGCTGAGGTTCCGGATCGAAGAAGTAAATGCGGTTGGTAGACTTCTCTATTTATAGAGAATCGTAATCATCATGAATCCATCCGACAGAGAGAGAAAGTGACAGCGGAGTACAGCTGTCAGAATCCGGGCTAACGGCGCCTCGATTTTCCCCCTCGGGATGGCAGCGGTCAACAGTCGTTCCTGGTTTCGACGCAACTATCTGGATTGGCGCAAGCCTCCTAGATTGGCTCAAGCCTCCTAGATTGACGCAAGCCTCCTAGATTGACGCAAGCCTCCTAGATTGGCGCAAGCATCCTAGATTGGTGTAAGCGTCTTGATTTAAAAGCCTCGCAGAGCAATAAAAAGAAAAAGAAAAGAGAGACATGGGTAGAAGCGAGATCCTCGCTAGCGCAAGCTGGATAAACCTAATTAACAGTAATGTTTATTACAGATACATCGATGAAAAGAGATACACTGATAAAAGAGGTACATTGAGATTCAGAGCGGGAAGGCTAATAGGGCTTCCAGCTCCATCGTCCTCGTTCTCGCCGCCTAGTTCATGGGGGCTCCAACGGGTTGAAGTAGGACGATAGGGTGGTACACCCAAGGTTGATCCGCCTGGCGTGATCCCGGATCTGCGAGATGCACCTCCCTGGCGAAGACTCGGCAGAAGGCCCTCCCGGGCAATCAGTCTCGCCCAAGAAGAAATCCCGCTCCAGAGCCTCCAGCCTTTGCTCCACGGATTCGCGGAATGCTTTCGCCGCGGCAGTATGGGCACGGTCTCGCCGGATAAGCTTGGCCAAAATGACCGAGATCTTCCTCCTTCTCCCCTTCGCGCTCCCAGCGCTGTTCAAGGTTTCTTCTATCTCGCCAGACGAAGGGAGAGGGGACTCTTCATGCTCTCCTTCCTCTTCTTCTTCTTCCTCTTCTTCTCCTTCCTCGTTGACTCCCGACCGCAAGCCAGGATCACCTGCGAAAGAAACGCACGAGAATTTTGGTCAAGGCATGACAATCAACAGTCCAGAAAAGTTTTCGCATACCTGCGGCTGGGCGAGAACCGTCAACCAAAGTTGGACGAGAAGGCCCGACCCCTCCGTTGGTTCCATAAAGGAGGTGAAGAGGCTTGCCCAGCCCCGGGCGGAAGGGCTCGCGCACGATGATCCCGGCCTGGCCGGAAGCATGAGGGGAGTTATCTTCTCTCAAGGGACGATCAGCATCCTTGAGAGTAGCGGAAGGTTCAGAAGCCGCCCCTCCCGCCTGCAAGATAGGATTGGCCACCGCAGGAGGCACTTCAACGGTTCTCGCTTCATCTTCCCGGGTGGTTAGACCCGGGTCGGCGGGAGTTGGCACTACGAGAAGACGGTTCAGAAAAGAAAGGGTCGGGTTGAAATATTGACAAGGGAAAATGTACCTATCGTTCCGGTTTCGGCCGGAGGAATCCTCTCCGAGACCCGCGTTTGGTCCTTGGGTGAATGAGCGGGCAGGTTCGAAGAACTTGGCGGGATCTCGGCGTCATCGTTAGGAGCGGATTCCTGCGAAAGCTTACTTTAACCGTCGGATCTAGTGCACAATCAGCTCGATAGGAACGGTTGAAAGGCTTACCTTCTGCGGAGAAGGATCCCCCGCAGGATTGGGAGTGGGGGAAGGAGGATCCCTGTTCTCGCGAGAAAGGTCCCGCCGGACCACCTTCGCCCTTTTCTTTTCCTTCTTCTTCGGCTCGGAAGGCCCGGCGGTTGAAGTCTTTCTCGCTAACCATGGAGCCACCGCCGCACAGTTAGCCAAGGCCCGCGCTTGGGCAGCGGCTAACCGGTCTTGGAGGTCTTGCGGAAGAGGTTTGGCAGCACGTTTGGGATGCATGGTAAGCTCGCGCAAAAATCCCTGAGGCGAGAGCTCAGCTGGAAAACCGTACTTCGAGGGCAGGGCGTATGGACGCCTATCAGCGCATATTTATAGCCGCAGTAGGACCCACCAAAAGATTCCCCTGGTTAGCTGGCACGTGTCCAGCGAATATTTTGGAGGTTGGACTTGTCTTGTCGAGCGCAGGGCTAGCTCGAAAAGAGCGGGGATTGTGTACAACCCCATATTCGCTGGGAGGGACCCAGAGGCTTCAGTGGTCAGGATTGGGCTAGTCTCAGGCTAGCCTCGGGTTAACCCTAAGGCATACTTGTGGAGTTCTCGTCCTGTAGGAGCTCCCGCCAAGGGCAGGGAAAAGATGGAGAGGCCAAGGCAGATAGTCGAGCTCTCGGCAGGAGAGATCGTCGACCGACCAAAGCAGATGGCCGAGCTCTCGGCAGGAGAGATCGTCGACCGACCGAAGCAGATGGCTCGACCACGGAAGCTTCCGCCTTAGGGAAAGCTCCCGCCCAGGGCAGGCGAGAAGGCCCTAAGTAAGCCTTCAGTCGCGATAGTTGCAAGACCGTGAAGGGCGCGAACCTCCCTGGCAAGGGGTCTCGCCAAGGTTGGCCCAGTTGGGGGTCCAGCGAGAGCCTTCACGGTCAGGGTTCTCGCCAAGTGGGCCCACGTGGTAGGGCCCGGCGCTCGTAAAGGGGATTATTTTATTATTATCCCGAGGTAAAATTATCCAAATGACCTTGGGATGACAGCGGGATTTGGCTATTGGCAGACCCATCAGGGGTAGTTCAGTATTTTCAGGTCAAAGGAAGACTATAAAAAGACCCATAGGGGCTCTTTGGAAGGCAGGCTTTCATTATTCTCCAACTCTAGTGCCTTCTGAGGAGCTCCCAGCCCAGCATTTGGCTTTGGAGGGGAAGCTCTCAGAGATCTTTCGGGTGTGTGGTGGGACCTCCCAGCTGAGGCTTTGGGTCAGTCCTTTGACCTTAGCAGCCAGTCAAGGGTTGAGATAAGAGAGAAGTAGGCGTCGGCTGCACTTTGGTTTGTGAACATTCGTTGGGGGTCAATTTTGGCTTCAACAACAGCACATATATATGATGACACAACACCTATATTATAAAATTTTGTGGTGTCCCTGATGTACCAAGATTTATAAAACAGGTTGATTTATAAAACAGCATGACGAGATCTCAGCAAGTTTCAAACTGTTTAACAAAATTCAGGAAAGTCTTCTTAAGGCTTGGTGACATGCATACATTATGCTATAGTTTCTAACTGTTCTAACTGGTTGATTTATAAAACAATTGTATGTCCCAAATGCTATAGTTTCTAACTGTTTAACAAAATACAGCATATACCAATATACCATTAAACGTGCAGATTAGCCAATAGTAAGTGCATAGTCCAAAAAACCAGTAAAGAAAATAGCTGATCAAGAGAGCCAATAGTAACAAATTATAACCAAATATATTGACTGTGTCCTACTTAATTAAGCAAAATAGCTTAATCATTTCCACTGCAATTTCAGCCCTGAATCTTGACATGTTCTTATGCCAGCCTTTAAATGTTGACCAAGACACTGCCTTTGTGCTGGCTATCGCCTCCATATACTTTAACACAAAAACACCACAATCGTCGCCTCCTTCCTGCGTTGGTGCTTCCCCTACCTTTAGAATCTCCCAATTATGTACCTCTGATGGTAATGAGTTGCCTGTATCCTGCTGCAAGCTTGAAATCTGTGGAAAAAAACATTAGTAAAAATATTAACAACACACAAAAAAAATTGCACACAACATACCAATGATTGCAATGTCGATTGAGGCATCTTTTTGGGCATTGAGTCATAATAGTACCATATCTCCTCTGTAAGATTGCAAGTTAACAATGCCCAATGGCTTGGGTAGTGCACTGACATCAAAATGATATCCGCGGCTTGGACACTTGTAGGAGTAATATGGTTTATTAAGCTCTCGTACCCGACACCGCAACTCTTGAAATTTAATTTCTTAACAGCTCTACAAACAAACATTATAGTAAATGTAAAATAAGTGTACTATAACATGTATAAAATTACCGCATAATTTGGAGACAGATATAAAAATTTATTCCATGCAACCGGGTTTTTGCTCCGTCGAATGTTCAGCACAACGACATATGCATCTATATGGCTATCCATTAGCCAACCTTGGCGCAATAAATCCTCAAAAGCTGCTCTATTCATTGTTGTGTTGCCGCATTCAAATAAACATTCGCTACAAAATATATAAAAAAAAAATCACAATATAAATAGATGATCATATGTTACCGTCTGACTCAAAATACCTCTTCTTGTAGGGACTCAGTGTTGAGTCTATGAGTTCTTTGTCTGCTGGAGTCAAAAATATACGCCCTGGGAAATCAATTTCTTCTTTGGATTTCCCGGTCGTTTTGGATGCTTGACGTTTTTTTGTGGCTTTTCGAATCGGGGGTGGATTCACTAACACAAATTGTTTCCTTGTTTGATTTTATTTGTGTAGTCGGGACTAATGTGTCGGTAGGCGACGATGGTGTGGGGGCAGCAGCTTTGCGAACATGCACTTGAGACATCGTGTTAATCATGGAAATAAGAGAATCATATTTCTCTTGGAATTTGGTGCTCAGTCCACGGATCTCAGCAAGAATCCTTCCCTCCGATTGTGCAATCTCCCTTTTAATATATTTTTTCAAAGTCCTCTTTTTTTTTTCTTCTCCTCCTCCCTTCTAATCTTCTCCTTCATTATCCTAGAGTTCTCCCCATCTAACATCTCCTCTGACCCTTCCTTTCTTTTTCTAACTTTTTGATTCTTTTGAGGCCTTAATTTTAGTACCTCCTCGAAGTCAGATTCTGATTCATCAAGCCCATATGTTTCTTGATCTTCCGAACTTAAGTAAACCAAACACGGCTTTATCTACACATGAGATGTATTATGAAAAACTAGCGCAAGTCGGACAAGACAACATCAAACCACAAGTGACAAAATAGACCAAACCTGTGTCTTCGAAAACAAAAGGCTCGGGAGATTCTCACAAAACTTATGAGTAAAACCGGCTTTTGCGGCCCACCGGCACAAACGCGGCTGTGCCATCGCATCCATCGACACCTGGATGTTGGTATGTTCGAAAAACCAAACCTACAAGATTTGTAATTTTTTTTAAAAAAAATAACAATGGTTCCACAATAATAACACTATAAAACCAACAAAACACTTACCACAAGTATAATTGAGCACCCTTCGAGGTAACCTAGACTGGCCGACTATTTTTGGGAGGAGCTGAGTGCATGCAGATCATCAAATTGTTGGTGCAGAAACGTGTGGACGGCCTTGGGCCAGTTATATCTCCTAAATTCTTCTAATCCACCAAAATTTTCTAGGCACATGGGAATTCTAAGAGATTTTAACGGAAATAAAAAACGGCATAGTATGTATTTAACTAAAGCATCAACCCTTTGTTTTTCAACTACATCTGAATCATCCTCAAGGTTTGCTAGTTCATTAATATGGTTCACAAGCACGGACTGTGTGACATTAGATAGTGGTAATCTTCTGAAATTAAATTCTTGACCCCTATTGGGTAGACCAAGTATAACAGCCACCTCTTTCACTGTCAGTTTAACATGATATTGCCCTAGCAGAAAGGCAGATTTATCCGGCCTGTACAACAGAATGAGTCGGTACAAAAGGGGGATGTTCTGGGGTAGATCAGGCAAATTGAAAAAATGCATCAGTGAGGCATCGATCAGCATTTGCCTTGAGTCATCAGAAATTACATCAAGCAATGACTCTGCTTGTTTCTTGAAGGTCGATATTGCGCATCTACTATTAAGAAATGTGCTGGCTGGATGACCTTCCATCTACACGTAAAAAAAATTTCAAAGATGTGATCCGAGAGTGATCCGGTCGGATTTCAAATACATCATATATAAAAAAAATGCAGTGCTGATCATACGGCCTACATCCGACCGGATCATCAAGATTTTATAGTAAAAAAATTAAACCTAAACAAATGTGAGCACATTCCAAACAGTACAGAAACGGGGAGAAATGAGGTTGCAAACATAAAAAACATTGTGAAATTAATACATAAATTCTGAAATCACAAGTCAAATGTATTTAGGAGATTTTCTGTGAGCACATTCCAAACAACACAAAAAACATATCCAAACGAGGAACCTATAATCCAAACGGCGACTCCAAATTTCCAATTTGTTCACTTTCATCATACCTGATGCTTTAGGGTTTGTCGGGAAGGCGCGAGAATACTCCAGCAAACCTATAATCGAAAAGACGACAGGAAAAGCGGGCGATAGGAGAATCCAAGTCTCCGGCGATGCTCCGTGGGCGATACGTTCGCCCTAAACCACTGACACCAAACGTCCTTGCCGGCGATACGTTCGCCCTAAACCACTGGCACCAAACGTGCTTGCCGGCGACGAATAAAGCGGCCGAAAGGAGAATCCTTGCTCCGGCGATGGAATTTTCTCCGGTTTAGGGCAAGGAATTTCGGGGACGCGGATTTGCTGGAGTTTGAATTTCGAAAAGGAGAGAATGAGGTGGGTCCCGCAAATTAAGCGGTATTTATCGGCGGACGGTTTTCACGGTCCAAACGTCGGACCGAAAAATTTTCCCAGCCCATGGGTAGGCTGTTTTGTGTACTCAAACAACGATTCCCACTTCCTACCTCTACTTCATACGTGATAATGTTGACTCGTCGACTATTTTTCTCACTTGTGAGTATGAGGACGGTGGCCCGCAGCTAGACGAGACGTCAAGTACAACAATGCATGCCAACAGCTGCATTATTGTTCCTCCTTTTCTTCTAATTTTTGGCAGCATTATTCACTTACAAAATTCATTGGCATGCGTTGACCATATTATATTATGCTTGAAGTTGAAAAGATGATTGTTTTGCATTTCCGTCCGGCTTCTAAAATTGAATAAGGATTTACGCACTCATATGAGAATGTAAGTTGGAGAATTAGTCTAGGAGAAATGAGTCATCTACTTTCATATACAAAATTGAATATCTGTTAATGCAGGAGTTTACTAATAAAATCATTTTTTACTGCAACAAAAAATTAAAACTTGCATGAATTAGGAAATATAGGGCAAACATTCAAAAAGAAAGAAAAGAACCCGTTAGAAGTTGGACTGAAATGCTAGACAACCATCGTTTCAACTTTAAGCATGATTTAACAGAGCCAATGATTTATCAAAATATTTAATAGGGTCAACATATGTCAATGAATTTTGTAAGTGAATAATGCAGCCAAAAATTAGAAGAAAAAGAGGAACAATAATGCAGTTGCTGGCATGCATTGTTGTACGCGGCGATGCCTAGTCTAGTTGCGGGCCGCCGTCCTCCACCTCACAAGTGAGAAACACAGTCGACGAATCAACATTATCAGGTATGAAGCAGAGGTGGGAAGTGGGAATCGTTGTTTGAGTACACGAAACAGCCTACCCATGAGCTGAGCTTTCAGAATGCGAGAAATAGAGCAAATGAGAGAATGACGGAAGAGGGTTGAGGAGCGGCAAATCAAGAGGAGTTGCGAAGGAGGCTTAGTGGAGGAGCGTTGTAGTGATCGAAGCTTTGTGGAGGAGGAAGGGTGATTTAGATGAGGCGTGAGTAAGACAAAAGGTTGTGTGTACCAATTATTTTTTTGGAGTAGAGAAAAGTTGAAAGTGGGGCGAAAAACACACAAAAGTTTACAATTTACACCATGCAATGGCAAAATTCATCCCCAAAATCAAATAATAAAAAAAAGTGACAAATTTTGAAAAGAATAAGAATTTTTTGGGTAATTTAGTCATACGAAAATTACACGATGACTATTTTTGATTTGACATGAGACATGAATTGAAAAATAGGTGAAAAATCTCAGCGAAAACATGAAATTACATTAAAATCATGTTTTTTTTTAAATGAACAGAAGATGGGGAGGGAAATTTTGGGGAAAGGAATGTTACACCTCTTAGAAATTTAAATGAAGCACATAAGGTCACAAACGTTCACGAAGTGAGATAAATGAATAATTAAACAACTTGATGTGGCCTATGCGAGCACTGAGCAGGATCGACATGAACATAATTAATTAATTCCTACGGTATAGTGTAATTGTACAACCCCGTATCCAGCGAGTGGGCTGACAGGAGCCAAACCGGACGGCTCAGACCGCCCCAGAGCCTCAGGCGAGTTCAGCAGAACATGCCGAGCCCAGCATGCCGAGTACGGGCTCGGCAATCGTCGGGCCGAGCTCGGAGTTCGTAGAGCTTAGCCCGGCGAAAGTCAATTCATCGGGCGAGCAGATCCGGCCGAGGACGTGCTCGCCCAGAGCCAAGGGGTGGGCGAGTGCCAGCACGCCCGTCACCCGCGAGCAGAGGCTTCAGAGCCAACTCGCCCAGGCCCAAGGCGAGGCGAGCCAAGCCAGTGGCGTTGAGAAAGGCGAGCTCACTCAACGCCTTCTCCTGTGGCGTTGAGTGAGGCGAGCCAGGTCGGTGGCGTTGAGAAAGGCGAGCTCACTCAACGCCTTCTCCCGTGGCGTTGAGTGAGGCGAGTCAGATTTGTGGCGTTGAGAGAGGCGAGCTCACTCAACGTCTTCTACCGTGGCATTGAGTGGGGCGAGCACCCTCACCGCCTTTTACCCCAGCGTGGGGCGAAGCTTTCCCGCTCCAGTACTCGCCGCCCTTGCAGAGTGGACGTTATCTCAGGGCCAGCTCACCCCTCAGCTGTGGTGTATTTTTACCATGTTACCCCCTTCGGACTGCCTATAGTCCTCAAAAACAGTGATGGTTGTATATTTGCAGACCGTCTTTTCCTATGAATAGGACCCAAGGGGTACCTCAGAAGAACACGCTTTCTTGTGCCCGGTCTTCTAGCGCTTTCTGAGGTACCTTAGCTTCAGCACTTGGCTAAGGAGGGGAAGCGCTCTAAGATCTTCCGGGTGTGTGGTGGGACCTCCGTGCTGGAGCCTTGGGTCTGTCCCTAGTCCTTTTCCTTTGTCATTTGGGCTCGTGGGGCGAGAAGTAAGTGCTCGATCACCCCTTCCCCAAGGGTCGAACTCCTCAGGGACCGATTTTTCGGTTTCAACATTTTGGTGCGGTGAGCGTGGAGCGTGGTTAGCACAGAAAATCTTCCGCAAGTCCGATGGTAAGAGATGAAGGGAAAGGTTCAGGCAGGGCGAACTCGCCACCCCCTCCCCCTCCCGCGACGGCAGGGATGTCCGCTGAGCTCAAAGAGGAAGTGCTCGGACTCGTCAGGGTCGCACTCGGCATGCGAGCCGAGAGCACGACGCCGGTGGTTCCCGTGGTCGCCGACCCGGCACTGGGCAACGACGCGCCCATCAGGCGAGCGGGGAAGGAAGTCGTGAGCGAGGAGGAGCGCGAGCCGAGGGGGCGAGTCCATTTCCCGGGCTTGGCAGGCGAGTACCATTTCGGCGAGACAGTGGGGAGGGAGTTCCCAACTCGCCCACCTGAGGGAGGAAGCCCCTCCAGCGAGTTCGTTTCTTCTGCCCCAGTTCCAGATGGGTTCCGAGAGCCGGAGATGTCCTACTACTCAGGAAAGGGAGATCCGGTCCATCACGTCCAGTGGTTTGAGGACATGGTCTCAATCCGACAGATGTCGGGTGGCTTCAAGTGCAGGCTCTTCGCCATCACCCTCAGGGAGAAAGCGAGAGAGTGGTTTCATCAGCTCCCGGCCGGCTCCATCTACTGCTTCGAGGACCTGCGCAGGAGGTTCATGTTGAGATTCACCACCTCAAAGAAAAGAAAGAGGGAGGTCGAGTCCTTATTCCGTATCAAACAAAGAGCAGGGGAGACCCTGGGAGTTGAAGAGGATGCCCCCAATGTCTTTTGAGGCGCTCCTAGAAAGGGCGGCAAGGGAGGCCGATATGGAGGCAACACACCCAGAATTTGCACGGAGGTTGGCCAGGTGGGCCGTAGAGGAGGAGAAGCCAAGGGGTGGCCGAGCCCAGGAGGAGAGAAGGGCCGAGCCTCGGCAGAGAGAGCAACAGCAGCAGCCCAGGTGGGGGCGTTAAGAACCGAACAACCGGGTTGGAGGACGGAGTGGCAGGATCAAGGGCCACAAAGGGGTTACCAGGGAGGAGATAACCGCCAAGGTGGGCGCGGCCAGTTTTACCCCCAGGGGGGAGGCAGGGTCAGAGACCCCCCCCTTCCCGATCAGGAGGAAGCCATGGCTATCGCCTTGGGAGGAAGAAGGAGAGGACAGCCAAGGAGGAGGAGGGGGAGGTCAGGATAGACCTACCCTACTGTGACTACCATCAAGAGGAGGGGCACACGACGATCACGTGCCCGAAGTTCCTCGAGATACGGGAAAACAGGGAACAGCAGTAGCAACAGCGGAACCACCAAGAAGTACGGATTGAGGAAGTCCGGCCTCAGGCGGAGGGGGACTGTTGCAAAGACCGGGTCGATGTGGGGACCTGAGGAGGGATCGAAGTGATCCATGGGGGGTGGGGGTCGAAGCTTCCCGGAAAGCAAGCCTCCACACCATGCACCGAAGGAGCATCGGCTCCACATCTCAGACCCCACCCCCAGAGGAGAGGATCACTTTCTCAAGGGAGGACATGCCGGGTCATGAGGACACCTTCTGCGATGCGCTCGTCATCCAGACGGCCATCGAGAATTTCACGGTCTCCCGGATCCTCATTGACAATGTGAGCTCCGTCAACATCATCTTCAAGAAGCCCTTCGACGTCATGCAGGTAGAAGCCAAGAGGGTGCTGGCCTCCGACGGGCCCCTCTTCGGTTTTTCGGGGGAGAGGAAAGAAGTAGAAGGGGGAGTAAGACTCCATGTCAGCTTAGGGGGGCAATCCAGGAACTGCTGATTCGTTATAGTAGAGGCCCCCAACAGCTACAACGCCATTTTTGAGCGGCCCCTCATCAGCGCCTTCCGCTGCGTCCCCTCCTCTTTCCATCAATGCCTTAAGTTCAACGCGGAGGGGATCCAGGTCCGAGTCCGCGGTGACCCCAAGGCAGCTCGAGAATGTTACGTGACAGCGATAAATTCCATTTCTTGGCAGGAGGAGGCCGAGGAAATGGGGAGGAGGATGGAAGAGGTGGATGGGCAGGAAGCCGGCGATGAAATCCGGGAGGAAGAAGGGATGGAGGGGGAGGCCCGTGAGGAGGTATTCCCTGAGGAATTGGTCAAGGTGATGGCCGTGGAAGGAGGGGAGATCCTTGCCCCAAGAAGGGAGGATATTGTAGAGTGGGAGGAGCAGTCCCGGTTGGAGGCCGCCGAGGAAGTGCTAGAGATGGAAGTTCTCACCCAGGATGGCAGGGTGGAGAAGGTCCGCATCAGCGGGGGTTTGGCCCTGGAGGATCAAGGCAGGATGTTGGAGTGCATCCAGAAGAACGTGGACGTCTTCGCTTAGAGCGCGGCCGAGATGCCTGGGATCGATGCTGACGTCGTCTGCCACCGCCTCAACCTGGACCCGGAGGCTCGCCCTATCCAGCAGAAGAGGAGGTTCATCACGGACAAGCTGGCCGAACCAATCAGGGAGGAAGTCGCCAAGCTCCTCAAGGCCGGCTTCATTTCCGAAATTCAATTCCCTGGCTAGGTCTCAAATGTTGTAATGGTAAAAAAAGGGGACTGCCGGTGGATGATGTGTGTAGACTTTTCACTTCTTAATAAATCATGCCCGAAAGATTGTTACCCCTTGCCTAGAATCGATGCGCTGGTAGACTCAGCCGTTGGTTTTTCTGTAATGAGTTTTTTAGATGCCTTTTCAGATTATCATCAGATCAGGATGCACCCTCCAGACATAAAAGATGTCTCATTCATCACAGGAGATGGATGTTACTGCTACAAGATGATGCTTTTTGGGTTGAAAAACGCAGGGGCAACATACCAGAAGATGATGGACCGAGTATTCCGGGGACAGAAGGGGAGGAACCTGGAAGTATACGTGGATGACTTAATGATAAAGAGTCCGGAGGTAGGCTCTCACCTTTGGGATCTGGAGGAGACCTTTGGCACCCTGCGTCAATACAAGATGAGGTTGAACCCCCTGAAGTGTTTCTTCGGGGCCAGCAGGGGAAAATTCCTGGGACATCTGCTCACTCCCGCGGGAGTAGAACCAAATCCTGATAAAGCCAAGGCAATAATGGAGCTAGGGGCCCCCCGGAACGCCAAGGATGTCCAACGGCTGACAGGAAGGCTGACCGGGCTGAGCAGGTTTCTCTCCAGGGCTGGAGAAAAGTGCTCCCCTTTCTTCAGAGCATTGAAAGGAGGCAAGAAGTTTGAATGGTCCGAGGAGTGCGAGAAGGCATTCAAGGAATTGAAGAAACAACTCACCCAGCCCCCTCTCCTCCAAGGGCCCAATGAAGGATATGACTTGTTCCTGTATTTAGGGGTTGGGGCCGAGGCTCTCAGTTCGGTCCTGGTCAGGCAAGAAGGCAAGAACCAGCTGCCTATCTATTACGTGAGTAGGGTTCTGAGGAAGGCCGAACTCCGTTACCCCATCTTGGAAAAATTGGCCTTCGCTCTAATCATCTCGGCCCGGAGACTCAGGCCCTACTTCCAGGCACACTCCATCTAGGTGGTGACCGACCACCCCCTCCGCAACATCTTCGAGGGGGTGGAGCACTCAGGGAGACTCACCAAGTGGTCGGTAGAATTGAGCGAGTTCGACGTCTCCTTTGTCCCTCGACTCGCAATCAAGGCGCAAGCGATGGATGACTTCCTAGCTGACTATGTGGTCGAGATAGCAGAGGACAAACTCACTTATCCCGTCCCTTGGAAAGTGATGGTTGACGGGGCATCAGGGAAGCACTCCTTGGGGGTCGGGGTCGTCTTGGAGAGCCCCCAAGGGAACAGGATTGAGCAGACAGTGGTAATACATTTTTCTATAACCAGCAATCAGGTCGAGTACGAGGCAGTGATCGCAGGGCTGCGCCTGGCCAGGGAGCTGGGAGTGCATGATGTGAAGGTCCTCACTGACTCCATGGTGGTAGCCTCCCAGGTCAACGGGGAGTTGGAAGCAAGGGAGCCCACCCTGCAACGGTATCTGGCCAAGGTCATGGGAATCATTGGGGGGTTCCAAACCTTCTCCATTCAACATGTGTCGCGGAAGGAAAATGAACAGGTCGACCATCTTACCAAGCACGGCCCTCGGGTGGGGGAACCATCACAGACCTCTTCCACCCATCCTTGGAGGAAGGAGAGTTGATGGAGATAGATCAGCGACCCACATGGATGGACCCCTTCACCACCTTTTTGTCCACTGGAGAGTATCCAGAAGGGATGGATAGAAAGAAACTCAAGTACAAGTCAGCATACTACCTCTTACGCGACGGGCAACTCTACCGAAAGACTCTCTCGGGGTTGCTGGCTCGTTGTGTGGTTGAGGGGGAGGTGTCAAAGATTTTGGAAGAGGTCTACTCCGGGGAGTGTGGAAGTCACTCGGGAGGTCGGACCTTGGAGGGGAGAAATATCAGGCAGGGCTACTTCTGGCCTACCCTGGGGCATGATGCCTTCAAATTTGCCAAAAAATTCCATAAGTGCCAACTGTTCGCCCCCCTCCAACTACAACCGGCTCAGTGACTCAGGAGTATCACGGCCCCCTGGCCTTTCGCAATTTGGGTAATGGATCTAGTAGGGCCCTTCCCCCAGGCGAGCGGGCAAAGAAGATTCTTGTTGGTGATGATTGACTATTTATCCAAGTGGATGGAGGTGAAGGCGTTGGCCAAGGTGACCTCGCAGATCATCCGAAATTTTGTATGGGGGGAAATCATCTGTAGGCATGGGATGCCCCAAGCCATCGTCACCGAAAATGGACCGCAGTTTGCCAGCAATGAGTTCAACAAATTCTGTGGAGAACTCGGGATTGACCTTAGGTTCGCCTCTGTCCATCACCCAAGAAGCAACGGACAGGTGGAAACAATGATTTATGCGTTGAGGAATCACAAGTTATTCACCAAGTTGAGCAAGTGCGAATTTTGGTTGTCACAGGTCTCGTTTCTGGGCCACGTGGTGAACAAGGATGGGATCTCGGTCGACCCAGAAAAGATCGCAGCAGTGATGGATTGGAGCAGGTCGGGCACGCCCAAGGAGATCAGAAGCTTCCTAGGGTTGGTCGGCTACTACAGGAGGTTCGTGGAGGGTTTCTCTACCCTGGCTGCACCTTTGACCAGGTTGACTCGGAAGAACGCGGCCTTTGTTTGGAGCAAGAAGTGCGAAGAAGCCTTCCTGGAGATAAAGAACAGATTGTGCACTGCTCCCGTTCTGACCCTACCTACTAAGGGTGTGGAGTATGATGTGTATATGGATGCTTTGCATGTTGGTCTGGGTTGCGTGTTGATGCAGGTTGGAAAAGTGATTGCGTATGGGTCGAGACAATTAAAGACTCATGAGAGAAATTACCATACGCATGACCTTGAGTTTGCAGCGGTGATTTATGCATTAAAGCTGTGGAGGCATCTACTTTATGAGGCTCAGTGCAAGATCTTTACTAATCATAAGAGCCTAAAGTACGTGTTCACGCAGAAGGAGTTGAATCTGCGCCAGCGTCGGTGGCTAGAGTATGTGTCCGATTATGATGTAGAGATCCAGTATCATCCAGGCAAGGCCAATGTGGTGGTCGACGCCCTGAGCCGGAAGATGGGGAAGATCTTTAATCTCTCCGCCGATCGTTTAGTGGAAGAGTTCCTCCTTATGGATATCTTGGTGGGATGCTGTGACATGTAGAGCAGTTTGGCAGTGGTAGAGCCGTCTTGGATTTCTCTTACTAGGTTGCACCAGAAGGATGATCCAGACCTTCTACACTTATACTCCAAGACTGAGAGGGGGGGTGTTGCCAGATTTTTCTATCGATGATGCAGGTACTTTGAAGTACCGCGACAGATTTTGCATCCCCGTTGTTGGAGACATCAGGGGTATGATATACAGAGAGGCTCATTGATCCAGGGTTGCCTACCATCCGGGATCTACAAAGATGTATCGTGATTTGAAGCAAATTGCCTGGTGGTATGGGATGAAGAGTGATATAGCCCGATTTGTTGTTGAGTGCCATACTTGCAAGCGTGTGAAGGCCGATCACGGAAGGCCTGGTGGCAAGTTGACTCCGTTAGAGATTCCGACTTGGAAGTGGACTTCATTACGGGCTTACCGATATCTCCGAGGGGATTTGATTCTGTTTGGGTTATAGTGGATAGACTGACGAAGTGTGCTCACTTTGTGCCGTATAAGATTGATTACCCGATGAAGAAGATAGCAGAGCTGTACTTGAATGAGGTCATCAGATTGCACGGTGTGCTTGTTAGCATCATTTCTAATTGAGACTCCTGGTATACTTCTCGTTTTTGGCAGAGTCTGCAGGAGGGTTTGGGTACAGAGCTGAGGTATTCTACTGCTTACCACCCACAGACCAATTGGCATACGGAGCGGGTGAACCATATAGTTGAGGATATGATCAGATGCTACATTCTAGACCACGGTGGAGCATGGGATGAGCGGTTGTGACTTATGGAGTTTGCATACAATAACATTTATCAAAAAAGTTTGCAAATGGCTCAGTTTGAAGCTTTGTATGGGAGGCGCTGCAGAACTCCCCTATTTTGGGCTGAGGCAGGTGAGAGACCCTTGTTGCGTCCGGATGCGCTCGAGGAGATGGAAGTCGCAGTGAAGCTTATTCGAGAAAAGCTTCGTATAGCTCAGGAGAGATACGAGAAGAACGCCAATCAGCGTAGGTCTGACTTGGAGTTTTTTGTAGGGGACCTTGTGTTTCTTAAGGTTTCCCCGATGGTTGGAGTTAAGAGGTTCGGTAAGAATCGGAAATATGACCCGAGGTATGTGGGCCCGTTTAAGATTGTTGAACGGATTGGCGTGTCAGCTTATAGGTTGGATTTGCCAGCCAACTTTCCAGGTGTTCATAATATATTTCATGTAAGCCAATTGCGGAAGTGTGTGCACAGTAGTGGGCAAGTCTTGGATGTTGTGCCCCAGTTGGAGCCTAATCTCTCTTTTGTTGAAGTGTCGGTCCGCATTTTGGATACTCAAGATCGGGTGTTGCGATGGAAGTCCATCCCGATGGTCAAAGTTCTATGGAAAAATCAGGGTTTGGAAAGCGCGACTTGGGAATTAGAGTCGGCTATGAGGGAGGCTCACCCTCAACTATTTCCCTGATTGGATGGGTATGTTTTCTTCTTGTAATGTTTGGCTTGTTACTCTTCCTTCTATAGTAGAAGTGTTGTGCGTAAAGTTTCGGGACGAAACTTTCTTTTAGGGGGAGTGACTGTAACGCCCCCGATTTTTCTGTGATTAATTAATTCTTGCTTGGCGTTACGTCGACGCATTTTCTTGGCTTGTGTCATCTATGGAGTGTGGTCTTAACTCCTTAGAACTGAGTGACATATTTTGTAGTCTATTGGCAAGATCTCCCTAGAAAGCCGGGTCGTTTTGGGTGACCTGGTGTGGCCTCTCGGGGGATGCTTGTATTTTGACTTCGGGTGGGTATAACTCGAGTTCTGTTTGTCGAAAGTTAATTTCGACTTCGTCGTTGTGTTCGTAGCGTGGATATTTAGCTACAGTGCAAATTTCGTCGAATTCCGAGGATGTTCGGTTTTCACGTCGTTTTGTATTTTATAAAAAAATAAAACTATTTAATAAATATTATATTAATAATTATTTTGAAAGGGTGCGGGTGCTTGTCGGTTTTGCCTTGTCATTTTTATGCCTTAATAAATTGATTAGCTAATTAAGATTAAGAGGATGCTATATATAGGATAGTTAAAACTTAAGAGAACCGCTCCTGTTCATCTTCCCGAACCCGTCCGCGGCTGTTAGCGGAAAGAAGCGGAGAAACCGCCGAACCTGCTCCCCTTCGGACGCCGATTCCGGGAGCGTTTTGTGGACAGAATTCGATTCCGAAAGCGGATTTGGATTGCTCTCGCCTAGACCTTCATTCCTACATTTGCTCGGCTTAGTACCTTGCCGCCGGGTCCGTGAGGAAGAGGAGGAGCCGGCCAAGTTTCTTCTGGAAATCGAGGCAAGTGGTATTCTTTCCCTTGCCAAGTCTTTATTTTTTTTTTGTTTTCTTCTTAAAGCTTGCGACTGTATAAAGCCTTTTGTTCAGTAGCTGCTGTTATGCAAGCCCTTCTAGCCTTAGGTTAGAAACCAGGTTTATCATTTTCGCTTTAATCTGTGCTTAGTCTTCCGACTATGAAGATCTGGTTAAGCTTCCTGTACGTTTTTTTTGTTTACCCTAAGCCCACCCTTTTTTATTTCCTTCTTGTTGTAGCTTGATTGTTCTCGGGCTGAGAGATAATGTAAGGGTTAGGTTAGTTTTGTTTTCCTGTGCAGTGGGTGTAACCGGGTAGGAGATAGAAGTTTTTGCTCGATAATTTTACTAGTCCTTATCCTCGCCCTAGTATTGTGCACAGTCGGTTAGGTTGATTGTTGGTTCAAGCTTTTTAGAATTAAAGGTTTGGCGTTGAGTGTGGTGCACACACTCAACACTGAGGTTGCTTGGACTTGGTGTTGAGTGTGGTGCACACACTCAACGCCGGGTCTGCTTGGACTTAGGCGTTGAGTGTGGTGCACACACTCAACGCCGGGTCTGCTTGGTCTGTTCTTTTGCGACTAAGTATTGTGGCGTTGAGTGAGTGGGCCTCACTCAACGCCATGGCGGTTTAGGCGTTGAGTGAGGTGGACTCACTCAACGCCGCAACCCATTTTTGTGGGTAAGTACTTTGGCGTTGAGTGAGTTGACCTCACTCAACGCCAAAGCTGTTTTATCGTTGAGAGTGGTGGACACACTCAACGCCGTAGTTTGTTTTTGCGGCTAAGTACTTTGGCGTTTAGTGAGTCGACCTCACTCAACGCCAAAGCTGTTTTGGCATTGAGAGAGGTGGACTCACTCAACGCCACATTTGGTTTTTGCGGCTAAGTGCTAACGCGTTGAGTGAGTGGACCTCACTCAACGTCATAGCTGTTTTGGCGTTGAGTGAGATTAGCTCACTCAACGCCACAGCCTGTGTTGCTGAAGGCGTTGAGGGAGTGGACCTCACTCAACGCTGTAGCTGTTTTGGTGTTGAGTGAGGTTAGCACACTCAACGCCACAGCCTGTGTTGCTGAAGTCGTTGAGGGAGTGGACCTCACTCAACGTCGTAGCTGTTTTGGCGTTGAGTGAGGTTAGCTCACTCAACGCCACAGCCTATGTTGCTAAAGGCGTTGAGGGAGTGGACCTCACTCAACGCCGTATCTGTTTCGGCGTTAAGTGAGGTTAGCTCACTCAACGCCACAGCCTTTGTTGCTGAAGGCGTTGAGGGAGTGGACCTCACTCAACGTCGTAGCTGTTTTGGCGTTGAGTGAGGTTAGCTCACTCAACGCCACAACCTGTTTTGCTGAAGGCGTTGAGGGAGTGGACCTCACTCAACGTCATAGCTGTTTTGGCGTTGAGTGAGGTTAGCTCACTCAACGCCACAACCAGTATTGCAGAAGGTGTTGAGTGAGTGAACCTCACTCAACGCCATAGCTATTTTGGCGTTGAGTGAGGATAGCTCATTCAACGCCACCGTCTGTTTAGGCGTTGAGTGAGTGGGGCTCACTCAACGTCATGCCGTATTGAGTCATCTCAATGCTTTTTCCTTACCTTGATTTTCTCTCCAGAGTGAATTCCTTGATTTTGAGGTTCTTTGCCGGCTATGTTTTTTTTTCCAAAGGCCGAATTGTGGGTCGTGGTTAGTAGTGGTGGTTTGAAGCTCTTAATGGGGGTGGTGTTTTGTAATTTAGCCGTGACCATTCTTTTCTTTTATCTTGCTCCAGGTACGGGCTGGGCAAGGGGGTGGGGGGTCCCTAGTGATTTCACATGTAGACCCTTGAGGTTTGTTTCTTGGAAATGATAGTTGGGGGACTGAGTTTGCCTCCAACCCGGATCCGCGTTGTTTTTGCTACTACCATCTCTCACAGCTTAGGGAGTTAAACGTTTCTTCCTTTGTAAATTTGCAACGTTTGGGCTCATAGTAGCCTGGTAAACTCTGCAGGATTTATTTTTGGACAGGGTTGTTGCTGTTTTCTCGCACATAGTGTTTTTCCCTTTTTGTCTTGTCTTGGACAGTGATGCTTGTTTTAGTTTACTTACTCTTCTTGTTTACCTTTTAACTTAACATTTTCGTACAGTTTACTTGTTTAGCTTACTGAGGTATTCTTTTCTTCTTTGAATGCCTCAGGTTCTGGTTAGTAGCCGATTAGGCGGCTAGTTGTGCTGTGCTGTTGCTGGTGGTCTCTCGTACTTTGGAGACCAGTTCCTTGGTCTTGTGAGGTAGTTTTGTACTTCTTTCTTACAGACATACATACTTGTCAGTGGGTTCGTGTCAGTTTGTTGGCGCCCACTGGTAGTTTTACCTTGATACTAGATATGTTCTCTTTTTGTTGCTACTTTTTCTGGAGATAGTTTACTTGCTCTGGGGATGATTTATGCTAGGTTGCTAGTTACTTTTAAACCTAAAAACACTATTATAAGTATATCTCATGATCAGCATGTTTTATAAAACTCAACATTATTTTCCAAATAACGTAAAAAGATCGTTTTCCTATGTATAATATAAATTAAATGTAGGGTCCTGCATGGTATAAGATGTCCTCTAGGGGCACTTATGCATTTTTTTAGGATGACAAACCTGAATAAAGTATTTTTCGCAGCGTATAAGTATAGTTTTTAAATTGTGGACTAGGTGATCTACCGAGCCGAGGGATACGGTCTTTAAAAATATAACTGATTTTCTAATCATTAAACTTATGAATTTTCATAAAGTAAAGTAGATGGTTTTGCCTGAGCGTCAGCAGTTATCCCCTGCTAGACGTGGCATCACGATGCGTGTTTTCTCATACTCTGATGTTTTTTTTTTAAAATTTGGAGAAAATGCGGGTTGTGACAGTTGGTATCAGAGGGAGGTTGCTTGACAAGTTAGTCGGGCAACCTTCCCTTTTGATTGCATTAGTAGTTTAGCATCATGTCATTCACACACCGATATGTCATCAGCACGTCTTGGCAAAAGCACGAACACTACACTCATAGCATAACATGAAGTATACGGGGCATATTATGTAGTATGAGATGCATAATATGTGTTCGTATATGGATCCATCATAGGGGCAACATGTGAGGGTTATGTAGTATGGGATGCATAACCTCACCACATGGCTGCGACTAGCTCATTTTTTTCCGTTGCATGAGGATGTTATGTAGTATGGGATGCATAACATTTTCATGTGTACGCCGCTCATAACATGCATTAGGGCCTTTTTTAGAATGCATAGCACAAACATGCATATCATAACATTGCATAAGCACAACGTGCCAAGCTAATGACTGGCAGGATGACATATGTACACACATAAGTTTTCGAGTCAAAAAATAATATAAAGTCATGCATTCCCAATCTAGGCACAAGAGTTAGTATGGTGGTGGTTAACCATCCTAGGTTAAGGCATAACATCAATTCTTGTTAAGATAAACTCCCAGAGCAAGTTTAGCAGCTTTAAGTTCATATTTATGTATGTATTGTCTGTACTTGTAGTTAGTTACAGTTGTTGTACTAGGATCTGACTAATGTTGTTATGATTTTAGGATGGCGAGATGCCCTTCGACTAGATCGACCCCCCATATCTGAGGGCGAGTCATCGGGAGTGCAGAATGATGCGGTGATCGAGAGCCTGCAGCAGAGTAGTGTTTCCTTGAGCAGGCAGATGGTGGAGATGCAGGCCCAGATCCAGTCTCTAGTGGCAGTTGTGGCAGGACAGACTCAGGGAGTGCAAGGCCCTGTAGGGGGGTTAGCTGTTCCTCCTCCTCCTGCACCCCTGAGACCTCCAGTGGTGGTGCCAGCGGAGATGACATTTATCTCACAGTTTCAGAGACTTAGCCCTCCTACTTATGATGGGAAGGCAGATTTCATGGTCATAGACGATTGGCTGATCTCCATGGAGGAGATGTTCTCGTACTCCGGTATTGCAGATGATCAGAGAGTGATGATAGCCGCCTATCAGCTCAAGGGTTTGGCTAAGAGTTGGTGGCTTAAAGAAAAGGAGAGCTTGGTAGCTGGTTGCTCTTGGGAAGTATTCAAGGAAATGTTGCTGTGGAAGTTCTTGCCTTCGGTCGAGCGTGACCGTCTTATGAACGACTTCCTCAACCTGAAGCAAAGGCAACTCACGGTCGCTGAGTATGAGATAGAGTTTAGCAAGTTGAGCCGGTTTGCTCCTGGGTTGGTGAGTGTTGAGGCTGATCGAGTCAAGCGATTTCTTGGTGGCTTGAGGAGCGAGGTGCAGCAGTTGACCAGTGCTTATGGATCAGAGACTTATGCAGGGGTGGTGGAGGCTGTTCTGAAGGTGGAGGCTATCGAGACTGCAAAGAGCAGAGGCCAGCAAATGAGGAAGGACAAGAGGAAGTCCGTCGAGGAGAAGAAACCCCAGGTACACGGTGCTGCTTCGGGAAAGAAGAGCAAGGTGGTGTGTAGCTTCTGTGGCCGGTCAGGCCACCCTGTTGAGAGGTGTTTCAAAAAGGCAGCAGCTCAGAAGAAGGAGAAAGTTCATGCTATTCAGGGTGCTCCTAGGAGGGATGTTTCATGTCCTGTTTGCAAGCGACCCGGGCATGATGCTGCCCAGTGCTGGTCCAAGGATAAAGTCTGCTATCAATGCAGGTAGAAGGGTCACATCAAGTCTAGGTGTCCTCAGGTCCAGCCTGCTCTTCATGTAGTTCCACTTCAGGCTCTACCTTCACCTCAGTGTGTGGACAAGGGCAAAGGAAAGCTGAACGTGATCTCTTCCGAGGAGGCTCAAGCTTCGACTCATGTCATCTCAGGTTAGTTGTTTTTCCAGCTTGAAAGTTTTATTTACTAGAATGGTTACAGTTTTGTTTTGGTAGTTCCTTAGTTATATATATTCCTATAGGGAAATTTAAGGTGAAGAACTGCTGGGCGCGTGTTCTGTTCGACTCTGGCGCTACCCACTCATTTGTGGCTAGAGTCTTTGTGGAGCGACATCGGTTGACTCTAGATCGAGTTCGTGATACCTTCCACGTCAAGTTCCCTTCTGGTGAATCTGTGTTAACAGATTTGGGCATTCTAGATTGCCCTGTTTTGTTGGGGGACTTTATTGCAAAGGCTGACTTGAAGATGATTGATCTGGAGGACTTCGATGTTATTCTGGGCATGGACTGGCTGTCTAAGTATGATGTGGTTATTCAGTGCAAAGGGAAGCGCTTGGAATTCATCAAGGATAATGGTCAGTCGGGAAGCGTGTATGCTGATCCGTGCCAAGATTCTCCTGTCATTTCTGCGGTATGTGCTCAGAAGTTGTTTCTTTCTGATTGTTTTGCTTGTTTAGTCTCAGTGGTTGGGGCTACTGTTAGTGTACCGCGCTTAGAGGAGATTCCCGTTGTTCATGGTTTCGCTGATGTTTTTCTTGATGACCTTCCTGGTCTTCCTCCCGATCGGGATGTTGAGTTTGTGATTGATTTGGAATCGGGTACGCATCCTATTGTAAAGGCGCCGTACCGGATGGCCCCTCGTGAGTTAGAGGAGTTGCGAGTCCAGTTGGATGAGTTATTGGCAAAAGGATTTATCAGGCAGAGTTCGTCGCCTTGGGGTGCTCCTGTTTTGTTTGTGAAGAAGAAAGATGGGTCGATGCGGCTTTGCATCGACTACAGGGAGTTGAACAAATTCACTATTAAGAACAAGTACCCTCTGCCAAGGATCGATGACTTATTTGATCAATTGCGTGGTAGCACGGTGTTCTACAAGATCGATCTTCGTTCTGGCTATCATCAGCTCAGGATCCGTGAGGCAGATATTCCACGGACTGCCTTTAGATCGAGGCATGGACATTTTGAGTTCTTGGTGATGTCGTTTGTTCTGACCAACGTACCATCAGCTTTCATGGATATGAAGAACTTGGTGTTCACGAATTTCCTAGACAAGTTTGTTATGGTTTTCATCGATGATGTGTTGGTCTATTCTCGCAGCGCTGAGGAGCATGAGCAGCATCTGCGCTTGGTTCTATCAGAGTTGAGGAATCACAAGTTATTCGCCAAGTTGAGCAAGTGCGAATTTTGGTTGCCTCAAGTCTCGTTTCTGGTCCATGTGGTGAACAAGGATGGGATCTCGGTCGACCTAGAAAAGATCGCAGCAGTGATGGATTGGAGCAGGCCGGACACGCCCAAGGAGATCAGAAGCTTCCTAGGGTTGGCCGGCTACTACAGGAGGTTCGTGGAGGGTTTCTCTACCCTGGCTGCACCTTTGACCAGGTTGACTCAGAAGAACGTGGCCTTTGTTTGGAGCGAGAAGTGCGAAGAAGCCTTCCTGGAGCTAAAGAATAGATTGTGCACTGCTCCCGTTCTGACCCTACCTACTGAGGGTGTGGAGTATGATGTGTACGTGGATGATTCGCATGTTGGTCTGGGTTGCGTGTTGATGCAGGTTGGAAAAGTGATTGCGTATGGGTCGAGGTAATTAAAGACTCATGAGAGAAATTACCCTACGCATGACCTTGAGTTTGCAGCGGTGATTTATGCGTTAAAGCTGTGGAGGCATCTACTTTATGGGGCTCAGTGCAAGATCTTCACTGATCATAAGAGCCTGAAGTACGTGTTCACGCAGAAGGAGTTGAATCTGTGCCAGCGTCGGTGGCTAGAGTATGTGGTCGATTATGATATAGAGATCCAGTATTATCCAGGCAAGGCCAATGTGGTGGCCGACGCCCTGAGCCGGAAGACGGGGAAGATCTTTAATATCTCCGCCGATCGTTTAGTGGAAGAGTTCCTCCTTATGGATATCTCGGTGGGATGCTGTGACATGTAGAGCAGTTTGGCAGTGGCAGAGCCGTCTTGGATTTCTCTTACTAGGTTGCACCAGAAGGATGATCCAGACCTTGCACTTATACTCCAGGACTGAGAGGACGGAGTTGCCAGATTTTTCTATCGATGATGCGGGTACTTTGAAGTACCGCGACAGATTTTGCATCCCCGCTGTTGGAGACATCAGGGGTATGATATGCAGAGAGGCTCATGGATCCAGTGTTGCCTACCATCCGTGATCTACAAAGATATATCGTGATTTGAAGCAGATTGCCTGGTGGTATGGGATGAAGAGTGATATAGCCCGATTTGTTGCTGAGTGCCACACTTACAAGCGTGTGAAGGCCGATCACGGAAGGCCTGGTGGCAAGTTGACTCTGTTAGAGATCCCGACTTGGAAGTGGGAAAGCATTTCTATGGACTTCATTACGGGCTTACCGATATCTCCGAGGGGATTTGATTCTGTTTGGGTTATAGTGGATAGACTGACGAAGTGTGCTCACTTCGTGCCGTATAAGATTGATTAACCGATGAAGAAGATAGCAGAGCTGTACTTGAATGAGGTCATCAGATTGCACGGTGTGCCTGTTAGCATCATTTCTGATCGAGACTCACGGTTTACTTCTCGTTTTTGGCAGAGTCTGCAGGAGGGTTTGGGTACAGATTTGAGGTATTCTACTGCTTACCACCCACAGACCAATGGGCAGATGGAGCGGGTGAACCAGATAGTTGAGGATATGATCAGATGCTACATTCTAGACCACGGTGGAGTGTGGGATGTGCGGTTGCAACTTATGGAGTTTGCATACAATAACAGTTATCAAGAAAGTTTGCAAATGGCTCCGTTTGAAGCTTTGTATGGGAGGCGTTGCAGAACTCCCCTGTTTTGGGCTGAGGCAGGTGAGAGACCCTTGTTGGGTCCGGATGCGCTCGAGGAGATGGAAGTCGTAGTGAAGCTTATTCGAGAAAAGCTTCGTATAGCTCAGGAGAGATACGAGAGGAACACAAATTGGCATATGTTTGACTTGGAGTTTTTTATAGGGGACCTTGTGTTTCTTAAGGTTTCCCCGATGGTTGGAGTTAAGAGGTTCGGTAAGAATCGGAAATTGGACCCGAGGTATGTGGGCCCGTTTAAGATTGTTGAACGGATTGGCGTGTCAGCTTATAGGTTGGATTTGCCAGCCAACTTCCCAGGTGTTCATAATATATTTCATGTAAGCCAATTGCGGAAGTGTGTGCACAGTAGTGGGCAAGTCTTGGATGTTGTGCCCCAGTTGGAGCCTAATCTCTCTTTTGTTGAAGTGTCGGTCCGCATTTTGGATACTCAAGATCGGGTGCTGCGAAGGAAGCTCATCCCGATGGTCAATGTTCTATGGAAGAATCAGGGTTTGGAAAGCGCGACTTGGGAGTTAGAGTCGGCTATGAGGGAGGCTCACCCTCAACTGTTTCCCTGATTGGATGGGTATGTTTTCTTCTTGTAATGTTTGGCTTGTTACTCTTCCTTCTATAGTAGAAGTGTTGTGCGTAAAGTTTCGAGACGAAACTTTCTTTTAGGGGGAGTGACTGTAACGCCCCCGATTTTTCTGCGATTAATTAATTCTTGCTTGGCGTTACGTCGACGCATTTTCTTGGCTTGTGTCATCTGTGGAGTGTGGTCTTTACTCCTTAGAACTGAGTGACCTATTTTGTAGTCTATTGACAAGATCTCCCTAGCAAGCCGGGTCGTTTTGGGTGACCCGGTGTGGCCTCTCGGGGGATGCTTGTGTTTTTATTTCGGGTGAGTATAACTCGAGTTCAGTTCGTAGAAAGTTAATTTCGACTTCGTCGTTGTGTTCGTAGCGTGGATATTTAGCTACGGTGCGAATTTCGTCAAATTCCGAGTATGTTCGGTTTTCGCGTCGTTTTGTATTTTATAAAAAAATAAAACTATTTAATAAATATTATATTAATAATTATTTTGAAAGGGTGCGGGTGCTTGGCGGTTTTGCCTTGTCATTTTTATACCTTAATTAATTGATTAGCTAATTAAGATTAAGAGGATGCTATATATAGGATAGTTAAGACTTAAGAGAACCGCTCTTGTTCATCTTCCCGAACCCGTCTGCGGCTGTTCGCGGAAAGAAGCAGAGAAACCGCCGAACCTGCTCCCCTTCGGACGCCAATTCCGGGAGCATTTTGTGGACGGAATTCGATTCCGAAAGCAGATTTGGATTGCTCTCGCCTAGACCTTCATTCCTACGTTTGCTCGGCTTAGTACCTTGTCGCCGGGTCCATGTGGAAGAGGAGGAGCCGGCCAAGTTTCTTTTGGAAATCGAGGCAAGTGGTATTCTTTCCCTTGCCAAGTCTTTATTTTTTTTTGTTTTCTTCTTAAAGCTTGCAGCTGTATAAAGCCTTTTGTTCAGTAGCTGCTGTTATGCAAGCCCTTCTAGCCTTAGGTTAGAAACCAGGTTTATCATTTTCGCTTTAATCTGTGCTTAGTCTTCCGACTATGAAGATCCAGTTAAGCTTCCTTCATGTTTTTTTTGTTTACCCTAAGCCCACCCTTTTTTATTTCCTTCTTGTTGTAGCTTGATTGTTCTCGGGCTGAGAGATAATGTAAGGATTAGGTTAGTTTTGTTTTCCTGTGCAGTGGGTGTACCCGGGTAGGAGATAGAAGTTTTTACTCGGCAATTTTACTAGTCCTTATCCTAGCCCTAGTCGGTTAGGTTGATTGTTGGTTCAAGCATTTGAGAATTCAGGGCTTGGCGTTGAGTGTGGTGCACACACTCAATGCCGGGTCTGCTTGGACTTGGCGTTGAGTGTGGTGCACACACTCAACGCCGGTTCTGCTTGGACTTAGGCGTTGAGTGTGGTGCACACACTCAACGCCGGGTCTGCTTGGTCTGTTCTTTTGCGGCTAAGTATTGTGGCGTTTAATGAGTGGGCCTCACTCAACGCCATGACGGTTTAGGCGTTGAGTGAGGTGGACTCACTCAATGCCGCAGCCCATTCTTGTGGGTAAGTACTTTGGCGTTGAGTGAGTTGACCTCACTCAACGCTAAAGCTGTTTTATCGTTGAGAGTGGTGGACACACTCAACGCCGCAGTTTGTTTTTGCGGCTAAGTACTTTGGCGTTGAGTGAGTCAAACTCACTCAACGCCAAAGCTGTTTTTGCGTTGAGAGAGGTGGACTCACTCAACGCCATAGTTGGTTTTTGCGGCTAAGTGCTAAGGCGTTGAGTGAGTGGACCTCACTCAATGCCGTAGCTGTTTTGGCGTTGATTGAGGTTAGCTCACTCAACGCCACAGCCTGTGTTGCTGAAGGCGTTGTGTGAGTGGACCTCACTCAACGTCGTAGTTGTTTTGGCGTTGAGTGAGGATGGCTCACTCAATGCCACAACATGTATTGCTGAAGGCGTTGAGAGAGTGGACCTCACTCAACGCCGTAGCTGTTTTGGCGTTGAGTGAGGTTAGCTCACTCAACGCCACAGCCTGTGTTGCTGAAGGCGTTGAGGGAGTGGACCTCACTCAATGCCGTAGCTGTTTTGGCATTGAGTGAGGTTAGCTCACTCAACGACACAGCCTGTGTTACTGAAGGCGTTGAGGGAGTGGACCTCACTCAACGCCGTAGCTATTTTGGTGTTGAGTGAGGTTAGCTCACTCAACGCCACAACCTGTTTTGTTGAAGGCGCTGAGGGAGTGGACCTCACTAGACGCCATAGCTGTTTTGGCGTTGAGTGAGGTTAGCTCACTCAACGCCACAACCAGTGTTGCAGAAGGTGTTGAGTGAGTGAACCTCACTCAACGCCATAGCTGTTTTGACGTTGAGTGAGGATAGCTCACTCAACGTCACCGTCTGTTTAGGCATTGAGTGAGTGGGGCTCACTCAACGCCATGCCGTGTTGAGTCATCTCGATGCTTTTCCCTTAACTTGATTTTCTCTCCCGAGTGAATTCCTTGATTTTGAGGTTCCTTGTCGGCTATGTTTTTTTTCCAAAGGCCGAATCGATGGTCGTGGTTAGTAGTGGTGGTTTGAAGCTCTTAATGGGGGGTGGTGTTGTGTAATTTAGCCGTGGCCACCCTTTTCTTTTATCTTGCTCCAGGTACGGGATGGGCAAGGGGGTGGGAGGTCCATAATACTTTCACATGTAGACCCTTGAGCTTTGTTTCTTGGAAATGATTGTTGGGGGACTGAGTTTGTCTCCAACCCGGATCCGCGTTGTTTTTGCTACTACCATCTCTCACAGCTTAGGGTGTTAGACGTTTCTTCCTTTGTAATTTTGCAACGTTTGGGCTCATAGTAGCCTGGTAAACTCTGCAGGATTTATTTTTGGGCAGGGTTGTTGTTGTTTCCTCGCACATAGTGTTTTTCTCTTTTTGTCTTGTCTTGGACAATGGTGCTTGTTTCGGTTTACTTACTCTTCTTGTTTACCTTTTAACTTAACATTTCCGTACAACTTACTTGTTTAGCTTGCTGAGGTATTCTTTTCTTTTTGTAATGCCTCAGGTTCTGGTTAGTAGCCGATTAGGCGGCTAGTTGTGATGTGTTGTTGTTGGTGGTCTCTCGTACTGTGGAGACCAGTTCCTTGGTCTTGTGAGGTAGTTTTGTACTTCTTTCTTACAGACATACATACTTGTCAGTGGGTTTGTGTCAGTTTGTTGGCGTCTACTGGTAGTTTTACCTTGATACTAGATATGTTTTCTTTTTGCTGCTACCTTTTCTGGAGATAGTCTACTTGCTCTGGGAATGATTTATACTAGGTTGCTAGTTACTTTTAAACCTAAAAACACTATTATAAGTATATCTTATGATCAACATGTTTTATAAAACTCAACACTATTTTCCAAAAAACGTAAAAAGATCGTTTTCCTATATATAGTATAAATTAAATTTAGGGTCCTGCATGGTATAAGTTTTCCTCTAGGGCACTTATTCACTCTTTTATGATGACAAACCTGAATAAAGTATTTTTCGCAGCGTATAAGTATAGTTTTTAAATTATGGACTAGGTGATCCACCGAGTCGAGGGATACTGCCTTTAAAAATATAACTGATTTTCTAATCATTAAACTTATGAATTTTCATAAAGTAAAGTAGATGGTTTTTCCTGAGCGTCAGCAGTTATCCCCTGCTCGACGTGGCATCACGATGCGTGTTTTCTCATACTCTGATGTTTTTTAAAAAATTTGGAGAAAATGCGGGTTGTGACACTGAGCCCGGAGGATGTTCAACACCCGCCCTTAGGCTCCCATCTAGCTGACTGGCCTGGTGGTAGCACCCGGGAGAGTCAAATGTTCTAAGTCTTCTCGCTCTGGGTTAGGTCTCGATTCTCCCGCTGTCAAACTCCCTCCAAGCTGGCAGGGCAGGGGTCTCGGTGGATGTCGTTATGACCCTGGGGCAGAGCCCGGAGGATGTTCAACACCCGCCCTCAGGCTCCCATCTAGCTGACTGGCCTGGTTGTAGCACCCGGGAGAGGCAAATGTTCTAAGTCTCCTCGCTCTGGGTTTAGGTCTCGATTCTCCCGCTGTCAGGCTCCCTCCAAGCTGGCAGGGCAGGGGTCTCGGTGGACGTCGTTATGACCCTGGGGCTGAGCCCGGAGGATGTTCAACACCTGCCCTCAGGCTCCCATCTAGTTGACTGTCCTGGTGGTAGCACCCGGGAGAGGCAAATGTTCTAAGCCTTCTCGCTCTGGGGTTAGGTCTCGATTCTCTCGCTGTCAGGCTCCCTCCAAGCTGGTAGGGCAGGGGTCTCGGTGGACGTCGTTATGACCCTGGGGCTGTGCCCAGAGGATGTTCAACACTCGCCCTCAGGCTCCCATCTAGCTGACTGGCCTGGTGGTGGCACCCGGGAGAGGTAAATATTCTAAGTCTTCTCGCTCTGGGGTTAGGTCTCGATTCTCCCGCTGTCAGGCTCCCTCCAAGCTGGCAGGGCAGGGATCTCGATGGACGTCGTTATGACCCTAGGGCTGAGCCCGGAGGATGTTCAACACCCGCCCTCAGGCTCCCATCTGGCTGACTGTCCTGGTGGTAGCACCCGGGAGAGGCAAATGTTCTAAGTCTTCTCGCTCCGAAGTTAGGTCTCGATTCCCCGCTGTCAGGCTCCCTCCAAGCTGGCAGGGGAAGGGGTCTCGACGAACGTTGTTACGACCTGGGGGGGGAACCTGAAAGTTGACGCATGGCGAGCATGTACAAGCAAACCCGCCAGTCAAAAAGGCGATCTCAAGGGGCCCTGTCCCCCTTGGTTTTCTGTTAAGGGGATTTTTTGACCCCACCTTTGGTTGAGAGAAGAGTGCACCTCCCAGGCGAGCCTGTTCTCGCAAAGGTCTGCTCGGCAAAGGGTACTTCTCGGTATGTTAGGCGGGCACCGGCGGCGGCCTGACCCCAGACGCGCTGTGAATTTTCGACGAAAGAGAGCGAGGAGCGGCTCGCAGGCAAGCGGAGTGTTCGCGAGTCTTGCCGCTGCCGACGCTCAGGGCCCCTCGACGAGCGTGAATCCTAACTAAAGTGCATTCTAAGCACTAAAGGTAAAAAGAAGATAGAAAATTCTTTACCATTATAATTTCAAAAAGGGGGGCTCGCCTCGACGAGATTACAAAAAGGGGGGGTGGAAAACAGATTACACAAAGAATGCAGAAAGTGGGGGAGAAGATCTGGTCAGCTCTCGCCCTCCTCCCCCGAAGGATGGTCCTCCTCCTCGCCTCCGAGCAACGGCTCCTTGTTCTTCGCCTCATCGAAAAGGGAGCCAAAGCTTTCCACTTTCCCGCTAGGCGGTGATGGCGGAAATAGACTTGGCAGAAGGTCTCGAACCGCCACTCCCTCGCAACCCTCGGCCAAGATCCCTGATCCCCTCATTGCGCCTAGGAGGCATTCGACAGACTCGATCGAGTTGACTCGCAGTCGCTCCATGACCTCCCCCTCGCCAAAAACTCGAGGCCGCTTATAGGGAAAAGGGGGCTCGGCGCCGTCCGGGGGGAAAAGGGCTTCCGTCAGCCGACGGACCTCGCCTTGGAGACCACGGTTCTGCTCCTTCAGCGCCTCCACCTCGGCCGCCGATCGAGCAGCAAGAGCTCCCTGCTCGACAATATGGGTCTCCTGCTCGCGCAAACTGGCCTCCTCATCAGCGAGGCGGACCCGCAGCCGGGCGACCTCGCCCTCCAGCTCGCTAGCGCGGGCCTGTAGCACCCTGACGGACTCGGCATCCTGAAAGACAAAGAGGTTAGACTCTTGGTGAAATATTTTTCTAAGTTAAAATGAGAATTGGTTAAATCTTACCAGCCCGCCCGAGGCTTCGTTGAGTAAGCGCTCGACAATGTCGAACTGCCGCTCCACGTCGGCAGCTCTCTCCGTCGCCAGGTCGCGCTCCTGCTCGGCCTTTTGCAGGAGCTGGCTGAGCTGAAAGCCGCGGTGAAACATCATGTGATGGAGTTCGAAGGCCCTCAGATGGGCCTGCAGACCCTCGTGGCCTATCTGCCGAGGAGTCATGTTTTTGTAGGCCTCGGCGCCCTCCCGGTCGTATAGGCCGAAACCAAGGGCGAACGCGTGGCCCGTAGGAGGCCGGCGAGCTCCCCATGAGGGGGCGCGAGTGGAGACGGAGACTCGGTGGGCCCCCTCATCCCAGCTCAGCATCGGCTCGCCGGCCGCGTCCTTGCTTCTTCCCCCCTTGCCGAAGTGGGGTGGTCCTTTGGAATTCGCAGAACGCAGGGAACAACCTCCTCCATTGAGGGAGGGTAGGATGACCCACGCTTCCTCCCACGGGGGGATGACGCCTCCTTCAGTGGGCTCGCCGGGGCTTCATCAGAGAAAACCTCCGGCGAGCTCATAAATCTGACAGGCGACGAGGGTTACTGTGGATGGACTCGCGAGATCACCCTCGCCTTTTTCTGCTTAAGGGTCGAGGGATGGTGGAGCGTGCTCGGCCCTCCGAGCTCCAGCCGTCTCTTGCTGGAAGGCTTACCTCTCGCCTTCTCTTCTCGGCACGCCTCGGCCGCAGCCCGAGCTCGCTCGAGCGGGTCCGAGAACACTCCCGGGTCAGCAAAGGGAGGGTTCACCGGGACCAGTTGCTCCCCTGTAAGAAAGACTTAGTCGAAGAAAAAGGTTTTGACCGATCAGGCCGAATATGACGAGCAGAAAGTGGGCGAGACATACCTTCTCCAAGAAGGACATGCGACAGGGATTCGAGGCCACGGCGAAGGAATGCGACTTCAAAGTCCTTGTATAGGAAGAACTTGTGAAGCTCGGCATCATTGCCGGACACGGACGGTGGGCGGTACACCTCCTCGCTTTTCTGCAGGGGCGAGAAGAGAATATTACCGAGGTCACCCCGGATGAAGACAATCTTCGACATCCAGTTGTGGTTCTTATTGACAACCTCACGGATTTTTATGGAAGAACCACCGAAGAAGGCGACCCCTTCGGCGTTGGCCTTGTAAGAAAAGAGCTTGCGGAAGACGTTCAGATTGAACTCAATCCGCTCTCGGTGGAGGTAGCATGCAAATCCAACTACCATAGCGATGACATTGGGGTTGAGCTGCGCGGGCATGGCACCGTAATACTTCAAGACCTGACGGACCTCAGGCCAGAGCGGCAGGCGCAACCGCACCTAAAAATGCGAGATGGGGAATGCGAGCTCATCCTCGAAGAAGGAGTTTATGGCCTCATGATCCGCCGGGAGGCAGGCCACAAAACCGGCAGGAACATAGTCCGCCACAAACTCGGCGAGCTCGTCCGCCGTGGTATTGCCCTCGAAGAAGCAATGGTCGGCGAAGTTCTGGGCGCACTTGACGCGACCATCGGAATCAGGGTGTCCTTTTCCCATACTCGCCAAGGGGAGGAAAGCACGTGAGCAGAAGGCAAGGGAGGCAAGGAGGGGAAAAGATAAGAAGGCAATAAAGGCGTAGCCAGGGGGTAGGTAGGGATCTCTATTTATAAAAAAAGGGGAGGAGAACCGGAGCCGACTGACCAGCCCGGCTCGCTTACTCCGTCTCGCCGCTCTCTGATCTTCCTCAGTAATAGTTGTTTGTATACCTGTGATCGTTAAGTTCTTATCCTTGAGGAATTTATTCTCGAAGAACACCGCATCCCTAGATTCTATTATGATATTACTAAAAATATCAAAGAATCTATCTGTAGCACTATCTTCAGCACAACCTAAGTAGACACATGTATTGGTCTTAGGTCCAACCTTAGACCGTCTAGGGTCAGGAATCCCGACATGGCTAAACATCCTCATGTCTTAAGTCTAGTTAAAGACGGGGGTCTCTTAAATCAAAACTCGTAGGGTGTAATCTCTAACTTAGCATGAGAAACTTTATTCAGAATGTGATTCGCAGTCAAGACTGCTTCTCCCCAATAAGCAGAAGGCATGCCTGCAGTGAGCAGCATAGAGTTCAACATCTCTGTTAACGTTCTATTCTTGCGCTCGGCTATGCCGTTAGATTGGGGGAGTAAGGAGCAGTGGTTTCTGCTATGATGCCCTGTGAAGCAAGGAAGCATCTGAACTCACTGGACATATATCCTTCTTTATCACTCCTAAATCTCTTTATTTTCATGCTTAATTGGTTTTCTACCCTGGTTTTGAAAAGGCAAAACTTTTCAAATGCTTCGTCTTTAGTTTTAAGCAACGAAATATGACAAAACCTTGTGCAGTTATCTATGAATGTGATCATATACTTCCTTCCACCTCTAGTGACAAAACTCTTAAAGTCACAAATATCGGAATGTATAAGCTTAAATGATGTTGTGCTCCTAGTAATCTTGTCAAAAGGTTTCCTAGTGATCTTAGTCTAGCACACACTTCACATTTTCCAAGTGGAGACTTAGTGTCTAATGTGATCTGTGAGTTCTAGCTACTCGGAACATTTTTCTATAATTTACGTGTCCTAGTCTCTCATGTAGAGTCTTAGGGTTAACTAAGTTCAATTGAACTTGTTGCACTATATCATTTGCTAGACTTAGACGGTACATCCTATTTTGGACGTAAGTATATCTAAAGTAGTGAGAGTTAACTGACAGAGTCGCTCTACCGCTACAGAAGTTAACTGACATACCAGCATCACACAATAAACTTATAGACACTAAGTTAACAGATAAAGAAGGAATAAATTTTACGTTCTTTAAAATTAAAGACTTACTTGAGGAGAGCATCAGAGTTTCGTTCCGCACCTTTAATATGTCAGTTGTTCCTCCATTGGCCACAGTCACTGATTCCTTTGCATTCTTCAGCTCTGTCAAAAGATTAGTATTGTTACAAACGTGACACGTTGCCTCAGAATCCAGGTACCACTCCGTGCTGTCCTACACGTGTCCGACCATGACAACAAAGTCAGATTGCTCAGCTTGGCTAACCAGATGGGTCTGGTTGCCTTCTTGTGGTGTTCTAGTTCTCTCCTTCCTAGGTAACTTGCAGCCAGATGCGCAGTGTCCCCACTTATTACAGTTAAAACATTTACCCTTAAATTTTTTAGAGGGTCACCTCGGTCCTGCAACCTGGGGGCTACTACGAGACATTTTGGTCTTATGAGGGGGAGGAGCGCGCTTAGAGCTTAAAATCATATTGGCAGCAGCCTTCTGCTTGCCAACAACTTCCAAGGTGTGCTTCGTTTTGTTCTCGTCCTCAATACGTATGAAACGCTTGAGGTCGTTCAGACCAATCTGCATCTTCTTGCGGTACGTTTCCATTTTGAAATTGTACCACGAGGAGGGCAACTTATACACAATCGTGCCCACAATAAAGCTATCGGGCAGACTAATAGACTCACTATGCAAGGAATCAACTAAATTTTCAAATTATGATACTTGAGGGAGAATGGCTTTCTCCTCATCGAAGCTGAAGGAGTGGAGTTTGTCCACCAGATGAGCCTTTGAGCGGTCCTCCTACTGCTTGAAGTGCTCCTCTAGTGCCTCCCAGATCTCCTTGGCAGACTGCATCTTGATGTAGTTTTTGGTCAGGCTGGAGGAGAGGCAGTTCAGCAGGTAATCCCTACAGAAGTCCCCGTCTTCGATCCACTGTACCTCGTCTTCAGTCCCAATAACGTCAGTACGAACAGTCTTGATGGTGTAGAAGATGTTCAAGTACTTCATCCCGAACTGAGTGTTCAACTTCCAGTCGTTGAACTCTGTGGCCGTGAACTTCTCCAATTTATTCATGGGCACTGGAGAGGAGAAGCTGGAGTTCCTCATTTCTTGACTTGCTTTGCAAACCCTAACTAGAACCAAAGCTTCTGGAACAACACCTCCACTGCACTGTAGGAATTCAAGAACCCAGCACTGTAGAGAGAGCAGATCTGAGACCTAGGGCTGGTCGGCTTCACTGGAAGACCCACTGTGCTGCTGGATCGAAACCTGCCAGTAGAGGAAAAAATAGCAGGGCACAACAGATCAGGGAGCAGAGCGGCGGGAGGCCATTCACATAAGGAACCCAGACGGCTTCTCCTTTTTTCGAGCAGCGAACAGAGGCGAACAGGCGGCTTCCTCTAAGACCTAGCAGCGACGGAAACGCTAATGCAGCGACAACCTCCTTTGAGAACTATCGGCGATAGGAGACCGAACGGGATCTAACGAGGAAGTGTTGGGTATTGTATCCACAATATACCTGATTTGAAGAAGCCCCTGTACAAGCTAAGTTGAATAGATAATGTATTTGATGATTTTCTTCAATATGTGCTTGCAGTTATTCCACGCTAAGTACACACCAATGTCAGGGTGCAGTGGGTCAATATACACGGGTCTGCGCAACGTAATCCCTCGTTGAGCAGATCAGTGTGTTGGCTTACGTGTACTCTCTCTATTGGAGTGTACTTATTTTCAAGTACAGGGCTGAGACAGATCAAGAGCAGACAAGGAGCAAGGATGGGTCAAAGCATCTCACGGGAAGAAAGACGAAAAATCGTCTAAGTAAGATTCGACGAGAATCACTAAGTGATTCTCGCCGATTCGACGAGAATCACTAGCGATTCTCGCCGAATCATCAAGAATCACTAGCCAATTCTCGCCGACTGCATCCGGCTGACTCAACGCCTTCAACGCCTTCAAGGATTCTGCCAAGTCAGAATCGGCGAGAATCACCCGGCTGACTCAACGCCTTCAAGAAATCTGCCAAGTCAGAATCGTCGAGAATGACTCTGCATTCTCGACGATTCGTTGAGAATGGATGATGACTCTCGATGATTCTTTCCGGTTGGCAAGCTATTCAGATAGAATTCTTCTAAGTAGAATTCGACGGGAATCATAAGTGATTCTTGCCGAATCGTCGAGAATCACCAATGATTCCCGCCGAATTTGCCTTAGGCGATTTTCGTTGGCTCGCTGGACCGGACCAAATGTTTAGGCGCTGCTTTGAACCGGACTTAGGGTTTCTTCTAGTGGGGCCCACAACGGTCATAAAGGTTGATCTACAGTATAAATACTCATGTATTTTGAACCTTACGGGTAATCCATCCATACGAAAAGAAAGTGCCGCCGGATTTGACCTATCCCCCCCTAGGTGAAGTTAGTTGACACTAGTGTGACTTTCAAGTGGTATCAGAGGGAGGTTGCTCATCAAAAAGGTTAACACCTTGAGCAAGTTCCTGTCACTAGTGTCAAAGAGAAGACAGATATCTACTATGGACGGACTCAAGTACTCAGGCAAGATCCCAGTGTGCACCAGGCTAAACTTTCCTATCCGGAAGGAAAGGATTAGATTTTACATGGAAGCAGTTGACCCCCGACTCTTCATGATCGTGGAGGAGGGACATTATATTCCCACTAAGGCCTCCACAATTGACCCTACCAAAATGGTGCCAAAGAAGCTTTCTGAAATGGACAAGGACGAGATGGTGCTGGTCGGACTTGACAAGAAAGCACAGAACATTCTAGTCAGTGCAGTCGAAGACTCCATGATGCAGAACTTCTGCAACTACAGGACAACCAAGGATATCTGGCACTGCCTGATTATTCTGATAGAGGGCACAAATGAAGTGAGGGATGATCGGAGATCCCTCCAGAACAAGAAATATGAGGCCTTCAGGCAAGGGCCCAAGGAAGAGATCGGAGTTACCTTCGAGAATTTCCTCAAGATCGTCAATGCCCTAAAGGGATATGGAAGAGTGTTCACTGATGGTGAACTGAATGATAAATTCCTTAGGTCCCTTACTAAGGAATGGGACACAAAGATCTGCGCCATCCGAGAGTTTGACAAATTAGCAGAAACTGATCCTCAGATACTATTTGGGAAGCTTATGTCCTATAAGCTTCAGCTGAACATGAGGAAAGCAGAAGAAGAAGTCGAGAAAGCCGCAGCAAAAGAAAAGATTGTGGCCCTAAAAGCCATTCACTCCAGGAAAGGCAAGGGTGCTGCCTCATCCCGTTCATGGAAAAAGGATGAGGAGGAAGACTCTGAGCCATGCTCCTCTGGCTCAGAGCTGTCTGAAGAAGACTTCTCCCTCATCACCCGAGAATTCAAGAAGTTCCTTAAGATAAGGAATCAAATAAAGAGAGACGGCTCCTCCTCCAGAAATCAGAAGAAGAATTATTCTTCTGACAGGTATGAATCAAAACCGAACAAACATCGTCATACTGACATCATTTGTTTTGGGTGCAATAAGCCAGGACACGTCGTGGCTGACTGCCATCAAGGCAAGAGAGAAGGGAAAGGGAGAGGAGCACAGAACCTCGAGAGATAAAAAGAAGGAGAGAAGCTACATCACTAAGAAGCCAAAGACACTGAGTGAATCTGATTCCTCAGACTCCAGTGATGATGAAGAAACCTACTTCGGGCTAGTGGGTCGCTCTGACTCAGAAGGAGAATGCCCTCCATTCACTGGGAAGGTAAAAGCTCGTACCCCCCTCTCTGACTATGACTATGAGTCTCCTGATGAATATCTCGAGGACAGCCCTTCTGCCCGAGAAGCTGAGCTTCTCGAAAAGTATGAGCTTTTGCTCAACACCTTCGAGGAATGCCGCAAGAGATTGAGGGCTCAGAAAAAGGAAGTCAAATTCCTTAAGGTCGAGGGTGTCTCCCTAAGGGAAGAGATCACTAGCTTGATTTCTCTCCGACAGGAGCACCTGGACCTGATCTCTAAGCACTCAGAGTCTCTAAGTCTCCTTGACCTTAAACAGGAAGAAATCAATAAGTTGGAAGAACAACTTGCGGCAGAAAGGAAGATTGTCCAAAGCTTCTCTATGCCAAAGACTGTTCTTCCACTAGTTGATACATTCTCTGCTCAGGCTAAGGGGGCTGGCTTGGGGCATGTGGGTGTGCCTGGTAAATCATCCAGGAGAAACAAAAAGCAGAGGAAAAATAAGGCTGCTAAGAAGGCCTCTGCTGCAGAAAAGGGAAAGGCCCCACTCAACCCTGTTGTATTCAGGAAGCCTGGCTTTCCCTGCAATGAACAAGACTTTGAGTCAACCTATGACCACTTCTTCCGGCCCTCGGTTGAAAAGCCCAAGAGCTTGTATGATGGTTGGGCCTTCCCCCGCAACTTTAGTGAGAGTGTCTTAAAGGCACCTTATGAGGAAATCCAAGTGGAGGATTATGGCCACTTCTCTAGCGGCAATAATAGGAAGCAGGCACCAAAAGCCAAGCCTGTTATACTAAAGGAACAGGAGGTGAAGAAATCATGTGACTGTTGTCATCATGATGGCTCCACCTCCAGATCCAAGGCCCCGGCTGGACCCACCGTTCCAAGGGTGAAGCAGGAGTCTAGGAAAAGGTACAACAGATTTGACTGTTGGTGCTGTGGCAAAGTTGGTCACTTTGTCGTGGATTGCTGGTTTAATCCGAGATATAACGAGACTTCTCATGTTAGCAATGCGAGACCGACCACTCGTAGGGTTAACCATCCGAGGGGGAGTATGCTAACAAGGAATCTAGGACCCAAGTTCGATTGGGTTCCTAAGGGAAACTGATTCTGTTTTGTAGGTATGTCCAAAGGCCACCAAAACTCCTATATGGTACTTGGACAGTGGATGCTCCCGGCATATGACTGGGACAAGAATCCTGCTGCGTGATTACTCTCCAGTCGAAAATGGACCCAAAGTCATCTTTGGAGGATCAGATCGAGGAGTCACCAGAGGTTACGGTATGATTTCCAACGGTATAGTCTCTATCACCGATGTGGCTTATGTTGAAGGGTTAAATCATAACCAGATCAGTGTAAGTCAGTTGTATGATAAAGATTATGACGTTAAGTTCTGCAAGGATAAATGCCTTATAATATCGTGTGCCTCTTCGGAGACGGTATTAACAGGCATTAAGAGCAGAAACATCTTCTGTTTAGATTTTCTCAGTTTAGATTCATCTACCCCCGTGTGCCTAGTAGCAACAGGAAGTGCATCTCTTTGTGAACAATGGCACAAGAGATTGACACATATTAATTTCAAGACAGTTAGTATGCTGTTTTCTAAAAACTTAGTAAGGGATGCTCCCATCATTAAGTGCATCAAAGATAGCCCCTGTCCTGCATGCCAGAAGGGCAAACAGACTCGGGCTACCTTTAAGGGTATTGCAGACAAATACTCCTCCAGATGTCTTTATCTTCTGCATATGGACTTGTTTGGTCCAATGCAAGTTCATAGCTTGGGAGACAAGTCTTATACGCTAGTGATTGTTGATGATCACTCTCGGTTTACTTGGGTGTTCTTCTTAAAATGCAAGTCTGATACGTTTAACATCTTCACTAGTTTTGTCAAGCAGATTCAGAACGAACTTAACTGCTCGGTGGTCAAAATCAGAAGTGACCATGGAACAGAGTTCGAGTCTGGTGCTATGACAGAGTTCTGTGAAGAACTTGGTATCTTTCATGAGTTTTCCTCCCCGCGCACTCCTCAGCAGAATGGAGTTGCGGAGAGGAGAAATAGAACACTCATTGAAGCTTGCACGACAATGTTGAATGACACTTCTCTCCCAGAATACTTCTGGGCAGAGGCTGTCAACACGGCTTGTCATGTACAAAACCGGGCCTTGATCAACAAGAGCCATCGTAAGATGCCTTATGAGCTACTGAAAGGCAGGAAACCAACCATGTCCTATTTTAGGATCTTTGGCTACAGATGCTATGTACTAAATAACGGGAAGTACCCGCGTACTAAGTTTGGTGAAAAATGCTACGAAGGCATATTTATGGGCTATAGTAGCCATAGCCGGGCATATATGGTTTTCAATAAGAAAACCCTAGTGGTAGAGGAATCCATAAATGTTGTATTTGATGAAGGAAGCTTGCTTAACAGCCATTCTTCCAGTGATCTTCTTGAAGATGCAGGTACAAGAATTGAACAGCTTAGTCTCGATGAGACCGCTAAAGATGCAACTCCCAAGTACGTCAAAGTCTCCATCACAACGCCTACCGGAGATGATGACGGTCAGAATGGAGTTATCCTCCCTGAAGAGGAAGGAGCCCCAGAAAATGTTAGAGCTCCAGATGCCAGACTATTAGAGCTTCATCACATGAGGGATCATCCCAGAAATCAAATCATCGGAGATCCCCGTGACGGTGTCAGAACTCGCCGAGGTACAATTAACGAGATTCTGCATTTTAGCTTTCTGTCACAGGTTGAGCCAAATAAGTTCGACGAAGCGAACAAGGATGCATCTTGGATCTTGGCCATGCAAGATGAACTGCATCAATTTGAACGATGCAACGTCTGGACGCTGGTTCCCAGACCAAAGGGGCAGAACGTGATTGGCACAAAGTGGATCTTCAGAAACAAACTGGATGAACACGGTGTCATCATCAAGAACAAGGCCAGACTGGTGGCTCAAGGATACAGACAGGAGGAGGGGATCGACTTCGACCAAACGTTTGCACCGGTTGCAAGGCTCGAGGCGATCAGATTGTTCCTGGCATATGCTTCGCACAAAGGATTCACTGTCTATCAGATGGACGTGAAATCTGCATTCCTCAATGGAAACCTGAAAGAGGAAGTATATGTCGCACAACCCCCAGGTTTTGTTAATCCTACATTTCTCAATCATGTTTATTTTCTTAATAAAGCGTTATATGGCTTGAAACAAGCTCCTCGAGCTTGGTATGAGACTCTATCTAGTTTTCTTCTTGAGAACAAGTTCTCGAGAGGAAAAATAGATAAGACATTGTTTCTTAGGAAAGTCAAAGGCAAGATTTTGCTGGTGCAAATCTATGTCGATGACATAATATTCGGGTCAACGGATAACAACCTTTGCAAGAAGTTTTCCAAACTTATGCAAGGGAAGTTTGAAATGAGTAGTATGGGAGAGCTGAAGTATTTCTTGGGACTTCAAGTGAAACAGTCTGAGGATGGGATTTTCATCTCTCAGACGAAGTTCATAAATGAACTCCTCAAGAAATTCGGAATGGAGAGTGCAACCTCTATGAGGACTCCAATGGGATCCACTGTGTCTCTGGACAAGGATGAGAAAGGGAAACCTTTTGATGAAACCAAGTACAGAAGCATAATTGGATCCCTGCTCTATCTTACTGCTAGTAGACCGGATATTATGTTTTCCACACGCGTTTGTGCTAGATATCAGGTGAACACTAAGGAATCTCATTATGTCGCTGCAAAGCGGATTCTTAGATACCTTAAAGGTACACCAAATCTTGGCTTGTGGTACCCAAGAAATAATGATGTCGAGCTGATAGGCTTTTCAGATGCTGACTTTGCAGGAAGCAGGGATGATAGGAAAAGCACTTCCGGGACGTGTCAATTCCTCGGAAGAAGGCTTATTTCATGGAACAGTAAGAAGCAGAATTGTGTCGCAACCTCCACAGCTGAATCTGAGTACATCTCAGCAGGCAGCTGTTGCGCACAACTTATATGGATCAGAAATCAGCTCAAAGATTATGACCTGAAGTTCATCGAAGTTCCGATGTATTGCGACTCCTCAAGCGCAATTGCAATTGCGAACAATCCTGTGTCGCACAGCAGAACGAAGCATATTGAAGTGCGCTATCACTTTATTCGGGAGCATGTGGGAAACAAAGATATATCTCTCTGCTATGTCCCCACGGATAAGCAGGTTGCAGATATCTTCACAAAGCCCCTAGATGAGGCCAAGTTCAGTCTCTTCAAAACCGAACTCGACATGCTGAACTATGAAGAGTGAAGTCTGTACGGCTCAAGGCTCTTGGATCAAGGGGGAGCATCAGCAAGGAACTCAAGCTCGAGCATGGATGCAATATCTGAGGGGGAGCATGTGGCTCCAAGTGAAGTCCCAGATTTGTAGAAGCCGAAAAGGGGGAGATTACCCTCCCGGCTAAGGCTTAGGTGGCTCCAAGTATGCTCTCAGGAAAGTGGTAATGAATTTCAATCTCAACTGAATTCGTAGTTTATGATTTTCATATGCTCTATTCACCTTAGCTTGTAGGGTTTAGGCTTCTTCAAATAGGGGGAGATTGTTGAGTATTGTATCCACAATGTACCTGATTTGAAGAAGCCCCTGTACAAGCTAAGTTGAATAGATAATGTATTTGATGATTTTCTTCAAGATGTGCTTGCAGTTATTTCACGCTAAGTACACACCAATGTCAGGGTGCAGTGGGTCAATATACACGAGTCTGCGCAACGTAATCCCTCATTGAGCAGATTAGTGTGTTGGCTTACGTGTACTCTCTCTATTGGAGTGTACTTATTTTCAAGTACAGGGCTGAGACAGATCAAGAGCAGACAAGGAGCAAGGATGGGTCAAAGCATCTCACGGGAAGAAAGACGAAAAATCGTCTAAGTAAGATTCGACGAGAATCACTAAGTGATTCTCGCCGATTCGACGAGAATCACTAGCCGAATCATCGAGAATCACTAGCCTATTCTCGCCGACTGCATCCGGCTGACTCAATGCCTTCAACGCCTTCAAGGATTCTGCCAAGTCAGAATCGACGAGAATCACCCGGCTGACTCAACGCCTTCAAGAAATCTGCCAAGTCAGAATCGTCGAGAATGACTCTGCATTCTCGACGATTCGTCGAGAATGGATGATGACTCTCGATGATTCTTTCCGGTTGGCAAGTTATTCAGATAGAATTCTTCTAAGTAGAATTCGACAGGAATCATAAGTGATTCTCGCCGAATCGTCGAGAATCACCAATGATTCCCGCCGAATTTTCCTTAGGCGATTTTTGTTGGCTCGCTGGACCGGACCAAATGTTCAGGCGCTGCTTTGAACCGGACTTAGGGTTTCTTCTGGTGGGGCCCACAACGGTCATAAAGGTTGATCTACAGTATAAATACTCGTGTATTTTGAACCTTACGGGTAATCCATCCATACGAAAAGAAAGTGCCGCCAGATTTGACCTAGCGGATCGCGTATTCTCTTCCGCCTCTGTCTCCACGCATCAAGTTGTCGCCGCCGCCGATCGTGGATTCTTCCTGATCTCCCGACGACAGAAGCTTAGCCAAGCAACGTGTCTCACGTGTCTATCTTGAGATCCTTTGTCTCTTGATTTGTTGAACGGGAATACCTTCCCTTTCCGAATCGATCGAGACGATCGATCCAAGTAAGACCGTTAGTAGACCTTGCTAGCTTTGCTACGAAGGTTGGATCTTGAAAGAATCACCGCCGCAATCTTTGCCGCCGCCGATCTCGAGGAGATCCTTTCCAAGTGATAGCTAAGGTTGTGGACTCTTCGTCTTCTTCAAGAATGCGTCATCGAACGAAGAGGGACACCTAGCGCTCCAAAAGTAGTTTGTATTTTATACATTCCATTTTCACTTTTGTTGTAAAGGAACGTTGGTTTCTCATTGTAAGGGTTGGGTGCAACCCGTGGTGGAGGAGTGGTGACTCCTTCGGTTGGAAGGGTTCCTTCCAATAGTGTGAGGATTGGATTTAAATCCGGTTTGTGAAGTGACCGAGTCGTCCCGTGTTGGGAGATAGGTCGAAGGGGGAAAGTGGACGTACCCAAATCGGGGAACCACTATAACTGCCTGTGTCTTTCTGTGCTTTGTTTGTTTTCTTTTATTATGCAGGTAGAATTTTAATTCCGCAATAAGACTGCGCATCACCTATCCCCCCTAGGTGAAGTTAGTTGACACTAGTGTGACTTTCAGGAAGGATCGCGACTGAGACCTTGCTGCTACGAAGAAATCGCGAGAAGATTCCTGCAGGGAAGGCTCACGATCGATGGGAGAATGAATCTCCTGCGGCATCGGCGATGGGAAAGACGCGAACCTTTCGTGCGTGACCTAACTGCGGTGAAAAAAAGGCGAATCTGGCGAAGGCTTCGGCATCGGGAGAGAGAAGCCATAACTGTAGCGGCTTCGAAGAAGACTCACACCGAGAGGAACGACGGTGATTTGCGTGACCTAACTCAGCGAACGGGAGCCCAAAAAATGCCAGCGGGGGGAGCGACGGGGAAAGAATTTCGAGAATGTAAAAGTTGGCTCAAAACATCCGGAGGGGAGTTTAAGTGGAACCCCCTCTCCGTTGCCCTCAGCTAGGTATATATAGAAGAATACCTATGGTTTCCTTGCGCACAGCCCCCGAGCCCGTTATTCGTCCGAATATACATTTACAAATTCTTTATTAATGTCCAAGTCGTCCCCAAACTTAACTGGGTGCGCGATATTGAACCCGGTCATTCCGAACGTGCCAAAAGCGAGACCAAGCTTGCGTAACTAAAGGTCAAAATAATCTAGCCCACCTATCACGGGTTTCGACTATTCACGCAAATCATTTTTGGCTCACACTCGCGAAGGATATAAATAAACTCATACTGACGCATACACATGATCGAGACGACTCGATTGAATTAGTCCACTAATAATTATAAAGTCTTACAACACCATGACTACTTTTGAGTTTGCTTATAGTATAAAGATATAACGGTTCGATCCCGGTTAAATTGGTTCAACCTTGAACATTTCCCTCCACCGGTTTGATGCCCGGTCCGATTTTCAAAACCTTTATTTAAAAAAAATCAAAACCATGACCAAATGCGGCCTATTGATACTAAACCAAACCAAACAATGTGGTTAGAGCTGTCATGGTTTCGGTTCGGTTCCGGTTCTACTAAAACCATGAACCGAACCACTAAAGTAACAGTTCTTCAAATTAGAACCAAAATCTTATTTGGTTTGACCGGTTTCGGTTCTGGTTACAGTTCCAGCTTAATTTTTGGAACCGTCGTGTCAACGGTTTCGGTTACGGTTCAACAAGAGCCAAAATCAAACCGACCACTAACGGTTCGGTCCGGTTCTATGCGGTTCGGTCCGGTTCTAATCGGTTCCAACTAAAACCAAAATCAAATTTGGCAAAATGAAATAAAAGTGGGCTGCAAATAGTAAAACTCAAAACAACATCAAAATAAAAATAATTATGCTGCGCACTTCTCGACGGCCTTTTCAACGATCGGTGAGATAGTATCAATCGTCTTCCAGCGCGTGTAGACTTGCCACAACTTCTAGTTGGCTTGCGCACCTCTCGTCGGCATGCTCAACGGTAACAACCGGTTACAATTAGTTGTCTTTCATGATTACTAATAAATAGTATTTGTATATATTCTATATTTTTTAAATAAAATATTTAAAAAAATATGTAAGTAAAATTTAAAATATATCATATAACTATATAAAAATTAAAAGTGCACTACAAAAATTGACTCCAAATTGCACCAATGTCAAATCATATCACACGGTTTTTATGCGGCGAAGTTTTATTCGGTCCAAAATCTACCCCCTTAGTGCGATTGCGATTTGGGTTCAAACTGCACCAGCTTCGCTCGTGATAGTAAGTAAAAATATTATAGATAAATTATAAAATAATAATAATATAATAATAATAACAATAAACGGATTGCGGTTCGGTTCTACTTCGGTTCGGTTCGGATCGAGTCTAAAAATCTTGAAACCGCTTGAGACTTGTATGTTGCGGTTCCGGTTTCGGTTCCGGTCCGGATAATAAAATGTAAGAACCACACCCGAATCAATGTTGTTTGTTAGGATATTTGGTGTATATGTCCGCGCGTGTCTGGACCGACTCGGAACGACCCAATGGGTTTCGTGTCACTAGGGTGTAACAGCTCTACGCTGGAGATACTATATAAGGCCATTCCACATTTGATGAGCCTTAGTGGACTATCTTGAGCGGAGCCAACTACATTCTCAAGATATTATTCTAGGGTTCCGCTCCGGGCCGTCCGCTTCTCTCGTTCTCGTTTTTCCGCCGCAAGGAATCTGTCTTTCTCATCGCTGATCAGAAGGAGAAATCCAGTCGACATCTTACCGGAAGTTCCCGTTCAGCCATCGAGAGAAGTGTCCTCTCTGGCACTGTTCCTGTGAGGCAGAAGAGTTGCGCCGCTCGGATTCGTCGCCGCCGGTGCACGGATCTGCTGCCAAGCTGCTCAGATCTGTTCTTTCTGCACAGATCTGGCGTAGATCTGCCACCAGTAATTAATTTTTGGTCACTGCAGTCGCTGGAAGGTGTCGCCGTCTCCGTTCTTTTCCGCAAGAGCCGCTGGAAAATTCTAGAGAGGGAAGCACTGTTCAGATCCGGCTGTCTCCGACTTCTTTTCCGCAAGAGTCGTCTCTTTCTTGCCGGATCTTAACTGCATCCTTGTGGATCTGCTGCGTCGGCTGCAGATCTGGGAGAAGTTTGATCTGGGAGAAGTTTGGTGCAGATATGGAATAAAATCAAGACAGTAGATCTGTCTTCTTCCTGATCTATCTTTGAGGATTTTTTCAGTCGGAGAATGTCTACAGTCCAATACTTCTCGATTGGCAATCGGTACAGGAGGAAATTTCAGATCATGATAAAGGGCATTGCTGGCCATCTCTGCTTCGGGTTTAAGGCTTCCTTGTGTTTGCCCGTGGAGGAGGATTCCAGATTTTAATTTTTTTTTTGGAGATCCAGCCAACATCAATAGGGGAAGCAAGTCGTTTTATTCTTCCAAAACTGAGGAATAGGGAAGGTCTGTTAAGAGTTCCATTGCTTGGATCTCTGGCCTTGAGGAAGAGTGTGTGTTCTGTCCTCATTACTTGTGATTCTCTTTGTTGGAGATCCGCATAGCTGAGATTTTTTGTGGCTACTGCTCTAAGTCGGGCAAGAGGATTTCTCGTCTCGGAGGAGGAACAAATTTCTGGATTGGATCCGAAGGTTTTTTTTTTGACGCCTTCACTCGGCTCAGGTGACTTCGTTCTAGCATTTTTAATTCTTGTTTAAATCTAGTGCGATGTCGAAGAAAAGCGCGCTCGACACCATAAAATTGCAATCGTTCGACGCCTCCGATTTTCTCAGTTGGAAAATTCAAGTCCAACTAGGAATGAAGGAACGTGAGATCTTTTATACTATTCAGAGTGATTTTACTTCTACCGTCGAGGATGTGGACGAGTACTAGTGGAACAAGGATGAGGATTTCTGCAGGGATTACCTGTTGAATTCCCTGAATCCTCGCCTAGCGTTGACCTACCACGCCTACAAAACTACAAAGGAAATTTGGGATCGACTGAACGCGCATTTTCAGAAGGAGGAAGGATTGTCCAAGTCGCTCATTGGAGAGAAGTTCTTCAACTTCAGATTCAAGGCGAACGTGCCTATCACTTCTCAACTCTTGGAGCTGGTCAACCTGCGTCAGAAGCTGGATGATGATCATTCGAAGATGGACGATAGCCTCTTTGTGTACATGATTCTGAGTAAGCTGCCTCCTGAGTGGCTCTTTTTCAAGACCGAAATGCATCGACTGAAAGAGAAGATCAGTTTGGATGAACTCAAAAGGTTCATCCATATTGAGGACCAGAACATTGCTGGGAAAAGCATGGAGCAGGTTGCGCAGCCCTCACAGGCTATCAACTTCGTTTCACGTCCTAGTAAGCCTTCTCGGAAGCCCCCGACACCTAAGGGTGATACCCACGTACCGTTGGCGGTCAAAAAGCCTTCCCTCAAAAGGAAAAAGGGCAAGTGCCACAACTGCGGTAAATGGGGTCATTGGGCCGCTGAATGCAAGGGTCCGAAAAGATAAAAGGAGGAAGCCCCACAAAATGTGGCGAACATGGTGGTCGACAACTCTGATCCTAAGTCCTTCGTGGCTATGATTGAGAGTAGTCACCATGGTGCGTCGCCTGAGTGGTGGCTGGACAGTGGTGCTACCTGTCACGTCAAAATGACAGGGGTCTTCTCTCAAAGGTCTCAGCGGTCAAGGATAGAGTCGAGAACTGCAATGGAGGAGCGACAGATGTTACTCATGCTGGGACTACAGAGCTAGTCCTCTCTTCAGGTAAAACTTTAATTTTACATGTTAAAGTAGTTCCTAATTTAACTAAGAATTTGATTTCTATGAGTCTGCTTGATAAAGCCAGAATGTCTTTCATAACCATGAACGGTAGAATGACGTTAACTGTTAATTCTCACTACTTTGGTTGCGCTTACCTGATCAATGGTATGTATAGACTAAGCCTAGATAACGATTGCATAAACCAAGTGAGTTCCACTCTGTTAGATCCGAAGCTATTATACAATAGACTTGGACATATTCACTATAAGAAGATGCGAGATCTAGCTAGGAGTCATAACATCCCATTAGATCTTTCTATTCAATTTGATAGGTGTGAGGTTTGTTCCCAAACTAAGATCACTAGAAACCCTTTCAAGACCGTTTCTAGGAGCACACAACTTCTGGAGTTGATATATTCCGACCTCTGTGATTTTCGTAGTCATGCCACTAGAGGGGGAAGGAAATATCTAATTACTTTCATCGACGATTTTTCCAGATATTGTCATGTTTACCTATTTAAATCGAAAGATGAGACATTTGAGACCTTCAAGATTTTCAAAACTCGGGTAGAAAATCAATTAAACTTAAAGACTAAGCGATTTAGAAGTGATCGAGGAGGAGAGTATACTGCAACTGGGTTTAGGGACTTTTGTGCCTCTGAGGGCATAATCCTAGAAACTACAGCTCCTTACTCACTCCAATCAAACGACATCGCTGAGCGTAAGAATAGAACTTTAATAGAGATGTTGAATTCTATGCTCCTCACAGCTGGCATGCCTAATTTCTTTTGGGGGGAAGCAGTCTTAACTACAAATCACATTTTAAATAGAGTGCCTCATTCAAAGCTCAACTCTACTCCGTATGAGTTGTGGCATGGGCATCCCTGTAGATATGACACTCTAAAGACTTGGGGCTGTATTGCTTATGTGAGAATACAAGACCTTAAGAGACCTAAGGTGGGACCTAGAACAACGACCTACGTTTATCTAGGTATTGCAGAAGATAGTGCAGCTGACCGGTTTCTGGATCTATCCACTAATTCAGTGATAGAGTCTAGAGATGCTATTTTCTTTGAACATAAATTTATCAAAGATCATGTCTTGACTGTCTCAGGGTCTACTGACATGGTTTCAGAATCTACTGTAGAACCTGAAGCTGGCCCCTCTGACACTGCTCCCCAACCTATAGAGGTGGAACCTGTTCCTCTTAGAGTATCTACAAGAGATAGAATCCCTAAGGATTTTGGTGAGAATTGTGTCACCTACCACTTAGAGGATGATCCATTTTCCTATCAGGAAGCAATGCGATCTAGAGATGCGTTAATGTGGGCAGAAGCCATCGATGATGAGATGAACTCGCTGTTACAAAATAACACTTGGCATCTAGTTGACCTGCCGAAAGGAGCTAAAGTCCTAGGATGCAAGTGGGTACTAAAGAAGAAGTTACACAGTGATGAGTCTATAGCCAGATATAAAGCACGTCTAGTAGCTAAGGGTTATAAACAACAGGGGGAATTGACTATTTTGACGTCTATTCACCTGTATATTACCTATCCACTATTAGGATACTTCTTACCTTAGCTTCTATCGAGAATTTTATAGTTCATCAGATGGATTTAAAGACAGGCTTCTTAAATGGAGAGCTTGATGAGGAGATCTACATGGCACAACCTGAAGGTTATGTACATAAGGATCTAAGAGATAAAGTGTGCAAACTCGATAAATCGAACTATGGTCTTAAACAAACACCTAAGATGTGGCACATTAAATTTGATCAAGTGATAAAGAGCGTTGGATTTCAGTCCAGTCTCTCAGACAAGTGCCTCTACTACCGCTCGATGTCAAATCAAACAGTCATCATATGTCTATATGTGGATGACATGTTAATTCTGGGATCAGACCTTGCCGCAGTGAAGGATACTAAATCTGCTCTCGCGAAAGCATTTGACATGAAGGACCTTAGTTCTGTGGATACCCTATTAGGTATGAAAGTTAGAGTAGACAAAGGACGTGTCACTCTAAGTCAAGCTCATTACATTGAGCAGATCCTCACTACCTGGGGTTATAAAGATTGCAGGCTTGTTGAAACACCAATTGATCCAACTGTCAAGTTGAGTCTGAATGAAGGGACCGACGTTGATCAAGTAAAGTACTCAAAGATCATTGGTAGTCTCATGTATGCCATAAGCTGTACAAGACCAGACATTGCCTTCTCGGTTGGCATGCTGAGTCGCTTTACAAGTAGTCCAGACAAAGAGCATTGGGATGCCTTAGATCGGCTGATGAGGTACTTGAAAGGTACTAAAGATCACGCTCTGTGCTACACTGGTTACCCTCCTACTTTGGAAGGATACTCTGATGCCTCCTGGTGTTCAGAAGTTGGGAACAGCAAGTCCACCAGTGGATTTATTTTCACTATGGGTGACACTGCAGTCACTTGGAAATCCAAAAGATAGACTTGTATAGTTTTGTCGTCTATGGAAGCCGAGTTGTTTGCCTTAGCTTCAGCTGGTGAAGAGGCAGATTGGATCGGGAATTTGATTCTAGACATTCTCTTGTCTAGACTTCAAGTTAATTCTTTGAGCCTGTACTGTGATAATCAAGCAGCAGTCCAAGTCGTGAAGAATGTCCTTTTTAATACTAAGAGGCGACATGTACGACTGAGACACGCTCTACTGAATTATCTGAAAGAACAATGCATTATCACTTTGATCGATGTGCGATCGAAGGATAATCTGGCTGATCCACTGACGAAAGGAATGCCTAAAGACCGATCAATCAAAACAGTGGGGGAAATGGGACTCAAGGCGTTGTAAGTCCAGCCTTAGTTTCAAGGTTAGGCGATTCAGTTCCGCCTTTGTCCAAATGTTTTGATTTTTCCACTTTCCTTTGTCAAAGCAAGCGTGTTGTGCTCTGCTGATGTTTGGGGTTGCTGAGTACGAATTTGGTGAGTTGTTTCATTCCACATTTGATGTTAACAACTTCATCTGGTTTCGTCTTCCTTATCTAGGAGGAGAGTGTTATTTCATATTTGATAACACAATCTGACTAGGTTTGGCTCTTTTTCTGTTTATTGGTTCCATTCCACATTTGATGAGTTCCAATTAAATTTAGAAGAACAGTAATCGTGACATTCCACATAGGAACACAGATACAACTGCGGTGTCCAGAAGTCTGGAAATCGTTTCTTTTGGAAACAGATAACAGATTCTGAGATAGAACCTAAATACTCTACACATGCTTTCTCATTCTGTACTACGTTCATATAAGTAGAACTAGATACTTGTACATTTTCCATGGTTGAATTCATTCTGAATGAACTTCTCTGTTGGAAATTACAGGGGCTACTGCCGATGGAGGAGCACTTGCAGGTTGGGATCCAGAGGAGGATGACCTGCTGGACGATGACGTCTAGAGTGTTTGTCTGGTTTCCTTTTTCTTCTGCTTAGAGCACTGTTTAGCTCTCCTTTCCTTCACTTGTTGTTTGGACTTTCTTGCTCTTTAGTTGGTCATGAGACACTAGGTGTTCTGGTACCTGTGCTGTGATTGTACTTTTGACTTTGTTATGATGCTGCTTAGTTTTTCTGTTTATTCTTATGCATGCATACAACTGCTCTGTTTAACGTCCAATATGTTCTGATAAGTGTGATGGACACGGTTGTGTATTGAGTCAAATTCTGGTTGAACTTTACACACACCACCCTTTTTCCGACGTCGGTTTCACCGCGGACATAGGAGGAGATTGTTAGGATATTTGGTGTATATGTCCGCGCATGTCTGGACCGACTCGGAACGACCCAATGAGTTTCGTGTCACTAGGGTGTAACAGCTCTACGCTGGAGATACTATATAAGGCCATTCCACATTTGATGAGCCTTAGTGGACTATCTTGAGCGGAGCCAACTACATTGTTCACGGTTCCAAGATTCAAACCGAAACCCAAATAATTTGCGAACGGTTCGATCTGGTTCTTTGCGGTTTCGGTTCGGTTTTGATTCGATTTGCGGTTTTTGATTTTATGTGACAGCTCTAAATGTGATATGATTTGCTTCTCTTCAGTTTGGTCTTTGATGGTTCGTTTTTTTTAGGGTGATGTTAATTACACCCCAAAAATGGATATTTGTAACCCAACGATATTTGTACCCAAATAAGCTATTTTTACTCATTTAGGATATTTGTACCCACAGTACATAACCTAAACCATCTATTAATAGCCTCACATATCTTTACCTTGGCGTATGTACTAACAAACAAAATAATTTAGGACAAAATGATAATATAGTTAGTGTTAGTGTTCTTTTACATCAAACATTTGATCAAAATGTCAAAATGTCTCCCATATCCTCCCATATCAAAATGTCAAACTGCCTCTCATATCAAAATGTCAAAATGTTATATCCTTCTTTGCCTCCCATATCATTCACCTACAAGAAATAACGGTTCAAATTAAATGTGCAAATGCAAGTCAACAAATTAATGTCATTTTTTTACTTTGTTTGGAACAAAATGTAGCGGGCTCCTTCAAGTAGTGACAAGACAATTTACACTCTGCAAAATACCAAACAATATGTTGGATTAGTTCTCTAAATATTAGTACAAAGGCAAATCGAATAATTTAAATTGACATATCTCGCTAACTAAATCAGACGTGTAATATATGGAATGTCCCACTCTTCGGCTACTTGTTGATGATACCTTCTCCACACCGGAAATACAGAAGGTGGTGGGCATTCTTCCTTCATCTTCAATAGAACAAAGTGGTTATCGTTTATAAATCCCATATGAATTGTGATTCGAACCGCCGGTGGAGCCGAATGAAGAGGTAGAAACGTGAATGATTGGTCCCTAAAAAAATGCACAAGCTGTATGTTGTACCTTGACGCAACAATTAGACCCATGTCGGGCAATGTCATCCACCTATCAAGCGGGGCTGGCACCACCCAACAATCAAGAGAATGCAGTAATTCTAATCTCCTCGATTCTCCAAAAATTTCTATGTATAACAATTTGTTTTCATGCAGTTCTCCCGCCAAATCATGTCTCACTTGCATCCAATTTTCTCCCATATGTAGAGCGATGCTAATGACTCTATATCCGCAGTGCCCATCGCCATGTACATCAACAACATTAAGGAGATGTGGTTGCGCCATCAGTGGTAGTTGGTTGCGTACATTTTCTACAAAACCACCCCTTGTTCTAATTATTTTCCTTGGCAATTTCACTTTCTTAATCTTCAAGACCGCATGTTCTTCCTTAAGAACATGCTCGAAATGTGACGGTTCTCTTCGTGTAGATTTATAATCGTCAATGAACTTTTTCAAACTTCCCCTTGGACGGCCTCTCAATTTATTTGACAATTTAGGATCCTTTGTTTGGCTAGCGTCCGGGGCGACGATTTCACGGAATTTTCTTTTGATTTCCCTTCTTTGGAGATCACTTATACTAGTGTATTTTTTCAATATTTTCTCGACATCGTTCTCTATCTCCACTGACTCATGTTGTTCCTCTTTTATTTCCAAATCCGGTTTCTCATGCAACTTAGAAGTTTCCATTGTGTGTGCACCAACCATAACGGTATAGAATTACAATCTTTCATGTAAGGAACAAGATCGTGTGCACAAGGCAATCTCCGATGGGGCGCGAGGGCTGCGGGAGGCAAAGAGCAGCGCAGAGAGGGGGAGATGGGGCGCGAGGGCTGCGGGCGGCGAAGAGCAGTGCGGAGAGGGGGAGATGGGGCGCGAGGGCTGCGGGCGGCGAAGAGCAGCGCGGAGAGGGGGAGATGAGGTGCGAGGGCTGCGGGCGGGGGTTTAGGTCGGGTACAAATATCGGATCTGAAGAGGAGGAGTTTGACTATATTATTGAACTTTTTATGGATTCAAATATCCCCTTTTGGAGTTTAAATAACAACAGGTGATGTTAATTACACCCCAAAAATAGATATTTGTAACCCAACGATATTTGTACCCAAATAAACTATTTTTACCCATTTAGAATATTTGTACCCACAGTACATAACCTAAATCATCTATTAATAGCCTCACATATCTTTACCTTGGCGTATGTACTAACAAACAAAATAATTTAGGACAAAATGATAATATAGTTAGTGTTAGTGTTCTTTTACATCAAACATTTGATCAAAATGTCTCCCATATCCTCTCATATCAAAATGTCAAACTGCCTCTCATATCAAAATGTCAAAATGTTATATCCTTCTTTGCCTCCCATATCATTCACCTACAAGAAATAACGGTTCAAATTAAATGTGCAAATGCAAGTTAACAAATTAATCTCATTTTTTTACCTTGTTTGGAACAAAATGTAGCGGGCTCCTTCAAGTAGTGACAAGACAATTTGCACTCTGCAAAATACCAAACAATATGTTGGATTAGTTCTCTAAACATTAGTACAAAGGCAAATCGAATAATTTAAATTGACATATCTCGCTAACTAAATCAGACGTGTAATATATGGAATGTCCCACTCTTCGGCTACTTGTTGATGATACCTTCTCCACACCGGAAATACAGAAGGTGGTGGGCATTCTTCCTTCATCTTCAATAGAACAAAGTGGTTATCGTTTATAAATCCCATATGAATTGTGATTCGAACCGCCGGTGGAGCCGAATGAAGAGGTAGAAACGTGAATGATTGGTCCCTAAAAAAAATGCACAAGCTGTATGTTGTACCTTGACGCAACAATTAGACCCATGTCGGGCAATGTCATCCACCTATCAAGCGGGGCTGGCACCACCCAACAATCAAGAGAATGCAGTAATTCTAATCTCCTCGATTCTCCAAAAATTTCTATGTATAACAATTTGTTTTCATGCAGTTCTCCCGCCAAATCATGTCTCACTTGCATCCAATTTTCTCTCATATGTAGAGCGACGCTAATGACTCTATATCCGCAATGCCCATCGCCATGTACATCAACAACATTAAGGAGATGTGGTTGCGCCATCAGTGGTAGTTGGTTGCGTACATTTTCTACAAAACCGCCCCTTGTTCTAATTATTTTCCTTGGCAATTTCACTTTCTTAATCTTCAAGACCGCATGTTCTTCCTTAAGAACATGCTCGAAATGTGATGGTTCTCTTCGTGTAGATTTATAATCGTCAATGAACTTTTTCATACTTCCCCTTGGACGGCCTCTCAATTTATTTGGCAATTTAGGATCTTTTGTTTGGCTAGCGTCCGGGACGACGATTTCACGGAATTTTCTTTTGATTTCCCTTCTTTGGAGATCACTTATACTAATGTATTTTTTCAATATTTCCTCGACATCGTTCTCTATCTCCACTGACTCATGTTGTTCCTCTTTTATTTCCAAATCCGGTTTCTCATGCAACGTTAGAAGTTTCCATTGTGTGTGCACCAACCATAACGGTATAGAATTACAATCTTTCATGTAAGGAACAAGCTCGTGTGCACAAGGCAATCTCCGATGGGGCGCGAGGGCTGCAGGAGGCAAAGAGCAGCGCGGAGAGGGGGAGATGGGGCGCGAGGGCTGCGGGCGGCGAAGAGCAGTGCGGAGAGGGGGAGATGGGGCGCGAGGGCTGCGGGCGGCGAAGAGCAGCGCGGAGAGGGGGAGATGAGGTGCGAGGGCTGCGGGCGGGGGTTTAGGTCGGGTACAAATATCGGATCTGAAGAGGAGGAGTTTGTCTATATTATTGAACTTTTTATGGATTCAAATATCCCCTTTTGGAGTTTAAATAACAACAGGTGATGTTAATTACACCCCAAAAATGGATAATTGTAACCCAACGATATTTGTACCCAAATAAGCTATTTTTACCCATTTAGGATATTTGTAACCACAGTACATAACCTAAACCATCTATTAATAGCCTCACATATCTTTACCTTGGCGTATGTACTTAAAAACAAAATAATTTAGGACAAAATGATAATATAGTTAGTGTTAGTGTTCTTTTACATCAAACATTTGATCAAAATGTCAAAATGTCTCCCATATCCTCCCATATCAAAATGTCAAACTGCCTCTCATATCAAAATGTCAAAATGCTATATCCTTCTTTGCCTCCCATATCATTCACCTATAAGAAATAACGGTTCAAATTAAATGTGCAAATGCAAGTCAATAAATTAAGGTCATTTTTTTACCTTGTTTGGAACAAAATGTAGCGGGCTCCTTCAAGTAGTGACAAGACAATTTGCACTCTGCAAAATACCAAACAATATGATGGATTAGTTCTCTAAACATTAGTACAAAGACAAATCGAATAATTTAAATTGACATATCTCGCTAACTAAATCAGACGTGTAATATATGGAATGTTCCACTCTTCGGCTACTTGTTGATGATACCTTCTCCACACCGGAAATACAGAAGGTGGTGGGCATTCTTCCTTCATCTTCAATAGAACAAAGTGGTTATCGTTTATAAATCCCATATGAATTGTGATTCGAACCGCCGGTGGAGCCGAATGAAGAGGTAGAAACGTGAATGATTGGTCTCTAAAAAAATGCACAAGCTGTATGTTGTACCTTGACGCAACAATTAGACCCATGTCGGGCAATGTCATCCACCTATCAAGCGGGGCTGGCACCACCCAACAATCAAGAGAATGCAGTAATTCTAATCTCCTCGATTCTCAAAAAATTTCTATGTATAACAATTTGTTTTCATGCAGTTCTCCCGCCAAATCATGTCTCGCTTGCATCCAATTTTCTCTCATATGTAGAGCGATGCTAATGACTCTATATCCGCAGTGCCCATCGCCATGTACATCAACAACATTAAGGAGATGTGGTTGCGCCATCAGTGGTAGTTGGTTGCGTACATTTTCTACCAAACCGCCCCTTGTTCTAATTATTTTCCTTGGCAATTTCACTTTCTTAATCTTCAAGACCGCATGTTCTTCCTTAAGAACATGCTCGAAATGTAACGGTTCTCTTTGTGTAGATTTATAATCGTCAATGAACTTTTTCAAACTTCCCCTTGGACGGCCTCTCAATTTATTTGGCAATTTAGGATCCTTTGTTTGGCTAGCATCCGGGGCGACGATTTCACGGAATTTTCTTTTGATTTCCCTTCTTTGGAGATCACTTATACTAGTGTATTTTTTCAATATTTCCTCGACATCGTTCTCTATCTCCACTGACTCATGTTGTTCCTCTTTTATTTCCAAATCCGGTTTCTCATGCAACGTTAGAAGTTTCCATTGTGTGTGCACCAACCATAACGGTATAGAATTACAATCTTTCATGTAAGGAACAAGCTCGTGTGCACAAGGCAATCTCCGATGGGGCGCGAGGGCTGCGGGAGGCAAAGAGCAGCGCGGAGAGGGGGAGATGGGGCGCGAGGGCTGCGGGCGGCGAAGAGCAGCGCGGAGAGGGGGAGATGGGGCGCGAGGGCTGCGGGCGGCGAAGAGCAGCGCGGAGAGGGGGAGATGGGGTGCGAGGGCTGCGGGCGGGGGTTTAGGTCGGGTACAAATATCGGATCTGAAGAGAAAGAGTTTGACTATATTATTGAACTTTTTATGGATTCAAATATCCCCTTTTGGAGTTTAAATAACAACACCTTTTTTTTAGGGTGGTGTTAAAGGCACACCATTTTCGGCTATGTGCACACCCATCAAAAATATAATCCTTAATAATTGAGGCACACCACCTAATAATTTAGGTTTTCTAAACTCCACCCAACTAAAGCAGAAGCAGTCCGCCTCCCCTTTCCCGATGTGCGTTTTTTGAACTGCGTCTTCTACGTTTATTTTTAGGAGAAGTGTTCAACATGAAAGTTGTAGATCTCGACGATATCTACAATTTTCATGTTGAACAATTTTTGATTTATAGCCGTTTAGGCCCCCGATTTGGCCCCCGAAAAAAATCACGCGGACATTCATATGTCCCGCGTGATTTTTTTTGGGGACCAAATCGGGTGCCTAAACGGTTTTAAATAAAAAAGTGTTCAACATGAAAGTTGTAGATATCGTCAAGATCTACAACTTTCATGTTGAACACGTTTCATAAAAATGCACGTAGAAGACGCAGTTCAAAAAGACGCATATTTCTTTTAAAAAAAACTATGCAATCACGACAACGTCATCCTCCCCACAGCTCTTGTGGACATGTACTGCAGATGCGGGTGCGTTGAAGCAGCTTTGGAGGTGTTCTGCCGGGTTTCAAGCAATGACGTCGTGCTTTGGAACGTGATGATCGGAGTGCTCGCGATGCAAGGCCATGACCGCCTTGCCGTCGATCTGTTTGCTCTGATGAAAGAGACGGCAACGGCGCCCAACGAGTCCACATACATTGTAGTTATGTTTGCTCAGACTGTGCACATAGTATTGATGTGCACAAACCCGAATATGACGTGCACATAAAATTTCAATGAGTGTACATAATATTGGTGTGCACAAAGCCGAAGATGGTTTGCCTTTAACACCACCTTTTTTATAGTCCGCTCAGCGAGATCGTTGAGCGATCATCTTCGTGTTTCTCTTCGCCACGCTTCTATTGGGACGATCGATCCAGCTAAAAAACTCGCCCAACGAGGCCCCTCGTTTCTACTCCACGTCGCCGCCTGCGGAGATTTCGATCGACGCGCCGGCAAAGATCGACGGACGTCGAAGGACAAAGTCTCTAATCGAGGGAGGGTGGGGGAGAGAGAGAGAGAGAGAGAGAGAGAGAGGTTCAAAAGGCCAGGAATAATGGCTCTGGAGAACGCTTCACTGCCTCTGGACGAGAAGGCGAAGAGGACGCGGGAACTACTCGCAAGCTTCTACTCCACCAATGCCTCCACCGGTGGCGGTGGGGGTTCAAACACCAGCGGCGGGCGTCCGGAATCTGCTGATTCCGTCAATTCGCCTAACTTCGACCCTGATGTCTACATGTCTATTCTTGTACACTTCAATTCCATTTCCTTCTCTCCTTTTAATCTTCTGTTCAGCAAATCTGATAATGGCGACGCAATCAAGTTATTGGATCCAAGTTTTATGGTTAATTTGAAAATGATTTAGCCAGGTTCCACTTTGGATTACTTATTAGGATTTTCTAAGTAGTTACTTGTTCTATGAATTTTGTTAGAGAATATAGGGAAAAGCAATGTAAATACCCAATAAATTGACCCATTTATAGTCTTTTTGTTTAGTCCCACATCTTCTGTATGAGATGCTTTCTCTCTCTTCTCTCATATATATATGTACTCATATTTGTATTTCTCATATTCAAGAAGTATATACAAGGTTTGAACCACTTTTCTACATGGTATCAGAGCGAACGGTCCGACTTGTTTTTATTCTAATAGCCCAGCCTTCCGGCTAATCGGGCGGCCTATTTTCTGTTTCTTGCCGCACCTCTCTGCGGCCTCCCCTTTTCTACCTGCCTCTTTCTTCCCTTCCGCGGATCCATTTTCTCTTCCCCCCTCCTTTTATAACCCCCCGGCTCTGCCGTTGACTTGTCTTCTCGCTTCCCGCCTCTTTTTTTCCCTTCCGTGAGTTTGCCTTGCCGCTGGCTCGCCTTCCCACTAAAGCCGCGGCTGTATTCGCGGCTTCTCTCCTTCTTCCGGGGGGGTGGGGGTGGGGGTGGTCTCCGCTTGTCGCAAGTTGCCTTTCCCTGCGGTTCGATCTAACCATCTGGCCTCCTGTTCTACTCGCGGCGGTCTGCTCCTATCCGCTGCGGACTCCTCCCATCTTGCCGTACACTTTCTTACCGCCCTCATCTCGCTTCTCTTGATCGCGTGATCTGGTATTTTGACCGCGCATTCTTTCGTCTACCCGAGCGACTTGCTTCTCTCTTCTACTTGCGTGTTTTCTTGTCGCGAGGTCTGCCCGCTGCGCGGTCTCTCTTCCTTGCCGCTTGGCCTCTTGGTGTACTCCGTTCGCTGCGGATTGTTCTGTTCTCCGTTGTCTGGTCTGCTTGCCGCGCGGTTTGCCGCTGTTGCTGCTGCGATCTCTCCTAGTCGCGTGCCACTGCCTGTCTTGCCCCGTGCGGTCTCTCCTCGACACTGCTGCTTGCTGACCGCTGCAGTTTCTCCTTGCCGCGCAGCTTGGTCGCAAGCCGCATGCGATCTCTCTTGTCTTTCCACGTGCGATCTCTCCTCGTTGTCACTGCTGCTTGCTGACCGCTGCTGTTTCTCCTTGCCGCGCAGCTTGGTCGCAAGTCCTTGCCGTACACTCTCTTTTTCTGCCTCTCCGGGCAGTATTGCCTTATTGTGCCTACCGACCTTCTATTCTCGCCCGACTAGTCTCCGGGCTCTTGCTATGCGGTCTGTGCCTGTTCCTTTGCGGTCTTGTTCTAACCGTTCGGGCAGATTGCCTTCTCGCTGCTCCTTGGTTCAGTCCGCATGGCGTCAGATTCGCTTACTGTTTCAGATGCTTCCACACCTCCCTCAACCACCAGTGACGACATTGCTGCTCTGCGTGCTCAACTTTAACAGTTCTAAAGGATGGTCAGTCGCTCCTCTGGATCCGTGGCCTCGATCTCCGATGAAGGGATATCTTTCCTCTCCCACGACTCTCACTGAATTATGGACTCGGGTGCCACACATCATCTCTCTTCGCAGAAGCCGTCGCAGTACTCAGCTTCTGATTATTCCAAGTTTATCACTGTGGCTAATGGTGACACGACAACGGTTTCTGGCGCTGCCCATCTGCCTCTTGCCCCCTCCCTCTCCTTATCCTCGATTCTTCATGTTCCAAGGTCCCCCTTTAATCTTCTCTCTGTTGGCCGTCTTACTCAGGACCTTGACTATTGCGTAACCTTCTCCCGTTCTTCATTTATTGTGCAGGATCGACTAACGCAGACTATACTTGGTCGGGGGCGTCTGTCCAACGAGTTGTATCTTCTTAATGTTCCTCCCACTGCTCTTACCACTATCTCCCCCGTTGATTGACATCGTCGTTTTGGTCATGCTCCTCTCCAGATTCTTAAGAAAGCTCTTCCAGGTGTTCCTCTTCAGGAGTTTTTTGTGAATTGTGTATGTTTGGCAAACAACATCGTGTCTCTTTTACTTCTCCCTGTACTAGGAGCGATGCTTCTTTTTCGCTAGTACATTCTGATATTTGGGGACCATATAAGATCCCTAGTTTTTTTGACTATCGGTACTTTGTAACCTTTATTGATGATTACTCGCGGGTTACCTGGTTATACTTCCTTCGTGATCGTACCGAACTCACATCGACTTTCTGTACTTTTCTTACCGAGACTTGCACACAGTTTTCCACATATGTTAAAATTATTCGTACTGATAACGCTCGTGAGTATACCGGTCGAACCTTCTCCAATCTGTGCGCCGAGTTTGGTATTATCCTTCAGACTTCGTGTGCGTATACCCTTCAACAAAATGGCGCCGCAGAACGAAAAAATCGCCACCTTCTTGATGTTGTTCGCGCTCTTATGATTCAAATGCAGGTTCCCCCTCTCTATTGGAACTTTGCTGTCTCCACTGCATGTCATCTTATCAATCGCATGCCCCCGTCTATCCTCCACTTTGTGGCCCCCATGACTCTCCTGTACCCATCCAAGAATCTCTTCTCTCTCACACATCATGTGTTTGGATGTACCTGTTATTTCCATACTCTTGGTCCACTCAAATGACAAGCTTTCCCCTCGAGCTACCAAGGCTATGTTTGTTGGATACTCGCACTCAGAAAGGGTATGTCTGTTATTTTCCTGGCACTGGTAAGGTGGCTGTCTCTGTTGATGTCTTTTTGTTTAGTCCCACATCTTCTGTATATGATTCTTTCTCTCTCTTCTCTCCTATATATATGTACTCATACTTGTATTTCTCATATTCAAGAAGTATATACAAGGTTTGAACCACTTCTCTACAAATTTCATCGTATAAAATTTGGCAAGATTCCTCCTAGTCTTAGGTGATGAAGCACATTTTATTCAGCGGATTTAAACACCTTTTTGAGTATGACGGTTTAAATCTTACTTTTTATAATGTAAAGAATATTTTGTGATCAACTTCTTCTTCGGGTGGGGCATTCTTTAGATTGAGTTATCCTCGCTGGCATTCAATGCTGTTAGAATAGTTGTGCTCATTACTGCCGTAGAAAGGAGAACTTTGCAGAAAATATCCACTATTTTTGCACTAGATTTAAGAGCAGAAGTGAAATCAAAGTCATGATCATGCGGAGATCACATATTGAGGGCGGGATGATACTTATGGTAGCACATTTTCATACAGAGGAGATGGAGGTAGGGTTGTCGCATAGATGATCCGAGCGAGTAGTTCCATCCAGAACGATGTCATTTTTTATGTATTTGTTTTAATATTTTTTGTATTTTTATTTCACGTAATATTATGAATTTATGTTCTGGACGATCTAGGTCACCCATAGTGACTACTATGCTGTAAATAGGAGTTCGGGGAGACTAATTTTGGATATCACAAAATTTGGACATATGTTTCAGGCTCTCGTTGTCTTTTCGCGGTGTCTATTCCGTGGACTCTAGGTGCCGAAACCAAGACCCTCCTCACTTCACCCACCTGACCACCACCCCTCCAGCTGCCGTCACACAAAAAAGAAAACCACCACTTCCTTTCACATAATTACTACTAACAACTAGTCCAACTACCTCCTATATATAACTACATAGTTACTACCCCCTTCTCCCCTCCCAACCATAACTATTTTTGAATTTGTTCAATCTAGTAACTGACCCACCTGTCACCCCCAATCTTTGCTCAAATGACAACTAAATGATAAATGTTGCTCCCAACCTTCACACCCCAGCTGTTTCATGATACCCACACCTGATCAACCCCTGTTTTGCCCAGTCAAGAGACCCAAACCTTGCTTTATCTCCGGTTCTCTATTCTGCAGATTCCAGGTGTCCCTCATCTGTCCAGTCCCCGCCGAGACTACCATCATCCAATTCCCCTGATCTGCAAGTCAACAACCATACCAATCCTCCAAATAGTCTTCCTACATCAATCAGAACTTACTCCAACCCCTCATATGACCGGCAACCATCCCCCTTCCTGACACTGTGAAATCTGAACATTCCCAATACAGAATTGCTGTCCAGCCCCAAAAATCATCAACATTTTACCTCTCTGATCTCTTATTTCTTATGTATGTTCTCGTGCGAAGTTTCATTTCCATTCGTTGTTTATTTGGTGGATGCTAGAATGTAAGCGCTCGTCTTTGATTCATTTCTATGTGAGCAGTTTATTTGCTAAGATTTAATTGAATTGCTCAGTCTTAATCTAACGTGAAATTGTTGGCTTATTTATCACTTTAATCTCAATTGTGATGTTCGTGGATGCCTTTAATAATTTTGGTGCTACTTGTAATTAATTGTCAGATACAATTGCTTGTGCATCACAACATTCTTAGATCCCCACAACACCTCACTAACATCCACTTTACTAGAGTTCTTTTACACACTTGGGCCATACGTTGCATTCGTCTTGTGTCAGTTTAGTCATATTGTTAGAATTCTTTGTCAACTTCTAAACTATGAATCAGAGGACATTGTGCTAAAATTATTTGTTTTTCATTAATTTTACAGAGATTCATGCGATTTTTAAATGGACTAAGTTTGTAGAGTTAGCTTATATTTTATAAGATAAGATGATTTCATTCCATTCACTCGTTCTTAGGTGTTGCATATATACATATATGCCAAATAAACCTTTTTTCTCACACTCTTTAGGTTCAAAAGTTCAATTTGGATGCTCTTCTTCAGAAGCACGTCGGGATGGCAGCTGAGATAAAAAATCTTGATACTGACTTGCAAATGTTGGTTTACGAAAACTATAACAAGTTTATTAGTGCAACAGATACTATAAAGAGGTAAGTCTCTCTATTTGACCATAATATGGTTCTAAATTCACTTCTGACTGCTTTCTTTTCGGCATTCGAAGTGTCCACACAATATTAAAATATATATTTTTACTTTTCTGATTCTCTTACTATGATTTTCCATATGTTTAATTTAAGGTCTGATTTTATCATTATATGTATTCGGTAATACTCACTATGAGCTGTGCAAAGTAAGGTTTTAGAGCAGTGAATGAATAGTTTGTAGATCTTATGCGGTAAGTGCTAATATTCAAGGTTCTTCTTGTAGTTGTGTTGTTATTTCTGATTCTACTCTCATGTTTGGAAGGTCAATAACAATTCAGAAGCTATGTTATTTAACTAGTTGGTTTCACAGACACCACATGCATGTAGGTGTGCTTAATATTACTTGAACTAGTGTGTTAATTTATTTTTCTTTTTCAGAGTAATGACGTTTCAAAAGCTCTATACTTATGTGTAATTTAGTATAATAATTTGAGAGTTAGTGAAGTAATAGCTAATACATTTTAGCATGACTGTTTTTTTTAAATTTCAATGATTTACTTTCGTCACGTCATGGGCCGAACAAGTAATTGTTATCATTTTCAAACTTAGGCTTACTAATTTTCTTATCCATCAATGTGATTGAATTCAAATGCGAAGAGTGAATGATACATGGTATATGTAGTTGTTCACGACGAAGTTGGTAATATCGCAGTCACTATTAGTTAATAACTTAATATATGAGCTCATTGTGTGTTATGATTTGCTTTTCTATCTCTTTCAGTACTGTGTTTGAGATCAGGAAGTTAGTTATATCTATTACTAACGATGACAAGACAAGAACAAATGATCAATTTGTGATTGTATCAGCCATGAACATTTTAGTATTGAACAATTATCATTAAGTATATATGCATCACATTTTAAACCAAATTATGCTACCTCTTCAAGGATGAGGAATATTATAGTGTTATTACCAACGTAAAAGTCATCTTTCATCTCTTTAATGAAGAAGGTGTCACAGGCCCGTGCGTATAATCGAGTCACATGGCGGGATGTGACGAAAGAAGGAGACGAAAATTGATGATAGTGGTGTTTATCCCTTGATCCTCGATGACGACCTATGCTGTGGTCGATGATTGGAGCATTTCCGCGTAATATGAAGCAGGCGTGCTGAGAGAGAAAGAAGGTGAAGTAATGGCAAAATCTTGCACGAGGGAGGGATCCGGGGCCCTCATGGTAGAGCCTCCTAGGGCTGGTCGGTGCTGAAAAGCAACACTAGTGGACCTCTGCTGCAGAAGTACTACAGTTGAAGCTGCTGGGCATGTGGGATGGTACGGAAAACCACTCGACAACGACTGCGTATGAAGCAAGCCAGAAGAGCAGTGTTGGAATTAGGGCTGAACATAATAATCTAAACTCGATAGTCGCTTGATTTTTTAATCGAATCAAAATCTAAATAAAATGCTTCGAATCAAAATGACTCAAAATCGATTTCGAGCCTCACACGAGTCGTTCGATTTTGGATTCGATCCGGCTCGAATTAGTTCCATAAGAGATCTTATTTATTAATATTTTATTAAATATTTGGATGTTTGGCCGTTTGGGCCTTTCTGCGCTGAAGTAGTTGGAGGCAAATGCTAGGTGGGGTGACTTAATAGCTGACATCGCTATAGATGTAGAAGGCGTAGGATTTAATAGTTTAATCCTCCAAGCTAAATTTTTATTAATATTCAAACTAGGCTTCCGACGCTGAAACAACAGGAGGCTAGGCTTCAAACCTATTTATGAATATTTTATTAGATATTCAAGACTTTAATAGATTAATCCTTCTTTTCCAATTCTTTTTTCTGCCGGCCTTTCCCGCCTGTTCACCTTTCCATTTTTAGGTTTTCCTTAAATATAAGGTTAAAGCATATTTTTGCTTGTCTTTTTGGAAAAGGACAGAACCAACTTATTCATTCCTAAGCGTGTATTTTCATGAAAAAGCTTCACCAGAATCATGAAATCCGGTTAAAGTAGCCAAACTACAATTTATAATATCTTAATTATTACTAAAAAATATTAAATTTCGAGCCAACTCGAAATTGATTCATGACAGCTTGAAATCGAGTCAATTTCGAGTCGAGTTGACTCGCCTCAAAATCGATTTTGATTTCGAGCCGAGTAGGAATCAATCGAAATCGGCTTGATATCACCCCTAGTTGGAACCGATTGGACAACAACACAACTGCGCTGTGAGCAGCCAAATAAGGCTAGAACAGTTCTGGAAGCTGCTGCACAATAGCTCGACTGTGTTGGGAGTGGGCTCGGATGGGGCGCGACTGCGCTGGAGCCTGGAGCAACCAGGGCGGTTGGTTGGTGAGGTTGGTGGGAGCAGGGGTGCTGATAGGGGAGTTGTGGAGAGGGAGCCCTAAACCTCTATTGATACCCAAATAAATTTCTTATTCATGCACACTCGGTTCATAAGACACCCTGAGTATAAATAAAAGACTATAATGATTAAACTAGAAATGAAATAAAATAAAAAATTACAATGCTTAAAAAGAGAAATGAAATAAAATGAAAGATTACAATGCTTAAAAAGAGAAGTGAAATAAAATAAGGGATTACAATGCTTAAAAAGAGAAATGAAATAAATAGAGATTATGAGAATAATTAAAATAACAAAAGAGAGCCAAATTAAGAACAAGATAAAAAGATAAATGCTACATATCTATGCCCTCCCATAATGGGATCTCTTGCTGTATAAATGCCTACAAATCTCCCGTGGCAGAAGGCAAGCTGATGCATCCGTGGTCGCATCCGGATGAGCTATGCTTGTTATGTAAAGTGTGCACACCCACTTCATGAAAAGTGTGCAAAGTGGAAATTTTAAGGGATGCACATTGCTTTCTATAGTAATATAATAATATAAAAAATATGTTCTTCATGTATGGAAAGGATGATTTCCCTCAACAAACTCAAAATGAAGTCATACTTTTTTTCCATTTTTCTTCTCTGCATGCAAAGTGATAATAATACACTTAAAAACTCTAGTACCACTACTGTTGAACCACACAACTTAGAGAAACATTCTACATTCTTTTGGTGTAATACCAAGTGCCCAGATATGAAAATTTGAACCATTGCTAATGGAGGGAGATGGTTAAGGGTATAGTCTAGTCACCCTGTTATGCAATAAACTATAGATGTCATGTCGTGTCTTTATTTCATGTGTATCACATCCTTACTTATTATCATGTATTTATTTATATGTATTGAGTCTAGTGTAGGTTCTTTAAATTATGATGGGTCTTTATGTAAGCACATTTAAAGACATGAGATGTGTTGAATGAAGGTATCCAAGAATTATGTCCATTTCTCCTTGTCTAGTTATGAGATTGTGGTAGCTCCTTCTCTTCCGAGCACACCGCGTTTTGGCAGTTGCGGTTTCGACTCCATCCTCCTCCATCATCCCCACCTTCGACCGTTCATTCAACAATTCTACCGACATTATACGGGTTTATCCATAACAATTTTTTATCTGAGCAGGGCATTAAACATCCATAAAACTCATTCTTCATTGTAGATCCTCCTCCCATTCTTAACTATACATCCCACCTCCATCTTCAACAAATTCACCAGCAGAGCATCAAACATCCACATTTCATTGCCCCCTTCCAAAAAAAACTTTTTCGTTCTTATTGGTTTCAGCCTTTGTTCTCCTCCTACGCCACACTTTCTTCTCTCGACGTTCGACTCACTTCCAATCGAAGACGACGTCGCCATATCTTGCCGAAGATATCCTACGCCGCTCCGATGACCTCGACACCTTAGCTTCTCCTCTTCCACTTCCAAGGCCACAACCAGCTCCCAACATCAGTCGTCAGTCGTTTGTATTTAACATCGACACAAAGTTTCATCACAGAGTTCCACGGCCAAGCTTCGATACAATGTTATCCGCCTTGTCCCCATCATCGTCAATTATATGAAGGGACTAGGGAGTCGAACACACAATTCATGACTAGAACTGCCACGGTTTTTGTTCAATTCCAGTTCTACTAAGATCGTGAACTGAACCGCCAAAGTAACAGTTCTTCAAATTAGAACCAAAACCTTATTTGGTTTGACCAGTTCTGATTCTAGCCTAATTATTGGAACCGCTGTGTCAACGATTCTGGTTCAACAAGAACCAAAATAAAATCAGCCACTAAATGTTCGGTTCGGTTCTATACGGTTCGGTCTAGTTCTATGCGGTTCGATCTGGTTCTAATCGATTCTGTGTCATGGTTTTAATCATTTTATAACTCAATAATTTGAGTCATTAGATACAATCACAAAGATTATTATCTGTATTTCAAAAGGAGAGAAGCCCTGGGTGAGGATAAGAAGCCCGTCATTCGACGCTTGTTGGTCTTCCACGGTGCCTGTTTCAGGGTTGAGCGGAGTGAGGCGAAGGGGCAACAATGAACGTAGAGAAAAAGTGAACTTAGGACGTCCATAAAGAAAATAGAGATACTTGTAGGAGTTGAAGGAGGAAAGATCTTCTGGGATGGTGGCTTAAATTGCCTGAGCTCGGCGATGGCTCTAGATTGCTTTATCGAAGGTCTATCGTCGTGGTCGATTGTGTTACTCTGCCAGTAAATGGTCCACAAGGGGGCCTCTAGTGAGGAGTAGAATGCATGGTAATGAAGAGGAAAATATGGAACACGGAGTGGGAAAATGAGAGAATTGCGTGGGGTGTTATTGATCTACGACCAAGGTGGTTTGTGTGATCCGATGACATTACACTAAGGTGGAGTACTTTTTTCTGTATAATATAGTAAGTATAGATATTATAGTTAGATTATAAAAAATAATAATATTATAATAATATCAATAATAAAAGTATATTATAAAGAAAATAAAAAACGGGTTGCGGTTCGGTTCTGATTCGGTCCAGTTTAGATTAGGCCTTAGAATCTTGAAATCGCTTGAGACTTGTATGTTGCGGTTCCGATCCAGATAACAAAATGAATGAACCACACCCAGACCATTATTATTCATGGTTTTAAAATTCAAACCGGAACCCTAATAATTCTTAAACGGTTCGGCCCGATTCTTTGCGGTTCCGGCCCGGTTTGCGATTTTAAGTGACAGCTCTACGCATGATACAATCACACCAAGGAGTGGTTCCGGCTCGGTTATGACCTCCCGATCGTGTTCTCGTGATAGGTCCGGAGAGGGAAGGATCCCACCAAGGTGCGGTCGAACCTTTCTTGGATCCTAACGGTGCTATGGTTGGAGATGTCGGAAACCTGCGAAATAGAGAGAGGAGAGAAGAAGAGGGAGGAAGATAGAGGCCAAGAGAGAGAGAGAGAGGTAGAGGCGGTGAGGGAAGGGGAGGGAGAGAGAGCTGGTGGAACCACTGTGGCAAGGCTCCTGGCGACGTGCGGGTGCGGTTAAGGCAAGACCCGACGAAAGGGATAGTGAGTGAGCGAGATTTAGAGAGAGAGATAGTAAGGAGGAAAATACTTACTTGAAAACAAAAACCAAAGTTCACCGGTAGATAACCGGTTCGCACCATTTCCCCCCTGGGCTTAGACATGTGGGAACAATAAAACTGCAAGGTATACAAATAATAAGCGCACAAAATAATAAAACATCCAACTACAGTCATATAGTCATGGCGTGTGGTCGGCGTTGGTACGTGCGACACAAACACGAGTCTGGCTTGTCACGCATATTAACATCACCACACTCGTCAGAAGACAGCTTGTCCCCAAGATGGACCGGAATATCAACTAGTGGGGTAGACGGCGGAGAACCCACAAAGAGCTTGAGCTGAAAATGTGAAAGACGTCATGAATGCGCGCCTCCGGGGGTTGACCAAGGCGGTAAGCCACGTTGCCAATGCATTCTATAATTGGAAAAGGGCCAAAAAATTTGGGCCTCAATTTGTTGGAGGCGGGACGTGTAGCGGCCACTTGACGGAAAGGGCGGCGCCGTACCCGCACCCAATCACCGATGACAAGTGTAAGCTCGTGGTGCCATAGTTATACGCGACTTCCATGCGCTGTTGAGCCTGGACAAGGCGGTTTCGGGATGCGTGCAAAAACACATCACGGTCTTCCAATTCCCGGTCCACTGCATCTAAATGGCTGCCCGTATATGACAGGAGACGTGGAGGTTCTCGACCATAGATGAGGCGGAACAGTATAGTCTTCACTCTTCAGCGCCATGTGGTATGTGGTGTTGTAGCAATATTCTATCCAAGGGAGCCAGCGCGGCCAATCCCACGGGCGATCACCGGTGACACATCGCAAGTACATCTCAACGGTGCGACTGACCACCTCAGTCTGACCATCGGACTACGGGTGGTAAGCTGAAGAAAACGCGAGCTTGGTACCGCTGAGGGAGAAGAGCTCCTTCCAGAAATGACTAGTGAACACCTTATCTCGGTCCGAGACTGGAATCTCTGGCATGCCGTGCAGGCGAAATATTTTATGGAAAAAATTTTGGGCGACATTCTCGGCGATGAGCGGCCGGGCCAAAGCGATGAAATGGTCTCCTTTTGAGAATCGATCTACCACCACCATCAAGATCGATTTCCCGCGGACCGAAGGCAGCCCTTCGATGAAGTCTATGGAGAGATCCGCCCAAATTTGTGTGGGTATCGGTAAGGGTTGGAGCAGACCCGCCGGGAGGAGATGATCGGTCTTGTTTCTTTGATAAACTGCACAGCTAGAAATGAAGGCATGGACGTGCTTATGCATCCCTTTCAAAAAGAATTCCATGCGCAGTCCTTGGAGAGTGTGGTGAACGCCTCCGTGGCTACAAAAATGGGCATCCTCTAAAATGGTGGGAATGAGAGGAGATGCCGTGTCCACGTACATCCGATCACGGTAGAAGATAAGGCCATGGTTGGCTGTCCACTGCTGATCTGTGAGTCCCATTTCCGCCCAATGGAAAAGTTCCGACAGGCTAGGAGATTGTTGGATCTCCTGACAGAGCAAGGAGAGAAGGTTCGCCATGGGGAGTGAAATGGCGAGGAGTGAGGCCGCGAGCGGATTGTCCTGGCGAGAGAGTGCATCAGCAACGCGGTTGAGCACACCAGCTTTGTATTCCACTGGAAAGTCGAAGCCGAGAAGTTTTCTCACCCACCGTTGTTGCGGTACAATAGATAACTATTGTTCGAGCAAGTACTTAAGGCTATAGTGGTTTGTCCGAATGACGAAGGAGCGGCCCCATAAGTAAGGACGCCAATGCTGAATGGATTTTGCGAGCCCAATGAGTTCTTGTTCGTAAGCCAGCAGTTTGCGATGATGTATGGCAGTCTAACGACTAAAATTGGCTATGGGATGCCCTTCCTGTTGTAGCTCTGCGCCATAGCCGAGGCCAAAGCGTCACACTCCACTAGAAAAGGTAAGACAAAGTCCGACAAGCGGCGGACGGGAGCGGACAATAATGCCGCCTGTAGGGAGTGGAAGGCCTGAGTCGTGGCATCCGTCTATGTGAAGGCATTCTTCTGGAGCAAGCCTATCAAGGGAGCAAGGATGATGCCATAATTGTGGATGAAGCGACATTAATATCCCATGAGACCAAGGAGCCCACGTAAGTCGGTAAGTGTTTGCAGCATAGGCCACGACGCTACTCCTTGGAGTTTTGCCGGGTCGGCCGAAACACCAAAACCGTGCACCAAGTAGGTGACGGAGCTCTGTCTGAATGAACATTTGAAGGCCTTAAGAACCAATTGGTGAGTGTGCACTAAGCTTAGAACGATATGTAGATGATGTAGGTGCTTCACCCAAGATTTGCTATAGACAAGAATATCGCCAAAGAAAACAAGAACTGACTTTCGGAGAAGTGGTTGGAATACCTCGTTCATCAAAGCTTGAAAGGTGGAATGAACGTTCGTTAGACTGAACGACATGACCAAGAATTCAAAGTGACCATGATGCGTGCAGAACGCAGTCTTCTCCACGTCATCGGCCGCCATCCGGACTTGATGATAACCAGAGAACTGCCTTTCTTGTGCACCAACAAGGCAACAATACCGGGGATGAAAAGGGGGAGACACTTCGTCGATTGAGGTCTTGTTGGAGGAGGAGGTCGCATTGCCGCTCGATCTTATCCTTCTGATGAAAGGGGTAGCGGTACGGGTGCACCACAACCGGAGCCGTACCCAGAAGGAGGAAAATGCGATGGTCCTGTCGGCGACGCGTTGGAAGGCCTAAGCGTGGCCAGAATATCTCGGGGAACAACTGCAGAAGATTCGCGAGGTTCGGAGGGTGGCTGTCTGGCTCCTCGGCCGGAGTGGCCAAAGGCTCAGTGTGGACCAAGAAGGAGGGAGACTGCCCCGGGGCATGCCCATGCCACTGTATCAGACGAGAGTCTACCTGCCATGATATGGTACGACAATCGAAGTCCCACGTGAGGGGTCCCATGGTGCACAACCAACGAATCCCCAAGACGATATCAAAACCCCGAAGATCCACCAAAAAGAGGTATGTCTGTGACTGTAGACGTCCACGACAAAGGCCACGCGTCAACACACTCCCGGACACAGCATCTGCTGGCCGTTTGCCATCGCCACCTTGACGTGACTACGGGAGATGTAAGGCAGGTGGAGACTAAGGGCCCTGTCCCGTCGAATGAAGCTATAGGTACTGCCCGTATCCATGGGGGCTAAGAGTGGCATTTCCTCCACGTCCATATACATCTGAATGGTGCATCCTTCCTGCGGCCCGGCTAAAGCTTGGAGAGAGAGATGCGGTGTGCCGGAGTCGTCAGGATCGCCGTCCTCATCCTCGGGTGGGTCATCAACTTCCAACCAAAATAAACGCTTGCACCTATAGTCGGGTGTGTAAGGTTTGTCATAATTGAAAACCCTTCTCGCGACGTGCTGCTATCTCGGGTCGGGACAAGCGACGTCGGAAGGTGGGACGTGTTGGCTCTTCCCCACTCGGGGGCTTGGAGTTGGAGAAACTGGACGACGGACGTTGGCCGAGAAAATCACGGCGACCCGGAGGCGGTCGGTCAAGCACTAGACGACGCTCACACGCATGGGCAAGGCTCATGACGGTAAGGAGATCCTGTGGTTTCTGAAGCTCCACGTCCCAACGCAGTTGTTCGGGTAACCCGACAATGAAAAGTGGAACCTGCTGCGAGGGTAACACTGAAGTGGCGTGGAACAGTAACAACTGAACTTGATCCAAGTAGGTCTCAATGAGGCCGGTTTGCTTGAGGGCGATGAGGTAGCCGGTAGGGTTACCCAAAACGGAGAGTGCATGCCGTCCGTAAATCCTCCCACGAGGCATTGGGTTGTTCCTATAGGAGTTGAGTGACCCATAACTGTGCCTGTCCAAGGATGTGGAACGAGGCGATTCCGACGCGTTCTTCATCCGGAATATGCTGATTGGTGAAGAAAAATTCACAGCGCGAGAGCCAAGGGGATCATCGTGACCTTCATAGATTGGAAAATCCATGCGAATGGAATGAGGAAAGGAGTAGTTGTCCCTGCGGAAAGGATCCGAATCGACCCGGCTAATGGCCGGTGAGGTCGCGTGGGCTGTCAACGACGGGGGCGGGGCGCCGATGCCGTGCAAGCGCGCATTGAGGGCTTCCATCTTGTCGTTTGGGTGGCGAGCATGGAATGGAAAAGCTCCATGATTTGGGTGAAGGACGGTCCTCTTTCGGCCATGGAGGGTGACTACAAGAGGGGCTCGGGCGGTGAGGGCAGCAATCCGGCGGACGAACTGATCGGCGGCAAGGGCGCGGGCAGGCGACGAGGCCTGCACGGTAGTTGCCGGAGTGTGGAACGCCGTTGTTTGGCTCTGATACCAAGTTGTTATGACCTCCCAATCTTGATCTCGTGATAGGTCCGGAGAGGGAAGGATCGCACGAAGGAGCGGCCAAACCTTTTTTGGAGCTTGATGGTGCTATGGTTGGAGATGGTGGAAACCTGTAAAATAACGAGAGGAGAGAAGAAGAGGGAGGAATATAGAGGCTGAGAGAGAGTTAAAGGCGGTGAGGGAAGGGGAGATACCGAGGGAGAGAGAGCTAGCGGAACCACCGCGACAAGGCTCCTGGCGATGTGCGGGTACAGCTAGTGAAAGACACGACGAAAGGGATAGAGAGAGAGAGAGCGTTATTTAGAGAGAGAGAGTAAGGAGGAAAATACTTGCTTGCAAACCAAAACTAAAGTTCACCCGTTAGATAATCGGTTCACACCATTTGCCCCCCACCTGGGATTAGACATGTGGGAACAATAAAACTGCAAGACATAAAAATAACAAGTGCACAAAATAATAAAACATCTAACTAAAGTCATGTGGTCATGGCATGTGGTCGACGTTGGTTTGTGCGACCCCAATGTGGGCCTGGCTCGTCACACATCATAACCGGTTCTAAAATTCATACCGGAACCCTAATAATTTACAAACAGTTCAGTCCGATTTTTTGCGGTTTCGACTCAGTTTGCGATTTTATGTTACAGCTCTATGTATGATACAATCACAGTGTCTGCGCGGCTCTGCGCCCTTTTTGTTCCAAGTATATCTTCAACATTGACACAGATTTTCCGCAGTCGCGCTTGTACCCTCACGCGTTTAGTCATTGAACCACACTTATCTTCGAGCCCATAACCAGTCCTGACAGGGTGCTTCTTGATTTTGAGCCCCACGCTTCTTCTATCCATGACAATATTTTTTCTGTCTTTCAGCCCGCGGTTTCCTCGTTTTTCCTTTCAGCAGTGAATTAATCTCTTGATTAATGCAAAACAAAAAAAATATCAAGATGATTAATTGATTACTTGAGGTGATTAATTAATTATTTCTTTTGAGCAATATTAGTAATAATTATTTAGTAATTAATTGAATAATTATTAAAAAACCCATGAGCTCCGCTAAAGCGGCCAAAAAAAATGGAGGCCATGGAAAAATCAAAAGAGACGGCGATAATCATGGAAGTCACTCATAAGGCGACACTGACAATTTACACCAGCACGCTCGCCAAACTCAATGATCTTATGTGTGTACACAAAAGTAAAGAGCTGCTCATCTCATGATTGACAATCCTACCCGACCAAGTGCAAGTCATTGATATCACGATCAATGTTGTAGATATCTTTTGACATGACTGACATGTCGGCCGACACAAAGGTTTCGTGGACAAATCGACACGTTTCCGATAACTTTTTACAAAATATTCTTTTGGAATATATCATCCGATACATGTGTTATCAACTGATATATTCACCGAGATATATGCCGATATATACTGACGTTATATCGACTGACTTATTTTAATTTATTTTATTTAGTAAGAACCATTTTAGACTTTGCCATAACACATGAGCTGATTGCGACAAGTTTGCTTTTCATGAAAAAGGAAGAACATTTAATTGCGTTTAAAAACAGAGCAAATAAGTCACAAATTGATTATTTTATGATTCACAAAATGAATAAAATGATTTTTAAGGATTGAAAAGTCATACTAGAAGAAATTTGACAACCCAACATAGTTTAGTGGTATTGGACGTGCAAATTAAATATAATAAATTTTAGACAAAGATAAAAGTGTTGCCAAAAATTTGGTGATGGAACTTGAAGATGAAAAACAGGTTGCTTTCAAGATATCAGTTATGGAACAAGTAGTTGATATCTTTTTTGTTTATTCTGGTGCTTCACGGGAAATCATGTTAAAACATTTTAAGATAAGTGAAAAGAACGTACTTAGAGACTCAAAAGATCGCACACCTCTAAGTAAAGAATCTTGGTGGTGGAAAGAGTAATTGCAAGACAAAGTGAGGACAAACTATAAAACACTCTACGCTTGTAGGAATAGTGAAAAATTGGCAATGCATAAAGTCAAAAAGTCAAACTTATGCAATTTTTTATAAGCGTCTAGATATCAAAGATAGAGAGCGTGACACATATAAAATTGCTCGAGTTAGAGAGAAAAAAATAAGAGATTTAAGATGAGTTAAATGCATAACGGATGAAACAGATACAGTTTTGACGAATGATATGACTATTAAAGAGTGATGAAAAAGATACTTTTATCAAATCTATAATTAAATAAAAGACAATGAATTAGACTTGAAAGAGTTAAGTAATCAGAGTATAAGAACAAAATATTTTTTCGTAAAATTCAAATATTAGAGCTAAATGATGCTCTAAAGAATATGACAAATAGAATGACGGTTGGGCGAGATGATATACCCGTCAAAGTATGAAAATGTCTATGAAAAGAAAGTATTTTGTGGCTTATATGTTTTTTCAATAAAATACTTAAATTAATGAGGGTGCTAGACCAATGGAGAGAAAGTATCTTGGTACCCTTGTATAGGAACAATTGAGATATACAAAATTATGTTAATTACAGAGGAATTAAAATTAATGAGTCATACTATGAAACTATGAGAACAAGTAATAAAAAAATAGTCAGACGAGAGATTGGTATCTCAGAGATTCAATTCAGATTCATGCCAGGGTGGTCGACCATGGATGCTATACATCTCTTGAGGAGACTTATTGACAACTATCGAGAAAGAAAACAAGATTTGGATATGCTGTTTATCGATCTTTAAATGACTTTTGATAGGGTTCCAAGAGAGATCTTATGGAGTGTCTTAGAAAAGAAATGTGTAAATGTATCATACATTGACATAATCAAAGATATGTATACAAATTCAGTGAGGGGTGAGTACATCTGATGGAGTAATACATGGATTCCCTATCATTGTTGGCTTACATCAAGGTTCAACTTTTAGCCCTTATCTCTTTACCCGTATCTTAGATAAGCTCACTAGACATATTCAACAAGCAATACCCTGGTGTTTATTATTTGCTGATGATATTGTTTTGGTCGATGAGACGCGCGAGGGTGTAAACGTGAAAGTTGAATCTTGGCGACACTTTAGAAAAGAAGAGTTTGAGGTTGAGCAGAGCAAAGGCGGAGTATATGGAGCTTAAATTTAATAGTGCAAGAAGGATAAATGACTTCATTATTAAGTTGGGTGTTCAAGATATTTCCCGCAGTGAGTGCTTTAAATATCTTGGATCGATAGTTCAAAAAGATGGAGATATTAATAAAGATGTGATACACAGAATCCAAGCAGGTAGATTGAAACTTGAACGTGGAGAGGAGCGTCAATGATCTTATGTGATCGTAAAGTGACACTAAAGCTTATATGTAAGTTTTACCGTACTGCAATTAGACCAATGATGATCTATGGTTCTGAGTGTTGGGCAGTGAATTATGCACATGAGCAAACAATAGGAGTTGTGAAGATGAGAATGCTTAGGTGGATGTGTGAACACACAAGACTGAATAAAATTAGGGATGAATGTATCCGCGATAAGAGAGGAGTACACCAATTGCAGAGAATATGCGAGAAGCTTGACTAAGATGGTTTGAACACGTGCAAAGGAGACCATTAGAGGCACCTGTTAGGCGTTGTGAGAGTTTAGTCACTAGGCATGTTAAATGGGGGACGGGTAGACCAATAAAGACTTGGAATGAAACTATAAGGAAAGACATGATGTACTTAGCCATTAGTGAGATTATGACTAAGGATAGGGCACAATGACGACAAAGGATCTATATAGCCGACCCCATTATAGTGGGATAAAAGCTTGAGTGTTGTTGTTGTAGTGTCTATGGCCAAATTGACAATAAATCAAAATTTTGTTGCTAGGTTGCTTTGTGTCATTCCTTTGACTTTTTTTTTCAAACGACTGTTCATCATTGACTTCAATTCTACTTGGCCTTTAGATTTTAGATTGAAGGTTCCTTATCTTCCATCGTTATTCCCGATTTCTTAACTCCCTCTTGTTTTTTTTCATGCGTTATACTGTTATTAATTGTATAACATAAAGTGTTTATACTAGTTTCTTAGATTTGGAAGTTCAATAAATATTAAATTTTAATACATTAATATATATAATAATTACATTTATATATAAATATGTATTTAAATAATTAATTATTAAAACCTGACATATGTAATATCCCCGATATATCCCCTGACATATTAAAATCAACATGAAAAACTTAAACCGACGTGTCTCTGACATCCGATATCTGCAAGCGTGATCACGACCATGTTTTATACATTGATTGTGCAAAGCTCGTCAATGACACTCCTCTCGCACGAAGAATCCATAGATTATTCACCACCCTTCAACTCCTATTGACATATAATAGTTCTAAGAAGATTCTAATTTTCAACTCTACCAAAATTTCTGCATCGTTCTTATGGTTCCTGGCACCAATATAATATTTGTCCTCATTGCTGTTGTCTATTAGGCAACATATTACCACTATTAACTTTGTCAAGTAGCATTCATATTTCACCACTGCTTCTTATAACCTATCCACACACCTATTTGGCTATTTGGAATTTTGAACTTTGACTGATGATTTCTGTTTCTGATTAATGCTGATTGTATTTATATTCAGTAACCAAAAAGATGACATGACATTGTAACAAAATCTATTTCTATTTCCTTTTTTCACTCTTAGAACAATTAGTTAATTTCTATTGCACCATCAGGTCATTGATGAGCATTGTAGGCCACACAGGTTACAATTCAAAGTGGATAGCTATTTTTATGGGGCCCTTAAATAAACAATTCTATATTATCTTTGCAGGATGAAAACAAATATTGTGGGAATGGAGGCAAACATGGAGCAACTTTTAGATAAGGTTTTGAGATATGTTTGGGAAGTTCATACATTTTATTTATTTTGTAGCTTATTAACATATTTTTTGCTATACGGTCTCTCCAGATTTTGTCAGTGCAATCGAAGAGTGATATTGTGAACACATCTTTGTTTGAAAAGAGACAACAAATTGAGAAACTACATCGAACCCAAAATCTTCTACGAAAAATTCAAGTATGAAGCTATTCCTTTATGATGTTTTTACTTGTGTCATGCATCTCAAGTTCCTCTGTCAGTTGTGTGCTGATTTATAGTGGGTGAAGTCAATGCCATTGCTCGTAATACTTCTTGAAAGTTTAAACTGCGTGGAATTGCCATGTGTCTCACTAGTTTTACACCCTACATACCGTATAGAGTTTCCAACATGAAAACTTTAGTGACTTCTATAATAGGAAATACTGGATCTTTTCTGTTAGTTTTTGCACTGCTAAAATCTACTATTTGGGCAGTCAACTAAGAGACAATTATTTAATTAATTCAACTTGGGTGACAGGTTTACTTCTTTGGGCTAATCTACACATTCATAATCTGTTATAGGCTAATCCGATCACATTGGGTCAGCTCTTTGGGCTTAAACTAAACACTTCTAGCTTGGGCAAGGGGCTGTAGGTCTGGAAGCTCACTCTGTAGGAGATGATTAATGTTTTTTTACACGGGATAGATTAGGCCGTTCATAAGAAATACTGAAAATTTTCTCCCTTATACTTAGATGGCGTTTGGTTGGGCTTGATAAAGTGTGTATAGTGTGTTCGCGCTTGCACACAAAGTGTGTATTACTTTTAATCATATTGCATCTGGATTACACTTAGTCAAAATTTCCATGAGTGCGTGATAATGTTTAATAATCTCAGAGCTTGCTTGCCTTAAAATAACTTAAGTTCCTTTTGTCGTTAATTTATTAATCCTATTGTCGCTCTCTCCCGTTGTGACTCTTGTGGATGGAACGAATTTATTGTTGAAGATGTGCACGTGTTAGTCGCCTTATGTGGGTTTGCAAAACTTTTTGATTTAATTTTCACATGTCGAAGCTCGAGATGTTGTGATTTTCACCGCCAACTTTAATTTGCGCACAAAATTATTATTTTTTAAAATGAATTTCAGATTTTGGTATGCATCAAATCCGGCAAGAGAAGGGGGCGACAGTGGTAAGGGAGAAGAAAGGAGGAAGAAAAGAGAGGAAACATAGGGAGCAATCCGAATTTCTTTCATACATCCAAGATATCTAAGACAAACTCCTCCATATTATATAGATGAGGGAGGACAACCATATAAGGAGAAAACAAAATAATTTATTTAACTAATTAATTTATTGATATTAATAAATATTCATGAATTAATATCAATAAATTAAATTGTACAAATTAATTACAATTAAATTAATCATGGCAGCTTTTTCTTGTGCACTCCGGTGGTTCCGACGAGTAGTGGCCGCCCCGGTGAATGATGGGGTAATACTATAGGGCCCTTAAAATTGACCTTTTCCTCATGGTTGAGTACCAACTGGGCGGGGGTGTCTTGAGAAAAAGGAGAATGGGCGCAGCAGCGGGTGAGAAATTAAATGTAAAATGAAAATGAGGGAGGGTGCGGTATTGGGTGAGAAAGAGAAGCCAAAAAATAAGAATGTAGGGTGAAAATAGGTGATAGTTAAAGTGTGCATGAGAAGATAGAAAATGACAGGTAGTAGGGAGTTATTGAGGTGCATCCTTTGGAGGTGATGCGTGTAGGGAAGGTGTGGAAAACAAGGAAAATTGGTGGTATTAAAATTATTAATTGTTTGTGGAAGAAGTGAGAGATATGATACAAGGGGCCGCTGAAAAAAACAGCAGGAGCTCTTGGGAGATATGAAGTTGAGCGGTCAGGATAAGAGAATAGATATGTGTTGTAGGGGCCACTCTTGGGAAGAAAAGGAAAGTTGGCATGTGGGTGGTTCACAGAGGAAAAGGATGAGAAATAAACATAAAAATGATACGTTGGTGGGGTTTGTCTTTTAGTGGGGGAAAAAGAAGATTTGGCCGCTAGTGGAAGAGAGAGGTTGGCATTTAAGGGTTATGAAAAAGACAAAAGAACAAGTGGCTTTGCTGAGCCTGCTTGGGAAGGAACTGTAGTTGCCCAACATCAAGTGGCAGTTGGTGTAGGAAGAGTTTGGGAGAGGCGTTGCGGGTTCCAAGGGTAAGAAATGATGGAGGGCGTGCAACTCAAGTGAATATGCAAAAGATCTCGCAGACGCACTGGTGGGCGACTTGATTGGTTGACGATGGTTGCTTGTGGGATTTCCGACTCATGGGATGGGCGTGACTGGTCGACAAGGGCGGAGCTGGGGCTTGAAAGGCTTGCAAGTGTGCCTTGGGCTGGGTTGGGCATGCTCTCGACGGAGGGGGACGCAGAATCTTGGGCCGACACTAGAACGTGGTCGCCGATGGCGGGGGAAATGTGAAGACATGAATTTCCCCGACAACTGGTGGCAAAAGCTCCCGCGGGCCAGCATTCCTTCTGTTGGCGATGACTTAAGTATGGGGAGGTGCTGAGCGATGGAGACAACAGATGATGCGGTCGTGGCATGCAGTTCCGAGTCCGCCAGGGAGGTGTTGCTGTAGCTTGGTAGCGACACTACCCGAAGAGGATTTTGCACCGATGGTAGGTGAGCTGTGGGAAGGCGCCTGGTTGCAGGTTGCTTGACGATGCCTTTGTTGGAAGGGGAGGCTGCATCATCTTTTGTGTTTGGCGTTGGCGAGGTGCTTGTGTGCTTGGCAAGGAGGGCACTCATAGCCGACAGCTCGTTGCGGATGTCGTGGATAAGGTCGAGGTTAAGGGTAAGCACAATTCTGGTTCCTGGCGGCTGCAAGGGCAGCGGGCGCCATCCGGCAGGCCATACCATTATTGCGGTTTCGATAAGTTTCCGGGAGGAATCCGACAAGGGAAGGGGGTCGACGATGGTGAGGGAGAAGAAAGGAGGAAGAAAAGTGAGGGAACTTAGGCTTCGTTTGGCACGGTGGTGGCGGTCGTAAATGCATGGGTTAAACCGTCATTCGTTAAGGATCACCTAACAAACATCATCCGCTTGAACATAAAAGTGGATGAAGTTCCTTAGGTGGGCGTTAACGAATGACAATTTAACCCCCATGTTCATGACAACCACGACTGTGCCAAACGGAGCCTTAGAGAGCAACCCTAATTTCTTTCATACATCCAAGATATCTAAGACATAAACTCCTCTCGCTAATATAGATGAGAGAGGGCAACCATACGAGGAGAAAACAAAATAATTTAATTGGTTAATTAATTTATTGATATTAATTAATATCAATAAATTAAATCATACAAATTAATTACAATAAAATTAATCTTGGCGTCTTCCGATTACGTGCTCCGATGGTTCCGAAGAGGAGTGCCTGCTTCGACGAATGCGATAAGGTAATACCTGATCACTTATTTCAATCGGAAGACGATCATATACCACCAAAAGCTTCCCTCTTACTAGTAGAAGTTGATTGATTTGGCCAAGGCCATACAACATTGGAGATCTTACCTTTGGGGTCATACATTCTTGATCCAGATTGATCGTTTCAGCTTGAAGTACCTCCCCGAGCAACGTCTCAGTACTACACCTTAACAACACTGGGCTATCGCACTGATGACTTTTGATTTTCGGATCAAATACAATGCGGGCGCCTTGTATCGTGCTGTAGATGCCTTATCTCGACAGGAGCACCCGAGGGAGACACTATTCACAATTTCTTAACCCACCTCAGAGCTTCTCACTCAGCTTCGCCAGAAGATACTTGGATTTTAACACCCCTACCTAATTTAGTAACAATTCAAATGCCGGACCGACATCCGTGATATGAAGCATAATAAGCAATTGTAATATAATTGATATTATAGGTGAAAAAACCAAGAGTACGTAGAGAAAAATTAAAGAATGAACTTATGGTTAAAGAAATACCTCAAATTCTTATTCACAGAGTCAATTAGAAATGAAAAGTGCAAGAAGTTTGAATAACTAAAAAAATCTTAAACATTGTTTGATACATTTAAATTCATACATAGACGATAGATCAAATTGAAAGTAAAGACAAACAAAAATGTAAATCCCTCAGAAACTTATCCTAAAACGAATCTCCTGGCCTGTGTTCTCTAAAAAAGAATTGTCCGAAGATGACATCAGCCAATCCGTTGAGTAAGAAAACTATTCCTCCCAGTGACACAAAAGACATAATTAAAACATGTATGAACAGTTGTAAATATGCAACAATTGAATCTAGAAATTATGAGTACCAACATGACAATTATGCATGCTATTAAACAAAATAAACTGTAATAGGATACATTTAAGTTCATATATAGACGATAGATCAAATTGAAAGTAAAGACAAACAAAAATGTTATACCCTCAGAAGCTTATCCTGAACGAATCTCCCGGCCTGTGTTCTCTGAAAAGAATTGTTCGAAGACGACATCAACCAATTCGTTGAGTAAAAAAACTCTTCCTCCCAGTGATACAAAAACGACATAATTAAAACATATAAGAGCAATTGTAAATATGCAACAATTGAATTTAGGAATCATGAGTACTAACACGACAATTATGTTTGTTATTAAATAAAATAAACTGTAATAACATAAAATTTTCTTTTTGTAATTATCACGTTATGTGTCAAATTCATAGTTTTAATTTCTTGAAGTACCAAGGTTTCTGTCTTTTACATTCCTTCCGAAAGCTGAGGTAATTCAAATTCATGTTCCTCTTGTTAATTTATATTTCTTGGTTTACTGAGCACATTCTGATAATTGAGTCCATGATGACAACCAAATGTGCCCTAACATGATGCATCCCTTGTGCGGGTACATAGTCATATCCCACTATTTTCAAGTGTGGGTCGTCGACCTCATGTTTGAGGCTTATACAGCCTAATGGGCCCTATGAGTATGATGATGTGTATCCATCAATCACGTGGGAAGCACCTCCCATGCCCTCCTGAACAGATCACCTAGTGCCTAGTGGGTGGTACAATCATTATTTTATGTCTTTCACATGACACCACTAGTCTTAGACTTATAACATGTTTTAATTTTTATTATTAGTCCAGTTGAACTCAACATCTTTAATCATTATTTTTTTATGTTAAGATATAAATTTTCATGTGTTGATCTGTGTTGAATTATATTCATTTAATTGATATTCATCTATGTAATAATAGGTAGTTGTAATTAGTCAAGTCATTTATTTTTATTTTCTCTGTATCACCCGCGATAGGGTTAGTTTTGCCTTTGTGTTTTGCCCTTACTCATATATGTAAGAGTAATAAGCGTTATTTTGGGATCTCTTCATTCCACTTAGTATTAGAGAATCGCCCTAGCCCGTGCGTTTTCTCCCATCCCACTTCGTCTCTCCTCAACGCTACTCTCCTCGCAATTGCCGGTTCCCCGCTTCGATCCTCCCCTCCATGGGCGATTCTAGGGGGGGGGGGGGGGGCGCTCCCACCACAAAGATTTTTTTTTATAATTTAGGTACGAATGTAAGATACACTAATCGTCCGGTATAATTCCTTTTAGCACATCCCCCCCTTCTCCCAACGCCACAACAATCAACTCCCATTCCGTCATTCACGTCCATCTCGCCGACAGGCCGCAGGCGGAGGCTCCCACGACTTCTCTAGGTCTACGTGCTCCACTCCACTACTCCAGGAAGGGCTTGTCGAGTTGTCGTTCTCGCGAATCGCCGCTACCGCTTGGTCTACTAAACCGCTTCTCCTCCTCGTTGCTACGGTGCTATTGCTTTTCCTCCAAGTTCTGCTACAGCTTATCCTCCTCCCGGCTTCTAGGGTTTCATATCTCTTCTACAAGTTCACAGTTTATCCCACATTATTTGTGCTAGGGTAATACCCGAGCTTAGGTCAACCAACCTCCTAACTCATCTTCTTTTGAATGACCAATGCAACATCGAATTACACACATCAGTGTTCAATCATTCTTTCATCAAGTAATCACTATCAGGATTTCAGTGAACATGAGCTATTTGTGTTGAATACTCAGATGTAACATTATGAGTTTGATGTTCCTCCTCATAAGGATTTGAAAAATTTGCTTACAATTTCCGAACTATGTGAGAAATTAATGGAGATAAAAAGGTCAAGACATACTATATTATTGACAGATTAATTCGGCTAATTTTGACCCTTCCCTCAACGACAACTACAGAATGATCATTTTCAGCTATGAAGATTGTTAAAACAAGACTTCACAATACGATGGAGGATGAATTTCTAGCGAATTGCATGATTTTATACATTAAACAAGAAATAATAGAGAAGTTTGACAAAGATGTGATCATAGATGAATTCTATGAAATGAAAAACTGTCGTGCACAGTTGAAGTAACTTTTATATTGTTGTTTATGTCTTCTTTTGCTTGTCAGTATTGTTTTTTAATTCTAAAATGTTTAAGCTAAAATGTAAAATGAAAGTTTATTTTCACATTTTTTTTCCAACTTGCCTTATGTCTCTCGCCCCTCTTACTGAACTTCTTGGATCTGCCCCCGCTCCCCGCTCCAATCCTCCTCGCCTTTTTGAGTCGTCCTATTTTGCGTCCGCTCACGTGGTCTATCAGCGGGCTAGATCCCGTCTTTGATTGCTGAAGAGGACGTCCCCGCTGTCTTCTCGTACGTCACCATATTCCGCCATTGCTTCTTCGCTGGTTGTTGTCGATCCCATGAGATTGTGCTACGTCTACGCTGACTGTCGATCTAAACGATCGATCCCATCTGCTTAATCATCAGCTGCCGCTCTCTCCGATCGATGCGGTCTACTTTGACGACAAGTTCTTCTTCCCAGATCCCGCCTGATCTAGCCCAAATCCAGTGGTTTTTCCTACTCTAGATCCAATGAGTCTTGCCGTTCCATTGGATTCCGTCTGCACTAGATCCAGTACTTCTGCCGATTCATTATTTGAACTCCTATTCATGGATCCTGTGGTGTGTTTTTGTTCTCTTTGGTTGTGTTTTTTGGACATTCTTGGTGTGAGGTCATGGGGGATTTTTCCGTCTCCTCGCTGAGTGTGATGATGCCAGATGAGTGACCCGCCACAGACTCATGGCCACTCTGGCTCCTTGAAGATTACCATCTTTTCTCTCGATGAAACAAAACTATCTTGAATTTTCTCAGCTACCAGATGTTTGGTTACATAGATGTGTGATGCAGGCCGAGATGGTCAAATCGGCTTTTGCGCGCGAAATCAAACTCGCCGTTATGAAGTTTAATAAAATCGTTAATTTTTGTTAAAGTAAGTGAAATGGGAGAACAGTTGAATAAATCTTCATAGTTTTCTCTAAAGGGGGGAGAGGTGAATAGAGATTAATTTTTTTTTATTTTAACTATATTTTTCATAGAATTTGTATATACTTACATTATCCACCATAATTTATGTTAGCACATCAAAAAAGTAATCACAGAAAAATACGCAATCACAGAAGACATAAGAAATGTAGTAGTTCCTCAAAATCTGGGTACAACCACTCTTCTATCCCCTTGGAAAAATAATGAGTTTCATGAAATACTACATGCATAGATTCCTCTATTTTTTAAGAGCACTTTTATTATAACACTTAGGGTCCGTTCGTTTCACAGACATTGATATTGAAGTATTGGCTTTGAGAATATGAATGTCATTTCTCTTGTTCGTACCAACAATTTTAAAATGGAATTGGCTTTCTGATGGAAAGTCGTCGATATTCACCGTAATATAAAAACTCATAGATTCAATATCTATCTCTAGTGGTGGATATTGAGATCACCAACTCCGGTTTTCCAAAATGAGATCATTTTTTAAGCCCGAACGTGATTTTTTTCGGCCGAACGCAATTTTTCGTCGGGACACAATTTTTTCCCAGACGTGTTTTATTCGTCTGTGTATGATTTTTTCGCCCAGACTTAATTTTTTGCATTGATGCGATTTTTTCGCCCGAACGCGGTTTTTTCGCCCAGACGCGATTTTTTCCCCCAGACGCGATATTTTGGACCGGACACGATATTTTCGCCCGGACGCGATATTTTTGCCCGAACGCGATATTTTTCACCCGGACGCGATTTTTCGCCCGGACGCAAAATTTTCTCCCCAACGTGATATTTTCGCCCCGACGTGATATTATCACCCCGACGTAAATTTTTCGTTCCGACGCAAATTTTTCGCCCCGAGCAAATTTTTCGCCCGGACGCAAATTTTTAACAGGGACGCGAATTTTTCGCACGGACGCAAATTTTTCGCCCGGACGCGATTTTTTCGCCCGGACGCGATTTTTCCGCCCGGACGCGATTTTTTCTCCCGGACGCGATTTTTTCGCCCGGAGGCGAATTTCTCGCCCGGACGCGTTGTTTTCGCCCGGGCGCGATATTTTCGCCCGGGCGCGATATTTTCGCCCGGGCGCGATATTTTCGCCCGGGCTCGATATTTTCGCCCGGGCGCGATATTTTCGCCCGGGCGCGATATTTTCGCCCGGGCGCGATATTTTCGCCCGGGCGCGATATTTTGGCCCGGGCGCGATATTTTGGCCCGGGCGCGAATTTTTCGCCCGGGCGCGAATATTTCGCCCGGGCGCGAATATTTCGCCCGGGCGCGAATATTTCGCCCGGGCGCGAATATTTCGCCCGGGCGCGAATATTTCGCCCGGGCGCGAATATTTCGCCCGGACGCGAATATTTCAGCCGGACGCGAATATTTCGCCCGGACGCGAATATTTCGCCCGGACGCGAATATTTCGCCCGGACGCGAATATTTCGCCCGGACGCGAATATTTCGCCCGGACGCGAATATTTCGCCCGGACGCGAATATTTCGCCCGGACGCGAATATTTCGCCCGGACGCGAATATTTCGCCCCGACGCGAATATTTCGCCCCGACGCGAATTTTTCGCCCCGACGCGAATTTTTCCGGAAGTGATTTTTTCGCTTCTACGCAATTTTTTCGCCCCGATGCAATTTTTTTGCGTCGGGGCGAAAATATCGCGTCGGGGCAAAATTAGCTTCAAGGCGAAAAAATCGCGTCCGGGCGAAATATTGCATACGGACGATGCGCTTGGGCAAAAAAATTCCCGCCTGGGCGAAAAATTCGCTCCCGGTGGAGGAATTCGCGCTCGGGCGAGGAATTCGCGGCCGGGCGAGGAATTCGCGGCCGGGCGAGGAATTCGCGGCCGGGCGAGGAATTCGCGGCCGGGCGAGGAATTCGCGGCCGGGCGAGGAATTCGCGGCCGGGCGAACAATTCGCGCCCGTACGAACTATTCGCGCCCGGACGAAAAATTCGCGCCAGGACGAAAAGATCGCGACCGGATGAAAAAATCACGACCGTGCAAAAATATCGCGCCCGGGCGAAAATATCGCGTCCGTGCGAAAATATCGCGCCCGGGCGTTAATATCGCATCCGGACGAAAAAATACGACCGGGCGAAAATATTGCGTCCAGACGAAAAAAACGCGTCGAGGCAAAAAATTTGTGTCTGGGCGAAAAAAATTGCCTCTGGGCGAAAAATCGCGTCGAGGCGAAAAATTCGCCTCCGGGCAAAAAAATCGCGACCGTGCGAAAATATCGCGTCCGGGCGAAAATATCGCGTCCGTGCGAAAATATCGCGTCAGGGCGAAAATATCGAAAATCGCGTCCGGGCGAAAAAATCGTGTCCGGACGACAAAATTCGCGTGCGGACGAAAAAATCACGTTCGGACGAAAAATTCGCGTTCATATGAAAATTTAGCATTCAGACTGAAAAAATCAAATCAGAGTGAAAAAAATCGCGCCATGTCGAAAAAAACACGCCTGGGCGAAAAGAACACTTTTGGGCGAAAATTTCACGTCCGGTTAAAAAATTCGTGTTGGGATCGAAAAACTTGAGTTTGGGCGATAAAATCACGCCCTGAGAAAAAATCACGGTCAGACTAAAAAATCGCGTTTGTGATTTTTAATTGTGATCATTAATAGTATTGATCAATGCCAATTCCTATGATAGAAAGTCTTTCTACAAACGAACAATAAAAAAAATATTAATGTCAATTCCTATGACAGAAAGTCATCATGCCGCCGAACAAAAAAATTGGTTTTAAATTCAATGTCATTTCTCATGTGTATTGATATTTGATTGAAAGTCAATACCTCAATATCAATGTCTTTGAAACGAACGGACACTTATAGACTTTGCTAGATAAGAAATATCCTAAGAATATTCCATCATCCGTCTTCTTGTCAAATTTAACAAGATAGTTTTTTCCATTATTAGGAATATAACATGTACAACAAAATATTCTAAAATATGAGACTATATGTATTTTACCCTTTAGAAGTTCGTAGGGGGTCTTTAACTTAGTTTTGTGAATGAGGCTTCTGTTGAGAATATAATTAGCAGTATTGACTGCTTCAGTCCAAAAGGACCTAGACAAATTTGACTCTACTAATAAGGTTTTTCCTGATTCAATGTGTGTTATATTTTTCTTTTTAGCCACTCCATTTGGTTGAGGAGTTCTAGAAGCTGAAAAGCTTTGTCTTATTCCTTTATCTTCACAGAATTTATATATTAATTGATTTTTAAACTCTGTGCCATGATTACTTCTGATCGAAAACACTTTAGTATTAAACTCTGATTGAATCTGTTTGATGAATCTTGAGAATATTAAGAAGGTATCAGACTTAGCTCTTAAGAAGAGCACCCAACTAAATTTTGAAAAATTATCTACTATGACCAAAGTATAAGACTTACCTCCTAAACTCTGAGTGGTTAGAGGACCAAATAAATCCATATGTACTAGATATAAATTTTTTGGAGAATCATTCTTTCCATTTAGTTTGAATGATGATTTAACTTGTTTTCCCTGCTGATATGCTTTACAAGGATTAAGTTTTCTATACTTACCTTTTGGTAAAACTCTTATAAATCATCATTTGCAAGCTTAGCTATGGTCTTATGATTAACATGACCAAGCCTCCTTTGTCAAAGCTCATTCATGTCTTTTCTAAAACCAAATAACACTATGATATTAGTGATAAGTTGACTATTTGACGTAGATTGTGTGTGAATATAACTTTATATTCACTATCACACTGCCGACTGATACTAATAAGGTTATGTTGAAGTCCCTCAACATAAGCTAATTTGAAGATGGTGATATCTCCAATTTTGATCATACCATAACCTTTTGCTTGACCATAATTGTAATCACCAAAAATTACCTTGGGACCATTTTTGGCCTTGAAATTTTCCAGCAATTCTTTATGTCCATTCATATACCTGGAACAACCACTGTCCAAATACCATAGCTGGTTTGTATAAGAACAATCTCTTTTCTGCACGTGAAATCAAATATCAATTGGGATCCAAATTACCTTGGACCCATTCTTCTTTTTCCATTATAAGGAGTGATAAAAGTATAAGATAACCTTTCATAATATCCCTTGTGATAAAAAAATGTTGGTCTATTAAACAGTAACTTCTAGTTTTATGTCCCTTTACAAAACATTTTGTGCAAGTATGATCCACAGAATAATACGGATATGAAAAATTATTATTCAGAGATATGCATCGAGTATCATTCGACATAATTTTCTGGATGCGTCGACTCAAAGTTGACGTTTCATAGGAGTTGTGTCGGTATGAAGTCGACGTTTCACAGAGGCTGCGTCGATATGAAGTCGACGTATTTTTCTGATTTACTAAAACTATTGATTTTTGCTTATAGTTTATTACAAGTTATTTTCCTATAATACCTTTTCCTTTGTATTTATCTTTTTATTGAACTTTGTTAACTTCTCTGAATCATTGTTTTGATTTATAATAGATTGAGTTTCATTAGCTTTAGCTTTAGTAAATGATATTGGATTTTTTCAAGCTGGTGTATTGTTGATTGTTACTATCCTATGATGATTGACTTCTAATCCTGGATGATTAAACCTTTTCTTATGGTTTTCTGTAATATTTTTAAGGGTTTAGGCTAAACCCTAAACCCTAAACCCTAAACCCTAATATTTTTAAGCTGTTGACACCTTTCTTTTAAGGAGTCAGCGTTTGATAGCTCTTTCTTCAGCAAGGTGTTTTCTTTTGTCAAGTCAGCTGCTTGACACTTCAGTTTTTTCACTTTAAATTCTAACAATTTATTCTGTTCAGTCTGTTCTTTGTCACATGAATAACTTTTAATCAACTTTATTTGTTTTCTCAAATATTTAATTTCCTTTTTAACATCTAATTGATTTTTACAAAATTCATTAAAACATATCTTAAATTCATCTGAAGAAAAATCAATATCATCATAATAACTTACTTGATTATCTTCAGTGTCTGAGTTAGTTTCCAATGCCATCAAATAAGCTTCTTCAGTAATAGCTTCTTCTTCACTACTTGATGATGTGCTTGAGTATCACTCCAGGTTTCTGCTATAAACCCTTTTTCCTTTTTTTTTCTTTTCTCTTTAGGTACTTCTTTTGATCATTTTTGTTTAATCTATCCTTTTGTGGTTCTGGACATTCAGTTTCTAAATGTCTAGACTTTCTGCATGCATATCAAATTATCTCCTTATTTGAAGTTTTGTCAAACTTTGATTTATTTATATTTCTGTCTCTTCTTCTGGAGCTTTCTGTCTTAATCCATTTTCAGAATCTCCTAGCCAAGAGATTGAACATTTCTTGTTCTGTAATAGACGATTCATCGTCAGTAACTTTGAAAGCAATAGATTTGTCTCTAGGTGTAGTGACATTCTCATTTGCTTCTGTTTCTGCTCTACTCTTAAGAAATTGTTCATATGATTTAAGCTTTCTTAACAAGGCCTCTGTAGTAATCTCCCTGTAACATCTTGATTCTCTAATAACCTATATTCTAAAATCCCATGTACTTGGAAAACACATGAGTAATTTGTCATTTATCTCAATAAGTGATATATTCTTATCCAATCCTTTAAGCTCATTTATAATTATGCTGAATCTGTCATACATTTCTGGTACTGATTCATCAGGTTTCTTTTAGAAATTTTCATACTGAGAGATTAAAAGTGACCTTCTATCTTTTCTCTCATTAGAACTCTCATCAACAATTCTTGATAGTGATTCCCAGTTTTCTTTTGCTGATTAACAATCTGCAACTTTCTGGAGCACATCATCAGACATTGTTGAGACTAATATGTTCATAGACTTAGCATCCTAGATTCCCAATCCTTTATTCTCTTTTCCTCATCTGTCCACTCACATCTATGCACTGATTCTGTAGTGATATTTCCTTCTGCATCCTTCTTATAAGACATTGGTGGTCCTGTCAAAATTGAACCAAAAATACCTTCATCAATAGAATTCATATATAATCTGATTCTGGTTTTCCAGAGTGTAAACTTTTCAAGATTCCAGATTGGAGGTCTTGTAAATACAAATCCTTTGTAAGTATTAGAAGATATTTTGAAAAATTAATTTAAAAAATACACTAATGCAACTGTTATGATCTTTATAATCAAGGTGTTAATCTTTTCTTGATTAACCTCCTATAGGTTAACCTTTTATTGATCAATCTCCCTCTCATATCAATTGAAATGAGAGCATAGTTGACTAAATCCTCAAGAATTTTATCTAGAGGGGGGGGGGGTGAACAGAGATTAAAATTTATTTTTATTTTAACTATACTTTTTACAGAATTTGCATATACTCAGATTATCAACCAGAATTTATGTTAGTTAATAATAAACACAACACTTCAACTAAGTAATCACAGAAAAATACACAATCACAGAAGACAAAAAATATAGTGATTTCCTAAAATCTGGGTATATCCACTTTTCCCCCCTTGGAAAAATAATGAATTTCATGAAATACTACATGCATAGATTCCTCTATTTTAAGAGTCTTTTTATTATAACACCTATAGACTTTGCTTGATAAGGAATATCCTAAGAATATTCCATCATCAGCCTTCTTATCAAATTAACTCTGTAATCGACGTTAGGTCGACAACATATTGAAGTATGCGTTGATATAGATCATGAAGTAACGTTGACTAAACTTATTTTGATGCTTTGATTTATAATCAAAGTAACGTCAATCTTAAGTCGAAGCTGCGTCGACTTCCAGTCGACGCATGATGAAATTTCCTGACTTTCTTCTAAAATTCAGTGTGCCTTTCTCATGTTCTTTACTCCATTGACATTCTAGGACTTCTAATTATTTAATTAGATTGCATAAATCTAAGATAATAAAATTGAGCAAGGAAACATGAAGGATACGACAGAGGGAAGCAGTCCGATCTGGAGTTTGTCGTGCAGAGGTGTTCTGTTGGCAGGTTGGCAGAGAGAAAGGCTATTGTCGAAGGCAATCCTGCGGGCATAGATAACTTTGATCGGGCTGTCGGAGCGGGAGGCGAAGTTGACGACACCCGACCTGCAATCTGAGGACGAAAATGCAACTGGAGCGGTGAAGGAAGGTTCATCGTTGGATCTCGTAGTAGTTGCCTGGAATTGAGCGACGACGAGTGAGTCGTCAAAGGCTCCCAACACCGTTTGTTGACAGGTTGGTTTATGGAGTTAGGGAGGCGACACACTAAACCAAAAAGGGGAAACGTTCTCTTGTTGAGGTCATTCGTGGTACCCAACAGTTCCGAGAAACGTGAATTCGTTTCTCTGATTGTCCGGTTCTCGCTTTTCTTCTTCACGACGAGCCTTTGATATATAGCATTGTTTTCTGACTTTATTATCGGGCCTTGATTTAAATAATTTTCCGAACAATATATTTCCAAATATTTTCCCCGGGTTTTCAAATATCAAATTTCTAACTTGATTTCTTTGGATGACCTTTGAGTTTGAATTTTCTTCGATATAAATTTATGCGTTATTAAATAGTTTAAGCTTGCCTTTTTCGTCATAACTACCTAACATTATTTGACCATTTATTCATGGTCTCATCGGGCGATCGAACTGAAGAGCCAAAACTTCAAATAAAAATGGTGCGTTGGAAAATGGACATGACATAAAATAAATAATAAATAAAAATATAACTGGTGCATGATGATATTACGCGTCCTCGGATGCGGCGATGGTTACATCAATGAGACTGTCAAGGAGCCTCTCAAAGATAATCCCTTTTGGAAACATTGGGGCTCAGAAAATTCCCTTGTTGTCTCCTGGCTCCTACACTCTGTCTCCCAAGGTTTATCGTAGCTACATGTTGATGGATTCTGCCTCTGAGATATAGACTCAGACACAGGAAACATATTCACAGATCAGTAGTTCTACTAAAATATCAGCTTACTCATCGCGTTTTGAAGTTGAGACAGTGATTTATGACTTTTGCCTCCTATTTCTCTGAGTTTGAGCGGCTTTATAAAAAAATGGACAATTTCAAACAGTTTACTTCTTATTGTTCCGCCGACGCAGTAAAACTACAACAAAAGGAAGATCGCTTCCTCCTACATGTTTTCTTGATGAGTTTGAACATGAAGTCGGATATGGTTCAGACTTATATCCTCCACCTATCCCCTCTCCCTTCCCTTCAGGAAGCATTTAACATGGTCCTTGGAGATGATGATTGCCAGAAGTCACTAAGCTCGATTTCCCCTCTGGATCAGTGGATTGCTCGGTCTTAGCCAGTGTTGGCCGTGGTAGCTCCAACATCACTGTCCCTATTTGTGGTTATTGTAGACGTTGAAGACATACTCAGGAGGTGTGCTTCAAACTTCATCTTCATCTTGCTCCTGCCTATGTTGTTAAAGGCGCGTCTAAGGCCCCATGCTCAGATGTTTGCGCCTTCGTGCGTCTTTTTTGCACTTTTGGACATTAAAGATGCGCCTGAGTGTGTTTTTTTTTGTAAACCTTTTTTCAAAATAATAAAAAAATCCAAAAACTCGATAATTTTTATATGATTTAGTATTTTTGAAACATAATTGATCGTTGAGACTTCAATATGATGCAAGTGACTATATTGATTTTTATTTTTAAGATATATAAATAATTGTAATGAATGATTAATGAGTAGAACATATGAATAATCTGTTTAAGAAGATGAACTGATGATTATTTAAAATAAATGTAGTTGCGCCTTGCCTTCTTCAGGCACGCGCCTGCGCCTTGAGCCTTACACCTAGACTCCAAGACCCCTTTGCACCTTGGTGCGCCTTGTGCTTTTAATAACTAAGGCTCCTGCTGGTCGCATCCGTGGACGTGTACCTAGTCACGGAGGGACTCAACAGAGAGGTTTTCAGGTGCCTGATGTAGCGTATTTTTCCGAGGTCTATGATGATTTTACATGCCCTCCTTTAGGATATTTTACAGCTCAGGAATTTGATGTTTTTCGTTGTCTTCTTCTCTCTTAGCCCGACTTTGCCTCCAATGTTTCAACCTCATTTGCTAACGCAGCTTCCCCCAGTGCGTATACTGCCACCACCACTCTTTCTGATTGGTTCATTGACTCAAGCTATTTTTAAACATGTTAGACATACCTATGTGCATTTATCTTCTCCTAGCTATTATACATTTTGATGTTTGTGGTCCATCCCCTGTGTGTTTTTTATCTGATTTTCGTTGGTTTGTTACATCTATTGACTACTTTTTGAGAACCACTTCGTTTTATTGTTAAAGAAAAAAGTGACATTCTTCCTTGATTTCAAGTTTTTCACAAGATGGTGCAAACCCAATTTGATGGAGAAATTTGTGTTCTTCATATTGACAATGGGGGGGGGGGATATGATGATCATGATTTGTTTGTCTCGTACCTCATCAACCATGATATCTTGCATCAAACCACCTGTATTCACACTTCCACTCGAAACATGGTTGCTGAAATGAAGAATCAACACCTCCTTTAGGTGGCACGTTGCCTTGTCCACAATATGTATCTTCCCAAATCTTATTGGAGTGATACTGTTCTCACTGCTTCTCATCGTATCAATCGTCTTCCTTCACAAAATTTAGATTATGCCACTCCTATTACCCGCCTCTCTTCCATGTTTGTTGTTTATATCTCTCATCTGTCACCCCGTGTATTTGTGTGTGTCTGTTTTGTGCACGTTCATACGTTTCATAGGGACAAACTTGACCATTGGGCTCAACATTGTGTCTTTATTGGCTATTCCTCCACCACGAAAGGATATCCTCCTTTTAGGCGTATTTTCTGTACTACTGATGTTATCTTTCGTGAGGAGAAATCCTATTATCCAAATTTGACTCACTCTCTTCATCTGGGGGAGATTGGTGAGACTGCTTTGGATGCTTCTGTTCCTGTTCCTCTTATTCCTCCCATACCAATTCAATCTCCTATCCAGGTCCATATACCTTTCATCCAGGTCCCACCGTCACCTCCTATCCAAGTACCTCTGTCTTCTTCTCTGATGCCTCCCCTTCCTTATATATACCACCATTGCATCCGGGGAAACAGGCTGCTAGTGTTCCTCCCCTACCAGTGTCTGCTTCAGGCTTGAATTTTGGTAATGATCCTCTTGCATTGCTGAATGGTAAAGCTATATGTACTCAACATCCTATTTTCAATCATGTTGCTTATCATCTTCGTACCCAGCCCATCATGCCTTTGTTTCATCATATTTTTGGTTTTCATTTCCAAAATGTGGCAGGAAGCATTGGATATTTAGGTATGGGCACAAGCTATGGAGGAAGAAATGTCTGCCTTGGACAAGAATCATACATGAGATTTCTCTTCCCTTTCCCCGGGAAGACAACCATTGGATCACGATGGATTTTCTCGGTTAATCAAAATCAGGATGGTAAGGTTGAACGATACAAGGCTCGGATGGTTGCTCAGGGATACACCCAAACTCAAGGAGTGGACTATCAGGAGACCTTTACTCCAGTGGCAAAAATGGACTCCATAGGGGTTGTTCTATCATATGCCACTTGCTTAGGATGAGATCTTTCTCAACTAGATGTTAAGAATGCCTTTCCTCTATGTTGAGCTTGACGAGGAAGTGTACATGAAATTTTCTCATGGGTTTGTAAAACAGGGGGCACAATGTCTTGTCTGTCGCTTGAGAAAATCATTATATGGGCTAAAACAGTCTTCAAGGGCATGATTTGACAAATTTCTCAAGACAATGATCAAGTTTGGATATAAGCAGGGACAATCTGATCACACTATGAGAAATAACTAAAACATTGTGGAACTTATTATCTATGTGGATGACATTGTGATCACAAACAATGACATTGAGGAGATTAGTAACCTCAAGACTCTCTTATCCGCTGAGTATGAAGTGAAAGACTTAGGAAGATTACGATACTTCCCGGGCATTGAGGTCACTTGGTCAAACAGAGGTATCTTTATATCTTGACACAAGTATGTCTTGGAGCTTTTAAAAGAATCTGGAATGCTCGGTTGTCCCTCCAAATACTCTCGTGGAGGAGAATCACAAGATCAATGAGGACAATGATGGTGATTGCACAGATACTTCAAGCTATCAGGACAATGATGGTGAACGATGAAAAAGGAAGCCGTCGAGCCCCAGTGAAGCAAACGAGGAGGTCATCCACTGCGGTTTTAGGTGGATCAAGCGGCTCTTGCGCACGTTCAAGACGACGAAGGCGAGAGATCAAAACCCTAATATGGCGGTTTCTCTCCTCCAACGACGAACGATGTTTTCTTTATTGTCGAGCAATGTTAGGAAAGGAAAAAAGATGACGGTTTCCACTCTAGCATGCAATTATAAGAAGAGGGGAGATAATATCAATGGTTTCCTATTTCCCTCTCGCACACACGCTTGATAATGCGTTAATTGTGTTTTACATTCCATATTAGCGCCTAAATTCCGTATAGTTACAAAGATGCTGTCCCACATTAATAAACCCTATTATTTCTACAAGAAATTCTCTCGTGAACCCCTAAATTGGGCCTAATGGAATCTCTTAAAATTTCCTACTAAAAGACCTTATTAATTTATGATTACACTTAAAATTAACCGTAAGGATGTAGATAGCTCAATTTGTCGGTGCAGCTGATCAAAATTACCTGCGATCGGACCCTGAAATTAAAAAATGAGATGATGCACAAATTTCTGATGTTACATGGATCCCCTGTGTACTTAGAGCTAAACTCGACATCGGGGAGGGACGGCTTCCTGTCAACACGCGAGATAACCTCATTCTATACAAAAGGCGTATGTACTTGTCATCGACATCCCTCTTCATTGCTGTCATACTGGAGTGCACCTATGGAGGAGGCTACGAAGGAGTCCACAAGACACTTCGAGGCATCAGAGCAGATTTATTTTGGAGGGGCTCATGTGAAGAGTTTAAGAATTCATTGCGTTCATCGTATAATGTTCTGCATGCCCGTGCAGTAAAATAGTTCACCTTCTCCCTGTAGCCTTTGCCTATTTCGATGCAGTTTTGGGTTGACATGTTATAGGTAGCATCAACATTGCAGTCACCGATCAAGGTAAATATGCTCACCGCATTTAAATTTTGTACGTTAGTTAAATAATAAACTGATTCCGAGTGGTGGAAACTTTAAGAGAATTATCTCGACGTGATTTTGTAGTTCGCGAAGGCATTTACGATTCAAAATAATGGAGTTTAATGCATAAGGGGAATTTTGTAAATGCGCCTAGCTTCATGATAATTGGAAATGATAATGTTACAGGTCTTATTATTATGTCATTTATTATTATTTTGTTATTTATTGCCTTTAAGTCGCCTTCTAATTTAGTCGTATTTCAAGTCTGTCGTTGATTTACTATTTATTTGCATTCTAAGTCTGTCATTCTATTTCCATTAAGAGTTAGTTGTACTTCTATTTAAAGGGACCCCTTAGGTCTTGCATTGGTATGAAAAGAATTAAATCTGTTTTCTTCTCTTATTTTGTGAGATATTGATATTTCTCTCCTCAAACAAGCAAGCCCCACTTAGGTAGCCACGGTTCTGGCTCCACTGTATCCCCCCCCCCCCGTCGTCATTATCTTTGCCTTCCGCCCTTCCTCCGACTAAGCCCATAACAACTTGGTATCAGAGGATATCTCGATTCTCTTCCGCCGACACCATTCCTCGTCAAGTTTAAGCCTCCGTTTTCCTCCAGCGATAATATATTTGCTTCCTGCGACCGACACTTGCGCCGTCTTCTGCGAGCGAAGATTGCACCGTCTCCTGTGAACCCATGATTATGCTGTACTATTAGAGATCGGTTCTGCCCAAGAACCGCATGGGCACGCTTCCCTCCGCTGCCCTCGAACAGCCTAATCGGCGAGCCACACAACTTCTACTTCCTTCTCCCAACTGTTCCGCACTGCATACATTGTTTCTTGCCACTTCACGACATAATACAATTGGATGGTGGAGTTGTGTTGAAAAATCCAAGGTTAAGTGAGTCCCGGTGGGAGTAGTCTTGAGATGGGCGACCTTCTGGGAAGTGCTCTTAGACTACCTATGCAAAAAGGCAAAACCGTGCAGTTCAGCTCAATATAGGCTGAGATGAACCAAATCGGACAATTCTTCTGATATTTTGAGGGTTGAGTCGTTACAAATTGTATCAGAACTTGACCTTTTGCAGTACATTTTTGGTTCGAGGATGAACCATGCGGAAGATGATGGGCTTGTAACATCCTGAATCCGATGAAGATGGTCCGATGAGGGCGGAGAGTGCTTTGGGGGTAGTAAGGCCCATGAAAAGTAGGTCCTGACAAACTTCTAAGATAACGAGCTTCTAGGTGAAAGGAGATGCATGAATGAACTAGATCTCACATTGGAATTAGACAAATTGTTACTCGGCTTAAGTAATAACTCATATTCAAATATCTTAGACGCCTTTTCGGAGTAAATGATGGAGTTCTGTTGGAAACTCTGAGGCTACAAAGCACGGGTACTCCAAAAAATGTCCCGTACCCGTACACGGTACGTTTGCGGGTACTGGTACGGCCCGGTACGGCTCGGTACGCCCCGGTACGGTAAAATACGTACCCGGTACTTTTACTGGTTTTTTGGTACGGCCCGGTACTTCCGGGTACTTCCCAAACCCCATTCCCGGTTCGGTACAGTAAAAAAACCCCCTCACCGCTCTTTCAAAACCACGAAAATCGCGAAATCACGTGATTCCACTCAGCCCTAACCCGCGCTCCTCCGACAGAGCCGATCGCGTCCATCGCGTCCATCGCCGGCGAGCGCTGCACCTCCTCTTCACTCCGGCGAGCGCTGCACCTCCTCTTCACTCCGGCAAGTGCTGCATCTCTTCTCTACGACGCCGTTTCTTCCCTTCTCTTCCTCCTCGCGATCACTGCATACATTGGCCAGGCGATCGAGACAAGGGCGATCGAGTACAAGGTTTGCTTCTTCTTCGTGCTCGTTTTTCCTGCAGTCATCTCCCGGCTTTGATCCTTTGTTTGCTCCCTTTTTTCATGCAGTCATCTCCCACCGGGGTTCCTTGTCCAGATCCTCCCTCCTCCCTCTCTGATTTTCTTCATGCATTGACGACTGGAGGTAAGGATCCCTTATAACTTAGAAAATCATTTGCATATAATAACTTATGGTTCCTTTTTGCATATAATAATTTTGTAAATCATTTGACTTAGAAAAATATCTTTTGATACACTTCAAGATGAGCATATTTCACATATTCTTCACTGTGTATCATTACCTTTCATGGTTAAATTAGTCTTGAAGCTAGTGAAATCATTGGTCATAACCAGAAGGCCCAATGGGCATGTGAAGACATGTTTTTCTAGAAGGATAGTGTTGGAATATGTATTTGTTATGTATGAGTTTCATTGTTTAAATCATTTTCCTATAACATTTTCATCACTCATTCAAGGTTTTTTTTAATTCAAAATGAGTTCTTCTACATCAAGTTCAATGGGTTCAACTAATCTTGAAGAAGATGACTTGTTTCCGCTTTGGAAGCATGTTACGTTGACTCTAAAAAAGGGGGACGAAAGGAAATGCAAAATGGAAATGCAATTATTGCAACATGGATTTTCAAGGATCATACGTAAGAGTCAAAGCTCATTTGTTGCTAATAAAGAATGAGGGTATAAAGGTTTGTTCTGTTGTTAGTAGCAAAGTTGATATTCTTTTGGAGTTACGAAAAGCTCACGAACAAGCTGAAAATCGAAAGAAACTGTCAAAGACCAAAATGGTTCCTCTACCACCTTCCCCTTTAACACTTCAACTAGATCAATTATTGATAGCACGAGTAATTTTAGATTACAAGGATATGAACCAAGAGAAGGGCATTGGGCAACAGTCCCTTAGAGAAAGCGATGAATATTGGTGCTCGTGAAAAGTTTAAACTCTATGATTGCTTGCATGTTTTATTCAGCTAGGTTGCCTTTTCATTTAGCACGAAATCCTTACTTTGTGGATGCTTTTAGATATGCTGTTGAGAGTAATATAGCTGGGTATGCCCCTCCTGGCTATAATTTACTACGAACAACACTTCTCCAAAAAGAAAAGGCAAATATTGAAAGATTGCTAGATCCTATTAAAAAATCATGGAATGAAAAAGGTCTTAGTATTTGTGCGGATGGATGGAGTGATGCAGAAAGAAGACCTCTTATCAATTTGATGGGAGCATCAGATGGTGGAGCACTTTTCATAAGAGCTGTTAATTGTGAGGGAGAATATAAAGATAAAAATTTTATTGCTAAGTTGCTTGGAGAAGTTATTCATGAAGTTGGACATGAAAAAGTTGTTCAAGTTATCACCGACAATGTTGCTACTTGTGCTGCTGGATTTATTATAGAAGGCATTTTCCCAAAAATATTTTGGACTCCATGTGTTGTGCATACACTAAATCTTGTACTCAAGAATATTTGTGCTCCCAAAGAAACATGAATAGCTAGTTTTGCTTATGATGAATGCATTTGGATTAAACTTGTGATTGATGATGTCATGTTTGTTAAAAATTTCATCATGAATCATTCAATGAGACTAGCAATTTTCAATGAATTTGTACCATTAAAATTACTTTCAGTTGTTGACACACATTTTGCTTCTTCGGTTGTTATGATGAAAAGATTTAAATTTATATCTCGTGGCCTTCAAGCAATGGTCATAAGTGAAAGGTGGTCTTCCTACAGAGAAGATGATGTTGGGAAAGCGGCAACAGTGAAGAAAAAATTATTAAGTGATATTTGGTGGGACAATAGATTACATACTCTCGTTCACATTGCCCATTTATGATATGTTGAGATTTTGTGACACCGACAAGCCATGTCTTCATTTGGTTTATGAAATGTGGGATACAATGATTGAAAAGGTAAAGACAGTTATTTATAGGCATGAAGGCAAGTTGGAAAATGAGGAGTCTATTTTCTATGATATGATACATCAGATTTTAGTTGAGAGGTGGAAAAAAAGCACCACACCCCTTCATTGTCTTGCACATGCATTGAATCCAAGGTACTATTTTGTGTTTTTAAGATATTTTGTTTTCTTAACTTATATTGCTTATCAATAATATATTACTTTTTTCCTATTAATCTATTATATAGGTACTATAGTGAGGAATGGCTTGTAGCAAATCATATTCCTCCTCACATGGATGAAGAAATTTCTGCTATGCGAATAAAGTGCTTTAAGAAGTATTTTCCAAATCAAGATGAAAGGAGGCTAGTTAATACTGAGTATGCTAAATTTTCTGGCTGCCTAGAACATTTTGGGGATGCAGATTCATTGATTGATAGAGGTGCAATGGAGCCAATAGTTTGGTGGTTAGCTCATGGTGCTTCAACACCTATGCTACAATCATTAGCCCTAAAACTGCTTAGTCAACCGTGTTCATCTTCATGTTGTGAAAGGAATTGGAGTACTTACTCTTTCATTCATTCCATGAGGAGAAATAAGATGACACCACAACGATGTGAAGATTTGGTCTTTGTTCATTCTAATATTCGTCTTCTTTCAAGGAGGACGCCACTTTATACTAAAGGAGACACCAAACTATGGGACATTAGTGGAGATGCATTTGATTCTATGGAGGGTGTTGGTATTTTTGAAGTTGCTAACCTATCGCTTGATGAGCCAGAGATGGAAGCAATATTATTTAACGATAAAGAAAACGATGACCTTGAAAATCAAGACTTTAGTCATTATAAGATTTTTATTTGTTTTGTTGAACTATGTATGCCCTATATGACTGTATCATCATTGGATTTCTTTTGTGTTTGGTGAATTATAAATCTATAATCCTATATCTTCTTTTAGATGGATTTCTTTTACTGTGTTTTCCTTTTCCTAGAGGATATTTTTAGTATGATTCTCACTTTCATCATTCCTTAGAATAGTCTAATTTCTTTATTTATGTGGACAATCTTAACATCTTGTGCATGTATGGTGATAACTGATAACATTTCATTGAATATATTCTTGCTGCAAATTAACTTGTTATATGTATTTTTTAATTCTTTTTCACATACCCAAACGTACCCGTACCGTGCTATTTTATAATTTTGCCGTACCACGTACCGGTACCGGTACCGTACCCATACCACGTACCGGTACCCGTGCTTCATAGCTCTGAGATTAAGCATGCTTCCGCGGGAGTAATCCTAAGATGTGATGCAGCCGTCACCGCATTCGAGGATGTGTGGTATCATTACTCAACAATTATCTTTTTATTTGTTATTTTATTTTTTGTCATTTTATTGTTTCGCGCACCGATGTTTTTGTGTTCCGGCTCATCGGTTTGACCACGCGGCAAGACCATGAATAAATAGTTCGGCAATTTGAGTAGTTAGGATGGAAAGTGCAAGCTTTAGCTAATTAAAGATGCATATGATTAAGGAGGGAATTTATCTAACTAGAAGATCTGATTTTATGAGGAGAACATTAGGAAATCATATTTTGGAGTATCGATTAAAAAATGTATAAAAATATTTTGCTACTTTGGAAACAAAGTAAAAAGATCTTGGTTGCTACTGCATAAAAATGACAACTTTTCGGAGAGAAGGGGTAGTCATAACAGAGGAATAAAACCTATTCTGTTAACCCAAATCCTGTGGCGAAGGGACAGCATCAGACCGAGCCAGATACAACCGGCGGGCAGATACTCCAGGAGTCCGCGAACACTCCTCAGAACGTCGCAGACACATCTATGGGTGACCGACAGGACACGCGTCTTCCTGGAAAGCTCGCTCGCGGGTAATTGGCGAGGTCACGACGGATTCTTACCTGGTGCATCCGTGTACTCCCCGCCTTGGCAACCGCTTGCGCAGTCACTTCTCTCGACTCTCCGCCGCCCGACTCTTCATGTACCTCGAGCGGCTGCACATTTAATGTTGCATTAAATATCCGGCGTTCCGGTAACCGTTCGGGTGGCCTACCCTCTGGTATAAATAGGGGCCAGGGGTGCACGAATGAGACAACGAACTGAGGCCAAAACCTGTCCGGTTGTAGGTGCGGACACTAAGTTCGGCTTTCACCAGTCTTTTCTCTCTTCTCCCTCTTTTGTACCCGCTTGTATTCCCCACTTCACTTATAACCACTTTGCAATCAATCAAGTGGCCCATCACAAGAGAGACATTTGCCGCAGTGGGTCAAATCTGGTGTTCGCCGCTTTCAACGACGCCTTCTTTCTTGTTCACCCAACTGTCCGCAGGGCTAGTGACCGGTCGGTTGCAGTTTGTGTCCTCTCAACCGGACACCCCAGTTGCTTTTGTGTGTGGAAGAGCTTAGGTGACATAATTTGTACCAACATATTCATTCCCCTTTGTTGACCGAGGACCACCCCTATACAAGTTCCGCCCCTCGCCATCAATTTCGACAAAACTCCAGAGTCCGGACGTCGCCTTCGTGCATCTCTGCTGGTCGACATTGCCCACTTCTCCTTCGGCGGGATACTCCATGATTTTTTCTCATCCAACACCATGAGCATTCAACCATCCCTCTCTGAACTTGGCCGTCGTCGACGTCAGCCAGTTACTCCGACGATAAGCGTTTTTGTTGCCACTTCCTTCCAAGAGTCGGCAACCACAATTTAATCTTCCATCGTTCCGTCAAGAGCAGACCGACAACCATCTGTTCTTCACTTAGCGCCGCTAAGTTTGCGGCGGACTCCTTGCCGTAGATTTGTGTATGCTTGGGTAAAATCCGCCCCATTTTCTTGCTCAGCTTGCCCGAAGTTGCAAATACTGTTTTTTGAATAGAACCTTAAAACACGTGAGAATTCCTCTTTCAAATATCATTTAACTAACTTTCAAAGTTCAAATGTTGAGAGTGTTTTCGCGCACAAAATTTGATTTGACCCTCCCGGCCTACATCACTATGGATGACCTCCTGGGAAGGGCTCGTTGGCTACCTGTGAAAAAGGGAAAAATCATGCGGTTCAGCTCAGTATGGGCTGAGAGGAACCAAAGCTGATAGTATTTTTGATATTGTGGAGTTGGGTGGTTGCATGAAATAGGTCCGATTCATCTCCTTTGTTGCCTGACTAGGCTCCTTTTGGCTGGCTTATTAAAATCTGGTTTGTTAGGGTTAAATTAGCTGAATAAACATTGATTTAGGTGAACAAACTATGGGTGGCTTCCTTAAAGCTATATGTTTTCTTAACTTCCTTATTTAATATGCATGTATGGAAAAGCATTTCTCATTTCTGTAAGTTTGCAAAATGCAGTTCATATATGATCTTCCAGCTCGACTTGGGAAGTGCATCAAAGTAGAAGCTTATGCAGATGCAGTGCACTTTTTTACTGGAGCAAAGCCCATTTTTGAGGTTTATTTATGTTATATGTTTTTTTAAAATTTTCCTAGGTACAGTGTTCATGCTTGCTAAGTCTTCTCGTAAAATCACTTTTTATTTATTTTCCCTTTTAATATAATCATCGTTCTCTACTTCCATAGGCATATGGTGATTCATCTTTTCAAGACTGCAAGAGAGCGTCCGAAGAAGCAATGGACATAGTTATCCAGAATCTTCAGGTAGCCTTCAAGTATTTATTTATTTTGGTTTGAACTGTCAGTTTAATTCAAGTGTAGCTACTTTTTTTTTCTATTTCACATTTTGTGTAGTAAGCTGCTACATTAATTAGCTCTCTCTGAATTTTTGTTTATATACTTCATTACAGCCATATTTGATCACCAAGCTTTGTGGAGGTGATACACACATGTCTTTACGTATCTTGTCATGTATGTGCCTTTAAATATTTTGTATTGTAGTGAGGGAATCCATCTATATAAGGAACCATAGGGGTGGAGTCTTATATTTTGAGTCTTTGTGTTCTTGGTGAGTGGAGTGTCAAGTAGGACCCAACCTCCGACTTGACAGGAATTATCTCTTGATTGTATCTGTGTTTTCTTTATTGCAATCTAAGTTCTCGTTCATGTTTGTTCGTGATACGACTAAGGCGTATCAATTGGTCCGACCTGTCGCTAAATTAGGGTTTTGACGGAACCCTAATTTGGATCTTAGTTCCTTTGTAGTTGACTGCCCTTCACGATCACTGGCAATCATCGCACAACCCATTTTTCGCCCTCGTATACTTCTCGCGCCCGATCCGTGCGCAGCGCCGCACATTCTCTTCGACGGTCCCAGTGAATCTCTGACTCCAGCGCCCGCATTCGATGTCACCCGCTGACAAAGACAAATCCTGCGATGCTCTCCTCACTGTCAACCTCCACTGCCACCGACCCTTGACTCGACATTTCTCCTGTGCCTGATACTTCACATGACTTCTGGCGATTTCCGCCTATTCCAGCGCATGATTCCAGCGTGTCTTCGGTTCTTGGCGCCTCCAATCGGCCTTTCCTCCTCTCCAACCGTGTCTGACAACACCCCATCGGTCTGCCAACATTTATGCAGCCTTCAAGCGGTCGCTCGTCACCCTCACAGCCCTCTTGCAGTCCAGGCTGCAGTCCGACAATGCTCCTGTAGCATTCCGGCAGCCCTCCCACGACAACTGCAACAATTCGGCCACCCTCCCATGACAACTGCAGCAATCCAACAACCCTCCAGTGGCGCCTGTCGCAGTCCAGTAAACCTCCTGTCGCTTTCTGGGGCCCTCCCCCATTTTAATACCATAGCTCTCCTTCCACACTCAGTGCATATTCAGTGCCATCGAATCGAAGCTGGCCTGGGCTCTGGATAATCTTCTCGCCATGGCACTTGAGATTCATCATCAGCTTCTTCCACATGCCCCTTACAATCCCGGCTTGCCACTTTACTTCCCGACAAGCCTCCTCCATAATGCGGATCAGAGATGTGGAGCCGCAGTGGAGGATGAGTTTTGGGCCCGTGCATGGTTGATTTGACGACTTTCCATATGTGGCATGCCCGAATCGATGATCAGACTCTGTGGATGCGTCTGGATTCGCGTTGCGAATCGATTTCATATATTAGTTTATTTTGTTTGCATTTGTTTTGATGTATTTGGGCGGCCCCACCTCTGGCATAGCCGTCGATGGTGGGATGCCCTAGCTTTTGTTTTATTATAAATAGATCATGTATGTGCTGATTAGAAGCATTGCAGAATTTGAAGACTTGTATTCCCGGATTTCCGCAATCCCGCCACGGTGCCGACTCCGTGGAACCCTAGGTGACGACTCCTAGGTTGGTATCTTCCTCCCCAAGGTTTCCCCTAACCCTAGCCCTCTTCTCCCCACCGTAAAACCCCCTTCCCACCGCCCACTACCTCCCAATAGCCCCCTCAAGTTGGATGTTTTTCCCCTCACAGCCGACGACCTGCACCCTCTCCCAGTCAGCCCGCTGCTAGCCTTCCCTTGCAACCACCCGCCACCGCCCCTCCTTGCCCCTCTCCAGGACACTGCCGAACCCCCTCTCACCCTCCAAAGCCACCGCCTCCTCCCCCTTTATCATCTACAATAGCATCCCCTTCAAAACCTAATTTCCCCTAGCCGATACACCCCTCCCCTTCGTGGAATCACCTCCAATCAGCCACCCAACCCCAGATCAGTCTAGATCTAGATTTTTGCAGCCTCTATCCGCTGTTTCCCCTCATCCGTCCCTCATAGGCCGGAGCCGCTCCTAAACACCAGATTCCCCCTTCCCCCACCCAGATCTACCCTTGTGTGGCTGAATCTATCCATTCCCGGTCCGATTCCACCCTCCACCGCCGAGGACTGCCACCTACGCTATTTACACGCCACCGGTTCCATATTAGATCGTCGTCGACGCATTCGGCTCTGAATTCTTCAGTGTCTTGGTCAACCCACTACTTTGGTGAGTACTTGTTGTATCAGATAACTATTTTCAGCATTACTATTATTGGTTTGGATCTTATACTTGTTTGAGTCTCTTGTATTGTGGTTGTTTGTTTGGATAATTATTGTGATTTGCAGGGTTCATTCGCCCGCACTCTCGCTTTGGCCCTTCACGCGGAGGAAATCTTAAGCTTGCTTTGCCCTAATAAATTATTTTGCCTTGTTGTGAATTATTTGCGTGAAATGTTGTTATTTATTATCTAATCGTGATTTAATCCGTTGGGCTTTGCATAACATGTAAGGGTTAGGTCACCGTTTTTCCCGCCCCTATAGATTCGCCATGCGTCAATTGGTACCAGAGCCTGATTGCGCGCAGTTTTCGATACGCAGTTGTAGAGTCTATAGGTTTTTTATCATGTCTAGGTATCACCACTATTCCCCTCCTCAATTTGGAGGTTTTGAGTTCACTTACACCCGCACTCATGGAGCCCCGTCAGGAAAATCCTCACGTTACTGCGATGATTATTCTTGATCACATCACACCGCTTTTTGAGATCGTGTTGACCCACCGACATGATCTCACTACACTAGAGGCGATCAGTATGATGATTGTCGTCGTTCATATCCTTGCATGCGAGCGGATCGTGTTGATCCTTCAACTCGACTCGACTACCTTAGGGATGATTATTATGAGTATCGTCGTTCTGAGAGAGATCTCAAAAGTTAGTTTCACACCGTTGCCTCTTAGTTTGACGGCTCATCGAGTCCTGAGTCTTTCAGTTATTGACTCATGGATATGGAATATTACCTCGATCATTTTGAGTTATTAGGTAAGCGTCGCATCAAATTTGCGAAACTTAGGCTTTTAGATCAGGCAAGGACATATTGGTCTAGCGTTGAGGGGACCTGCAAGCAAGATCGTTTTCATCACATCACCAGTTGGGTGAACATGAAAGGTATATTGTGTCAGAGGTATCTGCCTTTCTCGTATCAGAGTCGCTTGCTCGAGGAATTATTTTCCCTTCAGCAAGGATCCATGTCCGTCGTTGAGTATAGGAATCACTTTGATGAGTTAGTTGTGAGGGGCGATATTCGAGAGGATCCAGCCTTGACCATTTCCCGATTTCGGTCTGAACTTCGGTCTGACATACGTACTGATGTGGTTTATCATAACTCGAAGTCACTCAAGCAGACATATCTGCTCGCCCTTTGTTATAAAGAATCTTTGATATCCGCAAGAGTTGGTCGATGGGATTCTCAACTTGACCTCCACAGTACGAGTCCCTCCCATACTGAGGTCACCGCGATGCCTACCACTGTCCGGTCAGCCACGACAGAAGTGTTACCTGATATAGATTGCTCTCACCCCAGTGAGGTGCTTAGCCCATTGAGTGACCTATCTTTTATTTTTGACTCTCCTCTGGTGACACCGATAGAGAGTGAGCCTGAGCGACCTATTGAGTCTGTAGTGTTGTGTTTCTCACCCACACCTCTTCTTCTGCCATGCACTGAGATAGTTAGCACCCCAACCAAAGACCCATTTCTTGACACTGCACCCACAGACCCATTCTTGAGTGCAGGTCTACGTCGCTCTCCCATTGTCATTGTCCTGAGTCACACTGTACAACCCCGTGTTCACCGAGTGAGTCCCTTAGATGAAAAGCAAGGCAAAGAGAGAAATTTTAGGCTAAGGCAAGTCAGATTGACGAGTGGGGAAGGAATTCCCCAGCTCGCATGGGATTAAGCCATCAGTAACATGGGAGAGAGTCGGGCCCACAGGCCCACATTCGCCCCAGGACCAAGCCAAGGGAAAGGCGAGTGGGGTAACCAGGCCCGCACTCGCCCTCAGCCCCAGAGTGGTAGCGAGTGCCAACCTCATCAGACACTCGCCACCACAGGCGAGTGACAGCCGCATGAACCACTCGCCCAACAATGTTTTTACCAGAATGTCCCTGTTGGCATGCTAATAACCATTCCAAACAACGGAATTTCGCTGTTGGCAGACCAACTTTGGGCTGCGTATAGTGAAACCAAAAGGCAGGATTGCGCTGTCGGCAGGCCAAGTTAGAAAAACTATAAATAGACCCTTAAGAGCACCTTTGGGGGGATTGATTTTTGGCTTTCTCCCTCCACTGGTCTGCTTTGGCTGGTTTATAGAGCCTTCCCAGGTGCCCAACTCAGCTTGAGCTTGGGAGGGGAAGTTCCTTTGGATCTTCTAGGTGTGTGGCGGGACCTCCATGTTGTAGCTCATGGTCCGTTCCGTTGTTCAAAGTCTTTGGCCAGGAGTTCAGCTCAGGATAAGTGCAGACTACCCCCTTTGGGTCCGAACTCTCTTTGAGACCGGGTAATAGTTTCAACATTTTTTGGTGCGGTGAGCGTGGACCGTAGTTTACTCAAGAAAATTTCAGAAAAAGTCTCATGGCTGGAGGTGAAGGAGAGGGAACCGACTCGGGCAACCTGCTACCCCTGGTGAGTGGAGTCACGATTGGCATGTTTGATGATTTCAAGAGGGTGGTCTTACAGACCTTGCATCTCGCATTCGCCGCGAGAGGCCAGTGCTCGACACCGATCGCCCCTGTGATCTCATACCAACAGTTAGGCGAGATCGCCCTGGGTCATCGACCTGGGAATGAGGTGGCTGTTGAAGGGGGAGAGCGAGATCTCGCTGGGTGAGAGCTGTTCCCCAGCCCGACGAGTGCGGGAAGAACAAGCGAGCTGGCCGTGTGGGATGGGTCGGCTCGCCTTGTGGGAGAAGGGAGCCTATTCAGTGATTTGATCGTCCCAGCTTCAGTCTCAGAGGGGTTTCGGGAGCCAAAGATGTCCTATTACACAGGCAGGGATGATCCAGTGCAACACGTTCAGTAGTTTGAGCATGCGGTTTCCATCAAGCAGATGTTAGACGCTTTCAAGTGCCGACTCTTTGCCATCACCCTAAAGGAGAAGGCTAGGGATTGGTTCCACCAGCTCCCCACGAGTTCGATTTACTGCTTTGGGTACCTGCGCCGCTGGTTCCTGTTGAGGTTCTCAACATCGAAAAAGAGGAAGAAGGGAGCGGAGTTCCTGTTCGTGTCGGGGTCAAGAGGTGACCTTGAAACTTCCCTTTCGCTGCACCGAAGACGCAGTTCGCCGGGTTGTCTCATCTTGTACTTTTGGAGGGTGGCGATGGTCCACCAAATCTACGGGATGCTCCTCCACGCTTCGGCTCTTCACCATGAGGTCGTCTACATACACCTCTAGGTTTTACCCCATTTGTTCCTTGAACACCCTGTCCATCATTTCCTGGTAGGTTGTTCCAGCATTCTTGAGCCCGAATGACATCATCTTGTGACAATAACAACCGTTGTTTGTGTTAAAAGGAACATTTTTTTTTATGTCTGGTGGATGCATTCAGATTTGATGATAACCAGAAAAAACGTTCAAAAAACCCATGACACGGACGACCAATTCTACAAGTGCTTCAATTCTAGGCAAGAGATAATAATTCTTGGGGAAAGCTTTATTAAGAAGTGAGAAATTGATACACATACGCCACTTTAAATCCTCCTTATTTACCATTACAACATTAAAGACCCATTGGATACTGGATCTCCAGCACAAACCCCGCCTCTAGCAGCTTCTTCACCTCCGCGCGGATGGGCCCCGCCAAGGTAGTGGCCGTTGCCCTCTTCTTCTGACATATAAGAGGGAGGTCCTCTTGTTCGAGGTTGAGATGGTGGCATGCGACGTCAGCGTCAATGCCCCACATGTTCGCCGCGCTTCATGCGTAGATGTCCGTGTTCTCCTGGATGCAGGTCAGGATTTTTCCCTTGTACTCCTTCGTTAGCTCCCCGCCGATCCTCTTTCTCGGGCCTCCCGCCCTCAACCTTAATCTCTTTCTCTTCCACCTCCGCAACCTCCAGCCTCGCCACCTCTTCCATCACTCTATCGACCACCTTAGCCTCCTTCTTCCAGCTGATCGTGTTGACTGCATTGAGATAACACTTCCTTGTCACCTTTGGATCACTCCTGATCTGGATCTGCAGCCCTCCAAGTTATAGTTCAGACATTGGTGGTAAGACGAGGGTACACACTGGAAGGCGTTGATGAGGGGCCTCCCGAAGATGACGTTATATCCGCTAGGCGTGTCGACGATCGCGAAGTGGCAATTCTTCGAAGTCCCCCCCCCCCCATGTGACGAGGAGCTCCACACCTCTTTCAACTTCCTTCCTCACTTTTGAAAAGCCAAAGAGGGGACCATCAATGGCGGTAGCTCTCTTTTCCTCCACAACCATAACATTGAACGCTTTCTTAAAGACGACATTGCCTGAGCTTCCGTTGTCCACAAGGATTCAGGAGACCGCGAAGTTCTCCAGTGTTGTCTGGATCACCACCACATCATGTAAGGGGTTCTCATTCCCTAGCATATCCTCAGCTGAGAACGTGATCTCTCCTATCGGGAGTGGGGTTTGTGAAGTGGATGCCACGCTCCGGTGATAGACTGCATGAAGACTCCCCTTCTTGGTGGCTGCGAGACCAACCCCACAATGGATATCTTTGATCCCTCCCCGACCCCCCTGGTCTACTCGGTCCTCGCATTTCCTCGAAGCTCGGCCCCTGACTCCTTTATCTCTTCCTTCTTCCCCTGCTCCCTGTTCTCGCTGCTCTCCCTGGGCTCTCTCCTCTGCTCCTCTTCTCAGCTCTAGAAATTCTGGACAAATCGCGGTGGCGTGACCTTCTGTTTGATGAAAGTCACAGTATGACACCACCTCCTTTCCTCCGGTCTCCTCAGCTGTCTGGGCCTTCCTCCATGACTTCGACCTCGACCGATCGCGTTCGCTTCCTGACGAGGTACCTGATTCTGCCTCCACGGTCCTGGCCTCCTTTCGGGGGAATGGTGGCTGTCTCGACGCTCGGGGAGAATCTTCTCCCTTGCCTGCCCTGATAGCCTCCTCCTGCTGGCCTCCTCGCCAGCCTGGCGGGCGGGGCCCGGAACCTCCTTTCCTGGTCTCATTGGCCCTGATCCTCGTGGGCCTTCCACCTTCCCGCCTTCTCGACTCTTCCTTTCTCCCGGCTTACACCTCCCGCCGCTTCCTTCTCTTCTTTTCTTGTCAGCTTGGCCAACTTTGCAACAAATCCCCGGCTCGTTGCCTCACTTATGTAATGCGCCACTCGGTTGATCAGATCTTTAAACGACACGGGGGGGGGGGGGACTCGGGACAAATCCATCTTGAAGAACCCTCCTTGTAAGTTGAAGGCTAACATGACGGTGTGCTCGGGCACTTCCTGAACCACGAGGATCTTCTCTTGTAAACGATCAACATAAGATCCCGACGGCTCCTGAGGTCCTTGCTTGATAAGAAAGAGAGCTTCTGGCTCATTCTTTCTCTTTTTCGAAGTGGAGAAATGAAGCAAGAATCCCCTGCAGAGATCCTCGAAGCTGTAAATTGAGTCGGGAGGTAGTTGGTGAAACCAGTCCCTGACTTTCCCTTGAACATGATGGCGAATAGCCGGCACTTGAACACATCTGTCATCTGCCGGATCGAGACCATGTCCTCGAACCATTGCAGGTGCTGGACGTGGTCGTCCCCCCAGAGTAAAAATTCATCGCGGGCTCCGCGAATCCTGCCAGAATGAGGGCGGACAATTCCAACTCACTGAAGGGACTCACGGGTGTGGCTTGACGTGCAGGGCGAGCTCGCTCGAACTCGTTTTCTTAGTAGCGAGTTGCCGGGGTGCTTGTGAAGAGGACTCACGGATGCAGCGCCTAATCCCCTTCCTCCTGGGCGACTTACTTGCCGGGTCGCCGACTGTGACCCGCCTTACCGGGCGAGGTAATGACTGGTGGCGTGGGCTCCACGACCTCACTACGCGGGCGAGCAGCGCCCGCAGCGTCTCCTCCATCGATCTTCTGAACTCTGCGAAATCGCTCCGCGCGACGAACTCGCTGGACGGTTGCGAGTTCCCATAGTCGTCTCCTTGCTAGGCCTGCGAGCGGTTTGGTTTGGGTCGGTTTGGATCCAAACCGAAACCGAACCAACATGCCTCGATTTTTAGTTTGTCTAAACCGAGCCAAACCGAACTCGGTCGGTTCGGTTCAAATTCGGTTTGGTTTTTAGTCGGTTTTTTACGGTTCGGTGTCGGTTTTTTGCGAACAAATAATTGAAGACTGCTCACATGTAGAATTTGTGATGATCAAAATTAACGCCTATTAAACAGTACTATCTCCGCATTTATTGTGTGTTTTAATTATTTATTGTCTGGGTTTTATGCGTTCACATATTATTTTTAAGCTTTATTGGTCATTCCACATACATGCATCAACTACAGGTCTATTTACACATCATTGACTTACGTCAACAAGTTTTTTCAATGAAATTTTGAAACTAAGATAACAACAAATGATTAAAGAAGAACAGTGTCAAACCTTAAGAACAGATAAATATTTAATCAAAATAATGAAGTTATTAAAAATGTCTACAAATCAATTTATGATCAAAATAATGAATTATTGAAATATCTACAGAATAACTTATGATCAACAAATGAATGCGGCGAGTTCATATAGTCATATAGGCTCTATACATCCTTTATAATTATTATAAAATAGAAATTAATCTATGCATAATTTATAATTATTATAATATCAATTACTAACGTCGATTCGATTCGGTTTGGTCGGTTTTTACATCTTGAAAACCGACCCGAACCGATATAGCTTCGGTTTTCAAAAGCTCTAAGCCGAGCCAACACCAAACCGGGCGGCTCGGTTTCAAAATCGGTGCGGTTCGGTCGGTTCAATCGATTTTGTCGGTTTTCGGTTTCCGCTCCTCACCCCTACTCCTTGCTCTACATGTCCTGTAATGGTGTCGTCAGGTGAATTTTTCTACACCAGCTACCAGTCCGCGCTCATCGTACTATCTTTTATGTTTTATCATTTACTGGTTAAGGGTTCTTCTACACGATAATAATTTTTCTTCTTGATGATCAATTAACTCATGGCTTTACGAGCACACATGCCCAGTGAGTTGATGTAAATGGATTTTAATTTTAGTGAGCTAATGTTACTTTCTAAATTCACTTTTCATTCATTTGAAAGAAAAAAAACAAATTTTGATTTTTGTTTTGCTAGGAAAAATTTCTGTTAATTACTCCAAATTGCTCTAATGTAGGTATCCCTAAACCTTAAATCTCCTGGAAATTCAATGGAGGAAAACCAGAACCAAGAGAACTCTCGTGCTCTGACAGAAACAGAGAGATGCCCATAGACTAGATAGGAGAACTGATAGGTGTTTTTCCTTAGTGAACAGAGGGTGTTTAAGACTAGTATTATTCAGCAGATTAAATATAAATAAAATACCAGAGTGTAAATTTATATCATATAATGCATATCCACCATTGTGTCTTTCAATTAAAATTTTCTACAGACATGATTTAGCCAGCACAGAACCCAGGAGGGTAAAAGTCATTTTTCTCAAGTTTTCAAGCACTACCGTAATGGACTTTTTCCTCGATTGACACCGAGTGTTCTGGTACATATATGCAAGTCTACTATTAGTTAAGTCATACCCGTGGCACATGGTATCTTGTACCCCTACTATATAAAGGGGAGTATAACTAGTTATATTGTTATCTTTGGAGTCTTGGTATAGGATCTCTCTTTGGAGAGGACTCTTCGAGGGAACCAACCCTCAAGAGCATGGTGCGAGTAGACCTCGCGACTGTATCCTTATATTTTATTACATTTTGATTTGGTGCTTGCCATATTCTCATTGGGAAACCAACCCAAGCAACAATGCATAATATGACTGAACAAATATATTTACAGATCAGAAATCAGTCTCAGGTCACATTAATTGCATAGAGATTTGGCAGAGATGTTAAAACCTTAAAAGAAAGCAAAGCATTCTCACAGCCTCCATTAACAGGATGGCAAAACTTGCAAATTACAATTTATTAGCCGAGCACCCTGCACTGATAGATCATTAGATAAGTTTAGCTTTTGGATTATTATTAGCCCAATTTTATTTTCCATCCACCATATATTACCAACATAAATGTCTTTAATGATATTGATTATGATTATATCACTCTTTCTAGTAGTAGGCTAGTCCAATAATAAAAAATTTAAAACAATTTTTTTTGTTTATAAAACTTCAAATCATTGTTCTAGCATTATTTTAAATAAATTTTAAATTAATTAATTTTAAAAAATACCTATGGTATTACAGTTTGAGCAGTAATCTGCCCTTTCTTATTTTACAAGAACTAATGATCCAAATGAAGCTTGTTATTTTATAATGTTGAGTGTTTGTTTAATATTTGTAAGTATGATTATTTTGTTATTTTTTGTGGGATATACTTCTTGTGCTACCATTTTTTCGAAAAACTTATGGGATTAGGAATTTACTTGCTATTCTTTGCAGGCAAAACTTTCTTCTGAATCTGAACCTATCGGAGCAAGGGCAGAAGCTGTTGTTCTTCTTAAAAAACTGAGTTTTCCTGTTGGTATTTTACTCATTTTTTCATATTATATAATGTCTTTTCTTTGTTAAATGCGTGGGGTAGATATTAAAGTGATCTATGAGCTGATATGGTAAATAGGCTTGAATGGTAGGATGAATTTTGCATCATAGAATGCTTTCTTCACAAAAATTAATGTGCAACTCATTATGTAATTGATTTTTTAGGAGAGGTAATCAAATCATTTATAAAACTAAAAGTCACAATTTGTAGTTAAAAAAAAAGTTTCATCATGTATGTGTGCTCGTCTGAGATGTCGTATGAGGGAGGGCGATGAAGAAGTCTTGGAGAGTATTGGAGTTCCTTTTTCTTGACTCGGGTGAACCTATGTTGGCGATGAAGGAGCAGAAGTGGAGGTGGAGGGGATTAACTGGGCTTCTAGTGGTCGTAGGCTTCGGAGGTGCGACTGAAGGAAATCAACTGTTGTCTGAGAGGTGTAATCGGGTTTTGCGTGAAGGAGAGGGAAAAAGAGGAAGATAGAAGAACGAGAAATAGAGAGACATTTAGATAATACTTTCTTTCCCTTTTAAAATTCCCCTTATCCTATAAGTAGAATGAACCCTCTTGACACAACATCCAAAATGCCCCTCACAAGACTTAAACAACTATGAGTATAGATGCGACAATTCGATACATATAAAAATATGTGTACAAAATAAAGATACACATCCACATTTTAAACTCTTTGCGCCCTTCTGCGTCACTGGCATGTAGTGCTTCAACGTTGACCCATAACAGTAGTGCCTTAATGTCGACCCATGACATCTCCTCCCCTATTGTGATTAAGTATGTCCTCAGGATTAAGGGTCAAAAAGACGACACTAAGGTTTAAGCACACCTCAGTGGCTTCGGGCCTATCTTTATCTTCCCAAGGTACCAAGGCGTTGGGGAGGTTGTTGCTATTCCTGGTGCACAAATTCTGTGTTGACATGTGTGGTAATCGTTCCTCAGTCTATGGAGGCAGAGGCATCATCAGTCATGATTTGGCTTGTGGTAATCCAAGCGGTGGAAGCATAGGCTCGATCCCCACCCGGTCGGTGTAGACCACCTCCAAGCATAAGATCCCGGCGGTGTCTCAAGCATGCAATTTTGGCACTCTACTGTCTCAGTGCCCAACTGCACCCACAACGTCAGAAGATTAAAGCCCAACGTTAACATTCCCAATGTGCACATCCACTTGTCACCTGACATTGCCTCAACCTCCTGGAGAACAATCACGAGGAAGTCAATTATGAAACACTATGGGCACGACTCGACATACACTCGAACAGTCTATCTAGCTCCTATTGGTCATCGACACACAACTGCTAGCGCGGCCTGTTGCGGTCAGCTGCAGACGTTGTGCTACATGCTCGATAATAAAACTATGCGTGCTCCCCGAGTCCAGCTTGGGTGTATGTGCGGTGTTCTTCCTCTCATACAATCATGCAAATGAACATAAAATTTGATAAAAAGGAGGTGACAAGAACCTTGAAATTAGGAAGACGAACAATAAACAAAAGAAAAGGATTTGCGGTGGAGAATATTCAAATAGTAGCTCCCCTGCTAATGGGTAATAACAAATAATGAGCGTGACTTTTCTTCTATTGTTGATGAATAATAACATACAAAATTATTTCCTGTTGTTGGTGACCATTAATAGTAGCATTGTGTTAGCAAAAAAGTTGATTGATATATTATATTTTCTTGAATATGACACAATGGTTGTTGCTGATGTTGCGGGAATGAAATTAGACTTGAGCCCTAATCCTCTCTATATATGGAAGCAGATCAGGATAACAAATACAATATTACAAGACATAAATAAATCACACATAATAACACACATATTGTAACACTCCCCCTCAAGTTGGGCATGAGATATTAATCACACCCAACTTGACAATAATTCTTCCAAAGGTACTCCCACTCAGGTATTTCATGAATATATCAGCAAGCTGTCTATCTGAGGGAACAAAGGGAGTATATACAACCCCCTTTTCAATGTTCTCTTTGATGAAATGATGATCCACTTCATATGTTTAGTTCGATCATGTTGAACAGGGTTATGGGATATGCTGATAGCAACCTTGTTATCACAATACAACCACATGGGCTTATCTTCTGAGAGTCCCAGGTCACTTAGCAGAGAGCGTAACCAAAGGCCTTCACAAACACCATGAGCCATAGCCCGAAACTCTGCTTCAGCACTAGATCTTGCCACAACATGTTTTTTACTTCTCCAAGTAACAAGATTCCCACCAACAAGAGAACAATACTTGAGGTAGATTACCGATCGTCGATTTGCCCGATCCAATTAGCATCGGTGTAGACTTCAATTTTTAGAGCTGAATTTGGGGAAAACAAGATCCCACTCCTAGGTGAGGACTTGAGGTACCTTAGAATCCTGTGGGCAGCATCTGCATGACGAGTCTTCAGAGCATGCATAAACTGGCTGACAACACTTACATCGTAAACAATATCAGGACGAGTATTAGCCAGGTAGATCAACCTCCCTACCAATCTCTAAAATTCAGGTACATTTTCAATCTCCTTTCCATCATCACGACTCATTTTGTGGTTTACAGTCACTCATCCTAGAATTCTCAAGCAGGTCTAGAGTATACTTCCTTTGGGAGATGAAAATCCCTTGCTTGGACCTTGCCACTTCACCAAGAAATATTTGAGTGCACCCAAGTCTTTGATCTCGAACTCAAAAGCCAAATTTTGTTTTAGGAGCTTGATCTTTTCCACATCGTCGCCTGTTATAACAATATCATCAACATAAATAATGAGACCTGTGAGTTTACCGGTCCGATGTTTAATAAACAATGTATGATCAACATTGCCCTAGTGATACCCAAATGGCAACATGACTTTGTGAAATCTCCCAAACCAAGCTCTTGGAGTCTGTTTTAGCCCATATAGGGCTTTCTTTAACTTGCAAACATTTCCTATTGAACCTTTAAGAGTAAGGCCTGGTGCAAGGGACATGTACACTTCCTCATCAAGATCCCCATGGAGGAAAGCGTTTTTACGTCAAGTTGCCAAAGGTCCCATCCTTTGCAAGCAACACAAGATAAAAGGAGTCTGATTGTGCTCATCTTTGCTACAGGGGTGAACGTCTCCTGATAGTCAATCCCAAGGGTTTGAGTATACTTTCTTGCCACCAGTCTTGCTTTATACCTTTCAACAACACCTTGAGGGTTTTGTTTAACAGAGAACACCCATTTACATCCAACCGGTTTTTTCCCATCGGGAAGATGCACCAAATCTCACGTGTTGTTCTTTTCTAGAGCGGCCATTTCCTCCAGCATCGCCTCTCTCCACTCGGGAATCTCCAGAGCACTCTGCCAAGATACTGGTGCAGACGGAGAGACTAGAGAAACACAAAGGTCTTATGGGAAGTAGAGAATGAGTCATAACATAATTGGAAAGAGGATGTTGAGTACATGATTATCTTTCCTGAGAGCAATGAGAGGTTCAGAAGGCCCTGGGTCATGATCTAGTGTTTGATCTGGTTGCACAATAAGGTCAAGTGTGCTGGTGATCTCTTTTTCTCCTCATGTACACCTGCAAGCTAGGAGCAGTAGGAGCAGTAGGACAAGGAGCAGGAGAATTGCTCACTTCCAACGATATAAGCTCCCCCTTAAGCGAGGGATAAGGTGGAGGAATGGGTAGCGGTACAAGAGAAGACAAAGGAGGAGAGGGCAAATAATGAGTGTCACCTGGGGCAGGATAAGACCTCAAATTCACAGAACGTGACATCCATGGTGACGAAGACTTTCTTCGTAGGAGGATTAAAACACCTTTAGCCCTTTTGTGTAGGAGAGTAGACAATAAACGCACTTTAGTGCACGATGATCCAGTTTGGTGGGAGGAGGGTGATGGATGTGAACAAAGCAGACACATCCGAACACCTTAGGAGGAAGCTGAGAGGAAGAGACCCGAAGAGTGCCAAGGGGAGTGGCATTACCAAGAATACACGAGGGTATGCGATTAATGATATATACCGCAGTAAGGACAACATCCCCCAGTAAGGACAACATCCCCCAGTAAGGACAACATCGGCCCAGTAGTATTTGGGAAGATGCATGGTAGATAAAAGGCAGCGGGCCACTTCCAATAGGTTACAATTCTTACGCTCTGCAACACCATTTTGACCAGGGGAATAAACACAAGTAGTTTGATGAATACTGCCCTGATCAGCCAGATACTGAGCAGACTACGAATCCAGATATTCATGCCCATTTTCACTGCAAAGACTTTGAATTTTTGTATGAAACTGAGTATAGATCATGTTCTGAAAAGTTTTGAAGGTAATAAAAACATTACTTTTCTTCCGCAATAAATTTAACCACGTAGTGCGAGAAAAACAATCAATAAAAGTGATAAACCCAATACAACCTGAAATGGAAGAAATAAGACAAGGTCCCCAAACATCAGAATGAATCACAGTAAAAGGGATATAACTTGACAACGAAACATAATTAAATGTATTTCAACATTATTTGTTCATAGTACAGACATCACACACAAAGGAATTAAAAACAATAGTAGACATATCAAGAAACAATAACTTCATAACATGAATAGACAGGTGGCCTAAACGATAATACAAGGAATATAAATCGGATGTGTTTGAGTGAAGGGCCAACAGAGGCGTCACTGGGACGGAGTCGAGCACATATAGACCATTGACCAAGCTACCAGAGCCAATCACCGTTCCCGTCTTCAGGTCCTGAAAAACACAAGATGAAGGATGAAAGATTACAGAACTGTTCATGGAATTAGTCAAATTACTAATAAAGAGAGATTATGTGTGAAGTTTGGGACATGCAAAACAAATGATAAGGTGAGGGAGGAACAAGAGACAGAGCCCTTTCCAGCAATAGAAGAAAGGGACCCATCAACAATGCTCACCTTATCATGACCAGAGAGAGGAGTATAGGATATGAAACCCGAGGCGGAGCCAGTCATATGGTCAGTGGCTCCAGAGTCGATGATCCATTGAGTGGAAGTAGCAGAGTGAGCACATGGAGTCCCTGTGTGGGTATACGAGGTCAAGGCAGCAGACTCCGTGGAGAGCCCTTGCATCATGCGGTGAAGTGCAAGAACTTCATCAATCGAAAAACACCAGGGAGGATAGAGGGATCAACACCACACAGAGAAGGAGAAGTATCCATAGCGACATCAGTGAGATAGGCAGAATGTGGAGGAGTATGTCGTCCAGGTAAGCTCTCGAAGCCACAACAACCACGAGAAGGAGCACCACCTCTTGGTGGAGGGAAACCATGGAGTCTAAAGCAGGTGTCTCTGGTGTGACGGGTCTTCCCACAATAATCACAGAGGAGATGGTCTTTATCACTATCCTTCAGCTTAGAATCATGGGTTGGGTGAGCCCCAAACAAAGAAGGGGTACCAACAGCAAGAGAAGAACTCTCGGGAGCTTTGTCGGGAAGAAAAGTCTGGCGATGATCAAACTCATGTTGAACAATGCTATAAACCTCTAAAAGAGACGGTAACGACAAACGCCCCAAAATCTGAACACTAATCTGATCAAAATCCTGATGATGACCATGAAGGAACTCAAAGATGCGGTTGCAATCCTCCCAAGCACGGACCATAACCTTATCAATCGGGCTAACAAAGGCGAAGGAAACGAAATGATCATATTCCTGATACAACTGTGTAAACTCTAAATAGTAAACAGATGGAAGACGATCACCCTGACGGAGTAAGGATATCTTCCGCCTCAACTGGAAGATCTGGGTAGCATTACCCTTTTGAGAATAAGTAGTCTCTGCACGCCGCCAAATATCAATAGCAGTATCCAAAAATAAGTAGTTGCAAGCGATGGACTGTTGAATGGAATTCGTTAGTCAAGACATGACTAAGGAATTTTCTGAATCCCATTGAGGCCAATCAGGGGCAGTCTTCTCCGGTTACGTAGTTTGCTCAGTGACATAACCAAAGAGGCGACAAATCTTAAGTGCAAGAGTGATAGAGCGAGACCATGAGAGATAATTAGAATCATCTAATTGGATGGTAGTAATATGCCGAGTATTGTGATCATTACTCCCACAAAGAGAACTTGCCGGAGGAGTAACCGGCGAGGAGGCAGTGAGATCATTGAGAGAAGACATAGTGACTCAAGAATAGAAATCTGGGGACCACATTCCACGTAGGGTAGCAAAGAGCGGCCGGTTACGCCGAATACATACAAGCGTAGAAGAGGAGAGGAATAGAAATCAACTCCATACAATAGCAGAGAAAACAAGCGGCGCCGGAAGGAAGCAAGGGCTTCATGGCATGTTCGGCGTCGGAAAGAGATGGGCTACAAACCCTAGAAAGCCTGACTGGAAGAAGGGGGCGGGCTGGAGAGTCTGGAGGGCCCTGGAAGCCCAACGAAGGAGCGCTGGAGGGCACTGGAAGACCAACAAAGGTGCGCTGTGCGAAGTAGACGAAGGAGCGCCGCTGGAAGAGGAGAAAGGGAAGCGCAGACGGAAACAGGAGAGGAACCTGCGGCGGGACTAGCAGGCGGGAGCGGATCCGATGCGCGCTGCGACGAACGGCGGACAATGCGACACAGAACGATGAAACAGTGCGAGGAGCGGCTAGGGCACGAGAAGTCCTTGATCTGATACCATGTTGCGGACATGAAATTAGACTTAAATTTCAATGAAAGATCCCTAATCCCCTCTCTATAAGGAGGCGGATCAGGATAACAAATACAATATTACAAGACATAAATAAATCGCACATAATAACACATTGTAACAGCTGACAAATACTATATAATTCGCCGGCAAAGTTTCTGCTACAGTAACTCTTTTGGAGCGTCTTGTGGGTGGTATGATGCATGGTAGTATTATATAATACCTGACCTTACTACTATAAGGAAATTGTTCTGCTATTGACATCATTATTATCATAGTATGCCTGATTGTGGCTTATGTATCTATATTATGCTTACCTATAGGGTCAAGAGAATTATAAGAAGATTTTTTTCCCATTTGGCAGTATTGCCCCATTTGTAAGGGCTAGTTGGTTCCTTAGAGGGTCTCCGAGTTTTTGAGTACTCTTCTCCAGTATAGCTAATTCAGATAACCTTTTGATTAGAATTTTCAGAGCTCCTATGAAGTTATCATTTTCTCCGGTCTTGAATTGATATAAAATATTATTAAGCTGCTGATAGTCATGATATATGAGCTTTTTATGCCAAAGAAAAACCAGGATTTTAAAGTTGTACGGTTTTATGCAACGTTTTGAAAACTGGACCGGTCATCGAACCGGTGAAGCGAAAGGTTCAAGGTTCAACCGGGGTCGAACCGTTATATATAAATATATATATTATTACAAATATATTTTAAGTATGAATATGTATATTATATATTTTAAGAGTATATATAATTTTATACGGTATATAACTATATATATTCATTATTTTATATATTTTTGAATATATTTGAATGATATATATTATATATTTACTCATATATTTTAAATTACAAATATATTTAAATTTATCATGATTTTTTAAAATGATAATTTAATATAATGATGCTTAGAAATATTTAATTTTATATTAGTATAATAGTATGTATATTTATATAATATATTTCGAAAAAGTTCATCAAAAATCAATTGCTCCAGTGGTCTTTAACTTTGCTTGAGCTGGAGGTGGTCCGGGTTCAAATCCCAGCAAAATCAATTTTTACATGCATTAATAATTGAGCTTATGGCCCGCCCGGTTCCACAAAACCGAGCCCGATTTCCGGTTAGCCGGTCCGCCCACCCGGTTTACCGGTTCCGGTTGGGCGGTCCGCTGCCATGACGGGTTTTCACCCTTGACCGGACCGGCCGGGGGTCCGGTCGGCGGTCCGACCGGTTGAACCGGCCGGTCCGGTCCGGGTTTTAAAAGCTTGATTTTATGGTTTTCACCTTATTGTCAGAATTGTCTGACTCTACAACATTCGCCTTAGCTGCTTTATCAGGCATTAGAACTTTTTTTTACTCTATCCATTATATACAAAAAAATATTATATTGGACAGATTGGGTATTCTCATCAGCATAATAGACCAGCATATCTTTTATAATTTAATTCGCCAAATACATAGATCAATAGATTTGTTTACCTAAATATGGATTTTTCACTACTTTGACTAGTGAGTCACGTATAATTTTGATCCTAAGACCATTTTTGTTGTTTGAATTTGCAACAAGAGTATTTTTCTTCATAGTGTCTTGATGCAGGATCAGTGTTAGTTTTTTCCTTTTCATTGAGTTTTTAATAAATTTGATAGTTCTTCCTTTCATAGGATCATTATTTCTAAGCTTAGACGATGGATGCCATCCAAAGTTTTTGAATTAAGAATTACTTCTGCCCATGAAGCATTACTTATAAAATTTGACGAATCATTTTTGAAATGTCTCAAGCTCTTAGAATGAGAAGATGTTACGCGGGCACGAAGATGTAGTCTCTATCAATCACAACTTGCGAGATGCTTTGTCTCTTGCTATCGTAGGTCGAACAGATAACCTGGGCCTCTTTTTAGCTTCTTGGAGCTTGCAAAGTTCCCAATGATGAGGCATTTCAGCTCGCCATAGCTGAAGACACTCCCGCCAAGTAGATCAAAAAACAAGTCGATGACTGGTATTCAGGAGTGTATGTAGAGGGTGACATATGAGAAGGTGGAGGGCCAGTGGGAGGAGTGACAGTTGTGTTTGTTCGTTCCACCTCATCAATGTGTTGCTAGAATCCTTGAGCAAGGGTGAGGATGTCCTATTATATTGGAGCCAATTCGTCCTCGGTGAGGTACTCAGGGGCAGAATAGGGATTTTGGTCAATGTGGTTTGTCATTGCTATGGAGTTTCAGATCACTACTCCGATGTTCGCGCTCACAACACCTTTTAGGATGTTCAACCCATATTTGTTTGCGATCAGGGAAGCCCCTACTTGCGGCGAAAACGACGATGATAGAGATCGTCGGAGAACCCATCGAGCTCTCAAGATGTCAGTTGGGAGCTCTCTTCTGAATATATTCTTGATTTCCCGAAGTTATGAAGTTCGAGGAACCGTCCGTAATCCATTGTAGAAGGGAGGACTTAGAGAAAAATACGTTAACCGACAATAATAGTTAAAGTAGAGTAGTGGACCAATAACTAGCATCATTACCAGTAAAACACAATATACTAGTTAGTACGTCTGGCGGTGATTGGATTACCCGCTCAGATTATTGGGACCCTAGCATTCTACTCTCATGCAATACAAGAGAGAACTCGAAAGGTATAGGGGAGCGTGATATCCTTGCGTTGGATGACAATGTTCCAACAACCTACTGAATCCGGAGCACATATGAGTGTCGAGGCGACGTCTCTGTGGTTTTGACAAAGTAGCAAATGGACGTTGGGAAGGGATGAGAGCTCGTTTTACAATGAGTGGGGCCGAGTCGCACCTATAGGGCCCGTGAGAGTGGAGTCATCGTCAGCTGGCATGACTTAGGAGCTCAACGATTAAGGACCTTATAGAGATGGAAGGGTGTACAACTGGAGGATATGTAGTGCGACCAGAACACCCACAAGGTGAAGCCGACTGCGGCCTTCCAAGAGATTGTCTACCGAACTAGTGGCGGATGGGGTTGCTGCGAGGGAGAAGGCGAAGAGAGGCCACAACCAAGGTTGCTGCCCTAGAGGTGGGGTTGAAGGACCTAAAGGAGAGGCAATTGATATTGTCCACTCCGAATGAAGCGGTGAACAATGAGGCAGGAGCAAGACCTGAGAACATGAGGTAGACGAGAAGCGACTGACATTGGTATCGATGCTAGTAGGGAATCTGCTAGAAACCAACTCCAGCGGGGCGCACACGGCAAAGAAAGTGGTTTAAGCGACCACCAACCTGTCGACCACGGTTTAAGCGTCCGTGGCGCATCTAGAGGCGATGAAGATTGCAATCAAGAAGAAAAAGTAGCCTTTCTTCGATTGCATTTCTTTTCCTTATTTTTCTTCCCTATAATTGATGTAACCATCCTCGACATCAATAATGAAAGTGCATTCTCAAAACGTTTTGTCTTGATATTCTGACTATGCGACACTAAGATGTGTATGGATATGCCGCCTCCTGATACGCAGGTTATACAAGTTGCAAGGTCCTCTCTAACGACGTTGAGGGATTTAAAGTTCGAGCAGGCATGAACAAATCATTTTGACGTAGTGCGCTAGCAGTGATAAGTGAATTGTTTGTGTCGGGAATTGTCGGCTTGATATACCAGGCTGGGCAAATGGCGGTACGAGAGTGAGGTGTCTTGAGCACAAGATGATCTGGATCGATGTATCTAAATGGCTGCCACATTCGTCGTTGTGAAGCTCCTGTAAGATTTTCGCGATGTCCGCCTCATGGAAATTTTTCATAAGGCACTAGCAGGGACTTTCAGGGGAGTTCACCCCTGATGATTGTATTGTAGATGGACATAAGTGAGCACCAACCCATATTGTATAGTAATCCCCGGGTGCTTAGTAACCCCGAATCAGGCGAGAAAAGTCGCGCTCACCTCGATGGCCTCCTAATCTTCAACTGCGGGCGTTCACCTCTATGGGCCTGATGGGGTTGGTAGTTACCTCTAGGGTGGCTGCATAAGCTCAATCCCCACCCGATTGGTGCGGTTAACCTCTGAGAAAAAGGTCCCTAGAGGTGTCTCGAATGTGCAACCATGCCACTCTATTGTCTTAGAGCCCAACTGCACTTGCATCTTCACGATTAAAGTCCCACATCAACAATCCCAAGTTGCGCAGCCACTTGACACCCAACACCTCCTCAACTTCCTGGAGAGAAATCACAAAGAAGCCAACCACGAAGAAGGTTCATTCCACCACTATGGGCATGGCTCGACAAACGCTCGAGTAGTCATCTGGCTCCCATTGGCCATTAAAACATGGTTGTTAGTGCGACATGTCGCGGTCAGCCAGAGGCATTGTGCGACATGCTTGCTAATAAAATTGTGCGTTCTTCCCGAGTCCATGTGGGCCACAATTGCGTGGCCCGCAATCATAATGAGCATATGGATGGATTACCCACGATGAGGGACCAAAATGGTACCCAGTAAAATCGTTGGGTCCCCTGAACCATCCTCTTCCTTACCCTCGTCCGAGGGGTCATCCACCTCAAGCCAAAAGAGATGCTTGCACATGTGTTTTTGTATATATGTGTCATCACAGTTAAATCACTGGCCTTTGGTGTATCAATCAGCCATCTCTGCTGTCAAAATGCGGCGGGGGAACTGTGGGCGATCACCTTCTTTCCCTTGGTATGACCATTACTACGTTGGTGATTGGCCCCTCAAATCCTCCAGATCCCCTCCACGATGTCCACTATTGGGCCAATTCATGAACATGCGCTTCTCGCTTACCTGCACAGACATGGCGTGGTAGGATCCATAGTTGTTTAAAATTCCACAGCTAGATGTAGATGCTCCTTGAGGCATGCTATAAAGATGGGTACATGGTTCTCGAGAGCAATGGAAGTGGCTCGAGTGAGGAGAACCTGCAACTTTTCCAAATAGCATCAACACAGTCCGTCTTCTTGTGGGAGACGAGGTAGCCAATGAGATTGCCTCGAAGAGGTTGCCCAAAACCTAGATTGTAGGTGACCTTGAATTCTTCCCTTGTCAAGTGTAGTCTTTCCCGTTGTAGCTGCGAGAACCATAGCTGGTTAGAGCCTAAAGGTCAAACGAAGAATGCTATTTATTCTTCCCACAAAGTGCGTTGGTTAGATATGAAATGCTCGCAATGCGTAAGTCACACCAATGGGTCCTCACAACCGTCTAAGAAAGGAAATCCATTTTCATATAGCGGGGAACACCGCCCCTTTAGAGCGGTGGTCTTTGGAATCAACACGGCGAGGCTCAGACTGTCCTTCGTGGGAGGAGCCAGAGGTGGCTCGTGGTGGCGTCCTGTCGAGGCCAACGACGAGTGCTTAGTTTACGGTAGTATTCTTCGTTATCATTTTCTAGATCATCTCCATGACTCGTGTAACAGCCCGGAGACCATCACAATTTATACAATAACAAAAGCCATTTTTCATATCACATATAACACATCATAATATATACACAATGAGCTTGCAACAAGACAAAATAAATTTTATTGCATTTCTTATTTTATTACATCCAGATACACGTACTATATTTGCATATGGTATTTTTAACATACATGATCTCGTACACGTCTGGATTCTTCAGCTTGAGATCTATTAGAAGTTTCAGGGGTGATTGGATTGACGACGTTCGTCTCCTGAAAAAATTGTCCACAAACGAGTTAGTCTAAAAAGACTAAGTGATATTTTAAGTCTTTAACCACTAATACATACTATTAGAGTGAAATATTAGTAATATGCATTTAATTAACAATATTCAACTGTAAATGTGTATTGATATGCAGGTATAAAAATAATATGAAACTGTCATAAAGCAGTATGAGTGTCAAGATATATTTGAAATTGATTTGTTTATATTTATATCGAGAAAGTGTCGAGGGTATCAGTATAGCAGTATCAATATTAGTATTTTGGCCCAACCCCTCAGGGTCAATGACTACCAATGTCGCACGTTCATCACGCGTTAATGCTTTTCAGCCGACTACTTTTGTTGTCGAAATAATTTAGTATATATGTTAGCCCCTCATTCTTTCTCATGTATTGGTGTATGTGTATATTTAAAGAGAAAGTAAATTAAAGAGAAAGGTAAATTTAGTATTTAATCCCCTCAGGTAATAAGTTATCAACGCTATTTAGATTTCTCTGCAGTATTGTCATCGTTTAGCGATTTAAAATTTATCAGTGATATGATGCACATGCAGGAAGATTTTATAATTTCAAGAGACTTTGCATGTTGTTGAATATACAATAATTTACAGTGTAAATTAAAGAAATAATTCTCACCTGCATAACTTCCTTTCCTTTATCTCATCGTAGGTCCTCATCGCGTCTACTGTTTGATGCCATCCTTCGAGTTTCTGTTATAAGCATCATTTATTAAGTAATTGTTTCTCGTGGTTGCATCTTAAAGAGAGGCGATATGGACTCTAACAAAAGATTGTAGACTTGTTAGGAGTGGTCTTAGGTTAGAAAGAATTTATGTGATCTCTACATAAAATATTTAGATGAGAGACTCATGAATATTGGGAAATAAGGCAGTCCTTAAGTATGTAAGAATGTATATATTCAAATCTTGCAAGGCTAGAAATGAGTGGAAAATTGAGGAGACAGAATAGTCATGCCAAGTTCAGCCCAATTTAAATATCAACAATTAACAACTCAGTAAAAGGGCAATCTCAAAAGCAAATTTGCTAATCCCAATAGTTAACCATAATTGATTCCAAATTTAGCCATATAGCCAAGGTCAACCAAGTTCATCCTTTCTAAACTATGTAAAATCACTTATACTGTCCAACTAAACTTTAAACATAGAAAATTCAATTTAAACCTCATGTATAATCCATGATCAACCCACAAATTTAGAAGAAGTTGGCTAGATATAATAACATAGAAAGCCCAACAGTTAGAGAATAGAATTTCAATTTCTTAACAAATAATTTAGGCATCAAAATCCCAACAGGTGACAGCTACTACAGGCATCAAAACCCTAATAGCTAACAGCCAACCACAAGAGGAAATACTCCGTATGAACACCCAAATCCCAATTTTCTAATAATGAAAGCACCGCCAACAATGAATATTTCCCCAATTTATTTATTCGAAGTTTTATTTTGCCAAGACAAAACCAAAGTAATGAATTTCAGGACTTACAAATGAAGTAATAGAGGGAGAGAAGCACTGAAGTGCTGAAACCAGCACAAGAAAACAGTGAACTGCAATTTCTGATTATGGTAGAGGAGAGGAGAGGTTGCATGAAAGAGGAAAGATCCCATCTAGTCCTTATATTCCAAGGTCGGCAGTTTCGTGGCCAGTAGGGAAAATCTCATCAGATTAGGGCTTGGTAAAGATACGACTCAATCTTTGGTGTCATCGAGAAAGAGGAAGGAGGATGACATGCCAATAGAGGAGATGAACTCACCAAACCTTCTCTTATCGTGGATTTACCATTGTTTGCCGCTGCTGCCTTGCCATTGCCGCCTTGCCGCATGCCGCTGCCACCTTGCCGCATGCCGCTGTCGAGAAGAAGAATGTGTGCGGGTGTGGATGATATCGGGTCGGCAGGGCTAAGGAAAGGAAGGAAATAGTAATAAGCTATCTCTTATTATCTATACTATATTAAAAGGGAAAACACCCTTTGGTTAAACATTCATTTTCCTATTTTACCCCTCTTTATTACAAAAATTCCGGTCTCATTAATTTATGTATTTTTTAATTTTAAAATATGTACTTTCATATAGGCAAAATCTCTTATCTACAATAAAAAATGTGCTCTCACAATCGCTCGCAAACTCTCATGCACAAGGGAAAAACGAGCGACTGACGGAGTATGACGTTCAGGGGTTTGCGAGCGGCGGGAGCGCCGTCATGTTGGGGCGATGCCATGACCGAAGTATTGCCGTGCAAGGCAGCTGTCGCGATTGGTCGTAGGGGCGAAGCCCCGTGCCTATTCTTGTAGAATATATGATAATATATTAGCCCAACCCATCTTATTCACTAAGGCCCAATATAATTAAGCCCAAAAAATTAGCTGCTGTTATAATTCCTGCTGCATACAGTCAACATTTTATTTAAAACTATTTATCTAGGGATGAATAGTATCACTTTTTATAAGACCTTTTTATAATATATGAATCTCAAACACAATCTTCCGCAACATATGCATCAAATATTCGTAAAATTTTTTGATGGAACATTTCAACACTGATCATTATTTTTCATCATCGGGGATTTTAATAAGAGAATAAAAAATTATTTCATAAAAGTTTAGGTATTACAACTCAAGCCAAATTGAGTTTGGGATCGTCAGTAGGGGTTTGAGGCCGAGTTTCGGGGTTCAGGAGAATGCCTGTAATAATCGGACGGAAGCTCGCATAGGAAGGAGATGTCCCAATAAGTGGTCTGCGGCTGGTCGGCCCTCACGTGCAGGATTGCGATGCCCGAAGGCAGCTGTAGGAATTGTGGCGGATGGGGATACATGTGGGGAAGTGTTTTGGGAAGGTTGACATAGGCATGGAGCCCATTCTCGGTCACCAACGCTATCAGCCATGCAACAGATTGTGCCTGTAATTCTGCACGTCGAGGAGCAAGCGAAAGAGCCCACGTGGGTTAGAATACCTCGATGGAGGCATGCTCTGATACCAAGTTGTTATGTGCTTCCTATTGAAATCTAGTGTGAGGACGGACGAGGACGAAGTCTTAGAGAGGATTGAAGTCCCCCTTTCTTGATCCTGGTGGACCTATGTTGGCGATGGAGTAGTGGAAGAGGAGGCCGTAGGGATCAGAGGGGCTTCCAATGGTTGTGGCCTTGGTAGGTGCGACGATCAGATGCTGTCCGAGAGCCGTAATCGGGTTCTGCATGGAGGGGGGAGAAAGAGGGGAAAGAAGGAAAGATACAAATAGAGAAAAATAGAGAGATATTTTGGTAATATTTGCTTTCCCTTTTCAAATTCCCCTCATCTCTTAAGTAGGATGCACATTATTTCTACAATATCCAAGATACCTATCACAAGGCTTAAACAATTGTGGGTGAAGATGCGATAGTCCGTTACATATAAAAATATGAAATAAAGATACATGTCCACATTTTAAACTCTTCACGCCCTTCCATGTCACTGATACATAGTGCCTCAATGTCGTCCCGTAATAGTAGTGCCTCAATGTCGTCCCGTAATAGTAGTGCCTCAATGTCGACCCGTAACAATAGTGCCTAAATGTCGACTCGTAACAGTAGTGCCTGAAACTCAACCCGTAACAGTAGTGCCTGAAAGTCAACCATAACAGTAGTGCCTGAAATTGACTCATAACAGTAGTGCCTGAAATTGACTCATAACACATCTATATCAGTTATTTTGCTATGATTTTTCACAAACGTTTTTCATGGGGAATAATTGCTGGAGGTTTCTTATATTTTCTTTTGTTGAATTCTATGTTGCTACTTACATAATTATGAATATGGGATATGCTTTCATGGGAATTCTGTGTATTATTATATTAAATCTTAAATAATCTGGTAGGTGTGATGATGGTTGTAGTTAGTTTGTTTTCCAGTGAAAATTTGAGAAAACATGAATCTGTGGAATATGGTTACTTATTCAGAGATTATTCTGGGACTTTTCTAGCTTAGATGATTCTTGAACTTCTTCAGCTGTATATGGTTTCAGTCTTTCAAATGCTGTTTTCAGTTTATCCCAGAAATAGTTTAATTTTTTATACTAGGCTCCATAACTCAGCATGACCAAAACAGATTTTTTGGTGGTTTCTAAAATTTTGTGGGATTGCTTTTTTATACTTATTGTGCATTATATTAGCCTCAATCCGTAGCCTAAAGTGTATATAGGCAGTCAATTGTGACAGAGGACTATCCCATGTGTTGGGTGTTTCCTATATATTGGATTGCATTGTTGTTGTCTTGTTGCTCTTTGTCGCTACAATTCAATGTGTTCGGGGCTGTCTTACTTGGTCTTTGAGCTAGAGCAACGTTAAAATCTAGTGGTTGCACACTTCCCATTAGTCCTATTCTTGGGAGGGATGGTAGAACCATGTAGCCATTTATGTATTCAAGGTTCCATTACTGACTAGCCTCTAGAAGGAAAAATAACTGATCATTATCCCATGTGATGGAGGTTTCCCATTTTTTGGGATGCCGTGTGTAGGTATATTCCTCCATGTAATTATAATCCAATGCCTTGGGGACTGTATGCTACTGGACTTTGAGTTGTTGCAATGTTGTAATCCCTTTAGCACTATAGGTGCTATTACTCCATCTTCAAAATGTTGGTTGCATGCTCTCATTAATTGGATTTTTTTTGTGTTTAATATTTTTCCATGAATTAAAACTTTGAATATGAACATACATTCCCATTATTCTAGTTTCCTTCGACCTTTTGT